>JAOCZM010000115.1:9587500-10212500 GCA_026122235.1 Vinca minor | reverse complement strand
TTAGGGTGTAAATGGGATAATTGTGATAACTTAAGTTGCTTAATATATTAATACATTTTTTATTCGTGTAATCTTATGGTTTTATCTTGATTTGATTAATTTTGACTTGAATATCACTTTACTTTATACATGTATCATGTATGGGTTAGTAAGCGAAGGACATAACCTCGAAAACGTGAAAACTAGTACAATGAATTTGATTATAGTTTTTTTTTTTGAGTAAGGGATTTGATTATAGTTTTTGGCTAAGTGGATTTGATTATAGTTAGAACGTGAGAAGTTGACATTTTGTTTTTGTTTTTTTTTGGAATGAGGTTGAGAGGGTTGGTGCGTCCAAAACTTTGAAAAAAATATATATTTAAAATTTCTCTTAAAATTTATATAGTCTTTGATATGTATTTTATGTCAATTTGACCGGAGAATAAAGCTTTGAAGCAAGTTGACAAATATTATATAGTCAGATAATGAATTTGCATGAATTGACTTTTTCCTTCCTTAATTTGGAGTTTTATATTAATCAGTAGTAGTAGTCGTCTATTATGTTAAATCTACTAGCCCCAAATCTTATATAAATACATGGAAGGATAGGCCTACTACCTAATACAAACATCCTAACAGAAAGAAAAGAAATTGAGATATCATTCTTGATTATTATTATTATTGCTAGCCAAGTTCCAAAATGAAAACTCAAGATAATCAGCATTTCAGCCATGAACACATCTTGATTCCCCTAACCCTAAACCAAGATCATGAAAAACTTTATTGCTACGCATGCGAACAACAAATCTTCGATCCCTCTTATAATGGCTGCATCCAATGCAACTATTATCTCCACGATCAATGTCTTAACTTCCCTCGTTCTCTCGAACATCCATCTCACCCTTCTCATCCCTTAACTCTCCTTCCGGCCCCCACCTACGCGTCTCGCTCCTTTTCCTGCGAAGCTTGCGCCTTCGCAGGAAATAGTTTCAGCATGAGCTGTGCCCACTGCGAGTTCGATCTCCATTTAAACTGTGCATCTTTGCCAAACTCCTTACTTCGTCCAAATAAACATCCGCACAAGCTAAAATTGATCTTCGCAATTCCTTTACAAGGTCAAAATTCGGTGTTCGTTTGCGATGTTTGTAATTCTAAGATGCATCAGACGGAGTGGTGTTACTATTGTGATGATTGTGATTTTGGGGCGCATTTGCATTGTGCAGTTCCGGAACGATTTTCCAGAAAAAATGGAGGTGGGTCCGGACCCAGAAGAGAACGGAGTCGAGGGGGAACGACAATTCCGGAGGTGGATACAATAAGACAAGTGAGTGAAGCTCAGGAAGAGTTGGCTGCTGCCCAGCTAGAGGCTCGTATACGAGCTCGAGGGCGTCAAGCGGCTTTAAGTTTATTGGATCCACCGGGAACAAAATATTATTATTACTGATGAAACGATGTGAAAAATCACGAAAGACACGTATTGAAAAACAAACATATATTTAATTTTAGTAATTTAAATTTCTTTTATACTATGGAATAAGTGGGGGGAAGTTGATAAAATTGTATTTCATTTTGTGTTGGTGTGCAATTGTATTTCATTTTAAGATTTTTCTTTCTAAACCAATGTTGTAGCTGTTTGTTTTATGTTAAGCTCATCTTGATATGTATAACACGTTGAAATTAATAAATTTTGGACATGTTGGATTCACATCTTCCATATAAATGTACAATACATTAAGGTTTTACTTATAAATTCACACCAATTCATTATTCTATCATGAAGTCGTGAAGGATTTGGCATGGACCGCAACATATTTTATTAATATAAACTAAAATGAATACATAGAAGGTATACCAAATCTTTTACGACACGCCTTATAACACTTATATAACATTTTTAATTATAATTTTGTCCACATTTAGTGTTTATTTTATTTAATTTGAGATATATAAATAAAAGTGTTCACAATTAAAATGTCAGATTGAGTATTAGAAATACTTTCATGGAAAATACAGATTATAAAGAGGAACCTCTAGTACACAAATGAGGAACTCACATTTTAGAAAGTAGTATACCAGTTTTCTTCAATCTCCATGTACAGAGACTTTGTTTAGTTTTAATTCTTACAAAGTATTACGTCTTGATATTCAATATTAATTTTTCAAAAAAAAATGGTAGGTGAAAGAAGAATAAACTTGTACTCTTTTAGTCCGGATCTTATGCGAAATAGTTTTTATCAATACATACAGAACGTCTTGAAATATGTGTTTAATTTAAATATATCTTAACCGGTAAAAATTTAATTCAACGGACGAAAAAAAATTTGCTCGTGCAAAATTACCTATTTACATACTGAGCCATCGTCGTACCTTTACACTTTTGGTAGTCAAAATCACATTTTGCCGCGTAACTAATAGTCAAAACATTTTTAGTAATAAAATTAGATTTCGTTAAGACCTCTAATTGTACTTTACTATACAATTTGATCGCAAGTGGTTAGTTTTAAAAGGTTTTTGAGTTTTCTTTAATCCCGGGATTAGCTGGTTGCCATGATGCTCTAAGATGTCCAAAAGTCTTCTAATGCTCTTAGTCAAGCTCTCAAGTCTATCCGGTATGAATCTCATATTCTCGTTCCGTGTCTCATGTCATGTATCACTAATAAAAAATTAATAAGTGTTAATTTTTTAATTAAAAAAATTATAACCTAAAAGAAATAGTGTAACGGAACCCGTAAAGAAAATGTGAACACATGTTAATCATCTATTCGCGGGATAGAGCCCAGGACATAGAATGGGACAGACGATTTTTTTCCAAGACTGTCTAATTGTAATTCTCACAAAATGTGGGGGTGAAAATCGTCTGTCCCCAATTATGTACCCAACCAATCGGACTTCATTATGTGAAATTTTTTTCCAATTATATTAATACACATGGCGAATTGTAATTTGTTGGGTACATAAATAAGGACATACACAGTAACATATGCTTTTTTTGCCCAAAATTTCCGACTTGAAACTAGATCAATTAATAGAGAGACAAAAAATGAATAGAAAATCAGGAATACTATTTTACACCTGATTCGTAAATGTAGGGATGGCAATTTTGATCTGTGACCCGTCGACCCGCCCTGCCCCAACGTCTTTGGGGGCAGACCTGCCTCACTCCACTCCACTCCACTCCGTAGAGAGAACGGGGTAGATCAGACCCGCCCCGCGAATAGGGCAGATCAGGCATGGTATTTGTGTTTGCCCCGCCCCGTCCCACCCATCCCATATAATATTATTATAATATTATTATTACTAACCCTAAATCTAATTCCTTTATAGTTCATACACTACCCAGCCCCGTCTCCCTTTCTCTTTCCTGTCGATTTGCTTTTCTCAATTTCTTACGCCAGTCGCCACCTACTCGCTCCTTCTCGCTCCACTCGTCGTCTTTCTTATCAGGTATCATCTATCTTTGGAATTTTTAGCATTTTGCTGCGCGATTTTAAATATTTTTTCCTCTTTTTGGATATAAATTTAGTAGAAGAGGAATTGGGTTAGGAACTTAGTATTAGGAGTTTCATTTTGTTCCCAGATTATGAGTATGGCTGCTGCTAAAGGGTGTTATTGATGAGGTAATTTTCTTGTTCCTAAATTTTGGGATACTTTAAAAAATTTGGTAATACGAAGGGTTCAACTTCAACTGAGAATAATGTTGATAGTGTTCAATGGTGTGATTTTAGTGAGTTTGAAACGTTTGCTTCTCAAAATAAAAGAAAATATCAAAGCTGGATCAGTATTTAGAATATGGTATTTTGCCACGTACTCCTGACTTTGATGTTTTGACATGGTGGAAGTCGAATAGGGGAAAATATCCTATCCTCCATAAGATTTTAAGGGATATTTTATCTATTCCAGTTTCAACAGTTGTTTCGGAGTCCGCTTTTAGTGCAAGTGGTAGATTGATTAGCCCGCATCGTACGTAGTAGACTTCACCCAAAGACTATCGAGGTCTTAATGTGTTCTCAAAGTTGGTTGTTAAAAGGTATTATGTATCAAATTTAAAATATATTTGTTGCTCATTTATACTTGTAACATGATGACTAATCTTTAATATTTCAGGTAATCCATCCAAGGAAATTGCACACGCAACAATCCTTTATGATTCAGAAGATAATGACAATAATATGTTTGTGGTATGTTATCTTTAATTATGTTTAATTCCTTAGTATACTATTTACTATTTAAACTTGTTTGAGGATTGTTTTTGGATAAAATGTACTAATTGTATTTGAAATTTTCTTTTTTTCTATAGGATTAGTTTGTGCCAGTCAAGACTCAAGAAGTTTATCTCAAATTTGAGAATGTCTAAACTACTTGGACCAAGAAGAAGCTAGTTTCGACGTTTGTATTTGATTTGAGAGGATTTCTAAATTAGCCAATTGTAATCTTCTTTTGTATTATACTTATTTGAATTTTTTTAACTTCCTTAACTTGTGGGTTTTATTTGGTATTTAATATTGTAATTTTTTTAGTTTTATTTGGTATTTATTTACTTGGATTTTTGCAAAGATGAATTGTTATTGCTAGAGTAGATAGACTTAAAAAAAGTGTTGGGGAAATGGTTTATAAATTTGTGCAGGTTGAGTAGGAACCTTACCTTAGCTAATAGATACAAAAAATTATAAAATAAAAAAATAAAAAAAAAACATGGGGCTAAAAAAATTGATCCGGACGGATCACGGGGCGGGGCAGGCCTTCACAGTCGCGGGGCATGTATGGGATTTGAGATATCCGCCCCAATCTGTCCCATTGCCGCGGGTGAAAATCCTCTGTCCCCATTCCTATCCCCATCCCTGTCCCCAACCAATTAGAATTTACTATATAAACATTTTTTCAAATATATATATACACAGAGTGAATTGTGATTAGATAGGGACAGAGAATTTTTTGCCCATTGCCATCCCTACGTAGATGTCCGAGTCAAGACCACGATTTTGCCGGAGCATAAGTCAAGAACGACTTTAGGGTGTTATAACAAAAAAAAAAAAAAAAAAAACCTTTAGGGTGTTTTAGAAAATTGGGCCAACTTCTCACGTCAGAAGATGACCTAAAAATTTACTTACTCCTAATGGGCTCTAGATCAAACAGGCCCATTGATCTAGGCACCATTTAGAATGGGCTCCTGAAAGCATATTAGTACTGCCTTCGGGTACCAGAGAGATATCCCAAGAAAATGTCAGAAGAAAAACCATCACCTGCACCGGCACCGGCACCGGCACCGAATGTGCAGCTCTTCGGCCTCCTTTCCAACCTACTCCAAGAGGTACATCATCACTAGTTCACAATTTGAACAGGGACTTATTATATCTATTTTTTCAGTTTTATGTTTTTTTTTAAAAAGATCTTTACTCTGTAAATTATGGACTCTGAGAATCTGGTGTTGATTTATGAAGTTATGGGGGAATAATTGATAGTTCTATATATGGTTTTGATTATAGTATGGTGCTGATTTGTTAATTGATTGGTGGTATTTGGTAGATTTATGTATGAGATCATTTGATGATTTTTTATCTGATTAATTTATGGTATTCCTGAGTACTGTAAAGAAATGCTTGTAACCATAGGAACGGTTTAGATCACAATGAAGAAATGCTTGTGATTATAGAAAGGGCTTATAAGCGTGGAGCAGGGTATGACCTTCGATTAGTACCATATTAGCTACTTTCTTAAAAGGATTTAACGCTAAGATCTAATCTGGGAAATTTACATAGTTATCAGATCATTCTGACAATCCCTCAAAAAAAAGAGATCATTATCCAATTATATATATATATATATATATATATATATATATATATATATATATATATAATTGGATAATAGAAGTTTACTGGATATGTCGACAAATTCCCTTGGTTTAGACTTTAGAAAGTTTATTGATTTTTATGATAAACACATCCCCCTTACCTTAAAAGAGTAAATATTATGTTTATGGTTATATCCTCTTTCCTGAAGTGTCCGCATTTTCTACGCCATTTGTCCTCCAAGATTTTACCTTTCAAGAATATATTTTCCAGTACACATAAATCTTAGCTGATAGTAAACCATTACTCCAAATGAAACTGTACAGGTTGAATCAATGACAAATCAAGAGGAAGTGGAGTTACGGGCCAAGATAGCAACCCTAGGAATGGAAGTCTCAAAACTTCCTTCAAAATCTGCTCAAAATCTCAATGAGGTAATTTTTAGGTTCAAGCACTTATATTCTCCATATCCCTTGATCAAGATTGCTTAGTTTGCTCCCCTGAGATTGTATTCGGTGGTGCAATGTTTATATGATTGTTTGAGCTTCATTATTTATTCTAAAGCTGTCTGATTCAGATGGAAATAGCTGAGGAGTTGGATAAATTATCTTCAAAGCTGGACAATGTTGATAAGATGATATCTTCGACAATGGCTTCAGATCCAGATGTGCGATCTTTATTGAATAGTACATCTGATGTGTGGATGCCTGTCATTACAGCGACTTCTGATGAAAGACGAAGTTTTATGGCAACTCCAGGAGACGATACTCCTGAAGTGACGGAGAAAGATCCCAAATAGATTCTTCATTTTTGTGGTGCTTTCCTCCTCAACAAAAACGCTTCCACTTCAATTGTTGAACCTACCATAGTGAAAATCTTTTCTGTTTTGGATTTCCCAGAAGGCTATACGCGGTGTTGATGAGGGATTGGTTGCGGAACTTTAGTAAACAAACTTGTAGTTATGTATTAGTATTGAAGGAAGGAGGTTGTGGCACTTTGATTCAATGAAAAGGCAAATTTATCTTCTGTAACAAACTTGTTCAGGGAATTTTTCATTTTCCTTTCTTTTTTTTGGTCCTGCTGGAGACCATGCTCTTATATTGAAGATTGCATGGATATGTTTTGCATTGCTGAATACAGGAAAACCACCGTTAGATGATTGCGTACACGGTAAATTTCTATTTGAGATTTTTATTTTTAGTTTCGTAAAAAGTGAATTATTTGTGAGGGAAACATTAGTTCAAAGTGAATCTCTTTTACTGAGTTTTGGATCTCTTTTACTTGATTTTATAAAAGTTGAATTATTTATGAAAAGAAGTTCATAACCAAATTTTAAAATTGAAATTTGTGGTGTTATTGAAATATGTTCAAACATCATCCGTATGTGTCAATTCTTCAACCAGCCTTTATTTTTTCCCTAAGGCAACAATTATTTGTAAACATGGCGGCCTCCTCTATCATGGAACTCTCAAGCTGAGCCTGCTTTCTTGCAGTGATTTTCAAGCCACTCCATTGTTACACTCTTTGGCCTCTCAAGCGGCAATCCAAGAGCTCGGTCCCATATTAACTGAACACCAAAAGAAGAAGAAAAAACAGCAGAGAGTAAGTTAAATGAAGACTGAAACGTACAAAATAGAATCAACGAAAAGGAGTAAATAATAAGGCATAGCAAGAGTACCTGAGCGCAGATGCCCATTGCCCTTGATTACCTGTATAAACAATTCATAGAAAAGCTAAAGTAGAGACAGCTGTGTACCTCATCTGGGTCAAGTAATGAGGTTTCCCAAAGTAATCCTCTCATTCCTCTCATTCCACCAAGCACCTTTCAAATAAATGAGCAATATTAGCCAGAGATCATATGATAATACTTTCTGAGAGACAACCAACATCTATTAACTATCCTTTCCTCAGATAGAAGAAAAGAGCAAGCAATTACCATATCAACTGTAATGTTCCCCAGATGAACCTTTCCATGTTCTGACTTATTTTTCTTTAAGCGGTCCTGAAACAGTAAAAAAAGAAGCAAAATGAACAGACAATTCATAAATCTACGCCCTAGGTTTTGTCAGCGTGCATGATTTAGCTGACCATTCCCACTCCCTTCAGGGAATAAATGCAGGTTAAACTTGAAAATAAGAGGGAATAAATATGCATCCACAGAGAAAGCTGTGAACTACATAAAGGACCAGAAATTATAAACATTTAAGTTGGTTTCAAACAATGAAGGTCTCCTGCTGTTCTGGAATGAGTTCCTTCAGCTGAGATCGAAGATCCTACATGAAGAAAGTAGCAGAGAAGAGGTTTAAATAGAGAAATGAGCTGTGATTAGTGCATCTAAAGCAACAAAAGATGAAGATTTACAAGACAACAAAAAAAAAGAGAAAATTTGGGAAAATACAGAAAATTATGACTCTTCATTGTATCTTAAATTCTGATACAGAGTACATGGAATACTAAGCAGCAGAAAAGCAAAATTAGCATTTCGATCCTGCTAATTTTACAAAAGCATTTGATAAAGCACTTAATGGGAATACTAAGAGGATTTCATAGAAGCAACAACAGAACCACCAATGAGTATCTGATTGACACAACGAATAATAGATTTTGTAGCTGATTGACCAATGAGTAGCTCTGAATCACATGTATAAATCAGGTTTAGCACTAAGGCCTAAGCACTTAACTTTTTCGCTTCTAGCTCGAAACTTTCCTTTTTATCCCTTTAAATCTTATATTACTCCAACATGACAATAGTTCATTCTTTAAATTGTTCAATCGGAAAATACCATTCCAACGACCAAAATAACACAAAATTTGACGAAATACTATTTATCTCATCGGTAAAGTCGTAATCTTGGGGCGGATATTGAATATGAGGACCTTGCTAGGCTACTAGAATTATTGACTAAAAGAGTTTTTTGGACCTTTTTGCCCTTATAGTTGAGTGAATCCCTTATACCAGCAGGGGGTAAGATAGTCATTTAACACCCTCAATTTAGGGGTTTAGGGTTTCTATCCCCAAAATTGTAGGAGTAAATCATTTTCCATTTTAGCTAATTAATTGGGTAGGACTTAGCCACCTAGCACTATCCTTTCTTAAAATCCACAACAAACAATTGCATATATCTAAATATAAAAAAGAAATAAACTACAAACAAGTGCGAATCTTCTTCATTCTCATTTATTTTCTAACGTAGTTCATTTGACCTTCTTGATACACCGGTCATCCTCAGCTTTTTGGCAGACATGCCTAGTCAACGAAACTTCTTGGTTTGGTAAAAAAAAAAGTAATTGTTACTAAAAAATGTTCTTGGATGAAATGTGAGGTTTAAATCGTTACGGATTAAGTACAAAAATGCATATTTTATCTATAAGGTAGACTCGTGGAGTTAATAGCTGTTTTTTAATTTTTGAGAACAGTTACAACTATTTTCTTCACATTTCGGACAAAAGATGCATTCCTCACTGGATTTGAGTTGGATCTAAACTTGAAATTTTGTATTATGTTCCGAAACGGGACAGCAGTCCTTTTTTCTGCATGAATAGTTAACCAAGTATGGTTATCTCCATTTTCTTCTATTCTTACTTTTACTAAGGTCTTTCTTGTACAGATTTTTTTTCTTCATGTTTCAACAATTGGGGCAATCTTGAATGAAACTGGGATGAAAACCCTAGATAGGCTGGAACTTTACGGGTTTCAACTGAGGAGGAAAGATTTTGAAAACCTACCAAAGAAAATAGGTAACATCTAGAATTTTGAAGACTTGAAACACCTAGAAACTTTTTTCTGCTGTGAATAAGATGAAAGTCAAGCTGCAAGATGCTAAAAGAGTTCAAATTCACAAGAAAAACACAAAAACTTCCGAGGTTATTGAATTACACATGGAAGATTCCATGCAAGTCCATCACCGATTCAAGAATAACATGGTGCAGTAGAATGTAAACCCCCATCCAAATGAGAAAAAGTATGGTAAGTTGACTGGTATATGTATGAAGGTTCTAAGTACTTTTAGTTACCTGAAAATGTTCATTTTGACATACAAATACAATTGTTAAGTAGGTAATTGTGAGCAAAAAATCCTCTATCCCCGTTTCTGTCTCCATCCCTATCCTCAGCCAATTACAATTTACCTTGTATATATATAATTTGAAAAAATATTTATATAGTAAATTTTAATTGGTTGGGGAGAAGGATGGGGACAGGAATGGAGAAGGGGATTTTCACCCGTAATTGTGGATGTTGGGCCGCGCGACAAGGGTAGAAAACACTACTATATTTTACTTCCTCCTTCCGATAATACGTGTTCAACTCTGATTTTTTTTCTCTCAAAATGTTTTGTACATTTTTAGGGTAATTCATATTGGAAAATTTTGATACGATCCTTATTTATATGAGTCTTGTGTGTTAAAATTGTCTAAATTAGGGACGATTCTATACTTTGAAATTTTTAAAAATACTAATAGATATAGTAAATTTTATATGTGATTTGAAATATTTGATCAAGTTCGCTCCCAAAATTTTTTTTCCAGTTTTTTGTCCCTTAACATACAATTTCTGCTTTCGTCCCTGGTCTAAATCATCACATAATTTGCTAAAATTGTCTAAATCTTCACAGAATTATATGGAGGATTTTGTACCACAATGTCAAATGGACAAAGTCCATATCAGACATTTTCCTTCCTCCTTTCTATGATATGTCCTCCGTTGGCACTTTTTTTTTCTTTCCTCGAGAGTATTTGATGCATGCTGTAATATAATTATATAATTTTTTTTATTTTTTTTATTTTTTTTTATTGTGGGAGGAGAACTATTTATTATCAGAAATAGGGGATTGATCAAGAAGCGATGAGGAGATTCGAATGTATGACATCTACGTCACGAGATCTCAGTGCTGCCACTAAACCAATGCCTAATTGGCAATATCAATAATATTTAAATGACTTTTTTCTTGTTCAATTTTATCGATCATTTAGCTACTACTAATGGAACAATTAACATCAATTTCTCATTAGTCGGTGCTGAATATATATACAATTAAGTACTCAAGAGTTGAAACTTGAAATAGAAATAGGTGAGTATGAATGGAATCCATCACCAAGTTTTCTAATATAGCAACTGGCCTCTTTAACAAATTCACATTTAATTGCATTCACTTTGCAGTGGCCAACAAGAAAACAAGAACCATTGTCTATTGCATTGCAGACACAACAAATTAAGTTAAGAGATTTGTCTAAGTGGGGACTACTGTATCTACTCAGGTGAAATGTCTAAATTCATTATTCACTGACTACGTTCAGGAAAAAAATCGTCCTTCCCTTTATATAAATAATAAAAAGAAAGTAAACTGCAACAACTGCGCAAATGATATTAGCACAACAATTTGCCAAGAAGTTGTAGAAGTAGAACCATTATATGCATTTCTCTATTGCTCACAAAGTGGAGAAAGAATCAAGAAAGTCTAGCAAACCAAAAGAAATATCTTTTGAAAAAAAATGGAAAACTTTCATACAATCCCTCCAAGTTAAAATCATCAAACTACTAATCAAAAGGGAAAATAATTATCTTTACTATATAATCATATACACAAAAAATATTTTTTTTCTCTAGCAAAGATGCATATCACCAAACATATTCATCTGAGAAGACTTGAAATTGGGAAGTAAAGAATATTCATTAGCCAAATCTTGAATCATCAAATTTTCTACTTCTCCAAAACCACCACCAAAATTTCCATTTGAATAACTATTCTGATCTCCTAAGTATATATCTTGATTATCCTCCTTCATCACCTGCATATTAGTCCATATCTTGGAACAATTTGTACTTGAAACTCGGCTGGATTTTCGCGTACTTTTTTTCGTTACTTTAGCTGATTTTCCAGTTAGCCTCTGTACAAGATCGCGAAAATTTTCAACGTCTGTCTTGATAATCTCTGGTGGAACAATGTGAATTATGCGAATTTTCGGCTTCAATTTGGATATTGTTTGTGAATCATTATGCATAGACAGCTTAGAGTTTCCTGATATAGTATTCCCCGGGTATGATTTCATCTTCTCTTCTGTTAACTTACAATGGAAAAAAAGAAAATCAGAAATAGAAGCAATAGAAAGAGAGAGGAGATGAGGAATAGAATATGGAGAGACTTTCTATATATAGAAGTATTGGAAGGAAAAACAAAGGGTGCCTTTTGGAAGCAACCAAGATAGATAGAATGCTTTGTTTAAAAGTTTGCAATTTGTGTATGGCAAGTATTTTCCCTACATATATCCATGTTGTTGAATTAAATATTACAAGAAATTTTTATATTTAAAAATTTTCAGATGGATTTGTTAGCTCTTTTTTTTCTGAATTTTGTGTATCATTGTACCATGGCTGCTGCTATAGTGCAGAACATCAAATTCAGTATACACTGAACATATTTTGGTTGATGTTACAGACTTTTAGACAGGTGTTACATTCTATGTACTTGTGTTCTCTCCTATTTAAAACATGTCCCAAGGCATTTAACACCCGTTTTACACAACATGTGTTACAAAATCACAACACATGTTCGCTCTAAAAAAATGAACTATCGAATGTTTTATCCGACGGGCAAAAAATATTCAATATGTACTGAATTTTTTGTGTTCAGCACCATAGCCCGGACCGATTGTACCATTGGTACATATGAGATGTGCCTTCTTTAACTACTTGAATAGTATTAGTTAATTCAATTTGGTTCAAGTCAACTTGTACAATATATATTGACATAGGATGATAAGATACATGTCTCCATTGTTCAAGTTTTTTCTTTTTTTTCTTTTGACTATTTTCTTCTAAATTTTCTGGGGATTAAAGGATGGAAATTGCAATATCAGAAGTAGTTTTCATAGGTATGAAGTTTCTTTATAATCATTTATAAGTAATTAGCTTAAACAGAAAGGCGTTGACAATGGTATAGAGAGTCGTGACTCTGTACCTAGAGGTCTTTCTTGTTTAATGTTTGTGATTGAGATTGCCAAGAAAACAAAAGGCACAATTATTATTTATTTTTTTAAATAATCCCTATTGCATGATTAAACTGGAATTGGGAGCTAGTCTCACCATTAATGCACACAAATTATCTCTAATACACACAAAATATTATTATTGTTTGCATAAGTATAAAGTACATATACGTGGTTAAATATAGATGCATAACTCTTATTATCTACCAAAAAAAACTCTTATTTGCATATGGTAACGAGGTCTTACTCAAGTGGTTGAAAATTCACATATTTGCAGAAATTTTTGTCTAGTGCGACTAAAGTGTTATTAAAATCCTAACTAGATTTTTTTTTTTTTTGAACGCCCGAGGAGGAACCCTCGAAGGAGTAAAGCGAGCAGAGATCTGCAAAGAGGAGATTAGTAGCGCACCCCATGCCTGAATACCCGTATTATTTTTTCTTTTTAAAAACCTATTATTTTCATATGATAATAAGACTTTCAATAGGACGAGATGGGAAAGGGGAAGGGGAAGTGGGATTTCTAACGACCGACGTCGAATCCACTCGTGTTATTACAACTTGGGCGGTTTTTACAAAAATTCACTCATGTTATTTTTTTCCCAAAAAAATGAATTTTTTTTGCTTGTTCAATAGTTAATAAAAATAATTTGAAGCATTCAAATTTCAAAGTTCGTGTCTATATAAAAGTAACTTATCACTATAAATATAAGCAAACATAATTAGAGCCACATGTGACAAGTTTTTAGAATGTCAACTTTTGTATAGAAACAATAATATATATTTTTGGAATTTTTTAAAAATTTATTATAATACATGCCCAACATATAGGTTGTAATTTAATTTGTATAAGGTTGTGAAGGTTACATCTAACTAATACAATCCTCCAAAAGCTAGAGAAGGAGAATGATACTCCCTCGGTAAATACCTATTCGTTAAAAATAGACTTGGGTCTAATTCAATCCCTCAAAATGTACCTCAAGATGGGGAGAATTTTCAAACCCTTATATATTGCAAATATGCATACAAGCTAGCCAATGTGGGAATCTCAACACCATCCACAACCAGAAATTAATTAACCATAGTTAGCAAGATGAGTGTGATTTGATACTGCAAACTAGGATTAAAATATCTCCAAATTAAGACAATCTTGTATCGTTGTATAATAATAATAATAATATAACTCATTAAATTTTTAATAATTTGAGATATTGGCGTTGAAAAGGAAAACAAAAATTATTATAACAAGTCTTGATTTGGTATTGACATAATTAGACAGCTTGTATTAGTGGATATTATATAACCCTATCAAGAAATCTTGATTTATTTAATAAAGAGAATAATAATAGATTAGTGAGTACTCTTTAATCAATTCCAGATCCAGAGAGGGAACTATGAATGTCAAAGACATTGCATTCCTGGCTTATCAAATAGCCATTTAACGATAACAGGGACCTTCAAGTTTTTCTATTGTAACAATAATGCAGCTGAGCTGAAATAGATGTACTAATAGAGGTGGGAAAATGAGTTGAGACAACTCGTAAATAACTCGTCATTTGGTTTGATGAGCTTATATATTATTAGTTAAATGAGAAATACATTGGTCGAGGTTTTTGACTAATCTGAAAATATGAGCCGAATGTCAACTGTATAGAGATCACTTCAGCTCATTTGATTTGTGAGTTGAATTTAAACTGAAAAAATTAACTCTTATCAAATAAAAGTTGAACTATAAATTGAGCAAAATTTAAATTACTGGACTTAAATTGGCATTAACTCGGTTCAATTCAGCTTATTTTCACCCTAACCTTGGCATATTCTGGATTGATTTTCCAAAAACGAGGTATTTTTTTCCATTTGTCTAATTAGATAAAAAAAAATGAAAGAAAATCTGCAATCGATAAAAATAGAAAGTGTGGTTCCCAAATAACTCATCGTGCTCCGGAATTTCAGGTTTCTATATATAGAAAATGTGCCCCATATTGCTACCAAAGAAATGCAGTTCACTATGAAGAGTATTGTAATGCAAATGATAGTTGTGCTCTTATAATATTAAGTGCTTTTTGCCAGGGAAGATCGAGCAATTTTTTTTTAAGGGAAGAGTTATATAAAAAAAGTATATAGAAAAACGTATCAAAAAATATTCTTAATAATTTTTAGGAACGAAAATTAATATTTTAAAGAATTATTTTTAAAAAAATCTAAAAATAAAAATAATTAAAAATATTGAGGCGATCGTCACCTCCACCCTTGAATCCTGCACTGGCTTCTGATGTATGATGTTTGCCTTATGACGTCCTCTACATGCCAACCTGCACATGGATTATCAGATTAATCCAACCGTTATGTTGGGTCAATAGTTTATTTATCTATTTATTTACTTGAGGAAAGGTTGAGTCAATGTACTAGTAAAGGTTTTTTTTTTTTCTCTTTGATTTGTTCTTTTTTGGGTTCTATTGATTAAGATTTTTGTGAGAAAAAACAAATATACTTCTCTAGAGAAAATTAACCAGTGAGCCCATACAAAATTAAAATTTAAGAAAAAAGGGAACCAATCAAGAATTTTGCGAGATATATAGAAGATAATCTTGATCATGGTTAGCAGCCTTTAAAATTGATTTTTCTAATATTAATAGAGTTGTGGTCCAAATTTACTCACATCAATAGAAAAATTCTTCCTCTTTTTTTTTAAAGCCCGATTGGGCAGTTGCCCCATATAGGAAAAAGAGAACTGCCTTAGTCGAGGAGGAGATAGCCCTAAAAAGGGAGATTAAAGCTTGCCACGCAGGCGGAGGCTATCGAATCCACGACCTCAAGGTCGTGGGCAGGCGCCTGCCCTACTGGGCTAAGACACCTTTGATAAAATAATAATAAAAAATATTTCTCTTGATGTAGTTAAATATGGACCAAATGGTCCATATCAGAATTAATCTTGAAAATGAGACATAGTCAGAGTCTCATCTTTGCCAATCAATATTTACGCTTCAACAAGTTAACTGATATTTTTTAGGGTAAAAAGTGTCCACGCCCCCTAAATTATCTCGAATTTTGATTTTTGACCCTCAATTAAAAAACGTCAAGTGCTTGACCCTGAACTTTCTTAAAGTATCAATGCTTCCCCTTCCATCCAATTTCTCCGTTAAATAATAACGGAAGGTGCCCATTTGACACTCACATGATAAAAATTGGGGCATATTGGGCAAAAAAAAATTAACCATAAAAAAAAAATTAGAAAATTGAGGTTAGCCATAAATCTCTCCCTAATTTCTTCTTTATTTCATGTCTAGTGAAATCTCACTTTTTTCTTAAATGAAAATCTTGCAAATTCCCCAGTAACAACTTAAGCATTTTTTTTTCTAAATAACTTAAGGATGCTTCCATGAAATTATGTTAAACTCCATGGAAGCTCTAATTATACCGAGTTTTTTAATTTAGTTTTGAGAAGAAAAAAATATTGAATGTCTTCATCGTATCCCATAACAACCTAAGCATGACTTCTATAAAAAAAAAAATTACCAGAAATTCAAAATATTTGGGAGGATTTTCCATTTTCTAATTTTTTTTTTAAGATTAATTTTTTTTTGTCAAATTTGCCCCATTTTTATCATGTGAGTGTCACATAGGTACCTTCCGTTATTATTTAACGGAGAAATTGGATGGAAAGGGAACCATTGATACATTAAAAAAGTTCAGGGTCAAGCAATTGGCGTTTTTTAATTGAGGGTTAAAAACCAAAATGCGAGATAATTTAGGGGGTGTGGGCACTTTTTACCCTATTTTTTAAGCTTGCCAATCCATTTTTAAGCTTTAACAAGTTAATTGATATTTTTTAAGGCGAATACATAAAGAACGAGATATGTAAACCAAACTTAAATCTGAATAAAAACAAAAGTACCTTACACTAATTAAGATTTTGAGTTATTACGTCTTTTTTTTTAATAGAAAGATTTGAGTTATTATCGGTCACTAAAAATTAATATACATATGTTTAGGAGAGACATTAAACCGCAATTTGAATTGTTAAGAGTGTCACAGTCCAGTGGGGCTGACCTCTGCTCACAACCGTGAGGTTGCGGGTTCGACACCCTCCCCCTATATGGAGCCAAATAATTCTCCCTTCTTAAGGCGTCGTCCACCTCCTCCTCCTATGAGGCTAAGAAAAAACCAGCAATTTGAATTGAATCATTACTCCACTATTTGAAGTATAACCGTGATTATTGGATCAAGAATATTGAATTAAAAAAATACTAGTGTGATTATTGAAGAATCGTTTTCCTTTGGACAATCCAGGACCAGGAGCAGAAATATATGCCTTTAGGCCCCAAATTGGGCCATTCTACTCCAATCACAAAGAATGGAAATGTTATCAAATTATCGGGCCATGTACGCAAAGTAGGCCCAATCTCCTTTCCCTCAAACAAGATTACCGCAAACTACAAAGTCTATAAGTGAATTTAGTTTACTTAGCTTTATCTTTAATTTATTTTTTTCTATCATTATCGAGACATTTGACTCGACTAATTCAATTAATATTTGTAATGACATTTTAATTCACCCAACAAAAAATTCTGAAAAGCTGTGACAGTTTGTCATTTTATCTTTAATTCCTTAATAAGCTAACTATTCATAGTAAAGTCACGAGTTTAAGTTAGTTAAAGCGCGACTTCACATTGCACTATTGGATAATCTGGAAAGTCTTTTATCTCCAACTCCTCCCCCACCAAAAAAGAAAGAAAGACAATGGTTTTATTAATTTGTTGGCAAAATTCAAAACCGAATTGTTACACAATCGTTCATAAAAAATTAAAAATTAAATTAAATTTAAGAGATGATATTTGCACTCCACAATAAGTTTCTTGCATTTCCTTACTTTTTCTTCATTAATATAATAAATTTTATTCTCAATTTTTTATAACTAATTCCTAAGAAATTTATGTGGGTTTTACATAGATCTAGAAAGATTATAGGGAATGAAAATATATGTTCTCTAAATTTTTTAATAGACGGTTAGTTTTGATAAATAAAAAAAACACTATTAAAATTGTATTTTTCATCTTTCCGAGATAATCTATGCAACGGTTGATACGCTCATGGTCTCGTAGATTGTTTTTTTTTTTTTTTTTGCTGAATAAATTTAGTTTCCATTAATTACAAATAGCCGAAGCCATTACAATCAAAGGAAAATCTGAAAACACAGAAAGTAAAAGTTATACAATGATTTAAAAAATCACGATAACAGACAAAAGACACACCCAAGAAAACTTGGATGGTTAGGAAAAACAACTAAAAAAACTAGCCAACTAAACAAATGCATAATCTTCTCCTTCAAAGCATCTTCATCGCAATCCTTGATCCACAGGGACAGGAGAATATCACTTTCAACATCTTCCTTAGGGGTCGACAATTTATAGGACCATGGGCGTATCAACCGTCCTACAAATTGTCTCGGGAAGATGTAAAAAGTTGATAAAGGGCCCAGATCTAGTCCGGGTTGAACAAATCCTCCTAGAAAAATAGAAAAGAAGTCTAGATCTGTGAAGATCTGAGACTCATCTAACCACTGTGTCTCGAATCTTGAAGAAAAACACTCTGAAAAAGGTTTCATACGATTGGTAGTACAAAATAGAGTAATATAAATGGAACAAAAGGACCAAGATTTGACCATTGGCCGGAGCCAATGGCCAAATCTGGCCAGCAACAGGAGGGAGAGGAAACGCAGGAGAAAAAAGGGGGGAGAGAGAAAAGGGGAAAAAAAGGGGCAGAGGAATATCCGAGGCCGGTCTCGTAGATTGTTGATTTCTAAGAAAGGTGTTGAAGCTGAGTTTGCTACTGTTGTTCCAGAATCTCGGATAAGCTGCTGCGAAGAATTTAATCACGTATTTATTTTTTCTACTGTTTTTTGTGTTGTTTACCTAGTTCGGGTGTAAACTTTTATCTGTTATCATGGTGTTTACACCATTTTATAATTTTTATTTTTCTTGTATTTTCGTTTTATCTTTTGATTGTAATGACCTTGGCTATTATATGATTAATGTGTAAATTATTATTTAGCACCCAAAAAAAAAAGTTGTATTCTAAATAACATTTTTTGTGTGTCACGTATTGAGAAAAATATTTTCTACAATTCAAAAAATATTTTAGAAAATAAAGAAAAATTAGATAAAATTCTTTGGAATCAGTTTTATAGCTATAGATATAAAATTTATTTTATTCATATAAGAGAAAAAAAAGGATGTATGCAAGAGATTCCTTTATAGATTTCTGTGAAGTACAAATATCATTGCCCTTAATTTTAATCCAATGGATAATTACATATCAGGATTCCCGTTCCAAATAAATGTGGTCCAAACTACATTTGTTTTTTGGAGCTAGGTCCCAACTATAACTAGTGGGTTATAAAAGAACTAACAACTAGTGATAAGGTAGGTCCTAACTACAACTAGTGGATTATAAAATAACTAACAACTAGTCTATCAGAGGCCATAATTAATATTTTGATTCTATGTTTTAAAAAAAATATTTTATGGTAATAATTACTTTGTACATTTATTTTTAGAAAAATGATTTACTCCTACAATTTTAGGGATAGAAACCCTAAACTCACAAATTGAGGGTGTTAAATGACTATCTTACCCCCTGCTGGTATAAGAGATTCACCCAACTATAAGGGCAAAAAGGTAAGGTCCTTATTTTAAAATATTAAGTCTGTCTCATATACATTATCTATTATTGACAACTTAGTGTGTTATGTTACTGTATTCGTCATTCGAGTCAATCATTCAAGTATATTAGTTTTTTATTTTTTTGCTAAGTCAAGTATATTAGTTTTAGATAGTGTAATACACAGTGGATAATCGTTTTAAATTATACATGTGATGACAATAGGCCTTTGATAGATACAAGAAGGCATTCGTAAATTGGCTGCTAGTTGAAGCTTTTTTTCATGGTCAATATATATATTTTTTTGTTAAATAAGATATTATCATAAAATAGTCGAAGTCATTACAATCAAAAGATAAAAAGAAAATATAAGAAAATAAAAGTTATACAATGATGGTCTCCACCATTATAACAGATAAAAGTCCACACCCCGAACGAAACAATATTTATTTTGTTAACTTGTAGAATATTTTCATTTTTACGAATATTTTCATTTTTACCAAAAATAATTTGGAAAGCTAGTAATGAATTTTTTTAGCTTCTTTTAAACTAAAATTAGGGGTATCCATTAAAAAAATGTTAAAATTAGAAGTGCATAACATTTTTTTAGGATACTAGTGGGGGTATGGAAAACAATTAATGATAGTTGAAAACAAATTATTTTATTATGATGAATATATTACAAAATTCAATACCAATATCTACAATATCTCTCAAATGAACACCTAATTGAAACCAAGAATTACAAGATCAAATCATTAAAGTAATTTGACACACATTGGAAAAAAAAATTGACTAATTGTCTCGGTATCTGAGTATTAATTCGATTCATTTCAGAGAATTCGTACAAATATATCTGTCAATTAAAACAAAATGAACTCGATGACTAATTAAGATGAGGAATCAGTCTTGAGCAAATGATTTTTCTCTGGTCAAAGACCTACCATACTTGATGGTTGACGGAGACATCTCGCCGCCGGCGGGTATGTCGGCAAGCATAGCCGCCATCCGACGAATACTAAGGGACCGAACTGTCTTGAAACTGAAGGACCTCGCTGTTTTGGAGAAGACGTTGGAAGAATGAGATAAGATTAGATAAACCAAACCTTGGACTATAACAAACAAGCCAACCTTAAAGAACATGTCTCCTAAGCTGCTGAAAAGTTCCATAATTGAAGTAATTATAAGTTAATTAAGAGAAAAAATAGTTTGTTGGAAGAGATGGGCTTTAGGTGTTTGATGAATTGTGTATGAGAGATATTATGGCATGCAATTATATATAGAGGAAAGATGAAGATGTTTACTTCCAAGCCGGCCTGTTTGACTGAGTTCTCCAATAGGGGAGTACGTGGATTTTTTTTATGCAACACTTATTAACTTCATATTAATTGATTTGATATCTGTATTTTTTTTTGTCAGATGAATATATATTTTATGTATTATACTCTCTCTATTTTTTTTTTCCTTTTTTAGTTAAAGGAAATAACGTTCAACACTTTTAATAGATGCCTGTTTCCTTTGAAAGAAAATAATTTAAATTAATCGAAATGTACCTGATTGAAGTTATCATATACAGTACCTTACCCTCAATGAGTATTTGAATTCTTGAGTGAGTCGTAGATTTCAACTAACATATGTTCGACGTATAACCAAAACGCTCCCAACGCTTGTTTGTATGTTTTTGGTACATGACTATTAACCTTATTATTACATTTCAAAATTATAGCATCAAAGTCGCTTTGGCCGAGTGGTTAAGGCGTGTGCCTGCTAAGTATTTTCGAATCTCTCAGGCGACGAAATGTATTTTTGGCCTCTCTCCCTATTTTGGGCCCTTTTCAGTTTTTTTTTGTGTGTATTCTTTACTTCTCTTAATTGGTATGGGATGCATACTTTTTGTGGCCTTTTTCCTCCCTATTTTGGGCCATTTTCAGGTTTCTTTTTGGGTATTCTTTCACTTCTCTTATTTGGTGTAGGAGGTATACTTTTTATATACAAAATTATGTACGCAGTGTACAATTTATTTTGCAAACTAATAACCAAAATAGTAAATTGTATTATACCTCATCTGAAAAAAAAAGAGCAAGAAAAAGAGTATTACACGTTTTTCTTTTTTCTTTTTTCCCTTCAAATACATAATAAAGTGTTGAAAAATGATAGCATTGTTGATTTATCACTTTTAATTTAAAATGATACTTTGAACTCAATACCTCTTGTCACAATAATAATATCAATAGAATTGCTTTTCTTATTTCTTCTTGTAATATGTATTTTATCATTGTAAGATTTTTCGTAATTAATATTGACAAAAGACTAAACACTTTGATAGAAAAATAAGTTGGAAAAATTATTTCATTTGTGTGTATCAACATGATATTTTGCTTGAATTGTCTATTTTCTTCGGAAATCTTAATTATTATGAAATTCTAAGAATATTGTTATAAGAAAAGGTCCACTAAAAAAACGTTATAAGAAAATGGTTTGGCATCTTCCTTCCCCAACACATCAAATTTTGGTGAAGGCAGCATACAAATTTTTTTCAAGAATCTAATCAGAGTCTATCACCAAGTAACCAAACATTGTCAAGGAGGCCATAGTTCAGTGGGCACGTCTATATCCGTGACCAAAAGGTCCCGGGTTCGACACCTTCCTTTTGCGTGGGAAGTAAAATTTTCCTCCTCTTTTTTTTTGGTTAATAAAAGTTTGAGTGGGTTCGGCTCCGGTCACCACCACGGATCAGGGCAGGCCTTAGGGACAATATGTCGCTTACAAGGTACTTACATGATCACCCACCAACCCAACCCTCACGTCGGCAGTGAAAATTGAATACTTGACATTTGCAAAAACGTGTTAAATTCTTACCAATTGATCCAACTTGTGTTAGTAAAATTTACCTCCACTGATGAGGGAAAGAATTAAGGTTGTTGAAAAAAAAAAAAAATCAACAAACATTAGAAGACAACAAAGGGCCAAAATGCTTAAGAGGTTAAATTCAAGGGGTTGCATTGTAGTTTTTTTTACTATAAAGTAGACTCTTCAGTCTTCACATCTTACCTTTAATCGCCTACCTTCTTCATCATTCTTCTCGCATCCAAATCCAAAGTTTCACTATATAGATCTAAGTCTCACTATATTGATCTGTACCGGGATGGTTAAGGTTTCGGAGACCTTATCTGCACCTGCGGATAGAAATTCTGTTTGGATCCGACATGCTGATATTAAAATAGCTATTTTTTTGCAGGTATGGATGAAATAGAGTCTCCGGATCTTAACAAAATTGGATCTGTAATGATCTGCCCAAGCAAAGAGCCAATTGAAGAAGATAAGTATATCTCTCATTTTTTCTTATACATTTAAATCCATTATTCCAAAGAAAACTCATTATTTTGCTTAGATGTTTTTTTTTCTAATATGTTCAAAATAGATCTGGATGAAGTTGTTTTGAATTCGTAAGTTTCTCTTAATTGACATATCTTTTTTGGGTATTAACATGAGATTAGGATATGCTGAGGAGGTTGGTTGTTATGGGTAGAATAGATTATTTTTGTTGTTAATGAGGTATATTTGCAGTTCGGATTCAGTACGGGACGAGTGTTTTGTCTGCACATGCGGAACATCCTATTTTTAACGGAATAAATAGCTATTTTTAAAATAAAAAATGAATAGTTATTCATTACCTATTAGTAATAGCTATTTATTCTTTTAAAAATAACGCATTCTTCATTGTTCCTTATGTGCGGACAGAATACCTGTCCCGCACTGGATCCAATGCGTATATCCATAGTCTCACTAGAAACTGTTGGTTGTTTGGAGATTGAGAGAACAAATTAGAGTCTCTGATGCATGTAATATTGTTTGGGGATAAGTTGCTAAACGACATGACCACTACCCCACTACTATCCATTTTGTTTACACTCTCTCTCCCTCATTTTTTTTAAAAAAAAATCTCTCTCCTCTCAAATCTTCTCTACTCTCTCTAGATTAAAACTTGCACTCACCGGAAATCGTCACTGCCGCTGTCGGAAATCGCCGCCGCAGTCGGAAGCAGAATTTCGGCCAAATTTTATATTATTTTTTGCATTTTTTAGTTAATTGGACTAAATTTATCACAAAAAATCAATTTAAAAAAATTTGGAGCAAAAAAAAATCCGACAAAATGGACTCCGACGATTGTGGTTATTTGAAATTTACTGATTTTGAGGTAAATACTTACCTATATTTTTCTCGTTGTTTTAACAATATTTATTTTTTTCGTTAAAAAAAACATGTTTAAACTGACAAAAAGTAGGAAAAATTCACTGGACGAGAAAAATTTGTACTGAAAATGAATATAGACAGAAATAACAGCATGCGGTGGATGTCTATAGGTAAGTTTTTCTGCCCATATTCATTTTGCAGTCCAAATTTCTTCCATCCGGTCAAAATCAAAGTCTTTCAAATAACCACAATCGTCGGAGTACGTTTAGCCAAATTTCTTCCATCCGGTCAAAATCAAAGTCTTTCAAATAACCACAATCGTCGGAGTACGTTTAGCCGGAATCTAGTAAAAAAAAATTTTTTCTCCAATTTTTTTTAAATTAATATTTTGTTGTAGATCTAGGCCAATTAATTCAAAAATGAAAAAAAAAAATTGGCTGGAATCCTTTTTCCGACGACGACGGCGATTTCCGATAGCAACAAGTTTTAATTTAGAGATAGTAGAGAGAATTTGAGAGGAGAGAATTTTTTTAAAAAAAAAAAATGAGGGAGAGGGGTGTAAACAAAATGGATGGGATGGGGTGGGTGGGTAGTGTACCCCTTAAACAATCCCTCTGAATCATAGCCTATAATATTGTCTAAGAAGTGGGTTACTAAGCTGGCCTTTGTAGGTTGGCTATCTAGGAATGATAAAAGGTGCCACAAGACAAATCAGAATATGCTCATTTTTTAACACGTGCATTAAAGACCACAATGTTCAAGTATGGTGGCGTCAATCTGATTCATAATAGGATTTTTCTTGTTTGGGATCCTTTTAGTAGGATCATGAAGAGTTAATGGTAGATAAGGGACTGACACCATTTTTTTCTACTAATTAGTGAAGGAATCTGGGAGAAGATTATTGTATACCTATCTTAATAAAGAGTTTTCCAAATGAGTGTTTCACGATTAGTTCTGTCACGAACTCGATCTATCTCCTACACATGAATGTTGTGATTCATAATTCACCATTGAGGAATAAGATTTTTTTAATGTTAAATTATGAACCACAAAGTTCATGTGTGGGGATATCTACTGGGTTCATAACAGAGTTTTTGTGAGTGAATTAAAATAATGCAGGACTCAATCCGGGTGGATCCTTAGAATGAGGGATAATTCTGATATGGACCAGGCCCTGGTCCATTTGGCTGTGAGCTGTACACGTCGCCCTCCCCTTTGCAAAAAAAAAATAAAATAAAATTTTTTTCCTCATTCACAGTTAAAATACAAAAAGATAGTCCTGATAAAAAATTATACAAACTTGTCATATCAGGACTATTTTTTTGTATTTTAACTGTGACTGAGGAAAAAAAAATTTTTTTTTGCAAAGGGAGGGCGACGTGGGACAACTATTAGCTAAGTGGGACTGTGCCCTACCCCCTGCTCCCTAGTCCCATATCAGAATTTTCCTAGAATGAGTTTCTTAGAGGAAAACTACAACCCTGATCCTGTGCAGAACAAACTTTTTTCGCACACGCATCCTATTTTCACCGAGTGATAAATTCAAGAACAATTATTCATCTTGTTCTTCAGGCTACACACTTGTGGATAAAAGGTTCATTCTGTACCTAATCCTGTTCTTCACAGTCGTGGTCGAGTGCATATAGAATGCTCTGTGGAGCCAATGTCTTCAGGATTGCTTAGACAGAAGTGAAGATTTGAGAAAGGGTCCATATTTGACATGGATAGCAACCAAGAAAGTTGTAACCACAATAGTTAGGAGTATTCTGGTATGGACCAGGGCCAGAGGTAGGGCTCTGGTCTACTTGATCCTGATTTGACCCTGGTCTACTTGATCCTGATTTGTCCACGTCGTCCCTCTTTAATAAAAAAAAAAAATTTCATCTCTCAGTTACAGTTAAAATACAAAAAAGATAATTCTGATATGGATACAGTTAAAAGTAAAAAAATACCTCTCTCCACATTTTATAGTGATGTGACAAATTTGTACATTTTTTGTACTTTTAACTGTGTTTATATCAGAACTATCTTTTTTGTATTTTAACTGTGTTTGAAAAAAAAATTTAAAGGAGAGGCGACGTGGACAAATCAGGACCAAGTGGGCCAGGGGTAGGGCCCTGGTCCATATCAGATATTTCCAAATAGTTATCATGGTTTTGGGGTCTAGAAAGGTCTGGTAAGCAAAATAAAAAGCTAAATAAATATAAAAAAAAGTCGGGACATTTTCTCCCTTTTGTTTCTTCCATTCTCTTGTTAAAATGTAATCCGATTTCTGGCACATGTCGTTGAAGCTCCAGTCTTGTTCGAAATGTTTCTTTTAGGTTATTTTGCTAAATGAAAATGACACATTTCTTTGTTCACAAACAATGGGGAAAGTGGGCGGTGAACCTGCTTTATTGGTCCTGATCTTACTTCTCACTCACATAATTTTGGACTGCATGCAGAGGGTTTAAAAATATGTGAGTGAGAGGTAAGATCGGGACTATAAAAAAAAGTCAGGACATTTTCTCCCTTTTGTTTCTTCCATTCTCTTGTTAAAATGTAATCCGATTTCTGGCACTTGTCGTTGAAGCTCCAGTCTTGTTCGAAATGTTTCTTTTAGGTTATTTTGTTAAATGAAAATGTCACATTTCTTTGTTCACAAACAATGGGGAAGTGGGCGGTGAACCTGTTTTATTGGTCCTGATCGTACTTCTCACTCACATAATTTTGGACTGCATGCAGAGGGTTTAAAAATATGTGAGTGAGAGGTAAGATCGGGACTAATAGAGCAAAGCTATATCTCTTCTTTCCCAAACTATAGTAGTTTTCTTAAGCAACTCTTAGAAAGTTGTAACCACAATAGATATCATGGTTTTTGGGTCTAGAATGGTCTGGGTAAGCTAAATAAATATAAAAAAATTCCGGACACTTTCTCCTTTTTGTTTCTTCCATTCTCTTGTTAAAATGTAATCCGATTTCTGGCAGTTGGCGTTGAAGCTCCAGTCTTTTTCGAAATGTTTCTTTTAGCTTATTTTGCTAAATGAAAATGACACATTTCTTTGTTCACAAACTATAGGGAAAGTGGGTGGTGGACAGGCTTTATTGGTCCTGGTCTTACTTCTCACTCACATAATTTTGGATTCTATATGCATGCAAAGGGCTACAAAATATGTGAGTGAGGAGTAAGAGCGGGACTAATAAAGCAACTCTATATCCCTTCTTTCCCAAACTATAGTAGTTTTCATCTTTAGTCTCTCATGTTGTACCAAGGCTCATTGACAGATTTTCTTCAATCTTTCTAGACCGGTACTTGTTTATTCTTTTTCAAACATAATTATTGCTACCCGAATTAGATTTGGAACCTCACTTTGATTTATCTTTGTCTTGACTTTCAACACAAATTTGCTAAGACTATTTTTTTAGGAGTTGAGTGCAACAGAGCACCAGAGCACATAAGAAGAGAGTGAACCAACATGGGTGGACCAAATAAATTCATATTGTTAAGATAATTGAGCCATGGGAACTTCTATGTAGTTCATATTGTTAGGAGTCGGTTACTTTACTCACCTGCCCTTTACATGTGTGCTCTGCTGTGTGCGGCTCATAATGTAAGATTTTCTCATTTGATCTTTACTAAACAAAAAATGGAAATGATTAAGAGCTAAACAGTTTTTTACTATAATCGGCTAAAGTGAGGGAAAATCACCATTGTATCATTTTGGGGATTAAACTACAAAAAAAAAGGAGAAAATAAATGGTTGAGTTAGAAAAATGATGTTGATATGACAATTGAAATGAGCAATGATATAGAAGTGAGCAATGATAAATCCGAAAGAATGAAAAAAAAAATAAAGTCGACTTGAGATTTTGGAAAGGACAATGGCTGACATCATGATAGAATGATGTGACGGTGTTGCTTGTGCAGTCAGTGCAATGTATAAGTATAGTTTGTCCAGATTTTTGAGTTAAAATTTGGCAAATTGTCAGAAAAGTCACCAAAATTCTTATGCAAGTATATTTTCTGGGAAAAAAATTATTGGTTTAAATTTATTCAGTTTATTCATTATATTATTTCATTTTTCTTACAATAATTATACTTTTGAATCATTTCATTCCTTCCGGTGAATGGCAATGATCTGAGTGCCGTTTGTTTTCTGGAGATCGTTTCATGAATTGTAAAAATACTGGAAAAAAAGAAACTAATAGGAAAATATTACACAAATGTATTTAAAACATTAAAAAAAAAAATTACAATCAGAGGGAACAATTAATAAAGACCATTTCATTAGAAAAATGACAAAATACACAATCTAGTTAAAAACATGAAGATAAAAAGACTTGATAAGAAAACATGAACTAAACTACAGACACGGGAAGGAAAAAATGGTAAGAAAATTTCTAGAAATTATAACTACAATTAAAGCACAAAAAAAAAAGGAAAAAAACCACACAACCATCGTTATTAAATGGTTTACACCCAAACCTCTTCGTTCACTACTCTTTTTTTTCTTCATTATTTTTACACTTCAAGAAAGTAAATGACACTCGAATCATTTCTTTCACCGGATGAAATGAAATGAATCAATAGTGTAATTATTCATCCAAAAAGTAATGAATAAACTGAATTGATTTAAATCAATAAATTGTTTCCCTAAAAAATATATTTGTATAAGAATTTTGGTGATTTTTTTGGTAATTTTAGTTCAAAAATATGGATAAACTATACTTATACATTGACTGCACAAGCAATACCATCACATCATGATGTTAGCCATTGCTCTTTTCCAAAGCCTCAAGTCAATTTTATTTTTTCCTTTCTTTCCTCTTCATTATCGCCCACCTTAATTGTTATGTCAACATCATTTTTCAACTCAACTATTTATTTTCTCATTTTTTTGGTAACTTTATTTCCCAAAAGGGTACAACGGTCATTCTCTCCCTTAGCCAATTATAACCAAAAATTGCTTCCCATATAGTGTTCTAGATTCTTGTTCCGCACAGGTCGACTTGATGCTTGAAGCTGGGACGAAGACAAACCCCCTCTCCCCCAGGATTTCTAAAATTACTATTACAGATAGTAAATTTTATATGTTCGCAATATTTTATCAAATTCGTTCCCCAACATTTTTTTGTCCTTTTTATATATAGTTTAGCATACTGTTGCAGTTTTCACCCACCAAAAATCAAATTCCTGGCTTGAAGGACAGTTTGGATCTTGTACAGACTGGGCAGTCTAGAAGGCGAATGTATTTTTCCTGTTTTGTGCGAAATACAATTAAGTTGTGGTAAACAGGTGTTCCTTACAATTTATTTGTGTTTGTACCGTGCGGGAAAATTTTCGTTCTGCGCCTATTCCTGAATTATAATGGGTATTCTTGCCGTACATGTCAAACCTTGAAGATTATCTATTCTTCACAAAATGAAATATATGTGAAGAATAGATATTCTAAACAATTTTGCACGTACAAACGAAGTACCCATTACCCAATTTGCGCTGAATCCGGACTTGGGACAGTGGCTAGTTGCTAAGATGATTGATTATTCTAGATTAAACCGAGTTCTCTTTAGCGCTAATGTCCAGAACAACTGCAAAGTAATCATATTTTGTTTGTGTTTTTATCTATTTTAATGTATCCGCTTAGATTTTTATGTGTGATTTATTTTATTATAATGAGTGATCTTCTATTTCTTTGCGCAAATGTGTAATTTATTAGGAAATCTATCTGAAGAGTATATGGAGTACCAAAAGAGATCCCCTCCAATGTTTCTTAATTTTTTTTTGAAAGCAAACTCCAATTTTTTCATTGGAAACAAATCGACCAGTTCCTGATGAGAAATTTTATTTTGGTAGGTGATTAAGTTTAAAAGTTATATCCAAACCAATGAATGAGTCAATTCTCTTTCCTCCGTGTACTGTATTCATTGGTTTGGATGTAACTTTTAAACCTAGTCACATACCAAGATAAAACTACTCGTTCGTGATAAGTAAAAATTAATTAGTTTGATTCTTTTGACTCTGATTCTCTAAATTCAAGTACTCATTGTATCACCCTCTGACCTCATTTTTCTTGCTATGAAGTTAGTCGTGTACATGTGAGGGAATTGAGTATTGATTTCTTCTTTCTTTTCCTTGTAAGAGCGTTTGTTTAAATGACAGATCATTTTCTTATAAATAATTCAATTTTATATATTTAGATCATAATAGCATTCAAAAAAAAAAAAAAAATCGAATGTAAAGTAGTTTCGAAGAGACGGAACGCGAGTGAGTTTGAACGCCATAGGACAAGAACCCTAACACATTTGGGATCGACTCCAAATGCGCTTGAACAAGAAACCAATTCAATCTCATTTTTTATTTAAATATTGAAAATTTTGATTTAAAGTTGCAAAGTTTAATGTACAAAAGTCGACACAAAAAATAGCTTTGTGAATCTTTAATTTTATTTTTCCCCTTCTTTTGGTAGGTGATATTGAATTTGCAGTACATAAGAAGAAAATCACTCTAATTTTCCCACGTAGTAGCAATGGCTTCTTGTTGATTAATTTGCAAACCTAAACTTTCCTGGCTTTTTTTTTTTTTTGGAAGGTGCTCGGTTTGATCACTCAACTATTTGACTATAGAAATCATTTGGTGTGACTTGGTGATATTTCACATCGTATTTTAACTATAAGATCAAGAGTTTGATTCTTACCTATGAGAATTTAATGATCAATCATTTACCTGTTCATGTAACCCGTGACAAGGGAATTAATTACTACTGTCAGTGGACACTTTAGGGTTTGCTTGGATTGGGTCTAGTTTGAATTTGACCTGGTTTGAGACACAAACTCAGACCCAAACTAGCTTTGAATTGAGTATGAGAATGAAATTTGGAGTGTTAAATCATTTAAAATCTGGTTTGAGTTTAAAACTAAGACCAACAAACTCAAACCTAAATCCAAACCCAAACCTATAGAGTGGCGACTTTTGTGGCTATGGGCAACTAGTCACATTTATCAATTCATGGAAGCTATTCACTGTCCCCAAAAGATGTAATGAGGCTGCTTATAATTTAGTCAAATGGGCCAAGGATAATCATAGAATAGGGATTTATATCTCCCAAGTCTATTTCCCTGTTATTTTTTTTTTTTGCGATTCGGAGTCTGATCTCCCTGTTGTAACTGAGCCTGATGGAAGTTTTGGTGATGATTTATATGAGTAATCTAATTTGCATAAAAAAAAAAATGGATCAAAGTAATATAAGGTTTATTTGGATTGGATTTGATCTAAATTTTGTTTGATATGAAATTAAAATTGAGATCTAAATTATATTTGGATTGAGTATTAAAACAAAATATAATGCATTAAATAATTTAGAATTGGATTTTAATTTGAGACTAATTTGAAATGAGATCAGAATCTCACAATCAATCAATCAAGTAGATCCCATATAATCTAGCAAATACACTCTTATAACAACATGCAAATTATTACATAGCCAAAACACTCACCATTCAACAAAAATGACAATTTATTCAACCCCAAAAAAAAAAAAACACCATTACATGGGGGGTCATCAATTAGCATTAGTATTAACTTTAGAAGCTTCAAAATCAGCAGCCTGTTTAAGAATATTACCATCATCATCTTCAAGCACCATTTGAATAGGACAAGTACCAAGTCCTTCAGCTATAGCCAACATTATCTTCTTCATCTCACTTTTAAACTCTTCCAAATCAACAGTTCCATTCTTATCTCCATCAAACGTCTCAAAAATTGAATCGTAAATCTTCGTTAGCTCCTCCGGCGCCGTAGCAACATCAGCTCCGAAATGAGATTCGATTAGCCGAAACGATTCGAAAGCTTTCCTCATCTCCGATTTCGATAATACGCCGTCGTTGTTTAGATCCAGAACTGCAAATCTTTCGCTTACGCTTTTGTTGAATTGGTCGTCGTCGCTCACGAAATCGCGAACAGTTGATCCATCGATGATTACTACTCCCATTGATTGATGATTGATTTCTTTGTTCTTGTTCTTGTTCTTGTTCTTGTTCTTCTTCTGGAAATTTGTTAGTGTGTTTGGTGGAATTTTTCAGGGGGATTTTTTATAGTTGGATTAGATTTTTATGGCATCTGATACGGGATAGCGTAAGGCCGGAAAAGGGACCGCCACATGATAATTTACGGCAAAAAAGCGTCCTTCCCTTTTCTGTGTCTCTTTCTATCCCTATGAATAAATATTTTGTCATGTGTATATTTTTCTCTTAAGGTTTCACTATTTCTTTTAGATTATAATTTTTTAATTAAAAACTTAATAAATGTCATTTTCTTATTTGTGAGACAAGGAAGTGGATACCGAATGAGAATAGAGAATTTCTAGTCATAATTTATTGAGTACGGGCGCTATGTGAATGTGCGGAATAAGTGTTGGGGGTGTATAATGCGGAACACTTGTATATTTCTGAGAATGCTTGATACTCAATCCCCGTTGAGAAAATTCTTGTAATAAGCGTTTTTAGTTGTTTGATTTTTTATTTGACGATTAAGAAGAGTTTGCACTGTATAAAAAATATTTGTTCTGCATTAAAGGTGGACGGCTCTTTTGACCCATTTTTTAATTGGACTAATTTATTTATAAATGAAATAAATGAAGTATCGTATACTTAAAATGCATTTTGAATGGTACGAATTAAAACTTTACACTTTACATATTACTAGGTATTATCCCTTGATTTAGGGTGAAAAGGGTTTATACCCGTGTATTTTTTTATTTCTGTCCCAATCAATCAGAATTTATTATGTGAACATTTCTTCAATTATATATACACATGACGAATTTTGATTGGTTGGATATATGAATGGTAACATATACACGGGAAAATATGATAAATAAATGTTTCAGCAACTTTTCTATATAAAGGATGTAATGGTGTAACAAAATTATTTTATTTATAAAGAGTGTTACCAACTCGATTATTACTTTAAAACAACAAAATTAAGCTAATGCAAAAACCATTCGCCACATTTCTTCATATCATAATAATAATCCAAAGCTAAAATTACCAACATTATCCACGTCATCATACACCTCTCTTTTCCGAATCAGATTTAGTCAAAGACTTTAATCTCACAAGAAGCTTGACTTTCCTCTCCCATGAATAACACCCTTCTTTCCTCTTTCTCCCTCCAAATCTCTCAGGTGAATCCTCCCCACAGTTATCCGGTGAATCCATCAGTCTCCCGTCCACACTTACCGGGGACTTTGCCACATCATCGTATCCACAATCCATTCCTTCCACATCAGCACCCAAAATCTTTGCTTGCATGGTCGATAACACAGCTTTGACCGCCATGTCAGCATCCCGCCTGTTCCTCAACAAGATTTCACCTATCTGAGCTGGAGTAAGACTTCCTCCTGACCTTACACAGCTCTCCACCACATCAAAGAGCAAATGTGAGTCAATCCCTAAGTAGTTCTTCACCAGTGCCTTGAAGGCATGCATGCCGCACGTGCCTAAGTTAACATGCACGTCCATGCGCCCACATCTAACCAGCGCTGGGTCAACATTTTCTTTATGATTCGTCGTAAAGACAATGATTCTCTCTTCTCCACAGCATGACCATAGACCGTCAGTAAAATTCAAAAGCCCTGATAAAGTTACTCGACCGTTATCTGATTTATTATCAGCTGTCGAATGTCTACTACTTTTCTTTCCAGTAGAGGATGCTCTTCGACTCTTGATCATTAGACGATCACCAGTCAAGTCGATAGAGCAATCTATATCTTCAATGACAATAATGGACCGATTCGTGGTTTGTATTAGCAAAGCCCTTAATTCAGAATTATCAGATACTTTGCTTAACTCAAGATCGTATACATCATAATGTAAAAAGTTCGCCATTGCTGCAATGAGGCTAGATTTTCCGGACCCGGGTGGGCCATGTAACAAGTACCCTCGTTTCCAAGCCCGTCCAATTTTATGATAAAAATCTTTTCCTTCCGAAAACGCCGTCAAATCCTCCGTTAGTTGCTCCTTTAACTCCGGCTCGAGGGCGAGTGTTTCGAACGTGGAGGGATGACGGAATGGGACGGAAGACCAACCGGATTCATAAGAACCATGTCCGTTATTGGTAAAGAGTCTCCTCTCTCTCGAGACTCTTTCAAAATCTTCAGCTTTTATCGTAACATGGTTGAGATAAGTCGAAAGGAGAGTTAAACGGTGGCGTTTTGGAAGCTTGAGAGTGAAGCTTCGTTTTTCTTCGAGAGAATCTTGGACCGTTTCAATATGGTGAGTCCAAGAAAGATTATGACCTTTGAAAGTATCGTGGACCGTCTGATTAGGTGCTACGGTAAAAGAGATGCGATTGGAGGACTTAGAACGGGACAGAGTAAGGCGGGGGCAGGTCGAGGAAGGATTAATGGAGTTAAGGTAGAGATTGACGTGGCGGTAAAGATCATTGACGTCGACTCCACAATAGCCGTTGAATTCGGGGATTTCGAAGTAGGAATAAAGGCTGAATAAATCTTGGAAGGAATCATAGAATGAGTGAAGTAAAGAGAGGAGTTGAGTTGGAAGAATGTTTTGGAGAACTGTTAGAAGGCCAAGAAATGACCATAGTTGTGACAATATCTCCATCTTGTTAATTTGATTATGTGAATTGGGAATTTTCTTCTCTCTGTCTTAGTGATGAAGTAGGGTTTTTGTGTATATATATATATATAGGAAATAATTTATGAGTTGCGTGAATTATGTGGGAATTTGTAGAAAAGTGGATATGGATATATATAATGGAGCTAAAGTGACTGTTTAAGGGCTTAGAAAAATAATAGAAAAAGATAAAGCAAAAGAAAGATGAGACATGGTGTGGTAGGTACCACTACAAGAAAACAACGACGATTTAGGGACCAAATAGCGACGATTTTATTTTCGGTCTCAATTCGATTGGTATTCTATTGTTATTTTTTAAATTAAAAATTTTGGTTGCTAAATAGTTGTTTTCTTGTAGTATTCTTTGCCTTTTTCTCCATGTATAGCTAATTAATCGAGGGAGAACGCTTAGTCAATTTAACACTTTTAACTAAAAATAATATGTTTTGAGTTCGACACTTTTATCTCAATAATAATAATAGTAATAAAAAGAAAAACTAAATTAATGGAGTCACCAAAGGCTCTAATCCAATCAGTGAATGAATCTACAAAATTCCGTTAGAAACACGGTTCATATCTCTACAAATGAAACTTATGGTTCAGAATTCATTACATCTAGATACATAATTGAGAAAAAAAATCCCTCCTACTATCGTGTAATGATATGATCAATTCTAAACACAATATTTATTCAACCTTTCTGCTGATTAGCTGCCAAAAAGTTAAGAACAATTTGAGAAGGATCATATTAAGTTCTTACCCTTTGAAGTTCTAGAGAGTCGAGCTAAGAATTGTTGCATGAAGTAATCTTGCTATCTCTATTATGATAAGCCTATAGGCGACAATGTATAGTGTGATTTGTAAGATAAGCATTAGGAGGACTTTATTCTTGGTTTCTATAGTAGCTTCTTGAATGCAATTACTTCTTGTATAAAAAATAAAACGCTTGTTTCTTTAAACCTTGATCAAAATTTTAATATGGCTTCTTTACTATTTAAATATATCATGGTAATTTATTTGTTATTAAAATTACTCTTTTTAACTTTTATGAAAGTCAAACAAAAAATATTAAAGTTTGATTGAATTATATCTTAATTTGAGAATCTTGCTATTAGTCTCGGACTAATTTCAAACGAAATTTGAAATAATTCAATACTTGAAATTTAATTTTAAACTTAATTTAAAAATAGTCAAAATCTCAGTTTGAATTTCAAAATTAGCTCAGATTCAATTTAAATATGCCTTAAATTAGAGAAGGGAGTATTAGTTTGTACACGTAAACATGAATGCATGTACGCGATCAGGCACGGCTCCAAGGTGTCTAAGGCGACATCCGTAACCGGGTCTCTCATTTTGAGGGGCCCAAATTTTTTAAAAATTACTTAATTTGTATATAATTATTATTTAAAAAAATTGAAGATCTTGGTGTTTTTCATAACGTAATTATTGCATATAGAATTTTGTTGGTTATACCGTTGTATTTACGGAGAGAAATTTTTATAAATTGAAGTTGATTTGCGATTTCGCTTCAAATGGTGTTGTTAGAAGGATACTCATTTTTAAAATAAAATATGATTTAAGGATTGCTCGCATTTGAAACTTGGATATATAATTATATTTTAACACTTTTATAATTTATAATTTATAATTTATAAAAAAAATTAAGGATTTAACTTTGATAAATAATATAGAGTCTCAATATTATTTGAAACGGCCTCCCTATACGCGATCCTCCTGGGGTCCGCGCGCTTATCTTCCAAACCACAGCCACCTTCACATTCGTGGATCGATTATGGTGTTAAGGGGCAAAAAATCCTCTGTCCCCATTTGTGTGTGTCTCCGTGTCCCCAACCAATCACAATTCACCATGTGTATATATAATTGAAACAAATATTTATATAGTAAATTCTGATTGATTGGGGACACAGGGACACACACAAATGGGGACAGGGGATTTTCACCCGTGTTAAGGCATGCCGATGAATTTTAGTTTTCGATTTTCTTCTTTAATAGTGGGAAATAACTATTTGCCTTGAAATAGTTTATTTTTGTGGAAATGTCTTGAAAATAGTTATTCTCAAGAAGTGGCTATTTTAACTCCGAGTCTAGACAACTGATTGGAGTTATTATATGTTTCATCTTTAACGAGTGTTTTAATTCCTCAGTGAACATCGACTCTCTTGAGATGTTTCGACGATTGTGACCTTAATGTAAATATGAGTATGAATCATGCTCTTTCTTATTTAGCAGTCATGCTGCGAACCAACCATGAGACAAGTCTAAATTAGTCATCACGGTGAATACCGAACACCTCTAAATGAGTAACCAAGAAGTGGCTATCATTTCTCTCCCAAATCCGACCACCAATGCCTCCCATGTGGACCCTTCAAGATTTCTTTCCAACTAGGATTTGACGTCTAAATTTTTTCTTGGTATGAAGATTCATGTGATTCCAATTTTGGGTTGGCCAAAGTGGTGGGTGGCGGATTGGTTGGTCGAATTTGGGAGAGATATGGTGGGTGGACGGCGTTGATGGTCGGATTTGTATGAGAAATGGTTGGTGATCGACGATGGATCTTGGAGCAGTGGCGGAGCTTACAAGGGGCAGGGCCCCCCAAGAATTTTCAATTTTTTTATATACTAGGTATATATATTTAACGGTTTAGAATAATAGAGCTATTTTTTTTAAATGGCCCCCCCAAGAATTTTTAATTTTTTATATACTAGATATATATATATATATATATATATATATATATATATATATATATATATATATATATATATATCCAACGATTCAGAATAAGATAGATTTTTTTTAAAAAAAAAGATGACCCATTATTAAGAAGTACATGAAAATATATTTTTTGATACCCAAATCTAATTAGATTTGGACTCATAGATTATTAAAGTAACCAATAATGGATTTTAAAAGACCCACTAAAACCTAATAGACCCACCAAGACCCATTATTACCCAAACAATTATATACGTGACATTTTTCTCTCTCGGACCTTTGTCGCTGATCAGTAGAGTGAAAATGGTGAACAAAATGTGTATAACTCTAGTCTATAAGATTTATCAAAAAAAAAGTTTTGGCTCCGCCAATGTTTATATGTTTTTATGAATTTATTTTGTCAATGTTAATTGTGCCCCCAGTAGAGTGAAAAGGGTGAACAAAATGTGTATAACTCTAGTCTATAAGATTTATCAAAAAAAAAGTTTTGGCTCCGCCAATGTTTATATGTTTTTATGAATTTATTTTGTCAATGTTAATTGTGCCCCCAGTAGAGTGAAAAGGGTGAACAAAATGTGTATAACTCTAATCTATAAGATTTCATCAAAAAAAATTTTTTGGCTCCGCCAATATTTATATGCTTTTATGAATTTATTTTGGCCCCCACAAAGAAAAATTTCTGGCTCCGCCACTGTCTTGGAGGATGAAGAAGATGATGATAGAACCATCTTGGAAGCTCGAAAATACTTCAGGGATCATCAAGGAAGTATAAATACTACATGGATAGAGATTTGGTCGAAAACCACCACGGGTGGTGGCGCTATGATCAGTTAGGAAGCGCAAAATAACATTGATGACCAAATGAGAAGTAAAAAGAAATGACGACCACTTAATTATTTGAGAAATAGTTTGAGGATAAACACGCCAATTTCCCATTTTAAAATTTATTCGTCAAATCATTGATTAATCAAGATGTATCGAGAAAACATCCTATTCAGCTTAACTTTAGCCTACATTAGTGACACTTCCAAGTATAAATTAACTTGTTAGTGTGAATATCCTTGCTACACTAACTTTGATGTTCCAAGTTAAATGCTACTTAATTCTAGGATTGTTCATCTACGATTGACCCACAATCCCTCATATGAATTGAGCTGGACCCACATTTGCATATAAGCCCGGACCAATTTTTGTGAGGGGCGTTGTACATTGATTACCCCCCAAGTTAATAGTAGCAGACTGCTCTCAAAGTTGCCATCAAAGAAAACACAATGATTCAATTGCCATGGAAAATCTTGTAGTATATATCATGTAAATGATGGACTTGGAGACAAAGAGAGAGAGAGAGAGAGAGAGAGAGAGAGAGAGAGAGAGAGAGAGAGAGAGAGAGAGTGGGGGGCCTTTTGCTTTTGAATAAATGAAACCATTGTTTCCCATCTTTATCTTTTGCTTTATCTTTCTTAGCAATTTGGTTCTTTGTAGGTAAGAGAAGAAGAATAAGACAGAGAACAGATATACTGACTCTTCAGTCTCCATCAATATTGTTTCTTTACATAATTTACTCATCATGAGACAATGTAAACAACTAATTACCTTATCATCTTCTCATCATTCCTTGTTAAGTTTTTAAATTACAATAATCAAAACAAAACGAAACGAGAGGTAGATAATTGATTTCCTACATCTTTGGTTAATGCATTGATTTTTTTGATTTTTTTTTGAATTTTTTTTATTTCGAAGATTAGGTGCATATCTCTCGAAAAAAATTTCGAAAGGATGAACAAATCTTGTCTTAAACCAACTCTTTAGAAATATTAGGTGCATATCTATCGGAAACAATTGAGATCTTGTGCGATGTTTTACTGAAATTTGTCCCCCAAAAAAAAAAAAGAACAAACAACAAAAGGTCCTTATAGTTATAGCTAATTATTAAAGGTTTTCTTTGTCTAATTAATACTCGTTGTTGTCCTACTTACTAGGGGTTAGGGAAAGAGCACTCTTGTTCGCAAGGCAGCGCAGTTGATTTCAAAGTGGTAGATTGTGCACAATGACGCAAGATCAAATCTTGGCAGTCGCAATGTGGAAGTTTCAACCCCTCCAATGTGGGGGTGGCTTTTGGTGGTGGGCTAAGACAAGTCCTCCCACTAAGTCGAGGTTACCTTGATTTACATTCTCCAAATTCTCTATTGGAGTGGAGAGTGGGGCATGTGGGGGATGAGTAACGCTTTTGTGCACAAGGGAAAGAACCCTCTTTATCTTTGGCATTTTGCCAATCTTTTACAGAACTTATCCTTTTGCAAAAGTTTCATTTTACAGCATTACCTTAAAATTTTATGTGCATGCCAAGCGTCTTCAAAGGCTAAAAAAAAATGCACCAATTTTGCTCCCTTTTGGCTTCTTTATTTTTTTGACTTTCATAAATGGTTGAAATTCGAAAATAAAGAGAGTGAAAGAATAGAGCTTTGTGCATTGACATAAAGGGTCCGATTGGATTGAGTTTGTGTTTGAGATTTTGATCTCATTCTCAAATACAAACTAAATTTTAGATGATTTAATATTTTATATTTCATTTTCACACTCAATTTAAAATTGAATTAGGTCTAAGATTAATTTTCAAGTCAGATCAACCCAAAGTTAAACTCAATCCAATCGAATAAAGAAAAAGAAGCTATGGTGTTATCTATACCAAAGGTTAATGGAGGTTAAAGGTCAGCCAGCCCTCTTGGAAAAGCAAAATTTTCATAAGAATAAGAATAAAGCCAAAAATAAAAGTGACTTCACATGGAATGTCAAAAATCAAGTGCTTCCGATTCTTTCACTTAGGGAATAAATTTGTTATTCTCTACACGATTTTGTTTTCCTTCATTCACTGTAATAAAATCTCTTCACTTTTGCTGATATTCTATTCTTGCCTTGGTAAAGCTCATCTTACCACATTGCAAGATGTTAAGTAACGACAGGACGAAAACAAAGAGGTAAAGTTTTACATCAATTTTGAAGGATAATGAATAGTTTTATTAGTAATTTTTAAATTTTTATAATGATAAAAATAAATAAAGGTAAGACAGCTTATATCGGGACGAAGACAGGGGCGGAGGTGACAGTCGCCCCCGAGATTTCTAAAAATACTACTAGATATAGTAAATTTTATATGTAATTCGGAATATTTTATGAAATTCGCCTCCAACATTTTTTTTTTTGAAGTTTTTATATGTAGTTCGGCATACTGTTGCAGTTTTCGCCCCCAACGCCAAATAACTGACTTAGTCCCTGATCAGCATCTTCCCTAAACCCTGTTAATACGAAAGTCTTGTAAACTGTGTACGACCATTACCCCCCTAAATTCCTTCTTAAGTAGCGAGATGATAACTTAATTATTTGAAAACACGTATTAAAAAATCACACTCTGATAGTAGAATGTGATGAAAATGAACTAAACAAACTCACTATATATCCAGACAACTGTTAGCTGAAATTTTCATTTTTTTCATTAAACTATGAAAAAATGACAATTATTATTTTTTAATTAAATTATGAATACTCATAACTATCGTTCTAGATTTTGTAGAACTTGTGGTTTGATATATATACTTAGACATATAACTATAAGTCAAAAAGTTTGAGGAGACTTGTTTAACAAGTTAGTTGGGGATGCCAAAAGATCATGGGGGTAGTAATGGTAGATATGAAAAAAGAAGCAGAGAGAAGAGAATCAATACTGTGTTTTCAATTGAGCCTTTGTCCATCATAGTGAAGAAAAAGAAGAGCATAACTTAAAAGCAATTAACAAAGGCCTACTAAAATCAAGCTTTGGATTCCCTTTTTCACAGTGTGGTTATTATTAACATCGTGTGTGCTCATTTTTTTTTTTTTTTTTTTTATTTTTGCACTTTTTAACGTGACATTTATCACTCCTTATCAAATGAGTTGGAGGGGTAAAAGAATACGCATTCTGTTCTCATTTATTTGTCGCCAAAATATACTTTATAAGTTTTTAATTATCTGTCACTTTAAAAAATCAAAAGGGCATTAAATGTATTTTTAGAAACTACTCCCTCCGTCCCAAATTATCTGTCCACTTTGTATTTTGCACGGAAAATTAAGATTTTATAATGGGAAATGGTAAAATGCCAAATATGACTCTATTTAGTTTTACTCATAATTTAATTCTACCTTCTTTTCTCTCTCTCCTCGTCTCTTCAACATATAATGAGTCCTTTATATAGAAAGTTGACAGATAATTTGGGACATATTAAAATAGAAATGTGAACAGATAATTTAGGACGGAATGAGTATAAGAATGTGGTGCTATAAGAATGAATTACTCCACCTGTCTCATAATAAAGGTATTTTTAGAAACTCTTTTTCATTTTAAAATAGAGTGTTTTTTCAATTTTTGAAAATATTTTTCTAAGTTTACTTTTAATAGAGGGGGAGAAAAATAATTTGGATACTTAATACTAAAGGGGATAATAATAAAAAATTCTCTTATCTTCCTCTTCTTTATTACCTCAATTATGAAACGGAAGGAGTAGAACGGGACTATGTTTGGAATTGAATTAGAGAAGACTTATGGTTTGATGTTAACTTCACGGCAACCATAGAAAATTCAGGAAAAATTCAGGAAAAAAAAACAATTCAGCAAAGGCTTACTTTTTTGGATGGCATTTGGTTCGTACTTCATAGGATGAAAAAAATAAATAAAATATGCGTTGCGATTGGCAGTTGGTACAGACAGAGTCGAAGGTAGGAATTGTATTTTGGGAGCAAAAAATTGCAACAGTATATCGACCTACTTATAAAAAATACAAAAAATAAAATAAAATTGAGGGGCGAACTTGATAAAAAAAATTCGAATTACATATAAAAATTACTATATATTACTATATTTAGTAGTATTTTTAAAAATCTCGGAGGACGGGATATTACTATATCTAATAGTATTTTTATAAATGCCGGGAAGCGACTGCCCTCGCCCCTAAAATCATCCCCAGGGTACGGATCTTATTGAGACTTAGATTTGTTTGTAGGATATATATATATATATATATATATATATATATATATATATATATATATATATATATATATATATAAAAACAAACACTACAAGAAAATTGATATTTAGTGTTGACGAAAGTCGTCACTATAAGGTACATTTTATGTCACTATTATTATTTTGTGACATTTTTTGAAGTCGTCACGTGCCGTCACAAGTACCTCCGTCACTGATGAAATTGTGACAACTTTTGGTGATTTATCACAATTACCCAAGGCATATGTGACAAATCCTTGTAGTCACAATAAATGTGAATATTTGTGACATGTGTTTCAACACAACAAAAGACTAAATAGTGACAAAAAATTCGCAACAATATTATATTTTGTTGTGACCACTTGATTGCCACCAAAAAACTCCAAAATTGTGACAAAATTTTTGTCAGTCATGGTATATTTATCGGTGACCAATACATGGTAACAATTTATTTTTGAAATATTGTCAATTGAGTTTCATCACAAAAAAAAAAAATAAAAAATAAAAAATTACGTATTAGAAATTTTGTCACTAATATGTTTATTAAAGTCACAGTAAATTATGGATTTAACAGTGAAACTAGCATTATTGAAAAAATAATTTTCAATAGTTTATTTTATTTATATATAATTTTTAAACAAAGAGTCAATATCAATTAAGATTATGTACAAATAATTCAAAAGTCACAAATTGCACGAAACTCAAATTTATAATATCAATAATTGGAAATCCTAAAACAAAAATTACAATAATGTAAATTCATAGCCATCCTAACATATTCTCCTTCCCTAAAAAAAATAAAAAAAAAAAATTATACAACTCTCCGACCCCAATACTATTCTGCATCAATCTATTAACGAAGCCCTTCATGCAATATTTCTTGCAAAATAAAAAACAAAAACAAAGCAATTAATTAATTCATTTGACAAAATAAACAAAATGATCCTAAGTAGAAGCTTGAAAGGTCAAGGGAGGACTGAGATCTTAGGCACACTTATCATATTGCATCCCTTAGTAACATGAGATAATATAGCAAACTTTAGGCAAAAAGTGAACTTGTAAGATTTACAAAACTTTCTAGAATTAAAGAAGATACCCAAACAAATATTCCACAATCACATTATTCAGATCTAATCATGAAAATATAAGGTATAATACAAAACAGTAATCTTGAAAGAAGATAATGGATACTATGAAACCGATAATATATTCAAAGCAGTCTAGCAGATCGTACCTTGGGCTTGAGTCGGTTAAGGAGTGTACTAAAGAAGGAAAAATCTATAAGAGAGAGATCGAAGAAAAGTATACATTTATAGAGGGATAAGACTTAAGAGGCTAATTTTTAGGGTAGATGAGGAGTTGGCTAATTTTTAGGAGTTGCCCTTCTAATGTAAATGGGGTGTAAATTGACTCCCCTTTTACTCTGCCCACAAGATTCTGTAATATAGGATCCGCATGGGTAGCAAATGACAATTACAAGAAGTTTAATTGGAAACAAATTCAAATTAAGAATCCCAATTTTATCATATTTTATTTAGTTTCCTAATTAATGTGGGAGTTGCTTCAAAAGCTTGATTAGCCCCGAGAGACTAATACTTCACTCTATAGTGTTGTCTTTTTCCTTTCTTGCCGCATTATGCTTCTTGACGGGAAAATATTTCTATTACTTGTTTTACATTTCTTGACCACTAATAATAATATGCCAAGTGTGAGTGTTTTTTAAAAAAAATTATAATTTAAAAAAATGGTGGAGCCCTAAGGGAAAGTCTCCGAAAGAGATATTATTTCCCGAACTTGTGTCTTATTTTCTGTCATACTAATAATAATCTGTCAAATGTCAATTTTATTTTTTACTCTTGAATAGAATATAATTAGTTCGACAAAGAAAGAAATACAAATATGAGATAAAAAATATGTTTTCCCTTCTCAACCTTCCTTTCCTCAATTGTTTTTCCTTCTTTGAATATAGGGCAAAAAGCACTAGGCACACCTAAACTATCCTTAATTCTCTATTGTAACACCTAAACTACCATTTGTGGTTTTTTGACACTCGAACTACCCAAAGCTATCCAAACTAGCACAACATCCACTTTTGCCGTTATCTAGTAACGGAATAGTATCATGTGAGAAACATGTGACTTTTTTTAGGGGTATTTTTGTCCAATTTTCAATGGGATAAACCCTTAATTTTCTGGAAATCAACTTGGGGACAAATAGTGTCAGTTGTTTCGGAAAGGCCAATTTTTTTGAAGAATAATGGTTTCAAGGGACTGGGAAATCACATAGTCGGATCAGTACCCGTATCATCTTAATAGTAAGTCAAATTTTATCTTTATTTTTGGCAAAAATAGATGCTTTTGATGGTTAGGTCAACTAATATTTTAGGCGAAACATGTGATGGTAAAACTTTGAACTATTTATAGTTTTGTTGATAGTATGTGATAGCAGGAAAGATTCTCCATGTATATTATACTCCCAACGCATTTGTGATATTGCATGCTGAAAATATATACAAAGATTATAACTTTTCCTTCCAAAGATAATACTTTTGTAAAGGTGAATGTAGAATGTGTTAAGAAATTGCATGCACACATATATAATGTAATTTGAGTAAGCCAATTAATCTATTGTTCATGCTTTTCTATACTGTTATTTGTAGACGAAAAAGAGGGAGGGAGCAATAACAGAGATAATGGTGTTGTTGAGATTGTGTGTGACAAACTTAATTATTTGGCAGAGGAAAATACAAATGGCGAAGGAAATGGAACTGCTAGCAATGCTAGAGAAGATACGTCTATCCCTCAAACAAATGAAGTTGACCAGCCTACCACTTTAGAAAGGGAAAGTACAAATGGTGTCATCACACAATCAGATGTGCATGATCAAGGACATCCAATTGATCAGCATCCCACTTTTGGCTGGGGAAAGTATGGTGTTAGAAGATAGAATGTCTCAAATGGAAATTGATGATTTGTTGAAGTCTTATGTCGGAAATGGTGAAGTTTGGGCAAGAATCTGTCAGGATCTTGAAGAAAGAGACAGAGAAATTGGAGGAGTTGGTGAAAGGGGAGCTACAATTGATGAGATCAGATAAGTGGAAGATGGTGGAGTTGGTGCTGATTTAACATGTTCTGATAGTAGTTCAGATGAAAATTATGAGCATTTTACAGACGATGATGACTATTGCCAGGATGATAAGAGCATTGAAGCTAAAGAAAATGAGAGTATTGATGATGTGAATGTAGAAAATATTCCACATGCAGAGAGTGATGAGAATGCTGAAAATTTTCCAACTGTGTAGGGTGACCAGAATGTTGAGATTGTGGAAGATGTAAGAGATGATGAAATTTATGATGAATGCTGCGAAGGTGGTTCAGATGTTGAAAATGATAATTATGTGAAGGGTAGGTATACAGACTTCAATGCAGAAAGGGATATGAAAGACCCAATGTTTGTTCTTGGGTTGAGGTTTAAGAATGCTGCTGAATTCAGACAAGCTGTCAGGAATGTCTTGATAAAAGATAAAAAAAACAGGTGTTTTCAGGCCAAATGAGTAAAGGAGAGTGAAAGTTACATGCAAGAGCAAAACATGTAAGTGGTTTGTGTATGCTTCTAGGGAGAAGGCTACCAAGACACTTGATTTAGTGATAAAGTCAATGAAACTTAAGCATACAAATTGCAATCAGGTTTGGAAAAATCGACATTTGACTGCCATATACATAGCATCAAGGTTTATTGATAGGGTTAAGGTCCAGTATAACATTCCAGCCAAGGCTCTAAGACAAGCAGTTGACGAGGTATTTGACAATGATATTAGCAAGTACAAGGCTTATAGAGCAAGACAATTTGCAAGAGATATAATAAGTGGTGCAACTGAAAATCAATATGCAGTGTTGTTGAGATATGCAGAGGAGTTGAAAAGAACTCATCCAAACTCTACGTTGAGATTATGCATGAACCCTTCAGGGATCGAGGTAGGCAACCTAGATTCATGAGAATGTATGTCTGTCTTGGGCCATTGAAGAGAGGATTCCTTACTTCATGTAGACAACTAGTAGGTGTTGATGGTTGCCACACAAAGGGTACTTACAGAGGCCAGTTGTTGGTGGCAGTGAGTGTTGATGCAAATAATGGATGGTGGCCAATTGCATATGCAGTTGTGGAGAAGGAGACAAAGGAGCAATGGGAGTGGTTTTTTCGATTGCTAAATGATGACTTAGACATCCCAAGTGAAGGTCTACTGTATACATTTATCTCAGACCGACAAAAGGTAGTATAATATATACATTCTTAGCAATTATGCCTACAATAAAAAATAATTAAAATTGTGTCATTCTTTTTTTTTCTGCAGGGTCTTGATGCAGCATTAGCAGAGGTATTGCCAAACGCTGACCATAGGTTCTGTGTACAACACATTTATTGCAATTTCAAGAAGATACATAGAGGAAAAGTGCTAAAGGATTTACTATGGAAAATTGCAAGAAGTAGTAACAAACAGTTGTACACTGCTGCATTGAAGGAATTAGAAGTTGTGGATCAGTCTGCTTACAGATGGGTAATGAATACTGCCCCTGAACCAAAACAGTGGTGCAGGGCATTTTTCCCTGCACACTTGAAATCTGATATGCTTTGCAACAACTTGTGTGAGTCTTTCAACTCATACATCCTTGAGGCTAGAGATCAACCAGTGATTACTATGATGGAGCGAATTAGAGTGATGATTATGGAAAGGATCACAACTAGGAAAAATTGGATTTTGAAGAAAGAACCAGGGCCATGCTGTCCAAAAATTAGGGAAATTCTAGAAAATAATGTCTGAGAGCAGAAAATGGAAACCTGTGTGGAATGGTGAGTTTGGATATCAAGTTTCTGGACCAGGGAAACAACAATTCACGGTGGATTTGAGGATAAAAGCATGTAGTTGTTTATCATAGAGAACTTCTGGAATCCCTTGTCCACATGCAATTGCTGCACTCCACAAGAAGGACTTGGATCCAGAACAAGAGGTTCATAGCTGTTACAGAACAAGAAGCTTCATACAATTGTATGAAAATGTTCTTTACCCCATTAATGGTGAAAAAATGTGGCCAGAGACTGATGGTGTCACAATGGATCCACCAAGAGCTTTCAAACAGCCTGGGAGGCCTAAGAAAGCAAGAAAAAGACAAGTTGATGAGCCAAAAGATTATAGGAGGTTGAGCAGAAGGATCATTATTCACTGCAGAAGGTGTAAGAAACCTGGTCATAACAGCAGAGGGTGCAAGGAAGATATTGCTCATAATGAACAAAGAGTTCCTAACAATCCAGATCCACCCCAAGGAAATAATAGTGGTGGAGCTTCAAGGGTACAACAAATCAGGAGAGGGGAAAGACAGCGAAGCCAAGGAAGAGGAGCTAAGTCAAATCCACACCAACCACCTCCAAGAAATATGGTACTAATTTCTAAACATTTTTTTTAGTAATAAGAGACAGATTATCTTACCAAAGTTTCCTTTAACTTTAGGTTGCTGATGAAGGAACATATGTGGGACAAGGCCAAGATAGAAATCTAGCAAGTGGCAGTGAGTATAATGAAGATGGACAAAGGAGGTTAAAAAGAAAACAGGTTAGTATTCTTTTCCATTGTTATTATACTATTAATGTTATTGTGTATGTATAGAACTTCTTTTTTAAAGAAATGTATATTTTTTAATTTCAGGCTCAAAGTAATGGAACATCGCCACATTTTAGGAGTTGTGATTGGTTTGATCTAGAAAGCATTGCACCAAGCAGAAGTTCCAAGAATTCAAAGGTTAAAAAATGAGGATGATATCCAAGACTTTGTTTTTTTGGGTTGATATAACTAGTGAATTGCATTGATTTTGTCAATGAGCTTTATTTTTGTATTAGATAACTTAATTGGGCTTGTAGGTGTATTGAAGTTGTTGAACAACTTTATATTTCATCTTGTCTTTTGCTCATTGAAATTGATATAAAATACACTAATGCATCTTTGAACTATTATATTAATCTTTTTAAGACAAGTTGCATGTGCACTTTTTATAGGTTTAATACATGTGAATCTATCAAATATTTAATAACCATTTGTTTGTATTTGTACATTCTTGTAGTAATGTTTCATAAATATGAAAACTATTAGTTAAATTTTGCCAAAACTAAAAGAAAATGCTATTCAAAAGAAATACAATGCATACAATGCAACAAATCATTTATCCCATTGAAAATTGGACAAAAATACCCCTAAAAAAAGTCACATGTTACTGTTCCGTTACTAGATAACGGAAAAAGTGGATGGTTGTGCTAATTTGGATAGCTTTGGGTAGTTCGAGTGTCAAAAAACCACAAATGGTAGTTTAGGTGTTAAAATAGAGAATCAAGGATAGTTTAGGTGTGCCTAGTGCTTTTTGCCCTTGAATATATTCTCAAGATATGAAGTTCTTTCTCTATTAATAGAAAAGGAAAAAAAAAAAGTTCTTCCAATCATATATATTTTTCAAAATCAAATATTAAGAGTAAAATGTAAGAAAGTAAAAAATTACAGGCGAACAAAAATTAATAATTAATTTTTTTACCTTTTTATTTATTATTAGGGGAGGGGGATACAGGAATTGATGACATGATCTTGTCCCTGTGGTGGAATATCCTTACTAATGGGCTATTCTGATTTCCATACAAAAATTAATTAATGACAAGGCATAAATATAATAGTTAGTTTTCACATGTAGCCTCCAATACTAAAATAATGACCTTTAATGTTGTAAAATAACGAAAATTCATATTATAGTAGTTAGTTTAAAAAAAAAAAGGAAATGAAAGAAAAATATAGTGGTTAAATAAAACATGTTTTTCGACTATATGTTTACTATTAATGCGTTATTTCGATAACGACAGTACCATCAACAAAAGTGACAATAATTCTCATCACATAAAATATAAATAATAGTGACTATAGTGATATTTTTGTTTCTTGTGAAGATATTCAGTTGTCACTCTCTAATTGTCATTTTTGTTACAAAACAAATTTGTCACAACAAAGTAAAAACAAAAGTAACAAAGCATTTTCATGCCAATAAGGGAAATTATTTTGACAAAAATAAGTTTTGTCACAAACTAGTCTTGTTTACACAAAAAAATACAATTGCCGCCTAAGCACATATGTTATCAGTGACAACAATCCAGTGACAAAAAAACTTGTGACACAATCAATATATCAATAGTGACGACTTAATTATGAGAGACACTAAACTGTCACAATTCACATTGTATTAGTGACCAAAAAACAAGTCATCACAATTGCTACTAACATTAGTGACCATACAATGTTTTGTCACAATTAACCTTTTATTCGTGACAAAAAGCAAGTTCATCACAGAAAAATTGTCACTAAAGATAACTCTTGTAGTGAAAGAGGCTTCAAATATTGCATTTTGCAGGCGATTAAAAATTATTTTTTATTATTTGATTATGAGACATTAATCAAAATGCTATACATTTCGCTATTTCAGTTTAGATTTAAGGAGGGTAAAAGCAATAAAGGTTAAGTAGGGGAAGAATGATGTCCGGATACTCTTGTAAACTTATCTGTTATATTCTTTGTTATACTAATATTTTATATATTCGCACAAAATCATTCAATTCCATAACTTCTATTATTATCCTAAGCTAATTTTCAATCAAAATCAAATGAAAGTTTGAAGAAAAAAAATAAAAAACTCAAAGTTGATATTTTCATAATTTAGTCTTATTTATCAAATTAAGTGTTTTTCTTCAAAATTTTAGTTAATTTTATTATAAATTAGCTAAAGATGAGAATAGAATTGCGGAATTGAACCCTGAGCTCTGGGACAGCTGGTTGAAGATGTTATATATCTTACCGTTGACGAATGTTCGATTCTCTCGATGGATATCGACTTTTGTGGGAATTTCACGTGGTAGTAGGATTCAGTTTACAAAGAGAATTATGGAATAATTAGCCACTTTGATCATCAACGTTTTTTCGTCTAGTCACTTTGGTCAAAATTCAAGTTTTTTAACTTATTTCATCATTAAACATTTTTCGGCCTGCCATTTTTGTCAAAAATAAATTTTTTAACTTTTTTCATCACTAAAGTTTTTCATTCTCGCCATTTTGGTCACTAAAGTTTTTGATCTGCCATTTTGGTCAAAAATTTTTAGTGACCTAAATGGCAGAATGAAAATACTTTAGTGAGCAAAAATGGCAGAATGAAAAAAACTTTATTGATCAAAATGGCGATAGAAAAAAACTTTAGTGATGAAAAAAGTTAAAAAAAGCATTTATGACCAAAATGGCAGGCCGAAAAATGTTTAATGATGAAATAAGTTAAAAAACTTGAATTTTGACCAAAAGTGGCTAGATGAAAAAACGTTGATGATCAAAGTGGCTAATAATTCGAGAATTATGAGTCAAGCCCTCTATGTTAGCGGTCACTTTGGGCCAAACAGCAGACCGAGTCCGGATTAATAACATCGTGGTGGACACTTGGTACCCCTCAGGGTGAACCAAAAACATGAAGAAAAAAAAAATTGTTGAATTGAATAATTGTGTACTAACCTGTCGAAAATTTGAAAGTGTAATAAAAGAGATAACAGAGAAGTGTAATAAAAAAAAAATCCAAATCGAATGTCTCCTAAAATTAGAAAGAAGGCAATTTATTTTCTTTTTTACCATTTTTTTAATGGGCTGAGGGTGGGCTAAACGGGCTTGAATCCTCAAGTATTGGGCTTGGTAAAGGCGTTTCCCTATGAAAGGTACTCAATTGGCCCTTGTTCTGCGTGGACTAAAAAAGAGGGAAATCCAAAATTTGGTATTGACTTATCTATATCTATTTCACCAGCTCATAAGGTTGGATTTTTAACACTTGGGCCAATATCAGGGTTCCATTCTAATATGGACCTGATGCGTGTCCCCATATACCCATATACAAAGCTCGAAATTCATTATTAAAGATAAATTATTAATATAAATTATTTCTTCTACCGTCGTGTGATAATATGAAGAATTCTAAATACAAAGTCTATTAAATAAGATTTATTAAATCATTCAATAACATAAGTATTTAATATCACGAATAGGTTGCTTTCACAGAACTTTTAGCTATACTGAAAAATATAGTATACTTGGATTAACTTATTTTTCAATTTTGAGGTCCACAATTGATTATTGTAAGTGAAAAAGTAAGACTAGTCTCTAAAAAAAATAATATAATACCAAAAAAAAAAAGTTTCAAGAAAACAACCAACACAAGTGTAGTTACAGGGGAATTAAAAGATTCAATTTTACAAAGTCAACCCATTTACAAACAACAAAATTCAGAAACCTTTTGCTGCTAAATGTCCATTAATTAAAAACGCCTTTACAGCAAAGAGGATTAAAAAGATGCATAAATATTCTAGCAAAACATAACCTCAATTTTCTAATAAACATATATATATATATAGAGAGAGAGAGATCACCAACACCAGTTGGCTCAGTTGGTAAAGATTTAATACGTCCTTACTAATGTTAAGGGTTCAATTCTCGCTGCCGACGTGAGGACTGTGTTAATTGGTGATCTGTAAGTACCATTGTAAGAGATATATGATCTATGTGGCCTGCCCTGTCCCGTGATGCTGATCGGAGTTGAATCCATCTAATTTTTTTTAACCATATATATATATAGAGAGAGAGATCATGTTTCCCCATTCCAGATTTTGTCCAACACATTTTTTCATGTACAATGAACTTCATTTATCACGAATCACCACCGTTGACCATTGCCATAAAAATCACGAACAGTCGAATACTGTAGAATTTATCACGCACAACCTATTAATTATCAGCGAAAAATTTAATCGTAACACCGTCTTTGTAGAGTTTGTCTCACAGCCCCACATGAATTGATGGGGTCTTATTGTAGATGTAGATTCCTTTCAATTCTTCATGTGAAGGGATTGTGAGACTAATCTCAAAAGGACAATTATAAAATTGAGTGACTCATTATCGGCTACGGAAAGGAAACCATCGCTCTCTTAAATCAGACTGATGAGAAATCATGAAAAGAAGAAGAACAAGAAGCAGCCCAACTCCCCACGGGGTCCCACCTGCTCTATGAAGCGAATCTTGCTCTGGATACCGAATGAAAAACAATGGAGTCTCCATGAAAGCAAACAAATGAACAACCAGCAATAGTATCAAAGGAGATATTATTAGGACAAATTTGATTTGATCGAACAAAGGTTCGAATACGTTTTCGTAGTTGATGTACCATGTGAAACTCACGAATGTGAAGAGTACTAGGAGGAAGAAACATAAGTTCAGTGGTAATGAAGTTGAAGAGTTGTTTTCTGCCATTTTTGGAATAATATATTTTTTGGAAGTATTTTTGGAGAAAATGAGGTAAGAGATCTATTGGAGTGGTTTGTTCATTTGGTTTGTGGTGGAGAATTGTTTATATAGTGATTCCAGTGCTTTGGGTTTACTCGTCAATTTTCTATATTTGCACGACTCCAAAGACCACTTGCTCTTACTGAGTTTGACAACCACGCAATGCTAGAAAAGAGAAGTAAGGTCGGCCAGTGCAACTCAGTTTGTTTCGGAATAACAGATTGTGGATAAGTACGTAATATCAATCTTGGCAGATGCATACACTATTTACATCTTTAAATCGTATTAAAACGGTACTAATTACAAAAGCTCTATCATTAATTGTCAGGGGTTCATGAACATGAGCTACACTGCTGCACTACTTGTTGATTTGGAAAATTTGACTCTCGATGACTTATGAAATTCAATTATTGATTTGAAAATTTTAACTTTTGAGACTGCTCAAACGGCAATTCGCATACTTTATCATTGTGAAAATAAATTTGTCGATGACTAAGAATTAAAGGAGAAAATAGTTAGTTATCATTGTTTAACCGAAAATTAACTATCGAGATTTATCAGTATGGTACTGAAAAAATATCTCTCTGCAAGCTCGTGTAAAATCATTAAAGATTTTTTTTTCCGATCGACATTCATCCATGCACTTGGACCTTAAACTCTTTCATGGTTTGACACTTGGGAGTGGCATCAAGATCCAACACAAAATCAGGAATGCAGCTATGCTAACAAATTGTTGGGTTACAGCTTAAAAGATAACTCATAACCTAATCAGCTTGTGGGGCAAATAGTATAGTACACCAAAAAGGCAAGTGAGTGGAGGAGCCCCATTATCATTGTCATTTGCATCATCATCCTAACTAATATAGCAACACTTGTACTAATCTCTCATATTTTTAAATCTTAATCCTCCTCTCATTTTCACATCTCTCCAATATTCTTCTGCAATATCAGAACTTCATCCAACCCTAATCAATCGTCTGTTTCTCCACTAAAGAAGCTGAATTATTCCACGTGTAAGGAAATAAATAGTAATATTGAGAGAGAACGAGATCGAAAATAATAAAAAAGAATATAAAAAACTATTAACCTAATTCGTCAAAAAATTGATTATGTTTGGGCGCTGCCGAGACAGGATATTTACTATGTAATGAGAAACAATCTTTAGGTTACATACGTAGATTATTTATAGGAAAAACAAAACTCTAATTACAACTCATTAATATAAAAGCTCAAAAAATTGGCTCGAGGGTGGCAGAGGCACTTGCACCCGAACCCCTAGCCAACTTCAGCGTGTTGGATCGCCGAAGGTATGGATGTTTGTTCAATATTTCAGGCTCCATAACCTAACACTATGTTACTATAATTATATCTAGACGTAATGTATATTATGGTCCTCCTCAGCTCCCGTACTACACAACTCAATTTTTTCTTTTTAATATACCTCACAATTTTGGGAGTAAACACTTTTTTTTTGAGAAGTCATCTGTTGATGGGGGTTTGGCATGGAGTAGATACTTTGTGCATTTATTACTAAATATTAAATGTCTACTATTCACCCCAATTATATTTTAACTATTAAGATTTAGTGAGTTATCTTATTATTGTTGTGAGTATACCCCACAACTCCCATGCCTAACAATCTCTAAGGTTTTTGTATCTTATGGTTTATATGTGTTACTAGTTATCTCAGAATTGTTAAATTTGACTTAATTTTCAAATAAAAATATATAGGTTCAAAGATACATCAAGTAAGACGTGGAATTCGAACTTTCTACATAAAATAAAAAATATTAAAAGTCTCTAACTGTAACAAATTCGATACAGCCATAAATTAATTGTAAACGTTAAAATAGACACATATTAAAGTCTTAAAAAAAATACAAGTAAATAACATGAAATCTAACCTGGCGGGGAAAGGCAGGGGAGGGAGGGGGCTTACGTTTTATGCACATGAGAAACCATAGAAATAGGGCAAAAAATCAATTGTCTCTGTTCTTTGTCCACACGAATATATATTTGTCACGTGTATATTTTTTCCTGTGGATTTTAATATATTTTTTAGATTATAATTTTTTAATTAAAAATTTAAACAATGTCATTTTCTTATCAGTGTGATAGAGAAAGGGACACCGAATGAGGATTCTTAGAGATCGTCTTTTCAAGATCTGATCCAGGTCGGTAACAAGTGTCGGCTTTTCAATCGTCAAGCTCCTTTTTAATTCCATACAAATCTCACCGCCCATTTTCATTTTAATGTATTTTTAGACGTGTCCTCAAAAAGAGAAGAATCCTAAATTGCAATCCAACGTATGGTATACCTAAAAATCCATTATTGATCTTATCCTTCATGCGGATATCTCAATTCACCCTTTGTCTCCTCTTATACATAATTGTAGGGTGCTACTGGGACAGATACAGGACCTTAGTCTGGTGCATATCTACAGGGAAGCTAATTTTTGTGCAGACAAATTGGTGAAACATGGCGCTACTATCTCTTCTCCTGATTTCATTACGTTTCAATCTATTCCCCCTTTTGTAAGCCAACTAGTGGCAGGGGATGCCCATGGGGCCTTTTTTTGCGAGATTGGTTTGTAATGATACTTTGGGAGACTCTTGATACTGCTTGCTCCTTGTAGTTTGCTTTTATTTATATAATTTGTGTGTTTTAACCAAAAAAAAAAAAAAAAAGCTTTGATTCCCTCATTACAAACTATTCACAATGAAGTAATAATAAAAAAAGTTAATAGCACGCGCCCCATCCATACTTTCTTGATTTTACAATGTGGATTTCTTTTGCATTTTCTAAATCTTTTTCTCCCGGTGCAATTGCCTAAAATTTTAAAAAAAACAAATGGATATTTTTTTTTCATTTCAAAATAGAGATTTTTGTTTCAACTTTTAGTGATATTTTTCTAAATTTACCTCTTATCCATATTAACGAATAGAAGGAGAGATTGTAGATGCTTAGAATTTAAGAGTATAATTGTAAAAATTTATCATATCTCTCTTTTACTTAATCTGTATTAACCTCCTAGAAAAACCTCTATTATGAAAGAAAGGGAATAATTAATGATAAAAAATAATAAGACGGCAATTGGATAGTTATTTATTTTAGAAAATATTCTAATCTTTGTAAAAATTGAATTATTTGTAAAATAAATATAGATAACTTTAACCTTGAAGTCCGGCATTAAGTTTCAAAATGAAATACAAATTGTTCTAATTGCTATATATATATATTCCAACAAAAATCAATCATTTTTTATGATATATAATATAAATTCTGTGAGCATTCTCAAATAGAATCTGCGAATTAAAAAAATAATAGATACAAAGAAAATAACCTCACTTGGCATATCGGGTATTTTTTAATATTAAACATAGTCATTGCACATTACTGTATCAAAAAATTTCATATCAACAATTATATACAAATTGAATATAAAAAAATATAGATAAGCAAACATTCAATTTTAAATAAAAAGAGTGCCTTCTAAAAAAAAAAAAAAAATCTCTATCTACAAAAAAAACTAATATCTACACAAGTATCTTCTAAAGCTCAACTTTTTTATTTCTCAATCCTTCAAAACCAAAAAATTTATCATATACTTACTCTATTAATCCTAATCATATCTTTGTTTACATAAATCTGTAGCCCTACTTAATTCTCTTTTATTTTCCATAAAAAGGTGAAATTCTTTAAATCAATGTCTTTATTTCGTTCCGACGGATATAATGAAGTTAAATCAAAGTAACTCAGTAACTCTTAAGATGGGAGGACTTTAATTTGATGCCCATAAGAAAACACTTCATATTAGAGGATTGAAACTTATATACTATAGTTGAGGAAAAATATTCAAGAATAGTTGCTTACTTATTTTTTTTTGGTTATCTATTCAACTATCCAACAGTTGAGTTCATACCAACATAATTGTTTGTTTTTCGGAGGAAAAGAGAATGATTAAAAAGTTGATTACAGTAAAGAGTGTCATAGTTCAGTGGGGCTGGCCTCTGCCTACAACCGTGAAGTCGCGGTTCAATACCCTCCCCTACGTAGGGCCAAATAAATTTCTCTCTTCCTAAAGTCACCTCCTTCCTGTGAGGCTAAAAAAAAACAAAGTTGATTACACATTTCAGTCTTTTTATCTTTCTTAATACACACTGTTCAAATTGATAATAGGTATTTATCCATGTTAGTATACATGTAATCACACATATCTGATAGAGAAATTTAGGCATTACATTTATCCTCCATAAGGTACTAATGACCTTAACCTTACTAAAGGCTCTATTCATGATCAGTCCAGAAATATTTTGACACCTTATCTAGTCATTTTTTTCCTAATTCTCCACTTTCTAATTCTCCACTTTCATCATCATTCGAACTCTGACATTTTATTTGTTTACATGTGAAATATCTTAATGACTGAATTACATTTCGTTATTATCTTATTATAGATTTGTAGATCAAGTATGTTGTCGGAACAAATTTTATGTTTCATTTTTTGTGTTTTATCTTCTGTCTCACTAATAACAAATTTGTCAAATATTAATTATTTTAAATTAAAACCTAAAAAAGTGGTGAAATTTAAAGAAAAAATGCAATATGTGACAATAATATACAAATAGAATAGAGAATGATAAAGAAATGAGAATATACTACTGTGGCAAGGCATATAAATTTTCTTCTGAATGAAGAACTACATAATTGCCAAAGAGAAAAATAAAATAAAAATATGCAAATGGATTTTAGAAAAAAAGAAAAGATCCTAGGCACTTAATGTGGTCCAAAAAGCTAGACAGCTACATGGCCGAAAGTGGGAGCCAAGTAGCTAATAATTGGGTTATTAACAGTGCCTCCCTTAGCCATTCTTTTTATGTAATTAGCCTGGTCACTGTGTGGACTTGTATGCATTATTGTTTTTATTTTATTTTTTCTTTTTTTTTAAAAAAAAATTATTATTAAAAAATAGGATAATATAAGAAGGGCGAATAAGGTTTGAACTCAGAACCTTAATATCTTGAAACCAAAATATTGACCATTAAACCAATACATTATGTCCTAAATTATTGGTGAAAATTGAATGGAGAAGTTTCTTCCAACTGAATTCATAATGATTTCTCACATTATTAATCAATTTTAGGTGGTGTTTAAATTTTTTGAGTAAGGAGTATAATTTATTATTTCCGTTAAAGAAAAAAAGAATTGCCACAATGAAAATTTATTTAAAAAAATAAGATTCGAAATTAACTTTCATCCTCTCCTATGACGTATGAATCAGAATGGCCCAAAAGGCGCAGTAGTATTGCAAAACTGTGAGCAAATTGATCAATCACATATGATGCCCGTAGATATCCCTAAAACAATTGGGCCCATATCATGGAACTTTAAACAAATAGTCCCACTCTCATTCAATGAAGCCCAATAGTTTTGGAAAGGCCCATTCATTCGTTTCCGGTTCCTTCGTTTATTTTCTGTTCACGAAGACCATCATAGACAAAAGCTCAACCCATTTTCAGTTTTTTTTTAAGGTAAGAATCGATTCCATAATCTCGGTCAGGGAAGAGATAGTCTCTACCACTTGACTATTCTCTGATTCCTAACTCATTTTCAACTTGGTATTGAATTTTATTTAAATTCAAGTAATTGATCTCATCTCTCATATACAAAAATACATTCACGATTTCACTTACGAAAGCAACCACCACTTTTATCGGTCGGACCAAAAATATATTTTTTGTATGGTGGGATGCGGCTCCACTTCCGATTTTCCTCTATTCATGATCTATTTGAGGAAAGCTTTTTAGAATTTGCGATGACTTCATTGATATTTTGCCCCACAACTTATAGTGGGTTGGTGAATATGCACTTTTATCCCCACTCCTTAAAACTTACCAACAACATTCTCTTTATTGTTTGACACATCACATGAAAAACCTCAATCAAATCTTTATAGAACTTGTTCCGGAAAGACAATACGTCATTGCCTTTCAGAATTTCTGAAAGAATTGAATAAAAAAGTATACATTTAATTTAAAATGAGAAAAAATACAGTCTGATTTTAATATGAACAATGCTAACAAATAAATTTGACTGTCAAATATAATTTTTCAAAAAAAAATCTGCACGCTGTTCATAAATATGCGTTCTGCTATAACAAAAAATGGAAAACATAAAACATCTAAACACTTTCCAACCACTCAAAATTGAACTTGTTAGTGAAGATAATGATTTAGAAAGCAACTTTTCCATGAACCACTTTCTATGTGTTCTCTTTATAAATCTTACAGAAAAAAAACAAAACTGATAAAACAAACCTCTCAACAAGTCTTTCAAAACCCTCTCCTTCTATACTTAGAATAATTTTTGACAATGAATTTCAGACACACCATGGTAAAGTTTGTTTATATTTATGTTTTGTTTTCATTAATGTTTGATTATGCAGCTTCAGATGATGCCAAGGACAAACAAGATTGTACTAATTCACTTGTAGGATTGGCTACTTGTCTTCCTTATGTGGGTGGAAATTCTAAGGCTCCAACCCCAGATTGTTGCACTGGTCTCAAACAAGTCATTAATACCAATAAGAAGTGTCTATGCCTTGTTATTAAAGACAGAAATGACCCTGATTTAGGCCTCAACATCAATGTTACTCTTGCTCTAAGCTTACCTACTGTTTGTCATGCTCCTGCCAATATTACCAAATGTCCTGGTGGGTATTCCTCTCTGTTATTTTTTTAAAAAAATTAAAAAATTTCATTTTTTTAATTATAAAAATCCACAATTTTCACACTTACATAATAGTAATATGGTATTAATAACGTCTCGAAGTGTAAAATAATACTATAATACTAATTGAAGGATATGACTGCATAATAAATATAATTTAACTACTTTACACAGTTATTAATGCAGTAACAAATCGGCTTCTAAATCCTTTAAATTATTAGCTATGAATATTACATGGATTAAAATAGTTGATTGGGATGATGCAGAGCTTCTTCACTTGGATCCCAAATCACCAGATGCTCAGATATTTTACCAATATGGTCATGACTCCAGCACTATTTCAGCTAGCCCAGCAAGTAGCCCTTCTTCAAATGGTATGCCAAATTTCTCACATTAAAAAAAGATTGTCCTTTTATTCTTATTTATTTATACCCTATTAGTATCTATAACCGTTTTACCGTACGATTATTATGATTCGCTCTATTGTCGTACTCTTTTGGAAGCAGTGTTGTAAAAATTGGTTTGACTAGTCGGCACTTAACTGACTAATCGGGGTAAAAAATTGGTTGATCAACTTAATTGGTCAAAGTCAGTAAAAATCGGTAAAAATTGGTCAAAGTCAGTCAAAATCGGGTAAATCGATTATTTTAGTATTTTTACTACTTATTATGTTAATTAATTTAATTATTATGGATGGACTTTGTGTACTTTGATTTGACTAGTATTTGATTGTAAACTAGTATAATATAGAGGATAAGGAAATTTTAAAAAATCTCTTGTAATCTAGGTAAGCCGACTAGTCGCCGACTACTCTTTAGTCGCCAATCTGGAGATCGACTAGCTACTAGCGATTTCTGGAAGATCGCTCTCAAGATTGTTACTTTATTCACATGCTCAACTAAGTTGGTGTTTTTTTTGGTAACAGTTGGCTCAAGTCCTACAAGTTCACCTACTCTGGGACCAAGTGCGCAGCAAAAGAATGATGGTTGTAAGAGTGGAAATACATTGCTGGGAATCAAAGCCACGGCCATCACAATTCTTATTCTATTGTCATCTTTAGCTTAAGACTTATTTTGATAGTTTCAGTTTGTTCGATTTTTGGGAACTTTGGATCATCCCTTTTTGAGTTTTTCTTCAATGTATGATTCTGATGTTTAATATTAATAATTCAACTCCAGATCTCCAATATAGTTTATATAGTTCATATTATTTCAAGAATTCATCTTTGATTCCAAGGTTAATGGGAGGAATCTATCTCTTCCTATCTGCAAGTGGGATTTTGGATGGAAATCTTATGGCAAATACATTAGTGAGATACGTCAGGTTATGGCACTGAACAAAAAAAAAAAAATATTCAATATTTATCGGCAGATAAAAAATTCGACGTTTTAAATATTTTTTTTTTGGAACGAGAACACCTTCGATTATTTTGTAATATATGTTTCGTAAGACAAATGTTGCATGTCATATCCATTCCTTAAGACAATTTATCACGTACATATCATATGCAGACCAACAAGAAATTTGCACATATATAACGTCTTATGATAATCCCTCACGTGAGCTCTCGAAGAGGTAAATAACTAGGTATGAAATGCGTTTCATTCTCATAGGCATGATTCGAACTCCATGATTAATGTATGAGTCAAACTACCCGCACGCCACATGATTATTTTTCCAAGAATTTAAGGACAAGATATTACCCCTAAAAAAGGTCCAAAAAGTATTTAACTCTCTCTAGAAAAAGGAAAAATTTGAAATAATCAGAGCCGATAAAAGGGCAGATCGACCAAATTCGAGAGCCCTTTCTCTCTCTCCCTCCCTCCCTCCCCCCACACTCACAAAGAGAGAGAGACGTGAGAGAGCGGTCTTTTCCATTTAAATCCCTAATCACACACACACTCTCTCTCACTCTCTCTCTCTCTCACATCCAAACTTCCGATTAACCAGGGATTTCATAATCATCTTGCCCTAGACGAATTCATTCCCAAGTTCCGATCCACATTTTATTCATATAACAAGCAAACGGCGGAGGTTGGTGGTGGCGCCGGTGAAGATGAGTACGGCGGATCTGGTGGCGCCGAGCACACATGGAAATCTGGACGAGCAAATTTCTCAGCTTATGCAGTGTAAACCTTTGTCCGAGACCGAGGTACGCTGCCGCTTCGTTTTTACGAATTTTGTTTTTATTATTATTTTGAAGATTTCGATTTGATTGTAGATTTGTGGATCTGAGCTCAGAAGAAGTTTATCCGATTTTTATTGGACTGTTTATAATTTTGCATTTGTAGATTTATAATAGTATGATTTAATTATACGGAATAATTAGGGATTTAGGGTTTCATTTGGATTTATAGCTGTATGAATTGGAGAAAAGACTTCTTATGTAGTATGTGGGCACGGATGAAGATGAATTGATTTAGTGCTGTAGTATTTTAAAGGAATATGTTGCTGTTTTCATATTGACAATGGAGAGCGTTGCCTTCTTTGGATTCGAGGATTGATTTATTTCGGACTTTTTAGCTGGAAATTCTGTAGTTTTGGGTGTGTAATGTAATAAAGAATCTGAAAGAAGTAACTTTTGGGGATTTTTCTGGTGAGATGAGTAGTTAGTTTGAGGTGGCAGGCTGGAATTGAAGGAAAGTCTCTTGGTAATAGCGAATGATTATATGTGTGGAACTGGTTTGGAAAATTCTTGGTGAAAAGGTGGGGGATGAGGCAGTCGATGGCATTTCTGGCCAGTCGCTAAAATTCGGTAGTGATTGCAACTATTTGGCTGGAATCATCAGGATGACGACGTATGTCAACGACATTTATGGTCATTTTCTAATATTTGGTTGCGATTGCAACTATTTGGGTGGAATCATCAGGGTGGCGACTTATGTCAATGAAATTTATAGTCATTTTCCAATACTCAGTAGTGATTGCATCCTGTCAAAGTATAGTTGCAATTTGATTGTATTTGGTTACAGTCTATCTGAAATTTACAGTTATTTTATCGACAGCAGTCTGGTACTCTGGTCAATTGTTTTTTTTTCTTCCCTCCTGAGGAGCATTTACTCTTCTGATTAAGAAATAATCAAGCCTTGGTTTGACCTATTTTCCCTCTTCTGGGATAATTTATCATGCAGTGTTGTCTTTGTGGTTTAACTTTGCAACCAAGGAATTTGTTTTTTATGTTGGAACACTATCTTTTTTGGCTGTAGGTTAGAACATTATGCGAGAAGGCCAAAGAGATACTGATGGAGGAGAGCAATGTCCAGGTACACAAGTTTGTTTTATTAGCATGCTATCTTATTGCTGTCTGAAGATCCACTTTTTTTTTTTTTTATCACTCATGAGAGGTATTAACAGGAAGTTACATCATAGACCCGTAAGTGGGCAGTGCTGAATACCTCTTGGTTTAGTTGAATTACAAGTATGTATATGGTCTTATTGCCTGTAAAAGAGTGGAAATTGTATATGTCAAGTTGTGAGGACTTCTCAAATAGCCTGGAATGGCATTTCCTTCTTTGTCTAGTTTCTTGAGCATATTCCATTGGAAGAATGTACCCAATCTTGATACTCTAGGAAATCGTTTAGGAAGTGGTTTATATCAATGTGGATTTAGGTTTAATAGTTACTTTTACTATTCTGTTTTCTTAAACTCTGGTGACAAGTTCTTCATGCTAATATGCAGCCAGTACGAAGTCCAGTGACAATTTGTGGTGATATTCATGGGCAATTTCATGATCTGGCTGAACTTTTTCGCATCGGAGGGAAGGTACTTTTTGTCAGCTATGACAAATGTATTATTTTCTTTTGTCTTTGAGATAGCAGCAGATGTAAATGTTGATCCCAGATAAAGTAATCCCACTGTGATGGAAAGGGTTCTCTCATTTTATAGCAGGTCGAAATGTTACAAGCGATATATTTCATTTCACAAGTTTGCTCCTTAGATCTGCTTATTTTGTGTTTAACTCGGTATTTGCATGATATTTCAAGAACATTATTTTCTTCAATAATTCATTTTTGGTATGTTGTAATTCACGCTTTTACGTGCTAGTGACATAAGATTATTGGAGCTTAATCCCTGAACATTTTAGTTTACAAGTATCATTTACAAATGTCGATCGAACTTGATGTTTTCTTTTTGAACTATGGGCAAGTATCATTTACAAAATTAAATTGTATTAGGCAATAAACTATTTAATATACTGCTTTTTATAGTTAAGTTCAACTAATGTCTTGGTTTGCGTTTTGCATTACCCACTTTACAATGTCAACAAACAACTTTATCAGTTGCTTAGGTTTCCCAGTGATGAAGAATGATGGTCGTGGTCGTGGTTGTTTTTCATCTTGCAAGTTAATGTGATTGACAACATGCAACGCATTAAGTATTAACTTTATTGCTCATGGGGTATTGCATTGCATACAACACATCACCTGATTGGCCTTTTTATTCTTTCTGACAGTGTCCAGATACAAATTATCTTTTTATGGGAGATTATGTGGATCGTGGATATTATTCGGTGGAAACTGTAACTGTGAGTACAAGATAAATCCTTTAATATGGGGATTTGTTATTTCCTCTTTGACGCAATTTCTATGTTCTAATTCTGCAGAGTAGCAGGTATATGCCCAGGTAGATGTTTTGCATGTTTTATGTCTGTAATTCATGTTCCTGGATGAAAGATATACAAGAGAAGAGAGATGTTTTGGATCGGGTCCCTTGAAATTATTTTCCCAATCTGTTCTATTCTGTATTATGATTTAATCAAGGACTTGAGATTCATTCAGGAATTGATGATGGGAAATTTTCTCATTTTTAGCAGTTGGAGTTCTTATTTCGTTTGCTTTTGTTTCTGGAAATTCAGATATTTTGTTTATCAGCTATATATATATATATATATATATATATATATATATATATATCTTTGCCTTTAGGACATATTATCAAGGATATTTTGATCTATCGTTTCTCATTCAACTTGTATGTTGTTTTGAGCAGCTATTAGTGGCTCTGAAGGTGCGGTACCCTCAACGGATCACCATTCTTCGAGGAAATCATGAGAGCCGTCAGGTAACTTCATGTCCCCCCTTTTCTTTTTTGGATGTATAATTTTGTTTATGTGGGACAGGAAGTTTAGTACGTGGAATGCATAAGCGTACCCCTTACCCAAAGAAAGCAACTAGTTGTCCCCTCTTGATTCTTTTACGAGTGTTTAGTCTGAATATACCGGTTGAATCAAGAAAGTTTAGTTTGAGAACTTGACCATGGAGCTGCTACAGAACATCTAGAATACTGTAGAGCCTATGTATTGGTCTGTCTTTGTTTGTTGGAATTAGATTATTCAATTTGTACATAGTAGTAACCAGGTCATTGGTCACTGGTCACTGGTTTGGCATACACAGTCTTTTGGTCCTAGGTAAAAGATGTATCTTCACTTGCTATTCTCTAATTCCCTGTGAAGCCGTGTCTTTGTGTTGATGTTGCAGCATGCCCACTTCTCTGATGTTTATGTTTCTCAGTCAAGCTTCCTTCCATGGTTATATGACTAGCCTAGGCTTGTTTCTCCATCGGTTGGATTCTATGCTAAACTTTGTTTTGTTTCCTATAGGAAATATTTCTGACCCAATGATTTGTTATTAGGATCTAGTACTTGATTCTCGTTTCCCTGTTTTGTTTAACAAAACTTTCTAAACCTTAAATTTTTTTTCTGTTTTTGAAAATTGTGAAATGCTTTATACTGAGGCAAAAAAGAGCTGATGTGTCTTTTGTTTGTTTGCATGCAGATTACCCAGGTTTATGGGTTTTATGATGAGTGTCTGCGCAAGTGAGTTCTTTGCTTCTTTCGACCGCCATTGTCTGTCTCGTTCAATTCAATTTATATTAGAAGTGAATCTGAATTTGGCGCTGTATGTTGTCTCTTATTTTCCTAGACAAAAAGAAAAGGAAGTCTCATGTTTTGATGAAACTACAATTAATCTGCATGGTATGGCATCTGTTGTTGTTTTTAAATTTTTTTTGGGTGAAAATATTGAATCTAATCCAGTTATCACAACTCTGCAAAAATGGAAAACACATTCTGGGTATATTTCAGGTTAAATTGGTGTTAATGGATCATTTTTCTTTGATAGTCTATGGATAAGCTGTGTCAATTAACCTGTTGAAGCTCACTTCATATTGCTTGGTTCTTCCGGGTGTAGAATATTCAAGTAACTCCAACTCTTTGACAGCACCTTTGTTTTGTCCTTATGCCCCCCTTCCTGTCCTGGTCTCCATCAACCTTCCGTCTTTTTTTTCCTTCTCTCTTTCATAACTGGAGGAGATGAGCTATATGTGATCCAGAGGACAACCAGTTAATTTAGTTTAATGTTAAATTTAAATTAACATATGTACATTGGACCGAGCTACATGTCTCAAATTCTAGGTATTTGTGCTGCTGCAATTCTCCAGTTCTTACTTAGGATATTGCTCTCTTATTAGTACTTGGTGCTCTCACTTGATAACTCTATTTTTTCCTTTTACAGATATGGCAATGCTAATGTATGGAAGACATTCACAGATCTTTTTGATTATTTTCCACTGACAGCATTGGTTAGTGCGGATTGCTTCTTGTACTTTATGTTCAAAATTTTCCCCTCGCTATAATCTAAGTGGGAGGTGTATTATTTGAATTCGGTTCTCTCCTTTGGTGTCACCAAATTTCACGAAATGGCAATTATTGTAGCAGTTTTTACTATAGCAATGTCCTCATGGAGTGATGTTTCTCATTTCAATTTCTAGGTTGAATCCGAGATCTTCTGTTTGCATGGTGGATTATCACCATCTATTGAAACACTTGATAACATAAGAAATTTTGATCGTGTTCAAGAAGTTCCGCATGAAGGTCCTATGTGTGATCTCTTGTGGTCTGATCCAGATGATCGCTGTGGTTGGGGTATTTCTCCTCGTGGTGCTGGATACACATTTGGCCAGGTATCTTTTGCTGTCAGCCTACTTGTTCTTATGCCTTTTGAATAATTGTCTGATTCTGTATGGGTCACTGTTTTTCTTCTAGGATATATCTGAGCAATTCAACCACACCAACAACTTAAAGCTGATTGCTAGAGCTCATCAGCTGGTTATGGAGGGCTATAATTGGAGCCATGTAATCAACTGGCCCCAGATTTTAAGGTTTACTTCAGTGAAATGTGGTTTTTGGTTTGATAATTTGATTGTATATTGCAGGAACAAAAAGTCGTTACTATCTTTAGTGCACCAAATTATTGCTATCGTTGTGGAAACATGGCATCTATTTTGGAAGTCGATGACTGCAGGCAACACACATTCATCCAGGTCATCCTCTCTCTCTATTTTTTTTTTATGACTGTTCTGTTTCTCTTGCATCACTTATTTCTTGCCTTCACAATATAATACTACTAGCATTTCGCTTGGTATGTATGGACTTTATTCCCTAATATTTAGAGTGTTGTATTATGTGGGTTCATTTCACGATGTAGTTTGAGCCAGCTCCAAGGAGGGGGGAGCCTGATGTGACTCGTAGAACGCCTGATTATTTCCTGTAAAGCATTTGAGGTTGCTGACTAGGTGGTTGTCTGGCTGATGGCTTCTGTAAGGCGGTTGACACGTCTGTCATTGGAATTGAAGCTTCTTCACAACAAGGTACTAGGATTCTCTTCTAGTGGTGTCACAAGGACCAAAAGGCGTGTAAAAAGCTTTAGCCCATTGGAGGTCCAGTTTTAAGTTATATTCTAATTGAGAAGTTGGCGGAGCTAGGCATATCTCAAATAATACTGTATTGTATCATTTCATGTAGAGAACTTGAGATCTCGTCCTCGTTAGCTCTTTTATTTTCATTTTATTAATTATTTTTTGCTGTATTTGTTTTTATTCTTAAATTTCCAAATTGGTTGACATAGACGCAAAGATTCAGTTTTGGCTGCTCATTTAAATTTTCCTTGTTTGTCTCTTGGAGATGGTCTTTGGTATTTTGTCAATATGGCTATTCAGTAGTTATTACAGCCCCAACTGGTTATTCTGGATAAAGCTTGACTTAGAGCTCATACGAAATGGTGCCTCTCATTAACAGAGTGACTTTTACCAAATTGGGTGAGGTTTGATCCAGAGATTCTACAAAATGGCACCTCCCCATTGGCTGAGTCTACTCTTTCCCCTTGGGTTAAGAACTGACGCCAAAAGCTTAAGCGCATACTGATACTGTTACATTGAAAAAAATATTACTGTCAGTGTGTTGAACTCAAATTTTATCGTTTTCAGTCTAAGAGCTAAGTCAGCTACGCTAGTCTTTCTTAGACTTCCATAACAAAAACAAAAAGTTTGACATTAATAGTTCTTTATCAACTGACCCAAGCTACGAGTTAACAATGCATCATATTTTGTAATTATTTTGCAATTGGTCAGCATCAGTAGAGTTTTAAATAAAATAATAAAAAAGAGACGGAAAATGCTAGAGAAAAAAATTCCTTGTATTTCTGTTTTCTAAGAACATTTTCTAAATTTGTATGCTCTGGTTCTTAATATTTACAACATTCAGAGCCTTTACCAATATTTCTAACAAAAAAAAAAGAGGCACAAGTCCCCTGAAAACTTTCTTGTATAACTAAAAGAGAAGAGTTTTTAATGTTGATTGGTCAAGTAATAACCAGAAATTCGATTATTGTACTCAAAAGGAAACTCAGATGATGTATCTGTTGATGGCTTCTCAGCAGAAATTGCAGGGCAGACACCCTTTGCAAAGGCCTTCCTTCCCTTGCAAGATTTCATATGTGCATGAAGTTTCTCTGGCTTGAATGGCTTTCCACATTGCCTGCACCAATACCAACAATTGCTTATACACTTAATGCCATCCAACTAGATTCCTTTTTACTATAGACAAAACTACTATAACTAAGAATGTTGCGGAAGTTGACAAAAATGATCCACTGTATACTATTTAAGTAATAATTCAACGTGACAGTATCTGTTAAAGTAATTGGCAGTGTAGTAGTATAATACTAGGCTCGCGTGTTGTGGGGTCGAGTCCCCTTCCCCATTTTTTTAAAGTAATGATTCAGTGTTCAAAAGATCTTTGGGTCAAATTCTACTAATAACTTCTCAACAAAAATATAAAATTAATTCTATCTTTAACATTGTTATCGGAGTTCGGGTCTTCTTCAATATGTAAAAACTGGAGAACTCTTCTAAAAATAGAAATTTTGTTAACTCATTTTAAAATAAAATCTCCACTACCAACAAAAATATAGAAATTTCAGCAACGGAAGAAAATCTGCTAAATCCAATATGTAAAATCAGCAATTTCAATTTCATTCATAACCATTATCCCAATCACGATTTAAAACGAATCCAAAAAATAATACTTAAAAGAAAGAAATAAACTAAAATTAATTTAGTAATAAACTTACGAGCATTGCGGACCATTAAATGGCTTGTAAGGTGGAGTCGCCTTTTGGTCACTCTTGTTCTTCGTCGAACTCTTCACCCCATCAATGCTACGTCTGTCACAAATCGAAATTACCCACCACATTTTTATTCACCCAAAAAAATAATAAATTAAAATTTTAGAAAAAAATAAACAGATAGAAAATCTCCAGTTCTACTACTATGGAGCTTCCGCAAAGTGAACATGGAATAAATAGACAGAAATAAAATGTAATTTTCAATTTTTTTCCATAATAAAAACAAAATAAAAGCTCATTTCTATTTGTTCTTATACGAATTCTTTTATTTTAATAAAAGAGAAAAAAACAAAATAATATTACCTGGCAGAATATTGTGGCTGTTCGTTGAAAGTAGTGCCAAAGAAGACTCTTTGAGACCCTCCTAATTTGTCACCTTTAGTAATTTCTGATGAACACTGATGATTTTTCTTTGGAGACGAGTCATTCGTCACGGATAACTTGTTACGCATATTAATCGTCACCATAGCCGAATCTTTCGTGTCCACATTGCGACAATTGATTAAATTTCGAAATAAACGTGACGCTCCATTTGATTCACTCTTACTTTTATTAAATGTCGCGGATGCTGATGATGATCTTGATGATGTTGAAGTTGGTGTACTAATCTTTTCCTCCATAATATCAACATTTTTGTTTTCTTTTTTATTCTTTTTTTTGGTCGGATATGAGAATGAACGATCCTCAATTTTGATTTCTTCTTCGGTTAACGTTGATTTTTCGGAGGAAAAACTTGGTGATTCTTCTTCGATTTGGGACGAGGTAGATTTTTTTGGAACGTCAATTGTGTTAGTTTCTTGATTTTCCAGTGACATTTCTTCTTTTCTTGGAGATTGTATTTCACTACTTAGTGAATCATCATCTGTGAATTATTAATAGGAGAAAGAAATTATGAATTTAATTTAAAATGGGGGATTGATTAAAGGGAATAAAATCAAAGGCTAAAATAAAGTGATTAATTATTCTATCTTGATCAAGAAATATTTTGTTTGATATTTAATTACCTTTGCTGCAATTAGAGGAAATTTCGGATCCTTTGAGGACGTATTCATTGTCTGAAATTGGAGTAATTAGATCCTCATCAAGCAAATCTTGCCATACATAACCATTCTTATATCTCCTGTGTATCAAAATTTTCAAAATGAAACACTATTCAATCCCGAATTGAGATTTTCTGGATGTAACTAATGTAATGATCATAAAGACAAACCTAAAGGGAAAAAAAGAAGGAAAGAAAGACGAACCTTTTGTAAGACCAAGAGAAGCAATAACACATTTCTTTTCCTCGTAATTTTGCAAGCCATCTCTTAACATCTGTTTTTCGTAACATTATATAGACAACATGTGTCCAATATTAGTAATATGTTAAATCAGGTTCAGAAAATATAATAATAAATTCATTTTCAGGGGAAAAAAAGGCAAAGTTAATTAAGAAAGTAATTAAATTAACCTCGCAAATGAACGCCGTTTCTAGAGAGATGATGAACACGAATGAGATGAGGATGTTCGATACGACCATTTCGACTAAGAAAATAAATAACATGAATTCTTCTCACTTCTGCCCCAACTTGAGACTCCATTAATCTTCTGCAAATTTCCACAGAGGCAAGAAATAAATAAAACAAATAAAATGGTTCTTCTTTTTAGATGATTTTTCATTAAAAAAACACTAATCAAAAGCAACAAAATGTTACCCAAAGAGAAAAACTGTCTATGCCGGCCTGATCTAGAAAAAGTCTTAAAGATTAAAGATAACAGAATTCATCGTGCTTAACATAAACCCTTTAATTAAATAATCCTAAGTTAAAAAATTATCAAAATAATAATAATAAATTAATAATCCCACGTAAAATGTACTATGGATATATGTGCAGGCCTGACTAATGTTCAAATTAAAATGGCCATTGGGTTTGGAGATTACCTTAATGTTTCCTTCTACTATGTTGTAGTAATCAAACGAGAGAGAGAGAGAGAGAGAGAGAGAGAGAGAGAGAGAGAGAGAGAGAGAGAGAGAGAGAGAGTATATGAAATCCCGCAAAATGCTGAATGTTTAATGGTATCTCCCCAAAGAAACTTTCTTTTGCATCATTTGACAATGATTTACTGTCTATGGATTATATATGGATATATCATATATATTTTGCAAAATCCAACAATAAAATCCAAACTTAAAAAGTGGGAGGTTTAAGAGATACATTCAATAATTAATTTAGTTGGCAAAATATTCTTTATTAGTACGATCGAGAAGTCTCGAGTTTGTATGTCCATCTCCTAATCATATTCCCTCAAGACAGAAGATGGGACACATATGACAACAGAATTATTGTTTAATAATTAGTAATGATTTGGTATTTAAAAAGGAATTACTTGGTTGATCTTGATCCTAAGAAAATTATTCTAGAAATTTTCAACTTTTTCATTTATTCTTGTGCATTAATTTTCTTCGGTCTTTTCCTTTTGTCATCTTCAAATATTGGCAAAGAGGAATTTTGCCATTTTATTTCGTTTCTGCTTGTATTTGAAGGCCGATGATGTTTTGCGGAATAGTATCTTATAGTATTTTCTGTCTTTAATTGCCTTCATTATCGTGACTTCAAAGATACGTGCCAAAAAGGGGTGAAATTTCTGTCTCTCGCTCACAGATGTCCCTCGCTGTCCCTAACCAAATTGAAATTTACTATATAAATATTTGTTTCAATTATATATACACATGGTGAATTGTGATTGGTTGGGGACACGGGGACATACACGAATGGGGACAGAGGATTTTTTGCCGGCAAAAAGTATGCACAAGTCCGACTTGCATGATGAAATTTTTTAGCCAGTTATAAATTATAAATAAATGTGTAGGAGAGCTATCATAATAATAAAAATAATTATAAATACTAGAAGAAAAATGAAATACGTGATAGCCATCTATCAATAAATAAAATAAAAGATGAAACTGAGGAAAAAATATCCTAAACCCTATTATTTACTTATGATGGTTCGGTCACTATTTTTTCTCTCTCTCTCTCTCTATTGGGTTTCTGGGTTATGGTTTTGTTACTTCAACAAACTTATAAATTTGGAAATTTCTTAGTTATAGATGGGTGAAAATCCTCTATCCCCATTCCTATCTCTATTCATGTTCTCAATCAATCAGAATTTACTATATAAATATTTTTTTCAATTATATATACACATGGTGAATTGTGATTGGCTGGGGGAAAAGGGATGAGGACAGGAACGGAGACAGATGATTTTTTGCCGCTATAGATTGGTGGACCTAATTAACTTTTTCTAATAACACCCCATTTTTTTTACACGATTGATTACTCTTGTAGTAGTTCCAATAACAGCATTTATAATCGTCACCAATAATAATTTATTGGCAAACTAACATAATGATGAAAGATTTCCTCACTAGTAGTTAATTATATTAAATTATGTTAGGTACTTGTTTAATATATATATTCAATACAAAACCAGCCAAAATAAAACGGCAATTCATGAAAGGAAACACAAAATTAAAAGAGGAATAATGATTTTACCTTTTCGCGCTTCTTTGTTTTGTTAAATCCAATTCCTCCATTGTTACCATTCTGGTTCTTTATAGCCTCTTATGTAACTTATTAGCATCATAATAGTGTCACAACGAGTGTTACAAGAAGTATTATTCAAAAAGCAAACCAATTTATCTTTTTGTCTGTAAACTTTTATTTTAGATCTTTCTGTAAATAAACTATTTTTGAACTGTATTGTTTTTGTCCAATTAGTGTGAAACTGGTGATTTACTACCACTTTTAATCATTTGTTATGTGCATATGCTCAGTGTTAATGATTTAAATTGAAAAAATATATATATCATTAAGACTAGCAAACATATACATAACACATGTTCAAAAGTGATTGGAAATCACTAGTTTTACACTAATAGAAAGAGTTAAAATAAAAGTTTACTGACAAAAAGAGAAAATCAAAAAGTTGTTTATATATATATATATATATATATATATATATATATATATATATATAGAGAGAGAGAGAGAGAGAGAGAGTTTCTTTAATTTTACTCTCAATTTAATTATATCTTATTTTCTCTCTATTCTTCTCACTCCAACATTTAATGTAAGGGGTAAAATTGGGAAAACCATCATGAATGAACCATTTATTTAGAAAGTGGACAAATTAAAAAGAAATTTTAGATAGATAATTTGAGACGGAGGCAGTAATACTCTATGACGTTGGGTGAATACTTACATAAACTAATAAAAGCGCCCTAAGGATATTTTGTGAGAATATAGTAAGACCATTATTAATGAGGCTAGGAATCCTCTATCCTCATTCGGTATCCCCTTCTCTATCTCACCAATAAGATATTGACATTTATTAAATTTTTAATTAAAAAATTATACCTAAAAAAATAGTGAAACCCACAGGGAAAGAATATACACGTGGCAAATATTTGTCGTGTGGATAGAAAAGGGAACACATAAGATTCTTTTGCCTATTAATGATGTATATCTACCTAACTAATTTTTTAAATATGTGTCTAGTACATAACCATTCTTATATCTCCTGCATATTAGAAATTTCAAAATGAAACACTATTCAATCCCGGATTGAGATTTTCTGGATGTGACTAATGCAATGATCATAAAGACAAACCTCAAGGGAAAAAAAAGAAGGAAAGAAGGATAAACATTTTGTAAGACCAAGAGAAAGAATAAGACATTTCTTTTCCTCGTAATTCTGCAAGCCATCTCTTAACGTTTGTTTTTCGTAATATTTTATAGATAACATGTGTCCAATATCAGTAATATGCTAAATCAGATTTAGAAAATATAATAATAAATCCATTTTCAGGGGAAAAAAGGCAAATTTAATTAAGAAAAAAGTAATTAAATTAACTTCGCAAATGAACGCCGTTTCTAGAGAGATGATGAACACGAATGAGATGAGGAAGTTCGACACGACCATTTCGACTAAGAGAATAAATAACATGAATTCTTCTCACTTCTGCACCAACTAGATGTTGGAGAAATTGGATTTTCTCGATATATTAAAGTGTCGTGAGGACATTTTTTTGAGCTAATATAAATATAAGTTACACCACTCGGTTTTGAATGTTATTGAGTTTATCACGAAGTGGGTTGCGCAAGCTTCGCGATGATATATAACATGTGAGAAAACCAATTCTTGGTGTGAATGGAAAAAAAAATGGTAAAAATATGGGCCTGATCAGCCACGTTTTTGCTACCGGTTTTGAGTTTTGCATATTCAAACTTTGCTGCAATATGCTGCTGAAAACAGTTGTAAACGCTGCTGAAAACAGCTATAAACGCTGCTGAAACAGCTGTAACGCTGCTGTAATAGCTGTAAACAGCTGCAGTTTGGCTGCTGTAACAGCCGGAAAAATGAGAAAATTCAACGTTCAAAGTTTGCTTCTGTAACGGCTGCTGTAACAGCTGTATTAGAGCTTTTTTCAGCTGTATTTGAGTGGTTTTTGCCTATAAAAGGAGAGAACTTCAGCAGTTTTGAGGCATAAAAAATTAAGCATCAAAAAGGATAAAATAGCATCAAAGGAGCATCCAAAATCTCAGCAAATTCCCCTCTTCCTTTGCATATTTTTCTGCATTATTTTCCTCCACTTTGCACAAGCATTTTCTAAGAGTTCACACAGTTACAAATCGATTCGAAGGTTTCGTTTCTTTCGCTTCAAAAAAACGGAAGTGTTTGGGCGTTGTACCTTGGGAGTTCATTGTTCTCGAAGGCCTGAAGATGATAAAAGGCAGGACAAATTGAACTTAAGGGGAAGCGGATTACTGCTGTCTCGTCCAGGATTTTAAACCAAACCGGTTGAGGTTCTAAGTTTTATTTACTGCTATTTTTCTGTGCAGAATTTGCTGTTTTTCTGTCCAGAAATTGCTATTTTCAGTCCAGAATTTATTTTTCTGTCCAGTTTTCAGTCCAGAAATTGCTGTTTTCAGTCCAGAATTTATTTTTTCTGTCCAGAATTTGCTGTTTCAGTCCAGAATTTATTTTTTCCAGTGCAGAATTTTTTCTGTCCAGTGCAGAATTCATAATTTTCAGTGCAGAATTTCTGTCCAAAAATTATAAAATCAGTGCAGTTTAATTCTCAGATTTTCTGTTCAATATTCTAGAAATATTTTCTAACAATCTTAAGTTCAATTTTGTTATGTTATTTTTCTGTTGCTAGTTCAACTATTATTACTAACTTGTGTTCTTGGTTTGAGTATAGAAATGGCAAACACTGAGAATAAATCTGCTGCAACAGAAATTGGCACTTGTTCCGATAATGTTCCAAATGGAGTTCCGACTAAGGCAGTTCCTCCGTCCGGTATTGAGACCGTTTTCCCTCCTTTTGAGGCTGCCGTGCCAAACCGACCAATTCAGTTTGGTCAGTTTGACAAACCCGATAAATTTAAGGGTGGTAGCAACTTTAAGTTGTGCAAGGAAAAAATTATGTTTTATCTAACCACTCAACATCTGATTCGGTTTATCACTGAGGATAAACCTGTGGAGGACAGTAATGATCCTCAATCTAAAACCACGGTACGAGCGTGGATGAGTGCGGACTACCTATGCTTCAAAAGATTTATCATGATCTTGCCACTGAGGGCATGGGAATCACCGACACTTTGCAAGTGGCGTTGTTGATTGAGAAGCTTCCTCCTTCTTGGAATGATTTCAAGCATTACCTGAAACATAAGAAGAAGGAAATGACTCTGGAAGATCTGATGTTGAAATTAAGGATAGAACAGGACTCACGAAAGATGAGTAAGAAGCCTAGTAGCTATGTGGCTAAGGCTAATGTGGTTGAAACTGAAAACTCAAAGAATAACGTTAAAAGAAAGCGTCCTAATGAGTTACAAGGTTCAAACTCCAAGTTTAACGGAACTTGCTATGTGTGTGGTAAACCTAACCACAAAGCAAAGGATTGCCGCAGTCGAGTTGCGGTAAATAACAAGAACAAGAAAAATCCTGATACTGGGAATAAGAACCGGAATCAGAAGACTGCCCGAGTTAATGTGGCGGAAGATGGAAGATTGGGCTCTGGAATAAAGGACATGCATCTGGTAGCTGTCGTTTCAGAGGTTAACTTGGTTGGAGGCAACCAAAAGGAGTGGTTCGTTGATACGGGGGCCACTCGTCATATATGTAAAACAAGTGGATGTTTAAAACATACCAACCTGTTGATGATGAAGTCTGCTATATGAGGAACTCTGCGATCTCCAAAGTAGAAGGAAATGGCAATGTGGTCCTAAAGATGACATCGGGAAAGGAGGTGACTCTGACTGATGTATGTCATGTGACAGAGATCCGGAAGAACCTCATTTCTGGAATAGTACTGAACAACAAAGGTTTTAAACTTGTTTTTGAAGCAAACAAGTTTATTCTTACCAAGAGTGGTGCCTTTGTGGGAAAGGGGTATTTAGCTAAAAATTTATTTAAAATGAATGTAATGACAGTACTACCAGGTACTGAGCCAATAGGCGTTGATGTAACTGAGGCTTCCACTAGCTCAGCTGGAACAATTGCCCAAGAGGCTAATAAAGATGTTAAATTTGCTTATTCTGTTGAATCTTTTAATTTATGGCATGATAGACTTGGTCATGTAAATATTAAAAGCATATAGAAGTTAGTTTCACTAAACTTACTTCCAAAATTTAACATTGACAAAAATTACAAGTGCGAGACTTGTATTGAGGCAAAGCAAGCTAAATCCTCTTTCCATTCAATTGAAAGAAGTTCAGAACCATTAGACTTAATTCACACTGATGTTTGTGATTTGAAATATGTGCAATCTAGAGGCGGTAAAAGTTACTTCATCACTTTTATTGACGACTGCACAAGATATTGCTATGTTTACTTAATGAGAAGTAAAGACGAAGCAATAACTATGTTTAGCCATTATAAAGCTGAAGTTAAAAATCAACTTGGCAAGAAAATTAAAAGGCTAAGAAGTGATAGGGGTGGAGAATATGAATCTCCATTTGCACAGTTATGTGCTGAAAGTGGAATAATTCATCAAACAACTGCGCCCTATACTCCAGAACAAAATGGAATAGCAGAACGCAAAAACAGAACTCTTAAGGAGATGATGAATGCAATGCTGATAAGTTCTGCCTCGCCCCAGAATTTGTGGGGGGAAGCTTTGCTTTCCGCAAATCATATCCTAAACAGACTACCACATAAAAGACTAGATAAAACTCCTTATGAATTATGGAAAGGTCACGCACCTTCTTATAAGTTCATAAAAGTTTGGGGATGTCTGGCAAAGGTTCCAATTCCTCTTCCTAAGCGGACGAGAATAGGACCTAAAAAGGTAGATTGCGTGTTTATAGGATATGCACAGGATAGTAGTGCTTACAAATTTTTAGTGCATAAATCAGATAACTCTGAAGTGCATATAAATACAATTATTGAGGCTAGAGATGCTTCCTTCTTTGAAGGAATTTTTCCTTATTTGAAGCATTCTAGCGAAGACCCTAAAACCAATCAAGTTGAGAGGATTGTGGGGTAAAATGAACTTCAAGAGGAAGTTGAAGATCCCAGACGTAGCAAAAGAGCTAGAAGGGAAAAGTCATTTGGACCAGATTTCCTAACTTATTTGTTAAAAAATGATCCTTTGACTTATAGAGAAGTAATTACTTCTCCGGATTCTGACTTATGGAAAGAAGCAATTGATAGTGAAATAAATTCAATTCTTCAAAACCATACATGGGAACTTGTGGAACTTCCACCAGGTTGTAAAGCATTAGGTCACAAATGGATCTTTAAAAGAAAGATGAGACCTGATGGCACTGTTGACAAGTACAAAGCAAGACTTGTGATTAAAGGATACAGACAAACTGATGGTGTCGATTATTTTGACACTTATGCTCCTGTATCTAGAAAAACATCAATCAGGCTGATTATTGCTTTTGCAGCCTTGTTTGATTTAGAGATCCATCAAGTGGATGTGAAAACAGCTTTCCTTAACGGAGAACTGGAAGAAGAAATATACATGGAACAACCTGAAGGGTATGTTGTTCCAGGCCAAGAGAAAAAGGTGTGTGTAGACTTGTGAAATCACTGTATGGATTAAAACAAGCACCTAAACAATGCATGAGAAATTTGATAGTGTAATGCTATCAATTGGTTTTAAAACAAACCAGAGTGATAAATGTGTCTACGTGAAAGGAAGCAAAGACAATTATGTAATAGTCTGTCTCTACGTAGATGACATGATAATTATTGGTAACAAAGAAAATATTAAAGTTACCAAAAGATTATTGTCGCAAAACTTCGATATGAAGGATATGGGACATGCTGATGTAATACTTGGAATGAAGATTACCAAAACGTCAGATGGATATTCACTTTCTCAAAGTCATTATATTGAAAAAATATTAGACAAATTTGATAAAGGAAGTGATTTAATTGCGAGAACACCTATGGAAGTATGTGTTAATCTTCACAAGAATCGTGGAGAATGTGTGCGACAACTTGAATACTCTAGGATCATAGGCAGTCTAATGTATCTCATGGACTGCACTAGACCAGATATTGCAAACTCAGTCAATAGACTGGCGAGGTATACAAGTAATCCCAGTTATGAGCACTGGAAAACGTTAGTTAGAGTACTTAGATATATAAGGTACACTACTAACTATGGATTATTTTATACTAGATATCCAGCTGTACTTGAAGGGTACACTGATGCAAATTGGATAGCAGATTCTAAAAATATAAAATCCACAAGCGGATACATATTTGTAATTGGAGGAGCAGCGGTTTCATGGAAATCATGCAAACAAACTTGTATTGCGAGATCAACTATGGAATCAGAATTCATAGCTATGGATCTAGCAGGCGAAGAGGCCGAATGGTTACGTGGATTTTTGAAAGATGTTCCAATGTTTTCAAAACCAATGCCACATGTTAGCTTACATTGTGATAGCATGTCAGCTATTGGTAGAGCAAAGAATAATGAATATAATGGGAAGTCTAGACATATACGTCGTAGACATAAATCCGTAAATAAACTTTTGAAAACCGGTGTTATAGCTTTGGATTTTGTGAGATCCAAAGAAAATATAGCGGACCCATTAACAAAAGGTCTAACGAGAGATCTTGTTGAGATTTCATCGAGGGGAATGGGGCTGAAGCCATTAAATTGATTACCACTCATGATGGCTACCCTACCTGAATTGGAAAGCCCAATTTGTAGGTTCAAAGGGACAACCGAATTGTGGGGGGAGTCGAACAAAGCACTCGGGAAAAAGAGTTCCCAGCTCATTCCTAAGGTGAAAGAGTGATAGACCTGTCCATTGGAGGAAAAATGAAAGTTTTCAATGATCCTTATACGTATTACGTGAAGTATGACAGGATACTTCTTATAAGAGATCACCTATATCGAATGTGAAGGGGCCACTTCTATGAGATGATATCAGGGCTAAATCTCTAGAGCATTCGATGAATTTTACCAAGGCAGTCCAGTGATGAAATGGACAACAACGAAAGAATCGATTAACGGGATAGAGAAATCGTTGTGTGAGTATCGTTGTCTTGGTACACACAAAAGCGCTCGAAACAGTTTCAAGGCATCGCGTCCCACTCGGTTAGCAAGTGTATCCGATGGTATTTCACTAGGGAAGGTTCAAAGTTAACAACTACCTATCCCGATGCAACGAATTTTCGCCGAACTCTTGCATTGCATTTCATGTGCATTAAAAATGATTTTTCATTCATGTGGGGATTTGTTAGAGAAATTGGATTTTCTCGATACATTAAAGTATCGTGAGGACATTTTTTTGAGCTAATATAAATATAAGTTACACCACTCGGTTTTGAATGTTATTGAGTTTATCACGAAGTGGGTTGCGCAAGCTTCGCGATGATATATAACATTTGAGAAAACCAATTCTTGGTGTAAATGAAAAAAAAATGGTAAAAATATGGGCCTGATCAGCCACGTTTTTGCTACCGGTTTTGAGTTTTGCATATTCAAACTTTGCTGCAATATGCAGCTGAAAACAGCTGTTTCGCTGCTGAAAACAGTTGTAAACGCTGCTGAAACAGCTGTAACGCTGCTGTAACAGCTGTAAACAGCTGCAGTTTGGCTGCTGTAACAGCCGGAAAAATGAGAAAATTCAACGTTCAAAGTTTGCTGCTGTAACGGCTGCTGTAACAGCTGTATTAGAGCTGTTTTCAGTGTATTTGAGTGGTTTTTTGCCTATAAAAGGAGAGAACTTCAGCAGTTTTGAGGCATAAAAAATTAAGCATCAAAAAGGATAAAATAGCATCAAAGGAGCATCCAAAATCTCAGCAAATTCCCCTCTTCCTTTGCATATTTTTCTGCATTATTTTCCTCCACTTTGCACAAGCATTTTCTAAGAGTTCACACAATTACAAATCGATTCGAAGGTTTCGTTTCTTTCGCTTCAAAGAAACGGAAGTGTTTGGGCGTTGTACTTTGGGAGTTCATTGTTCTCGAAGGCCTGAAGCTGATAAAAGGCAGGACAAATTGAACTTAATGGGAAGCGGATTACTGCAGTCTCATCCAGGATTTTAAACCAAACCGGTTGAGGTTCTAAGTTTTATTTACTGCTATTTTTCTGTGCAGAATTTGCTGTTTTTCTGTCCAGAAATTGCTGTTTTCAGTCCAGAATTTATTTTTCTGTCCAGTTTTCAGTCCAGAAATTGCTGTTTTCAGTCCAGAATTTATTTTTTCTGTCCAGAATTTGCTGTTTCAGTCCAGAATTTATTTTTTCCAGTGCAGAATTTTTTCTGTCCAGTGTAGAATTCATAATTTTCAGTGCAGAATTTCTGTCCAAAAAATTATAAAATCAGTGCAGTTTAATTCTCAGATTTTTTGTTCAATATTCTAGAAATATTTTCTAACACTAGAGACTCCATTAATCTTCTGTTCCACAGAGGCAAGAAATAAATAAAACAAATAAAATGGTTCTTCTTTTTAGATGATTTTTCATTAAAAAAACACTAATCAAAAGCAACAAAATGTTACCCAAATAGAAAAACTTGATCTAGAAAAAGTCATAAAGATTAAAGATAACAGAATTCATCGTGCTTAACATAGACCCTTTAATTAAATAATTCTAAATTAATAATCCCACGTAAAATGTACTTTGGATAGACCTGACTAATGTTCAAATTAAAATGATCATTGGGTTTGGAGATTACCTTAATGTTTCCTTCTACTATGTTGTCGTAATCAAACGAGAGAGAGAGAGAGAGAGAGAGAGAGAGAGAGGCTATGGAAGAAGTAATAGTATATGAAATCCCGCAAAATGCTGAATGTTTAATGGTGTCTCACCAAAGAAACGTACGTTTGCATCATTTTACAATGATTTACTGTCTATGGATTATATATGGATGTATCATATATATTTTGGAAAATCCAACAATAAAATCCAAACTTAAAAGGTGGGAGGTGTAAGAGATACATTCAATAATTAATTTAGTTGGCAAATATTCTTTATTAGTACAATCGAGAAGTCTCGAGTTTGTATGTCAATCCCCTAATCATATTCCCTCAAGACAGAAGATGGGACATATATGACAATGGAATCATTGATGAACACTCGACAATTGATTTTTATTGTATTTCATTTTATTTAGTTTTGTCTTTGTTTAATAATTAATAATGATTTGGTATTTAAAAAGGAATTACTTGGTTGATCTTGATCCTAAGAAAATTATTCTAGAAATTTTCAACTTTTTCATGTATTCTTGTGCATTAACAACATATTTGGTACGCTTGAATGAAATAGAATGAAATCTCTTTTCAGGCAGAATCGCTTTCCACCCAGAATGATTTCGGAATCCTCTTTCCATTCCAGTGTTTGTAAGGCAAAGGCATAATTGAATGTCGATTCCTTTTATTTGTTTGGTAAACTATATTTTAATGTTAGAATGTAATGGAACAAAATATGACGTAAATGCCTTTTTAGCATATACTAGTTATAAAACCTAATTAAACATTCATTACAAAATCTTACTTGAATAACATTGACATTATTTTTATTAAAATATCAATATAGTAATAAAAATATCTTTACTTTTAAAATTAAAATTAGATTAAAACTACTATCAATAAAAATAAATATTTATAAAATTACCATCTATGAAATTATACTAAGTGAAATAGAATATTTATGACTAAATATGAATACGTTGCTATGTAAAAAGAACGTAACAATTAATTAAAAGATAGGTATAAATGTCAGTTACTTTGATTGAGCTGACATTTTGTTATATAAAACATATGATAATTGCCACTCATGAGAATCAACGTAGGGACTGTTCCATTAGTGTGTTAGTTAGATTTTTGTGTGAAATCCAAATTTTAAATTTTCATAAAGTTTGAACAGAGCAAGATAAAAGAAGTAAAATATCTCCTATGGCATAATTCAGGAGGAATCTAAGTTGGTAATGTGAGGAGAAGTAGCATTGTGGTTGGTAATGTAAGGACGAACACATATAATGCAACAAGTAAGCAATTAACAACATTCTTCGCACCTAAACGATTCCATAACCGAGTATACGACAAGCACCACGCGTTGCCCATCCGGTACACCCAATCACATACTCGTCTTAGATACTTAGAACATTGCTAAGGCTATGACACAACAATCCCACCACATGAGCTCAGTTATCTATTCACTACTACTCAGCAATAACGGTAGTGGTCCCAGTTATAAACCAAACTAGGACGGTTCAGTAAAACTCGTGGGTTCGGGTTGCCCCCCAAACGACGGGGCACAGATTTTAAGGTTCAATCCATTACATTGTCTCATCATCCCCCATCAGGGACTCCACAAAACCACTACCGTATCTAATGATTGGTCCCACTAGATGAAGACCCAGTACAGAACAGAGTAGAAGACCTCTCGGGGTCATATATCAGAACAGGGCAGAGCAGAAGTCGGACGGAACCTGCTAACTAGTGATCCTAGATAAGAGCTCACAAGGGGGTGACGACTTGGTCGACCAAACCAGTTAGGACAAACAATAACACCAATTAAGACGACCTTAATAGAGGCAAATACATAAAGGACTCCCAATGGTCCCCAGTACAGAACAGATACAGAGCAGATACAGTGCAACGACAGTTTATAAGATTTTAGCAATTAATGAAAGCGATTGAAATTAAGATATAGACATGCTCAGGTCATCTAACAATTCAGGAATTCAATTAAGCCAACGAAAAACCCAACACGACAACAATTATTCCAAGGCAGTTCATGCTTTTCAATATACCCAAAATACTATAAAAACATGCCAGAACAGTATATCAGTATTATCCATAATTCACAATTATCAGTTAATTATGACAATTTACATAAGGCAATAACAAGAGCGCAATAATCAATTTACAAATCAAATTATAATGAATTTAAATCATGCCCAAAACAGTTTATGCAATATCGAAAGTAGAAAACACAATTCATGAATCTATTTCGTAAATTAATTAGTTTATCCTCTTTTACTGTGCAGTAACATGCGAGAATTAAATGACGTAGGGGTCCCTACATGTCACCAACGCGATAAACACTGAAATCCCGAAATCAGTGCTGGCAGCCTCACTCGCGGTGCTATAGCTTTCTGCTGGAAACTCCGAATTACGTTCCGTCTGCGCTCACTCAAAGCCCTTTCGATTATCTTCGAATTGATATGTTGTGGGTCGAAAACGGAGGTCGATAGCATCCTCAATCGTCCTGTACGACAATTCTACCGAAAGTGTGCAGAAAACGTAATCTAGAAATCAGCCCCACGCCCGATGCGATATCTTTTCGCTCCGAACTCCAAATCAAATCCCGTCTGCGTTCCCTCGAAGCCTTTGTGATTACCTTCGATTCGGCATATCCCGCGATGAAAACTTATATCTTGAACCCCATCAATTGTTGTGTCGAAGTTCTAAATAGAAAATTGTTTATCGCTCAAAATATTGTCTTCTGTCCGCGGCTACTGCCCGACCGCTTTTCTGGTTTGTGTGCTTAGTGCACGGATGTATAAATTGCATAATGGTTTTCCAATGATGATGAGGCAATGATCGGCTTGGACTTTCTTGTTTTCTTTGCTGCTGGTAAAGAGAGAGATGGTACCGCCTCTTTTTTTTTCCTTCTGTTTGCAGGCTTCTCCAAAAGAAAGCCCCTAATGCCCACGATGTGCCCATGATCCCTGATTCTTCAATATCACGTATGCTTTTCTCTTTCTTTTAATTTAATTTATTTTATCTAAGTGAAACACAATTTAAGTCCATTAATTACGATACATGTGTAAAACGTCCCTCAATAAAATGTACACGAAAAATAACACCTAACATGTTATAAAAATAATTATACATGTAATCACGTAATCGTATGAAAAAATATTACGCATACACAGTTAATCGCAAAAAATTAATTTACACGTCAAATATCACGTACGCAAAAATTACGGTTATCACAATAAGGATGAGATATGAATGGAAAGATTTGATGAAGCTACTAACAAGTTAAATGAATGGAGAAATAGAATGGTGAAAAAGAGGAGTAGGCGCAGAACCTATTCAGTCGCTTTGGTGCATTATAAATCCACACATGTGTAATACGGTCCAATAATTGGGGTTTTTTTTAGAGGGTATACAATTCAATTTTGCAACTGTTAATCAATTACTCTTGCGGGTGCTGACAACAGTTATGTTGTAAATTAGTTGATAACTGATTTTGTTTTTTGTCTCTTTGTAACTGGGTTGATAACCATATCACTAATTTTGTTGACAATTACTGATTAACTTGTGTGAGATCAGATAGGGAGTTCACTTATCTATTTATCAATTGATTGGATTTATTGTCCAATATAGTGATTCTTTCACACTTTTTATTATGCTTTTCTTTCACACTTTTTTGTTTATTTTCATAAAAAAATTACAGATTGTTTATTAATGAAAATTTAGGGGAAAACGGTATGTAAAAGGAATCACAAATAATATTTGATATCTTACTACGTGTTGGCTTTTGATATAGAATATTATAATTATGCTAAAAATGAGATAATGATATCACAAAAGAATATCATACATAAAAAAAATTACTGCATTAGTCAAATTTATTATGATAATTTTTCTTGAGTAGAGTCCTCTAAAATTTGTTGACTAGTTGAAAAAACTATTTATAATTAAGATACAATACAATTAGAGTTTTTTCCAGGCCCACCATAGTAGAAGATGTATCCGTCGGCTTCTTTGTCAAGTCTACCATTGTAGCAACCTGGTTTCGGCACATAAGTTAATAGTTCATCAGGATCTCTTAACTTGTTTGTCTCATCAACAATCTTTATATTCAAGATATAACACGTGCGTAGATTGTATCCTGCTGTTACTAGAGTTCCGCTGCCCATTTGAGTGGTGGTGAACTCTCCACCAGTGTTCAAGTTTAGGACTCGACCGCCCCATTGAATAGTTGAAGCACCGTCATTAAGGTAGGTGAATAAAGAATCCGGCCAATAACCAACTATCTGTTCATTGACATATAACCACCATTTTCCGGCTTTTGGATCCTTAAAACAAAATGTACTCGATTTGTCATAAAGTGAATTGATAGCAGGATAATTGGTCAATAGGCAAGTAAAAGTATCAAGTGCTGAAACAAATATTTATGTGGATATGAAGTAGAAATAACTTAACCGTTTCAAAAACATAATTATCCTTGTTTTGATCCAATCAATTTGAGCCGGAAAACTTTTTCTTTGTCTAGTATAAGATATTATAATAAAATAACACATCCTTCTAAAAATATAAGTCATTTATTCAAAAAACAACTTATATTATAGAACAATTAAATCTAATACGACTCATATTTTAAAATTGAGGAAGCATCAGATAAAAATGGAAAAAATGAAGAAAGATAAATCCCAATTTTTTTAGTTCCATATCAATCTGAAATAATACTCTACGACGTTGAGAAGATAAATGGAACCAGTATTAATGATGCATATCTACCTAACAATTTTTTACTGTGTCTAGTACATATTTAATCCCTGCAAGAATGTGTTTGAAATTATATAATAAAAAATGAACTCTTAGATAAATTACCTTCCAAACATGAACATCAATAATTACTTGGGAGCCGCCAAAAGTAGAGACTGGGTCAATGACAGCCCCTAGGGCTATTTCAGGGTTAGTTTGAATAAAACCCGAGCATAATAAATTATAACAACCCGTTGATTGATATCTATCACCCTGTCAAAATATAAGAGTTAAAATCACTTACATACCTTATTCCCAGACATTTAAACATTCCATTGACAATAAATGGTGATAACACGCAATGTAAAGGAAAATTTGAACTTGAAAACAGTTACGTAGTGGCTTACCGTCCAATAGATAAAAAGTCTTGTTTTGGCATCGCCGTATACATTTGGACTCACCTATTTTTTTTTTTTAATCAAACAAAGATTCATAATCAGAAAAAATCGGAGACCCCAAGGAGTTATATTTGCATAATAAAAGAATTATTCTAGTTGGGCACTGGCCTAAATTTTGTAGATTGGATTAAAATTATATTATAGACTTTCAGATTGAATGAAAATTCTATTATAGACTTATTTTGTTGGTCTTGAACATACGGTCTACTCACATATTTCTGTTTAGTCCTACTAGAATAAGTATGTCCACTGATTAAATACAGTTACATTTACAAAAAGATTACGAGTTCGGAACAATTTGAATTAATGTAAGATAAAGTTTTTCAGGTGATAATCGAATGCTTACCATCCAACCAACTTCAATAGCATTAATATCTTGATGAATTTCCCCTGCCCCAATCCATATTTGAGAGAAGCTCTCTTCAAGAGGTGTCTGAACTTTAGGATTCCAAACATTTATGCTTGCCTTTGTTCCATAGTACTTAACAGATTGAACAAATGCCTGTACAATCTATACAAAAGAAAGCAAAAATCAAATTTAAAGAAACAATATTTAGTTATTTCGTCAAGTACAATTTCTCCCATAGGTTCATCCATATTACAATGTCATCTCGTTATTTCGAACCAATTACAAGTACATCATTGGCGATTATAAATTTATAATTGATAAATTCAATCGATTATTTTAAATAATTATTTTTTTAGGACATCAACGACCTGCTCGAAAGAGTTTAAATAAAGACTAGTTCTTGTTTTGTACGACATATAAAGAATATTCTAGTAAAATTTCATTTTTATGATGTATTTATGGTAAATAACATTTTGAGGACCAGACTCATAAAATGATATTTTGAAAGAAAAAAATTTATACTTTTTGGCATACTAAAGTAACAATTTTATTGCAAATAAAAATAGGGATCTATTTACTTATAAATAACAACCATGTATTTATATATTGATGTGAATCTCCTTCATCCTCTCTTGAAAAAAGAAACTTTTATGCCTCATAATTTCTATCAAATTCAATGTTAGGTACCTCACTTGAAAGGAAAAAAAAAAAGGCATGTTGGTTCCTCGTCATTTTTAGAGATCATTCTATCGAGATCAGCTGACTCTGAAGCTAGAATAATTTTGTGCTTCTTCTTTCCAAAGAGCTTGCTCTCAAGATATCCTCCTCTTTTATTCTTCTAATTGGAATAGTTCCCTTAGGACATCTTCCATTCAAATGCCATAATTGAGTGATCTGTAATTTATGACCCTTTTCGCTATATACTTTGCTATCATTCAATCCTACACCTTCTGGTTAATAGCTTGGCTTCATCTGTTAAAAAAAAAAAAAAATAGTCTCCCCAGTCAAAGTTGACATCCAATCAAATATACAATTTTAGAACGAATGTAGTACTTATATTCTTAATTTAGCTGATTAAGTATATAGGTTTAACCTGAATTGTATGGTTTTTGAGCAAAGGATGATCGAATGCGGGCTGGTTAAACACATTAACACAGTCAATGATATCTGCATCTGGACTCTGCCATACAATAAGTGATTGAACCACACAATTTTAGACAATATTTTATTATGAAATAAAATATAAAATTCAATGATGGAGTCATATAGAAGCAACACCCCAACATAAGTAGATCAAGGTGGGAAGGGGTGACCCTTTCTGACATTTTGAAAATTTTATATTTTATAATCTTCGAAATTAATTTATTTTTTAAAAAAAAACTTTTAAAATATGAAGTTTCACTATCTCCGAAATTATTGAAAAAATCCACATAATAATTTGATGTATATTCTATTTGTATGTCGGCATAAAGTTGCACTTGCTTTTCAAGAATTTTGAAAAAAATAGTATGATACTTTATTCACCTTTTTGTATTTACCTTTTAGATTTTACTAATTTTCAAAATCAATTTTAATTTTGTCAAAGCTTTAAATCATCTTGTCTAAATATAAAGTTTTTTCTCCCCAAAACCTTGAAGACAATTTGATTTTTTGTGTGAAGTATTTTCTAGAGTATAACTTAATTATTGCAAGAGAACATTGAGTACCATAGATGACAGTTGCAAAATGTAAAACTTGCTTCAAAGACAAAAATAAACAAATTAATGAGTAATTGATTATCATTTTTCTTGACATCACCTCCAATAATCGGCTTTTCGGTCCTCCAATATTTAAATCCTATCTTCGACAATGATAAAATTTCAAATTCAATATATATATATATATATATATATATATATATATATATATATATATATATATATATCACAAGTAATTCAAGTTTTGTGAAATTTAGAACAATTTTTTAAAAGCAGGTACTATTAAATCCTATCCTTAGACTAACAAAGAAAAAACAAGCAAGAAAATGAGAGGAATTGGATGAGTGACCTGGATGGATTTGATTGGAATTTTGTTTAATCGACTCAAGAGTTTCTTGACTTTGAGACTAGTCGGAGTTTCCAATCCCAATCTTGAGGCATCACAAAAAATTATATTTAGTAACAAAAGAAAGCAATACAGGCTATTTACATTCTTCATCTCAACAAGAAAATAAAGAAATCTCGACATAAATGACTTGAAGGGCTATTGTATTAGAATCAAAAGTATATATACACATATATATTGTAAACATTGAAAATTTACTAAATTACTTTCCAAATGTTTTTATTTGTTTCTCCAAAATTCAAATGTTAGGACCAAATGCGGACAAGTGACAAAGTCTTAAATTCTGATTGGTATAACAAATAAGATTGTGACACGTCACTCGTGGAGAATATTCGACCAATCAGATTATTCCTATTCCTTAAAAGAATATTAAATTAAATTATGAATATATAAGTGAAATGTTCATTTTTTAGGGAAATCCAATGAACTGGTAAGTTTAAAAATTTACCATTTAACTTTAAATCTTATCTATTTTAAAATTGAATGTTACCATGTTAAGTTTGATTCTTACCTTTTAAAGGTAATAACTTATATGTGAAATATGGTAAGATTCCTTAATTCTATAGTAATTCTCATCAATTAATTGGTAATTTAGTATAAGGATAAGAATTATTGTTTAATAAACAAAATTTACTAATTCTAATGAAAATATTACTATTTTTAACTTGAATTTTACCAATTTTTAAAGTGGTAAGTTTCACAGTACATGCGGCAATCTTGTAAATTAATTGGTAACATGCTATAAAAATAAAGGACCTTGCTAGGCTACTAGAATTATTGGCTAAAAGATTGACTAAAATAGTTTTTTGGACTTTTTTGCCCTTATAGTTGGGTGAATTCCTTATACCAGCAGGGGGTAAGATAGTCATTTAACACCCTCAATTTGGGAGTTTATGGTTTCTATCTCCAAAATTCTAGGAGTAAATCTTTTTTTTTTTTTTTTTTGAGCGCCTGAACGCGATTTCCCCCGAAGGGGAAGAGCGGAGAGTACCCTAGATAGGGAAGATTGAAGGATGCCCCATGCATGGGGAGGGATGATAAGCCTCATAAGGAGGAGAAATTATTTGCCCCATTATGGGGAGATATAGGAATCGAACACGGGACCTCCGCCCCGTGTGTAGCCTTACCACTTGGGCTACCCGATTCCCATGGAGTAAATCATTTTCCAAAAATAAATTCTCCATTCCAAAATAGAGGTTTTTTAGATACTCATTTTCATTCCAAAATTGATGTTATTTTCCAACATTTAAGAATTGTTTTATAAAATTACTCTTACGAATATTATGGAAAGATAATTTGGGTACTTAATACTTAAGGTCATAATAGTAAAACATTTTAGTGTCTCCCCATTTCTTAGTATGTGCAAATTTTAATATGACTAAGAATGGATGGAGTTAATTAGAGGATGACCAGAACAATATTAAATGGTGTTATCCCGCTACGTAAAGGAAAAATTGAACTTCATAAACAATAAATAGACAAAAATTTAGGTTGTGGCTTATTGTCCAATAAATAAAAAGTCTTGTTTTGGCATCTCCGTACACTTTTGGACTGACCTAATTTTTTAATAAAAAAAGATTCATAATCAGAAAAATTTGAGACCCAGGGAGTTATATTTGCATAATACAAAGATTATTCTATAGGAAGGTGCTGGTCTAAATTTTTTAGATTGAATTAAAATTCTATTATAGACTTTTAGATCGAATACCTGCTCTATAACATGTTAAACTATTTTATTTAAAATGGGAGAGGGGGGATTCGATCCCCCGATCTACAAGTCGGATGCTACGCCACATTGCCAACTACTCTGGCTGGTATTTGACAACTATTTTCTTTAATTCTTTTAATGGAATGCTAAATTAAATTTTATTTTGGTTGTAAACTCTTAATTGGCTTATAAGAGTATCCCACATTGAAAAGTTACATTGTTTCTTGAGTTTGACAATACTAAAAAGATTGTACTTTGACATGTTTTGAGTTACAAAATTGGGCTGACATTTTAGCCCATCAAATTAAGGAAGTCCGCTTATTTTCTTCTTACATTTTTTATTTATATAAATATAAATAGTTAAAGTTTTAACAAATAACGAGTAATTCAGATGACTGGGTCCTTTGAATTCCGATTGAACTTATAATCAAGTTCGATTTAGCTCAGACTTATGCAATGTTCATTTTTTTTATTCTAATGAATAATTTTTATTTTCATAATATATTTTTAAAAATAAATAAATATGGATATTTTAAAAAAAATCAATTCGCTTCGTTTATACTGTAAAAATCAAGTGAATCTTTTTCTAAACTCTCTAAAAGTAAAGTATTAATTTGTAGAAATTTTAATTTATAATAAAAGTTAAAAATATTAATCTAAAGTCAAATAAGAGAATTAACAACAATAAAAACTCCCACATAAAAAAAAAATTATTATTTTTAAAATTTGACAAATGACAAGACTATAAAAGAAAATTAATTTGCATAAAATTTATACTTCCTCCGATTCAAAATAGAAGTTTTTTTAAGAGTTATTTTTTGTTGCAAAATATAGGTCTTTTTACAAGAATGGTGCATTTATTGGCTAATTTACCCTTACATTATTTTCTCCATATATTCATATTTGTCAAAATGTATAGTTCTCATGCAACTCTTCATTAATTTATTTGTTCTTTTGGAGTATTAATTAGTGGTATTTTAGTCATCTTGATTAGTATCTTAATTTGTGTGAAAATTTCTAAAAAGACTTATATTTTGAATCAGAAGGAGTATCTATCTTCTATCTATATTTATATTACAGAGTCTGTTTTCAGTTTTAGCCAATCACATCCTTCTAAATCCTACGTGTAATTTCTATGAATTTTTGTTCAATTAATTATTTTATAAAATTTTGATTGGTTGGTTAAATTTTACTTTGGTTGTAAATTCTTAATTTGCTTATAAGAGTATCCCACATTGAAAAGTTACATTGTTTTTTGAGTTTGACAATATTATAAAAGAGTGTACTTTGACATGTTTTGAGTTACAAAATTACTTTGACATTTTTTCTTTCATTAAACATTACGTTTCCGTGCATAGCCCTGGGTATTTTTGCTAGTATAGATAGATTACTGTATAGAGGTTTTAATGTATTTGACGTAAATAGGAATCAAATAGCCAAGTGGGTAAGGCTATTCTCCCTTGGGCCATAGGTCTAGGGTTCGATTCCTGTATCTCCCCGTTCATGGGGCAATAATATCTCCTCCTCTGGTGAGGCTATAATACCTCCTCTGGTGAGGCTATAACTACTACTCCTTACTGGTGAGGCTTCTCCTCCTCCTCTGGTGAGGTTAAAAAAAAAATATTTGACGTAAAATTTGAGACTTTTCTAGATTTTAAACTAAATAATGAAGGTAATTGGATTTTAATTAATTGATTAATAATGTAGAATATATTGTAAAATCTTATAAGATTTCAATTGTTGTAATTGTCTTCTATTATTGTTGCAAATCGTGTTCTGCTTTTTCTTCTTGTTTGTTCTATGTAAAATAAACCTTCTTTATGAGGTATAACCATATAAATATAATGAGAATTTAGTTTTCTATATGAATTTTTCTTCTTAATTTGCTATTTAAGTTATATAAATATAGTAATTTAAGTTGGTGAAGTATACAACTACTAGAATCAAGATCTTTTACAATCTATCAAGAACCCAAAAGGGGAGAGGATTCCAAAATTATATATTGTAAACGCCAAATATAATAAGACATATTTCAATAGATTTAAAAAATAAATAAATAAGAGAATAAAAAGTTTGGCATTTTAAAAAATGTTGAAAGGCCGCCTACCGCCTCCCTTGAATTAGTCGGTGTAAAAACCTTAACATATTTTTGCCAAAAGATAAAACTGAAAATCACCTAACATGTAAGGTCATTCAATCTTAGGATGGTTCTTGTGGAATGGTATTACAATTTTCTCATCTGAATTGAGTAGAGTCCACGTCTACAAATAAGTTCTGCACAATTAATGTGAAGGAAATGTGGGGCAAATCCCACAAGAACAGTCCATAATATTAATTTTTCCTAACATGTGGGATATGAAACAAGAAAGAATGAAAAGAGATATCATCTTCTTCTACACCACATAAAGTGAGTGGTGAATGTGACTTCAAAAGATTTTAAGCATCTTTCGAAATTCAAATATGCATATCCCAATTCAAGAATCTGTACATAGCTCAGTGGAATAACATGATACATGTATCATTGTGATAATCTTGTTTGTACTCACATCCAGGGACGAACTCAGGACTTATAGGTTGAGGGGCGAAAAATTGCAACAATATATTGAATTACATATAAAAATTGTGTATAAATAGTTCTATCATGTTCCTACTTAGACACGTTACACAATGATTTAATTCCTTCTTCTTCTTTTTTAACATAGACCCACAATAGTACAAAACATATTGCCCTCCTTAAGATTTAAGAACCTTTTTTTCTTGTGTTAAAAGATTTTCGAACTCTTACCTCGAAAACAAAATATACATGAGCTTTAGACTACTATTTGTGTTGGTACTTAAAATAAAAAAAAAAAAAATACAAGAACAAAAATGAAGAATAACATTGGTAGGGAGGCAGGAGCTGAAACAACTTTACAAATGAAGATATCTGTTTCTTTTCTTCAAATGAAGAAACATCATCATATGTGAAGAATCCTTTAGAGAATCACAGTCCAAACTTCCCCTTTTTTCTTTTGTGAAAAAAATAATATTGTATTAAATATCAGATATGTTGTATTTTTTTTTTTTTTGTGTAATTTTTTGCGCTCATGGGTTCCGTGTAGAGAACGTTGTTGTAGGTCAAGTTCTGTTTAGCCGTCACGTTTCAAATCTGCTGTGAGCCGAACCTAAATTATTCATCACGTTGGTGATGGACACGGAATACCCAAACGGGTAAAAGAAAAAAAAATACTTTCACTGACCCATAATGGATTTTTGCAATTACATTAGTTTATCACAAGAAAAATAACATTTCTCTTTAGTTTTCATTTCAAAAACTAAAATATATAAATGATATCACATGGTCTATTAATTTGAATGAAAAAAGGTGAACATTTTCAAAGTTGAATATGAATCGAGTTTTGAACTATTACCGACTAATAAATTAATAGCACTCTATAAATGTATAGGAGTGACAAATTATAATTTATAATTAAAAAACTACTTAAAAATGAAATATTTTTTTTCCCTTTTTTAGTACAGGAGAGAGAAAAAAAGATTTGTGAGGAAAAAGATTTTCCTTTACAAGTTACTTTTCCTATTTTTATATTTTCTCTCATGAAATCCATGATTTGAAAAAAAGAAGAGGAAACCCCAATTATAGGTCATGGACAATTAGGATTTCTCCCCGGACCACCATAGTAAAAGTAGTTTCCCCAAGAGCTACTTTTACCAAGATTAACGTTGTAACATTTGGGTTGCTCCGTAAAAATTTCAATATTATCAGGATTTCTATATTTGTTTGCATCGTCAACAATCTGAATGTTCTTGAAATAGCTTGATTTTCCGAACCCTTCTTCCGGAAAATGACCACTACCCATTTGAGTGGTGGTGTGCAACCCATCGGACTCTGAATTTACCACTTCGCCACCCCATTGAATCATTGAAGCGCTGTCGGCTAGGTAGCTAAATAAAGAGGCCGGCCAATAACCCATTACATAGTTATTCCCGAATTGCATCCACCAGTTTCCCTCTTTCGGATCCTATGGAGAAAGAAAAAAATGTTTTGCTCAATTAAAGAATTGTTAAAGAGAGAATGAAGCCAAGAACATCTGTAACTGTAATAGATTCCCTTATAGTACTGCTTCACTTTAATGATTAATCTAATCTGATTTATGATGATAGTGACTTTAGTGGCACTTAATTAAATAATCTTAGTATAACTTTACAGTTCAGTGTTTGACTCGTAATAATTATAAAATTTAACTATTTATAAACAAATAATTTTAATCCTTTAATAATAATAAAAAAAAATGATGCGATAATCAAAATCTGTCAGTACAGTGTTGATAGATAGATATAAGGTCTGAACTGAACCGAAACTAAATGATACCTTCCAGATAAGAATACTAATGTCATATTGGGAAGCACCATAAGCAGAGAGGGGTGCAATGCTGGCTCCCCATTGCTATTTGATTGTTGATTTGAATAAAGCCTGAGCATAACAAGTTGTAGCACCCTGTGGCTTGATAAGCATCACTCTGTCAATTATTCATCAAAACCATCCAAAATCAGATTCCATCATATCATGTGTTTATTTATTTTATTTTGTTGTGTAGCATTATCATATGCTAGCTGTACTACATATTAGAAAAAGTAATCTCCAAATCAATAATTGACCAAAAGAAAAACTAGTAATTTGGAATTGATGATGGAGTGCCCTACAGTCCAGTAGGTGAATAGTCTCGCGTTCTTATCTCCATATAAATCTGGGCTGACCTGAAATTTTTTGGAGACCAAATGAATCAAGATTACTGCAGTAATTTTTAATCTAATACTAAAAGTATTAAAATATTTGAAGAGAGAATGAACCATAATATAAGTGGATCTCACAAACTCACTACTAATTACCTGCTCGTTTGTACTCGGGCTCATTTATATATCCAACCACTCAGAATTCACCATATGAACATTTCTTCTAATTATATATATACACGGATACTGACGATAATTTTCCGAAAGCGAGTGGGGCGCTTATAGCTAGTTCTCAACTCTTCTCGTGAGAAGATTTTATCCTAAACCAATTCTATTAGTCATGACCTTCATGTTATTCTTACAATTGCAAAAGTATTTAAATTGTAAAAGTATTTACTCAGAAGCCCTACTAATGCCAAAACTAGTGAAGTGAGTCTACTAAAGAATTTCTCCACTTGTGTGTGAGATTATCTGGTTTAATCTTATCTATTTAGCATACTTAGTCAGAACTTCAGATTAAAAAAAAATGGTTCCGAATTCAATATCCCGTCTCAATTATAATATTTTTTTTAAAAAATAACTGTGGTGAAAACTGGAAAATGTACCTGCCAACCAGCTTCAATGCTATTGAGATCTTGACCAAAAGAACCTGCTAAAACCCAGACTTGAGACAAACTAAATTCATCAGGTTGCTGAATTTGAGGATCCCAAACATTAATGGTTGCCTTAGCTCCATAATACTTGTCTCCTTCAACAAATGCTATTGCATGCTAAAGAACTCCAAAATAACAAAAACCCACAAAGAAAATATCAATTTTTAATCTAAAAAGATCAAAGAAATAAAGAAGGAAAAAAGGGTTCTTTTGTTACCTCATGACCAGTTTGGCTAATTAAATCAAGATCAGCTGAATTTGGCTTTGGAATTGGAATACTTTTCTGCTTCTTCTTTCCAAAATTCTCCACAGAACTTGCTCTCAAGATATCTTCTTCCTTTGTTCTTCTGATTGGAACAGTCCCCTTAGGACACCTTCCTTTTGAATGCCATAATTGAGTAATTGATTTTTTATCACCATTATTTCCTCTGGTCTTTGAACTTGATATTTTGTTATCATCAAATACTAGCCCTTCTGGATGATAATTCGGCCTCATCTGCAGGGACGACATCCAATTAAATATTTAATAGAAAAATTGGACATTCAACATACTATATTTATCCCTTAATTTAACTGAGATAGAAAGGGCTAACCTGAATTGTATGGTTTTTGAGCAAAGGGTGATCAAATGCCGGTTGGTTAGACAAATGAACGCAGTCAATAATATCTCCATCTGAACTCTGCCATGCATCAATAGCGCAAAATTTCATATTTAAAACAAATAATATATTTCACAAATAATTTAATTTTTACAAAAATCAAAATAAAATTACCTGAATGGACTTAACAGGAGTTTTGTTCAAGCGGTTCAAGTGACTCTTGACTTGAAGAGTAGTCTGAGTAATTGGAATGCCTAATCTCGAGGCATAACAGAAATTGACCATGAGTAACAAAAGAAGGAAAGACGAGCCCTTTTTCGTCTTATTCATCTTCACATCTCTGAAGCGTAAATCTTCCATAGCTTTGGACTGTTGCTCTGGTTCTTCAAGTGTTTGTTCTTCAAACCGGGAATCCTACCTTTCAAGGGAATATTAAATGTATTAGCTGTTTTTCTTTTTCTTTTTGAAGCTATTGACTTGCAAGATTTTCATATACTAGTAGAATTTAAAAGTGTATATAAAGGCATGATTTTTTGGAAGAAATAATAAGAAAAAAGAAATGGGTAAACATTACAGATTGCTCGAAATCAATTCCGAAAAAAAGAAAAAAGAAAAGGAGTAGAGATGCATTCAATTATTACCCCCAGAAAAAAAGATATTTTTCAAATTTTTTAATAATATGTTAGAGCGTTTAGAATTATATGCGAAAGAACTGTTCTGTGTCCAAGTGCATAACTTAAAGAACAGCTATTCAATTTTTTCAATCAACATCAACATGTAAAGACATAGTAGCAGCTGTCTTCAATATTTTTTGAAATACTAAATTTTTTTTGTAATTTTTATTAAATATTGCATTTTCTTCATTTTTTTTTAAAATTATTACAATATATGTATTTGACAAAAAAGCATTTAGACGCAATAGTACAAAAGTCTTGCATTCACAAAAAGCAGAAATATAAGGCGGACCCTCTGTCTCCTTAGGTTTGCAAAATTGGCAAAACTATACCTGCCGACGAATACGGTCAACTTGCGCAAGTATTTGTCTCAATAGGACGTGTGTATATATAACGTTACTCTAAATTACAAATTAGGCACTCGACCAATATAAATAACTTATAATTTTAATAGTAGGAAGAACACAATCTAAGAAAATAATAAAAATGAATATATGAAAGAACAGCCAAATGCGTATAGATGGATACATGTTCTCACTTGGCTGCATTATTATTGTATGGTTCTTTTCGTTCATTTTTTTAATTTTTCAAATTGAATAGTTTATTTGATGGATATATTTTGACCAGAGATGCGTAAGTTTTATTCTAGCGTATTGTTATAAATTGTCAATAAACAGAATTATTGTCTTCTAAATCAAAACTAGACTTACAAATAGAAGCATATAATCATGTCTCAATACTATAGTTTGAGAAAACAAAAATATTTTTTAAAATTTTATAATAAATAAACTAGACATGTGGAGTTCTATATCTTTCTGGTCCATACTATTTAAATGAAATCAAGACAAACTTATATTTTAAAAATAAAATATAAGGATAGAGACGACAAACAATAGTACTCTTTTACTCCCTTAAACTTTCTCATGTTTTGTTATTTCATTTCTACGTCTAAAACACGGCAATGAATGTAAGGTACCAAAAGTCCAAAATCATGCCCTATATTTTCCACTCCGGCTCCTATGCGAAATATGAAAAGTTACGTACCGTGCGAAATAATATGGGCCGTCGGATGATAGATTTTAACGGCCTAGATTTTAAAATTTATGCTGAAATTTAACATTCCGGCTCCTATGCGAAACAGCTTTTTTTCTGCACGTGAGGAACAATCCCAACTGTCGGATGAGATTTTGAACGGTCCAAATCTGGAGAGATAAAAGTTGCGGCTGGACTTAAAAAATTAAAAAAAAATCTCTCCAGGATTCGGGATCAGTTAAAAAATTTCATCCAATGATCGAGATATTGTCATGCAGTCATGAACAAAAAAGTCTGTTCGAATAGGAGCCGGAAACGAAATTTAAATGTTTTGTAGAAGCAAGGCTATGATGCACCTTGTTACCCTTTGTAGGATCTAGTTGCATGTCTTAAATAAGGTTCACATAGTGGATAATAAGTTCCAAAATGTTCTCCCGGATGTACATAAGATGGTACTGAATCTGGATTTATATGAGTGGCGAAGTGAGAGAAGTCCTTAAATCAGTCCCAAAAAAAGTTCGGACACTAGTTATTTTGAATTTTAAAAACACATTAAATTTCAACTATTAGCAGCGTGATAATCTAAAGTCTTTAGGAAGCACGAGATGCTATTTTAATGGCTTTGTTAGGCTAAAAATTGACATGAAATTGGAATAGTATTTCCCGTGTGAAGTTTGGTATTTAATGTGACAAGGAAATGTCATGCGTTATTTCTCTATTCCAAGTGACTTGATGTGTAGCCAATTATTTTATGATGAGTAATCTTAGCTTTTGTTACAACCGTTTGTATTTACTTGTAGAAAATTCACTTTGATTAAATTGTGAGTATAATTATAATTTTATAAGGATTCAATTATTATGTAAAGTTCGATGGAGAAATATTTGTATAAGGGCCACTGTTGATTTTTTTCCTTATCCTTTTCTTAAAGAATTTTTTTATCGAGAAGTATAATTTTGTTAATTTTAAAATCTGTAATTTTTTAGTTAGAATTATTATGTCATCTGCGTGACGATAGTGAATCCTTCACGCAATAATGGGTAGTGGAGGGGACTAGGCCACTATAGGGGACATTAGTCCATGAAATATTGGAGACAAATGCAATTAGTACAACTTGTTTTTATTGGAAAACAGTCATGTGAATGGGGTAAATATGAATCTAAAAGTTGAGATGCCCTTCCAACCAACATCACACATGCCCATATATCCTTACAAATTTCAGCCTCCACCCCACCCCACATCCCCTCAACCCCTATCCCAATAGTAAGAATTTTTTGTTCCTATTTGGTATTTCATTCCATGTATTATTAATAAAAAATTGACATTATTAATTTTTTGATTAAAAAATTTATAACCCAAAAGAAATAGAAGAATCCGTATTGGAAAAATAAACATATGTCAATCATCTATTCGTGTGAATAGAAAACGAGATACAAGATGGGAATATATGATTTTTTTTTGCACTATGCCACCCATAATCGAGCCCAGTCGTTACTCCCCACTTATCACATCACAAAAGTATACTATAAACAATATTCAATAGTCTCTTTTCCAAATTAACTGTTATTTTGATAAATATATATATATATATATATAGTTTTAATGAATTAAATGGTAAAATATGAGTAAAATTTTATAATACTCCAATTTAATTAATCCTACTAATTTTAATTATTCTCATAAATATTAAATAGGGAGTTGGAGGTAAAAGTTAAAATGAAAAACTTATACAAATGGTTATTTTATTCAGAAGAAAAAACAAATATGGTTTAGGAAAAATAAAAAAAAGTTAAATTTAAGACGGGAGTACTTTAGAAAAGACCCCTCCAATTAAATTGATGGAAATTTGTTTTGGATGAGAAAATCAGTGCCATATAATTGGTTGATCTGCAATAATGGTACTTGCAAAGCTGTCTTGTGGTAAGGAAAAGCCAATATAGAGCGCTTAGCCTCAAGTGCGGAGCGTCTTTTTTTTCAATAGGTGTGAAAATTAATCTCGTTAATTAGATTAAAATTTTGACATTAAATATTGATTTAAAGTGAATATCTTTCCAGATTTGTACAACACATGTCGTATTTTGTGATTCAAGACACCTGTCCTGAGACGTTCCGTACGTATCAGAAAAAAAGACATTCCACATAGAATCCGAACTGAATATAGAGAGTGTGAGACCCCATCCCACGCGAGGTATGTATGGGAGGATGCAATGTTATATAATATGAGTTTAAATATTTTTTATAAATATCAAAATATTTATTTTGACCTAATAAGCTCGGTTTCCAAGTAAAGGTTCATTAATCTCATGTATTGTACTTTTAGACACGCGGACACTGAACGTGATATAGAGTATGAAGTATATTGGAGCCTTTGTAGATAGAGAAATCTGTTATATGTGTACACCAACTTTTATTTCTTTTCTACAAATAACATTAACTTTAATTTAGAGCAGTTATAACCTAACTATTTTACGGATATGCTCTGTTTGTCAAATTAAGGAATCCGGCCAAAATGGTCACGTGCCTCGCACACGTGACAGATTTTAAGGGTATAATTGTCCGACTTTTCATTTCTCTCTAACCCGATAAAAGATCCGCCCGACCCGACCCATTTTTCTTCTTCCTCACCTCCGTGATTACCCCATGGTTAGCGTTTCGCCTTTCATCCAACCGTTTTGGACCCGAACCGGCGAGGGGCCGTGGTGGTGGGTGGTGGGCGTGGCCCGAAGGGAAGAGGTAGAAACAACACAGGTCAATCGTGGACTCAACCTAGAGGAAACTTCTCCGACCCGAACTTGAATCCATATTTATTCGACCAAATTTCCGATATTGCAAAAAAAATTGGTTGGAGAAACATATTCTGACAGCTCGTTGTGTATCTATCTCCACTCTTCCTGCAGATAACTGTAATTTCATTAAAAGAAGACACTTTATGTTCTCTGTCATAAGCCCAAAAGAATTTTGAAACCATAAATTAAACCACCACTCTAACCAGAACATAAATAAAAAATCGCGCGATAGTGTGTAAATATCATTACTTTCAAAGACTATCGTCAATGTTTTCCCCGGTTGCACTAGGAAAATCTTACAGAAATATTTCCACTAAATCCAAAGCAGGTAATTATCACCTCAAATAACGATGTACATAAATGCTTATGACGAGACGTCGGTGGAGACCAGTGGGTTGGATGTGCCGGCGCCGGCGACATCGTTTTCTAATTTTGCATTTCCTTAGTTGTTGATTGATAACATCAAGAGATGTAAGTTTATTAAGCCGACCCCCATTCAGCGTTACGGGATTACGGCGGCGATGGCCGGACGAGACCTTATGGCATGTGCTCATACTGGGTCTGGTAAGACATCTGTGTTTTGCTTCCCTATCATTAGTGGGATCTTAAAGGACCGGTTGTCGGAGAGTGGTGGAGTATGATATTGGACAATTTTGCCCTTAAAATGGGTCACACGTGCAAAACACGTGATCATTTTGGCCGGATTTCTTAATTTGACAAACGGAGCATATCCGTAAAATAGTTAGGTTATAATTGCTCTAAATTAAAGTTAATGTTATTTAGAGAAAAAAAAAAAAAAAAGTTGGTGTACACGGATAACGAATTTCTCTTGTAGATATTATTTTCTTCAGTTCTTTGTTTGGAATAGTTAGAAATAATTTAAATTTTTTTTTATGCTCTATCGCGTTTGTCTTGCTAAGAAGTAGCCTATAAGACAAATTGGGCGTAAAATGAGAGAGAGAGGTCCCTTAATACTACGTTAATCTTGATAGTGATTTACTAAATTAAATCGTAGATGAGTACTCGTGATTGAATATGGAAGATGCAATATAGCATTTTACTAGTTTTTTTTCCCTATTGTTGTGAAGAAGTTTTGAAACAATTATGATTTTTTTGTCTGAGAGAAAATATTTAGGGTGCATTTCAAGTCAAATTCAAAATTTTTACTGGTAAGGAATTGCAGTACAAAAAAAAATTATTTAACTTTTATAAAATTATTTTGGCTCCAGAAAAATCGGATCGGCTTTATATGAGATTTTTTAGGGAACAAATAGAAGCTAATGAATTTGGTTCCGGACCAAATTCAATCCATTTACACACTTAAAGTGAATCGTAGAACATTTATTTTATTGTACATGAAAATCAATTTTTTTAAATAATTTTAGTTCCAAAATTTCGAATTTCGAATTTTAATGAATAAATATTGTGTTTGTTTGTCCATATTAAAATAAAAATGATGAGTAGAAGGAGTATTGTTCGTCCGGACAGTTGAGAATACAACCATTTCCAAATATTTGTTCAAAAAAATAAGTAATTTGAAAAAGTTATAACCGTAGTCGTCTGATCAAACAATAATAACAGTAATCTATCGAGTTTTGTTAATGTTAGAATTGTTTAATGTTATGGTCTAAATTATAATTGTTTTGAAACATTTATTCAAAATTTATTTTTAAACAATTATAATATCAACTATCCTTTTTTTTTCTTTTTAAGGGGATAATCTCAATTATCTCGTAAAGCAATATGACAACCGACATCTGGAACTAAATTTTAAAACAAAATACTAATGAAAAACGCTACCACCAGAAGAAGAAAAGCGTAGCTGGTCGTAACGAGATCTGGAACTAAATTCTGAGACTCGCCAGAAACAAAACGTCGTCCCCTCGCCGCCCTATATCTCCTCAGCTGCGCTCTGCAGCTCCGCCCACAATAATAATGATGATTCACTCAGTAGTGATCCAAAAGCTCTTAAGTACAAATGCCCATTTAGGTCGGCGAGTCGCCGCACACCACTTCAAAATCTACTCGTACGGAGCTCGAAATGCAATGACCATAATCGATTTAGACAAAACCATAATATGTCTTCGAAACGCCTGTAATTTCATCGGCAATCTTGTCCGAGCGAAAGGGAAGTTTTTATTTGTGAATACGAACACCCTTTTCGATGAAATAATCGAACAAATGACCAAAAGTATTGGAATCAAGAATGATACATCTTGGCGTCTTGGAGGCTTTTTAACAAACAGTTCGAGTCCAAGAAAATTTAGGGGTAGGAATAAGAAGTTGAATTTAGCTTCTATTCAACCACCTGATTGTGTAGTGATTTTTGATACTGAGAGGAAAAGTTCTGTTATTTTGGAAGCTGATAGATTGCAAATTCCTATTGTTGGGTTGGTTGATTCTAGTATGCCATTGGAAACTTATAAGAAGATTACTTATCCTGTTCCGGCTAACGATTCGGTGCAATTTGTTTATTTGTTTTGTAATTTGATCACCAAAACTATCTTATATGAGCAGAAAAGACTGAGGGCTGCATTGGGTTCTGCTGCTAAAGAAATTTCTGATTTGAAACTTGGAACTCGGTATGATATTAGTCTAATTATAGCATTTATAGGCATAAAGTTTCTAGCTTTTCTTTAATTTTATTGATTATTTTGTTCTGCATTATGTGCATTTGATATTATTTATGAAGCCCACAATCAATATTACTTTGAAGTTCAATTTGATGTACTACTTAGATGTCAAAAAGTTTTGATCTTTTTACATTTTCTTTTTTCTTGGATGAAATGTGTATATGGAAGTGAGGATGTCAAACAAGTTGAGACTGCTAAGGAGAAGGCCAATGTAGTTTTTTATGGAAGCTTGCTGCCTGTTTCTGAAGGTATTTTTCTTGCTTGGCTGGTTAATTTTTGTTGTTTTTGCTGTTGATTTTATTGGCAAGGTATTGTTTTACTTATTTATTTTTTTGTTGGTTATGTATTTCGTGATTTTTGGTCCATTTGTTGCTGCAGATATCTCAGTCATAAAGCATTTGCTAGACAAAGTTGTTGTATTAAAACTCAATGACGCTCTTGGGACAAATATGGGTTTTAGAGGACCCAAGTAAGCATTTCTTTGTCCCGAAAAACTGCTAACTGTTTGCTGTTAGTCTAAAGCAGTTTATAATTTATTATTCATGTCAATCAACCAAAATTATTGCCGCCCCAGTTGATGTCCTATTAACTTACAAATTATATCCTAAATCATAAATTAGACTTTTAAATGGATTGACGCTGTTAGAGAAACTAAGCTCTCATAGTTATTAGCTACTTTCGAATTTTGATTTTCCTTTGTGGGAGAAGCAAAAGACTGCCTAATTAAGTGAAATTGGTCCTAACACTGGGTACTAGTGTTTCTTCTGTACTTTTAGATGATGTGCAATGTTTTGATTGAATCCTTTTTGACATTTCATGGATATTGTTTTCTTCTGCAGGTCTACACTTGAAGTTTATGATGGAATAACATGTTTGGACTTAATGGTCAATCAAATTGAGGTCTTTCTCTGCCCTTCCTTCTGTAAACGCAATTTATAAAATGTTTTGTCTATTGTCCGCCATTACTCACCTGTTTGAAAAAATTTTATTCTAAGGGAAACTGTATAACTATATGTAGTCCCTCAATGCAAAATACGGGTGCAACATTCCCTTGCTGCTGGCAAACACAACCAACACTCATGATGCTACCTTGAAGGTGATTGATTAGAGTTGTTTTTCTTTCCGAGAATATTTGGGATTTGATTTGTTGTTTTTCCTATTTTGTAAAAATATTCTGCGAGTAAAGATGAACCAAGGGTTAAAAGGTGTTTCCTTACCTTGTATCTGTGTGATGTAATACCAGCTTCCTTCAAGAATTATTAGGAAAAATGCTGGTTTAGCTTGAAGGAAAGGCTTCATGTCTACAAAATATTGCATGTCATGTGTATTTTACAGTTACCCCTGAACTTCTCTTGTATATTATGAATTACAAAGTCAAGATCAAAGATATTGGGCATTGGCTACAGCAACACAATTTTATTTCGGGAAAATTCTAGAGGAAATGAAGTCCTCTACTTATTTGGCACACAATCAACAATTTCCTTCCTACTGCTATCCCTAGAGTGAAACGAGAATAAGCTTTGCTGTTTTTTGAATTTTAGGTTTTGGAGAGACACCCAACAAAAACATTCATACTCTCATCCAGGTTTGTGATGTTCATTTTGATTCAATGTTAAGGCACCTCATTTTCTTCCCCGCTTAGAAAATGCTAGCTCTTGTAAATATTGAAATACTTAGTTCTCAATGCAGAGCCAACAGTGGCAGGAAAATGCTAGTGATGATCTGTCACATGATAGAATGTAAGTCAGTTAATCATCCCGTTCGTCTAAACTCTTCTCTGTTTTTCCAAGATGAGTATTTCAAATAGGAATATCATGAAATTATCAAAGACCTTTGCTTCACTTTCCTTTAACTAGTATTTTCTTTTCTGAATTAATTTCTTCTTTATATTTTGTATTGTTCATAGTAGTCACTCCTAGATTACATGCGGATTCTCCCTTTTCAAGCTGGAAGGTTCAAAATCTATTTTCATAAGAAAGAATACATGTACTAATGATCAAACATCATCGATTTGTAGTAATTTCCTTTTGTTGTTGTATCGTTTCATGTATTTTCATTTGCTTTGCTCCATTCTCTTTCTTTCTTTTCTTTACTCCCATTAATTCTGTAAAAATAAATTTAATCTAATGCTTTAAAAAGTGCAAAAAGTTCTTATCGTTAACATGTAGACAAAAATCTCTCTAACGCAATAGGCAATAGCTCTCTTCCAACGATTCTTTTTGGTTATTACATTTGGTGTTGGCTTCGACTTTCTAACACTATAATGGGATGTGAAGGTCTCTTTCCAAACAGAGTGAAGTTTTCTCTTCACTGAAGACGAGTGGTAAACTTGATGTACTGTTGTCGCAGGTAAATCTTCTGTTTCTCTTACTATACCTCTTTTCTTTCTAGATACACTCTATTGATTCTTTTTACCCGAATTAATCTATTGAAACACATTGTTATTTTATTTTATTTTATTTTCAGGGTAAGGAGTATATCCTTGTGCTGAACTCAAACAACCTCGCTCCTTTTGTTGACCCAAGTATCATTTTCATGGTCTTCTTAAGTTTGAATTTTGGTATTTTTCATTTATTGTGTCAATATTTCTGGGCTTCTGACAGTTGGTAGAAAAGAGCGTTGGTACTTGCATGGAGGTACAAAAAACACTTCTTTTCTGTACTCTTCTCTCTCTTTCTGTGATTAATTATCAATAGTATTTTAGGTGGTGCCTGCATCCTCAGACCTGGAAGATAATGATATTTCATCCCATGAAGGAAAGTCTGAGGTTGGTCTCCTTTCTGTTCTCAGCATTGCATTTCCATGAGTAACCGTGGTTCTTACAACATTTACATTAAATCATTAACTTCTAACTCAAGCAATCTACATACTGAACCTGGCATGAACTTTACCTTAAATGCAAACAATTGGTTTATTTCTCACCACAGTCTGCCCACTGCAATTCTTTTAGGTTGAATTGATTGTTAATTTTATCTACCTTCATCACAATGTAACATTCCTCTATTTGGCTTTGTCGTTAAATTGTTATTTTGGAAGCAATGTTTTCTTCTGTCTTTATTTTGTTCTTATTAGTTTAATTTTCATATTTTCACTGGTGATAGCTAAACTTTGAATGGCACAGCTTAATTTTTTACTTTCAATTCTGTTCAGAAATTTGGAAAGTCACAAGAAAATGTGAAACCTACTGAAGCCTTTTATATGTCTTAGAAAAATGAAATTTGCTGCAGAAATTGGAAATCTAACTCCTCATTATGTGTTTTCTTGAGCAGATGGTTCAGTATGAATTTCATTGATATGATTGCACAAAGAAGTGCTTTACATGAGGGTTTGGCCACTTCGAAGGTATCGTTGCTCTATGTTCTTTTAAAGCAACTATTTGTGTCACACCCCGTTTCGGAATGATGACATGGCAGTGCCCCATTGGCAAATGAAGCGCCCAAGTCACAGTCAGAGAATTTCCATATAAAAGGTTCATTATCCAAAGTCTAAAAATAGAAATAACAGTACAATCATAAACATAATCTGAAAAAGAAAGAAGAAATATTCTAAGTTTATAACAACTGATAAATGAAGTACAAATTCCAAATTTAAATAACTACGAAATGGAAAAACGATATTTCTGAACTAGTAGTTTAGAATCACTCAGGGTAATCCCCATCCCATGTGCCAAAGTCTTCACCTAAGTCATATGCAAAATAAGAAAATCGGATATGGGACTGAGCCCCGATGCTCAGCAGGAACCTAAAACAGTAATAAAGATGAAAATGACATAACATAAGCAGAGACAGTAGAAACAGATACAGATAATGCATATGCCCATTTCCCAAAAAAAAAAAATCCTATGGAAATATATGCAAATGACTCGTCCCAAAGTCTAATAAGACTCAGAACCCAGTGAAGGACAGTGCAATACAGTACATAATGTATCAGAACAGAACAGATGGTTCATAACAGAATAGTGGACTGCACAGCTGCGGTTTTTAGAAAGATGAATTTTAGACTTGTGCAAAAGTGCACCAAACATTACCCAAACATCCCCAACTCATATGGAACCAAATAGACTCCAAGCAACCAGCAATTAAAGACCCAAATAAGGACGAACACATAGGATGCAACAACTAAACAAATAAACACTTTCTTCGAACCTAAACGATTCCATAACCAAGTATACGACAAGCACCACGCGTTGCCCATCCGGCACCCAATCACATACTCGTCTTAGATACTTAGAACATAGCTACTTGCTATGACACCACTCCCACCACATGAGCTTACTCGTCTAGTCACTCATACTCAGCAATAACGATAGTGGTCCCAGTTATCAACCAAACTAGGAAGATTCAGTATCAATACATAGGTTCGGATTACCCCCCAAACGATAGAGCCAGATTTTAAGGATCCATCCATTACATTGTATCATCACCCCAAACCAGGGACCCCACAAAACCATTATCGTATCTGATGATTAGCCCCATCAGATGCGGACCCAGAACAGAACAGACCAGAAAGGTCACTTGGGACCGCAGAACAGATCAGGAAGAAGTCGGACAAATCCTACTAACTACTGTTAGGGGGCGACGACTCGGTCGACCAAACCAATTAGGACAATAGAAAAGACTCCAAAGAAACGACTCCAAATAAGACCCAAAACAATTAATCAAAAAGGCAATTACAGAAACAGTTATATGACAATACAAAAACATTTTATAGATATGTTTGGAAATTAATTAAAGAAATTGAAAACATATTATAAGACATGCTCAATTTTTACCCAAATCAATGTATTATGTTTTTAATTCATTCACAAATTTCAAAGGCAACACAAGACAAACAGAGTGAATTTTCGACTCTTCAGTTCAGGTCTCCAAAATTTCCGAATGGATTTTCTAGGAAGAACAAATATTCATGGATTTTCTTGAAAGCTACAAACGAATAATCATGGTAAAAGAATAAAAAAATAAAACATAAAAAAATTTGGCAATTAAAAATTCTAAGTAAGAAAGGTCTGCATAAACACACTCAACCAAAATATCTCATTCCTTAAATGATTCCAGCATATATCATTTATCATTTTAACTAGCTTATATAATTTTTTTTTGGTTCACCCCGAGAGGCACCCGGTGTCCACTTACAATGTGGTGACTAATCCGACCGAGCTCGACTTGCGGTTGACCCGTAGCGTGACCGCTAGGGGGGGGGGGGCTGATCCATACTGCTCTTATACACAGAGTCCACCACCGCGGGAAAATCTCACGAGAGTCGATGTCCACGGTGGGAATCGAACCCTCGACGGTGAGGCATATGACAACTCCAACCAGTTGCCCCAGAGCTCGGGGTTACTAGCTTATATAAATTAAACTAGTAATTACAACATACTCAAGTGTAAGTAGCTTCTCAAAAATATCCCAATAACAAAAACATCAGGTCGATCCCTAGCAGTTTATGAAATTGCGTATCCCCAAATGCAATAAATCATACCAGAACAGAAATTCAACAGTAATAAATATTTCAGAATAAATTTTCAGCAGTGATCAGTATTACAAGACAGAAATTAATAATAGAAAGCGAGGTCTCTAATGTTACGAATTACGATAATAACAAAAATAATTCTGAAAACAGCAAGTGGCAAAACACTTGACAGAAAATATTTCTCGCACTCACAAATTCACTGTTGCTTGTTTCTGATTTGGCACAAATTCCGAGGAGGGAGAAGGGAGAATCGCCGAGAAGAGGAGAGCCGCCGTCACTTTCAAAATTTTCTTTGTTATTCACATGGGTCCTGTCACGGGTCGCAAGTTTCAACACTTGAGACGCCCGCGATGCCGAGTAACTCTAGCTCAAATAGCTCCTAAGTTACTCCCGGCAAGCTTTCTCTTTAGTCACAATCTCGGGACAAGAAGATAGGCAACACTTAAAAACGAAAACGGGTCACTTGCGCGAAAACTCGGCTTTTCTCATTAAAATATAACATCATTACAAGTATGAAAATTTACATCAAAAGAGTTCAAAACGACGAGGGGGAGAGTCGCTTGAATGCCTAATACAATTGCTAGAAGTTTGGTTTTTGCTTGTATATATATAACACATACACACCCACACTGTTTTCCTTTCTTCTTTTATTTTTATTTTACTAATTACTTATGTAGTTACACATTTAAGTGAAACGCAAATAAATCCCTAATGAAACGCCCCAAAAATGTACACCAAAGTAACACGTATCATGTTATAAAAAAAACACATAGTCACATAACATTTGATACGACATTTAATATAAGCACAAAATTATGCAATCAAATCACATAATTCACAAAATCAAATTGGAGATAAAAAAAACCCCGGGTATCACAATTTGGATGTTAAATGAACAAATGCTTTTTGTCCCTGTTATTTCTGCCTAGATGTTTTTGGCTTGTTTGTGAACTAGATTTTATCATTTATCAAATATCTTATAATTTATTAGCCATTGCGCATCTTACGGACTACTCAACATGCATGTTTCAGTCATTTGATCCAGCAATGAAAATAGGTGTCCCCAAATCAAGATGCTTGCCAGTTGAAGCAACATCCGATCTACTTCTTTTCCAGGTTCCATTACATTCTACATGAGTGAAGTTCTACTCTTGAATATTTCTGGTGTGCAATTCTTTACAAAACTAATAAATTTGTGCAGTCGGACCTTTACACTTTTGTTGACGGAATTCCAACACGGAATGCTGTTAGATCAAAACCTGATGATCCTGTTATTGAGTTAGGATCTGAATTTGCAAAGGTAAATGTTTGAGAATTTGACACGTCTCTTTTTCCTTTCTGGTTCCTGCATGGCGTGTTTTGACTTTCGCAGTTGTGGGGCTTATCATTTTCAGGTCAGTGACTTCCATAGTAGATTCAAGTCAAAGCCTAGCATTTTAGAGCTTGATAAATTGAAGGTGACCAGTGATGTTTGGTTTGGAACTGATGTGACTCTTAAGGTATGAACTTTCTAACATCAGTTAGCTCATATGCTTCTCAATTCTATATCGAGATCAAAGAAGTTAACAATTAATCATGGAATCTCATTGAACTTCTGCTGGGATTCATCTGCATTTTACATGTAGAACCTCCAGCAGCTTAGCATTTCTTATAAAACTAATTGTATCTTATGACATTTTCATGAATAGTCAGCTTGTGTCTCGTTACATGCTGATATGCTCATACTCATATACGTACATGGAGAGTTATTTATACGTGTGTCTTTGTCGTTATATATTCCTGATGATTTTGATCTTTGCAGGGAAAGGTGATTATTAATGCAAGACCCGAAATGAAATTAGTCCCTAGTGGAGCAGTTCTAGAAAACAAGGTAAAGCAAACTAAAATTTCCATTTGTAGAACTGGAATATATATTTATTATTACCATTTTATTTAGCTATTTATTTGATTTCTTTCTTATTATTTATGTGTCCTTTGTGCTTGCTCAGATGATTTCCAGGCAAAGCGAGATCGACGGTCTCTAATGTTATAAAAATTATAAGTATAGCCAGGGATTCCTCCTTTTTTGGGTAATAAAGTTGTGTTTTTCGGTTTTTCTTCCTGGAGCTGTCCCCAAAAAAAGACCCAAAACCGGTCCCTTTTTTTATTTGGACATTGAATTTTCAACTGATTGAACAATGTTTCACTCTAGACCAATTTACCATAGATTTTGGCCTCTCAACAAAGAGGTTGTTTTTAGTCATATATTTGCAGTTTTGATGGAGAATCCTATCTAGCTATAGTTTTTTTTTCTTTTCTTTTCATTCTTTGGGGGACTAACTATAGCTGATATTGTAGAATTTGTTCTTCTCGTATTATAAACTTTAAGTTTGTAATAATTTGAGATTTTATAAATTACCATTTACATAGTATAACTGTCCAAAATTAATATATTTTGAGTTCATCTACTCTTGATTTATATTTGTGGGAAAGAAATATCATTTCTCGATTCATTATGGTGTTGAACCAGTTGAAACTTCTATGGATGATGATACCCCTCCACAGGTCACCAACTCAATTGTCAGAGGATGTTACTACTATAAGTTCACCACCGATGATGTTCCGCCTTCTAAGTGGCGTGAAAGATATCAGTCTCTATATGCTTGGCTTACTACTGATATGCAACAACATTCCCTCAAAGATGTCCTCAGAAGATTTGTTGCCAGATTAGAAGGTAGCCTTCGAGATTTTTGGAACTCTTTAGGAGAATACAGACAGCTTCAGTTCCTCCAACTCAATTCTCCCGAAGAGGCGATCACAGTACTCAGAAGACACTTCCTAGGTGAAGCAGATCATGATATCACCATTACCAGAACATAATTCTTTAAAATGAGGTGTTATTCCATCAAAGTAAAAGATCTGGAAAAAACATTTCGATTGGATGTGCAAAAGATTTTATATCATTAATCAAATTGATGATATTAGCCTGAAACAAGTCTTTGTGAACTCTGTTCCTGAGGAATTAGCAGATGAAACAATGAGGCAAGTTCGCGCCTTAGGCATTGATTGGCAAACCATCACGATAGGTCAACTTTGGCAGATGATGCAACAAGCATTAGAAAAACTGTGCGTTCAAACAAGATTCTGGCAAAAATATCAATCTCATGCCAAAACCTTGGGGCCAGTGTGTTCAGATAAACATTTGTACATTAAGTGTAAGGATACAAAGAATTGCGATTGCACCAACAAAAAGAAGTCACATAAATACAAGCAATCAACAGAGGCAATAAGTCCGTCGCTAAACACTCATTCCACTTCCTCCCTTTTTTGCCCTTCTCTATGGCAAATAATCGCATGCACCCGTCTCTGTACCCATTTCTGTACCCAATCAATCATAATTCACAATGTGTATATAATTAAAAAAAATGATCACATGGCGAATTCTTATTGGTTGGGCACAGAAATAGGTATACAAACATGTATAGACAATTTTCACCATTCTAGAGGATAAATGAAGCAATAATAATAAAAAAAGATAATAGTATAGTCGAGTGCTGAAAAGCCCATTGTTCAGCACCTCATAGACAAAATTACAACCATTAGATGATAAAAATTAACTTCTAGTGGCCATATGCGTATAATAGAAATAAAAGGTGCAATTACGGTTGTCGCATAGGATCAGCGCGCCGCGGAGTAAATAAGAGGCAGTTATCGAGGAAACTGTCCATCTTCTTCCTCTTCCTTCTAGAATCCGATTTTCAAACTTCCACCATTAACACATCTAATTTTAGTATTTACTCTCATTTTCTTCTTGATACATCATTGTTAAAGAACCCACCGCTATTATTCTTCTTCCATTAATTTACAGTTCATCTTCTCCGACTGACATAAATCCCTTCTCAATACTCTGGTTTTTTCAAAAATCACAGACCCGTTTTCAATTTTTTTTTTCCAGAAATCCATACCAAAATGCCACCAAAGAACCAAATACAAATAATACATGTTTCTTCCGGGTATAAGCATCGAAGGTGAATGAGCAGCAATTCTTGCCTATGAAATAAAGCTATTCGTTCGCCTAAGATTAGCAATGGACAGAGTGGAAAATCAATTCAAAAATAATACTAATTAATGTCTAACTATGCCCAATAGTCCCCCATACTATAGAAGCAAGAGGATTTACTACATTTAAATATCTAATCTAAATAGAAGGGTTACGACATGAACCAAAAAAACTTCAAAATAAAGAAACATACAAAACTAAATTAGACTAACAGTGGTAAGTTTTTAGACTAACAATTATAAGATGTTAGACTAACAGTTGTAAGGTGTGAGCCTAACAACTGAAAATAGTGAGACTAAGCATCTAACATATGTGAAACTAACAACTGTAGGTTGCAAGTTAAACAACTGTAATATGTTAGTCTTAACCGTTGTAAAACAGTGTGACTAATAGTAGTAAGATGTTAGACTAACACTTGTAAGGTGTGAGCCTAACAACTGAAAACAGTGAGACTAAGCATCTAACATTTGTGAAACTAACATTTGTAAGTTGTGAGTTAAACCTCTGTAAGATGTTAATCTAACAGCTGTAAATAATGTGACTAATAGGAATAAGACGTGTTATTAAGATGATCTTGTTCGTCGTCGATTTCAACCTTATAAAAAATATGGATTTAAAGTAGAATCAATGTAAAATAGATGACTCAAAAGAGCAATTATTAAATATACTTATTGTGATTACATTAAGATCTCCGTTTCTCTTTCGATTATGTTCATTTTCAATTTGATTTGGAGATGAAATAACTATAATGTCTTCAACATAGAAGTTCTGATTTGAAAGCAATTCTCTAAATGAACATGGTGTACTCGAACTCTCTAATAAAGATTTATCCATGGTCGGAAACCATAAATCTTGAAAATAAAATAAAAAAGATGATCGGAATTTGTGTTATGAAATTTAGGAGAATCTTCAAATATGGGGCTTAAAAACAGGGATAATGCATATGCGAGATTATCATGATACCGAAATTGTGGGTTTAATCCGAAATTGATGGAAGAAAAATTGCGATTGGGGGACTCAAATCTTCTAAGACTGATTTAACTTATTTTTAGGTGAGAATTCAGAGTTGAGAATTGGAGATTGGGTGTCTTGCACTGTTAAAGAAACAGATAAAAATAAAACATAAGATATAATCGATATTATTTGGATGACTGAGATTATGTTTTGTAGGTGCTGAAAATACTACTATAGGGTAGCATAGTACCTACATTCTTACAAAAAAACATTTCATTTGTCTCGAATTGAAAGTATATTTTGTATTTAAATTTAATTTGTCTTAAATAAATGTTTATTTCCTTAGAATGAATATGTTTCTCTTTAAAATTCTCATAACTAACTTCCTATATATCTAAGTGATAGAAACTCCATTAATATATGAGTTTTTTTTTGTTTTTTTTATTTTTTATTTAAGGATATTATTGTGATTTATACATGGTTAAATTACTCTTCTTAATAAGCGATTGTCATAGCTATAACAAAAATTGACTACATAATGTTCTTGTAAATTATGGCCAATACCGGATTCCATTTGGGGGCAGTGTGGACTCTGCTCTACATAATGTATTTAATTGAATCAGCGATAAACCTTTCTCTCTGGAGTAACGTAAACATTTCCTTATTTTATATGTATTTTGTTTAAATTGTGGGGTGGACCCTATGTATTTCGCGTTTTGACCCTAATGAATGATTGTAAATTTATGTGAGTTATGTACAAGTCAGATCATAAACATTTAATTTGTAACTATGGACTTAATATAATTTTGAAATTGTGCGTGTTAAATCTTGAAGAAAAAGCTCGGAAGGATGCTGTTGCCTTCTAAGAGCATGCCTTTAATATCCTTTACTCCTTTTACAGGTCAACAGCCACAGATATATATGTGTGTGGGTTTGTGTGTGTGTAAAACTAGATTATTACATATTTTCCTTACCTTGAAACAATATACATAGTGGACTAAAAACTAGGATTCTACAAGTCCTGAACCAACATCAAAATTCGAATGATGGTGTCCAAAAACATGAAGAATGAAGAATATTTGGAGCACAGAAAGAAGGTTAGATCTCTGTTCATCTCTTTTCTTGTAAAACCATTCAATCTTCTTATTTCTTAATGAACTTTTTTTTTACATTATATGGGTTTTACTGTAAAGATCGATAATTGGTCTTCAATTTGATCTTCTTTGTTTATGCAGAAAAGATGGGTTGATGAGAAATCGGGTAATTGTGGCTTCTTCATTTATCCAAGATCCCTTTTCATAACTTGGGGAAATAGCAAGCACTGGGATTGGAAATGCTTCAAAGAAACCAGGTTATTTACTTGATTCGGTTAAATTGCTGACCTTGTTAACATATGCTGTTGTAGATTGATTGAAAATAACTGTTTACTTAATTAACTAAAGTTTGGGTGACGACTCCCTCAATATTTTTCAAAATTTCAATTTTACCGTTAAAAGTACCACCCTGCTCATAAAAACATTTTTACTTTCATTTTTCTTCCGTCCCAAATTATAGGCTAATTTTCATTTATAATTGGCTGTTAGTTTGATTAATTTGTTAATATACCTCTAATTATTGTGCATTCACGCAATCTTCCTTCTTTACAAATGTTATGAATATTAGTCAAACTCATCTTAGCATTAATGAAGGGCATATAAGGAAAATATTATTTCATCAATTCCATAATATAAGTCGTTTTTTACGGAAAAATTTATTTGATAATATAAGTCATTTTGTAGTTTTTAAGGAGTATTGATTGTAATTTTTTCAATTCTATTCTGCCCTCTCTTTTATTTATTTCTCTTTCTTTCTATCTCTCTACCTATTTATTAAGGGCATGGAAGCTATTTTGTTGTAAATATATATTGTTTTCACAACCCTTAATTTCTTGTGTAAAAGTCTTAAATGACTTATATTTTGGTATGAAGATAGTATTAATTTAACTATCTTTCTTAATCTGCGTGAAAAAAAGAAACATGCCTATCTTTATGAGATTGAGGGAGAAATTTTTTAAAATATTAGTTTTCGCTCCTCATAATTATTGATTTTTTTTTATATATATTTCTGTACAACTCATCTCAAGGTAAAATTGTTGAATCGGTTACGTTTATGCCTAAATTGCAGTGAAGAGAATATTGAAGTTGCGAAACTAAGTCACGTATGCTGGCTAGATATAAGAGGAAAGTTCAAGGTTTCGGATCTTTCAGCCGGTGTTAAATACGAAATCGCGTACGAGATAAAATTGACAAAGGGATCATTTGGTTGGGAACTTCCAGTTCAATTCAGACTCACAATTCCAGGTGGCCAGTCCCCTCAGGTAAGGACCATTAGTCTGTTGCAGAAGCCTAGAGGGATATGGTTTGAAGTTAAGGTTGGAAGCTTTGAAACTAAAAAAGAAGAAGAAAATGGAGAAAATGATGAAGTTTGCTTTGATATTATGGGACGTGGTGGCCATTGGAAACATGGACTTGTTATCAAGGGTGCAATTATTAGGCCTCTCAATTGATTTTGAGAGTTGCTCCTATGATAAGGGATCTTCAATGATAGTGAAATGATAATTTATAAACCTTTCAATAAAATCTTGTAATGTATTCTACCGCTTCAATATTTGATCTCAAATCGTGTTTCATTCTTTATTACATTATATCAGAACAAATTGACAGGTGTTAGTTTTTTCTTTTAAAAAATCTAAAACATAAAGAAAATTGTAAAATTTTAAAAGGGTGTGACATATATCAGTTATTTACGAATGTGATACATGATGAGACAAAGAATATGACTAATTATCTTGAACCATACAACTTCTGAATAGCCGATGATGTCAAATTTCTCAGTAATAAAGTTAAGGGGACAGTAAATAATTATTTAAATTTATGCATCCCGTATAAAAAATTTGGGGCATGCCATACTTCACCCATAAAAAGATTCAGGAGACACATGCATCCCTTAGAATGTTTTTTAGGGGGAAGCAAGCACGTTTATATGGGAAAAACATGTTTTACCCTTAAAAATTTGAAAAATTCTGATATAGACCTGGCCTACAAGTGGGGAAATAGACCATTTGGTCCACAATCACCTACATCCCCTCTTTTGATTAAAAAACAATAAAAACGCCTCAAACAATGCATCAAGTGGGGAATATTTTTATTATTTTAATCAAAAGCGTGATAATGATTTGAATGTGGGACCAAGTTAGTCTATGTCCCCCTACTAGAGCTTCTGATCCCATGACGCAATTGATCTAAAAATTTTATACGGGAAATTCTTGCAAAAAAAGAACAAATGCAGCGACAATTTCTCCTTAATTACGTAAAAATATTGGAGCTCAACTCATGCTCAGATATACATGATATTGACATTCAATTCACATTTTAATGTCAATTAAATAAAAATATATAGTGTGTAACAAAATCCAAAAAGTACTCGTGAGAGTTAGCGGTAGCATCTCTGGCCAGTATGAAATCTGATTTTGTCCCGAATAAATTTTAGTTAAGTTTTTTTTTGAAATAGAACGCATGTTCTTGTTTTGAGAACACATGTCAAGCATTCTCAAAACAAGAACAAAGTTTACTATCTTCTCAACCGTTAAACAACAAATTCAACGATTGAGATTTATTTCGCATGTGTGAATAAATATAAGTATTCTCAAAACAAGAACAAAGATTACTATCTTCCTAATCATTAGATAAAAAATTATAATAGTATTCCCAAAACAAGAACACGATTCATAATTTTCTCAACCGTTAAATAAAAAATTCGAAGATTTGAAATTTTTTCTATACGTACATATAAATACATATTCACACTAAAACATGACCGGGTACAACACGGCTATGCATAACTTTCATCTTTTGCTGAAGTTATTGCTTTTACCAAGTTTTCTTCATTTATTAAGTTTGGTACAATGAGTTGAATCCAACAAACTGAAATTCCCCGCATAACTTTCATCTTTTGCTAAAGTGATTGCTTTTACCAAGTTTACTTCATTTATTAGGTTTGGTACAATGAGTTGAATCCAACAAACTGAAATTCCCCACATAACTTTCATCTTTTGCTAAAGTTATTGCTTTTACCAAGTTGTCTTGACTTATTAGGTTTTGTACAATGAGTTGAATCCAACAAACTGAAATTCCCCGCATAACTTTCATCTTTTGCTAAATTTATTGCTTCACTTATTAGGTTTGGTACAATGAGTTGAATCCAACAAGCTGAAATTCCCCGCATAACTTTCATCTTTTGTTAAAGTTATTGCTTTTACCAAGTTTTCTTCATGTATTAGATTTGGTACAATGAGTTGAATCCAACAAATTGAAATTCCCCGCATAACTTTCATCTTTTGCTAAAGTTATTGCTTTTACCAAGTTTTCTTCATTTATTAAGTTTGGTACAATGAGCTGAATCCAACAAGCTGAAATTCCCCGCATAACTTTCATCTTTTGCTAAAGTTATTGCTTTTACCAAGTTTTCTTCATGTATTAGGTTCGATACAATGAATTGAATCCAAAAACTGAAATTCCCCGCATAACTTTCATCTTTTGCTAAAGTTATTGCTTTTACCAAGTAGTTTTCTTCATTTATTAGGTTTGGTACAATGAGTTGAATCCAACAAACTGAAATTCTCCGAATAACTTTCATCTTTTGCTAAAGTTATTGCTTTTACCAAGTTTTCTTCATTTATTAGGTTTGGTACAATGAGTTGAATCCAGCAAACTGAAATTCCCCGCAAGAACATTTTTCTCTTCAGACCCTCAAAAGTCTATGTACACATACAAGATGCCAAAATGGAAAATGTAAAGGAAGTTGCAGATATATTATGTTTCCTTCTTAGAGTTGTCGATTTAAATGGCAAAAAAATTACATGTTTACATTCTCTATTTCGTTCTCTATTTACGAATAAACAATTGACATATATTCACACACGTAGATAGAATCCTAGCTGTCGAATTTTAAAAAATGTCACTGCTCTTTAAAATTTTAAAATTTGCAATATTTATTCTCATAAAATTTTGAAATTTTAAAAATAATATTAACAAAATTATTTCTTGCCCTAATAGCGGCGGATGCAAAGCTTTGACAGTAGGGTCATGTACCCCTACTGAGATTTTTTTTTTCACTTCTAATTATATGCTCATATATAATGATTAGATCTATATTATTAAGTTAGTGATTCCGCTAGGATTTTGGTGGCCTCAGACTCAAATAATACCAAAAGCATAACAAAAAGACGTGGTGATTCAATTATCTTGATTGTAGGGTGAGTTCCAAAAGCTTTTTTTTTTTTCTCTTTATTTGAATTTTTTTTAATTTATTTTCTTCTAAAAAATTACGTGTCTCACACAATATGACATTTATTTTTGAGAAATCCGTCCAAATATTTTTGCATTTACTAACTAATTTTCACCCGAGTTAGGTATTTTTGTCCTTTCACTTTATTCACTTCCCTTTTAGAACAGGAAAACTTATTGTTGGATGTGGTTTTAGATTAAAACTGTCGTGCTTTGTTAATTTGTAAAAACCGTCACACACAAATAGTTCATTAATAGGAATATTATAAATAAAGTTTTTTGCTCGAAATAGAAAATAGTTCATCGGCAGAAAAAAGTTCTCATAGAAAATGTGGCGCTTTTTAAAATGTTGCGGGCGGTCGGTTATTCTCTAAATCTGTCACTGTAGACTTCCACTCTCCCTCCAACATTTTCAAAAACGTCAAATATTCTATACATAAATTTTAGTTTATTCCTTGCTCCGTCCCTAGGTAATAAATCAGTTCCAAACTTCATCTCAGCACTTAGACTACTGATTCCCTAACCGCGTTTTCCTTGTATTATAGCAATACAAAGATTCATGTACTGTCTATTTATATAGTGCATGTTATTTTAGAAAAGGAACTACTCTTAGAAGCAGCCTTAAATCTTCTTTCTACTTGGCATTTTCTTTCTTAATTCTTGATCAACTGTTTCTTTTGAATTTTACTTATTGAACTTCAAAACTAGTTATGGAGATCATTGTTCCAGCAATAGTTTCTCCAATTGTGGAAAAGCTGATTGGCCAAGTAAGTTCATTGGTACAAAAGAAGTACCAATTGCTCCAAGGCCTGGAAGGAGATGTTGAAGACATTTCTAGCCAGCTAACCGCGATCGGAGCCGTGCTGGAAGATGCTGAGAACAAGCAATTGGAATCACCTTCTCTAAGAGATTGGCTTCAGAAACTCAGAGAAATTTCACAGGACATAGAGGACACCTTAGAGACTTTTGAAACTGAGGCCTCCCTTTGGGAAAGAAAGCAAAAGGTACGAAAAAACCGTCTTCCTCTTAGTGCAACTGAATTATCTTTCAAGTCAAATGCTGCAAATAAAATCAAGAATCATCTTGAGAAAATTGAAAAGATTTCAAAAGAAAGGCATAACTTTCAACTTAATGTTCATATTAAGTCTGAACCCACTTTTGATGAGAGTAGACACACTAGTCCTATTGTGCACGAATGCGATATTGTTGGAAGAGAAGATGACAAAGACAAAATAATCAATCTTCTTTTATCAAAGGATTCCGAAAGAGAGAACCACGTTTCTGTTACTCCCATCATTGGTATGGCCGGGATGGGTAAGACTACTCTCGCTCAACTCGTCTATAACGATGCTGGAGTCACAAAGCATTTCGAATTCAAAATGTGGGTGTGTGTCACGGACAATTTCAATTATACTAAGATCCTTACAGATATGTTAGAGTATCATACTGAGATGAGTTATAATTTTGCTTCATTGTCCAAAGTCCAAAAGGAAACCCATCTTCTAGATTTCTTGTCAGCGAAGCCCTTTTTACTTGTTCTAGATGATGTATGGATAGAGACTTTTGAGTGGGAAAAACTTGAAACGCTCTTAAAACACGGGGATAAGGGGTGTAGAGTGTTGGTAACTAGTCGAGATGCCAATGTCTCTAATGTCATGGGTGCGTTGAAACCATATCAGTTAGGCCAATTGCCAAAAGAGAAATGCTGGTCATTGTTTGAGAAAACAGCATTTGATCAAAGTACCATCACGGTGGGAAATGATCGCGCTGAGTTAGAGGACATTGGTAAGGAAATTGTGTCGAAATGTGATGGTTTGCCTCTAGCTATAAGGGTAATGGGAAGTCTCTTAAGAGGTAACTATGATGTTAAGAAATGGCAGAACGTTCTAAAACACAAGATTTGGGAAGTGGAAAAAGATAGTGACACTGGAAAACAAAAGCTTTTGCCAGCTCTAAAATTGAGTTACAACCATCTACCTGCTCATCTAAAGAGGTGTTTTGCATTCTGTTGCATTTACCCGAAAAGCCTATTTGTTTCGTAAGGCGGAGTTAGTCAAAGTCTGGAAAGCCTCTTCTTTCATTGTAGCAAGAGGAGAAGAAGACTCAATTGATGAAAATGGAGGTGAATATTTTGATAGGCTCAAATCTAGGTCATTTTTTCAACTTTCACAGGTTGATAAAAAAGAAAAGACCTTTAGAATGCATGATCTTTTCCATGATTTGGCATTGTCAATTTCAACCCCTTACTTCTGTCAAGTCATGGATAATAAGCCATGGAACTTCACTGAAAAAGTTCGTCATCTTTCTTTACTTTGTAGCAATGTCCAGCAACCTTGTTTGGAAGCGATAGAGAGGTCTACGAAGTTACGTACACTTTTATCACCAACCGAGCATATGAAGAACTTTGGTCAGACCCTTGAGAATGTTTTTTCCGCCTTGAAGTACATCAGGATCTTGGATTTAAGTTCAAGCCTGATGCAGGAACTACCGGAATTAGTTGGTGAACTAAAGCTATTGAGGTACCTGGATCTTTCTAGGACCGAAATAAGAAGGCTTCCTAATTCAGTTTGCAACCTCATCAATTTGCAAACTTTGAAATTGTTAGGATGCCTTTGGCTTTTTGAATTACCCGAAAACCTTGGAAGCTTAACCAACTTGCAGCATCTCGAGTTAGATGACATGTTCTGGCACAAGCTTCACAAGTTGCCACCAAGAATCGGGAAAATCACTGGTCTACGAAACTTGCATTCTTTCCATGTCCTCGAGGGAAGTGGATACGGCATTGGTGAATTGAAGGACATGCTGCATCTTAAAGGATCGTTGCATATCATGAAACTTGAAAATGCAGTGAATGCTAAAGAGGCGAATTTACACGACAAAGAAGATCTTAAGAAGGTTGTATTTGAATGGTCTAATAGGGAACATGATCAAGCAGTGGACGAGAGCATACTCGAGGACCTTAGACCTCACTCGAATCTTAAAGAAGTTCAAATCATTCACTATCTTGGTAATCAATTTCCATCTTGGATGAGCGAAGGGTCGGCAAAGAATCTTATTTCGGTGTCCTTGAATCATTGTAGAAAGTGTAAACTCCTTTCTCTTGGTCAGCTCACACATCTTAAAGAACTCTACATTAGAGGTTTGCTAGAGTTGGAAGAATGGGTAGATGCACCATACCAAAATTTGCAAAGGCTTACTATCAGTAATTGTCCAAAGCTTAGAGCCTTACCTCGGTGCTTTTTTAACCTTGAGGTTATGAAGATCAAGAAGTGTAGTGCACTGAAGACCCTTCCTTTGACACCGTCTCTGAAATTTCTTACACTTGTTGACAATCTTGTTCTCGAGGATTTCAACGAAAAAATTCTTGTTCTCGTTCCTATGATCAATCAGGAGCCACCTGTTCAACGCCGGGCTTCCTTCATTGGGGTTTTGGAATTGAAACTCGTGAACTGTCCCAAGATAGCTAAACTACCAGATGTGTTTGCACCCCAGAAGCTGGAAGTAAGTGGCTGCCCACTTTTGACCACCCTACCTGCACCGGCATTCTCCAGGCGTCTGCAACAATTAGCCATCGATGCATGTCATGATGGAACTCTGGTGACAACAATCCCCAATTCCAACTCTTTATTTTCTTTGGTGATTTCTAACATCTCAGGCATATCGTCTCTTCCAAAATGGCCATATCTTCCTGGACTCAAGGCTCTATACATAAGTGGATGCACAGACCTTGTTACTTTATCAGAAGAAGCATTTGAAGGGTTAGATTCAGTGGATTTACTATCTATTCGCGATTGCCCCAACCTAAAGATGCTGCCAGATAAAGGACTACCAAAGGAACTGCAGTGTTTGATCATTAGCTCATGCTCCAGTCTCAAGTCTCTTGGCCATAAAGAGCTGCTGAAGAGCCTTGTATCTCTAAAGGATCTTTACATAGAAAACTGCCCCGAGCTCGAGATGCTTCCCGAGGATGGATTCTCCGCCTCACTTCAGCATTTGGTAATAGAAGGTTGTCCCAAGCTTGAAAAACAGTGCCAAAAAGGGTGTGGCCTAGAATGGCCAAAGATTATGAACATCCCTGACCTTGAGGTCCCTTCAACTTCAAGTGAAGCTCCAGTCCAGAAGAATCGTTCAAAGGCTTGGTTTCGTTGCTTCATTTGCTGCAAAGGTCGGTTAGTAGTAGATCTTTATTTATCATCTACCATCCAAAAACTGCGAATCATCATCCAGAAGTTTTGATATCCATTTATCATTCATTTTTTCAGCAGGTACTGGAAAACAATGAAACTCTCCAAACCATTATGCTCTTCTAGTGCAGCAAACAGCTAAGGTAAGTTCTTGTGAGCTTTTCTTTTTCGTTTTTCTTTGATGCATTTGATCATTAAGTCCATTTCATTTCTCATTCACAATTTTAACTTTCATTTTTCGCGCTTTGCTACAGTAAATGAGCATGAGTTCAGAGTCTTCAGATGACAGAACCAGATTGCTTATTCAGGACCACACAAACGCTTGTTATTTATGAAGATTGTGCTTGTTTATGATTTATTAAGATTGTACTTGTTTATAATTTATGAAGATTGTACTTGTTTATTGTAAGAGAAATAAATGTGTGTATTTATTATTCAACTGCTGGGGAGTTTCTGTATCTATTTGTCTTGGGAGTATATAGCTTTCAATACTACTTTTGGTTGTTCTGTACATGGATTCTATCAAGACAAATATTTTGGTAAAAGTACTAAACAAATTTCAACTTTGCAATTTGATCAGATTGCAGACATAAAAGATATGCTCCATTGTTTGAAACTACAGATAAACTAGCCTCAATAGGCTATTAAAAAAAAACACAAAAAACTTGTCCCCATGGGGTAACCAGCATGAGCAAACAAAAGAGTTGTAACAATTCCGGATCTACCCCTCTAAGTACTAATGTCATAACTACTTGGATCCGAAAATAAAAAATAAAAAACTGTACAAAAGAGACGCCCGCTCTCCACCATCACAAAGCCCATATTTCATTCGGTGGTATTATACCGAAGATGCTGCTCATAGTAGTTGACCAACTGCAAAGGATACAGAGATAAGCTGTCTCAGTTTCAATGAATAAACGATAGAAAGTTTGGTTATTCCGGTGCAAAAACAACTATTTTGAGAATAAGATACCGTAATGAAAAGGCAGGTAATTACCAGAAGAGGGTTGTTCGCCTTTAGAAACTTGTTATTAACTGTAACTTCCTTCCCATCAGACCTGCATGCATTCCCGCAAAACAAACCTATTCACTAAAAGAAATGGTTAACAGGGGGAAGATCGCGTATATGGCTGCTTTGACATAGTTAATTACACGAGTTAACCAAACATGAATCTCAACTGTGATTAAAGGTTTGACCCAATGTTGTTAAAATCCCGATTTAAATCGTAAAATCTACGATTTTACTTTTTTAACTTAGTCAATATCGTAACTATCTTTTTTTTGTATTTTAAGCGTGATCGAGAATTAAGGGAGGCGACATGGGATGATATGGGACTAAAGTGGACTGAGGCCTACCCTCTGCTGCGCACTCATATCAAATATTTCCTTAGAAAAGACCCCTCCAATTAAATTGATGGAAATTTGTTTTGAATGAGAAAATCAGTGCCATATAATTGGTTGATCTAAAATAATGTTACTTGCAAAGCTGTCTTGTGGTAATGAAAAGCCAATATAGAGCGCTTAGACCTCAGTGCGAAACGTCTTTTTTTAATACATGCGAAATTTAATCTCATTCGTTAGATTGAAATTTTGACAGTAAATTTTGATTTAAAATGAATACTTGTCCAGATTTGTTCAACACATATCTTGTTTTTAAGGACACATGTCCTGTTTTTTGTGATTCAAGACACCTGTCCTGAGACGTTCTATACGTACTGGAAAAAAAAAGGCATTCCGCATAGGATCCAAATAGAATATAGAGAGTGTGAGACCCCATCCCATGCGAGGTATGTATGAGAGGATGAAATGTTATATAATATGAGTTTAAATATTTTTTTATAAATACCGAGATATTTATTTTGACATAATAAGCTCGATTTCCATGTAAAGGTTCATGAATACTATTAGACTCATGTATTGTACTTTCAGACACACGGACACTGAGCGTGATATAGAGTATGAAGTATATTGGAGCTTTTGTAGATAGAGAAATTCGCTATCCGTGTACATCAACTTTTTTTGCTTTTCTATAAATAACATTAACTTTAATTTAGAACAGTTGTAACCTAACTATTTTACGGTCCGAACCGTGACCCAGTAACTTTTTCGGGTCAATACCCGGTCCGGGTTTCAAAACCTTGTTTACGGATATGCCCCGTTTGTCAAATTAAGGAATCCGGCCAAAAAACAGTCCAAATGGTCACGTGCCTCGCACATGTGACTTGGTTTTAAGGGTATAAGAATTTTCATTTCTCTCTAACCCGATAAAAGATTTGCCCAAACCTGCCTGACCCAACCCATTTATCTTCCTCCTAACCTTCGTGATTACCCCATGGTTAGCGTTCCTCCTTCATCCTGCAGTTTCGGACCCGAACCGGCGAGAGGCCGTGGTGGTGGTGGTGGTGGTGGGCATAGCCCAAGGGGAAGAGATAGAAACAACACAGGTCGATCGTGGGCTTATCCTAGAGGAAACTTCTCCGACTCGAACTTGAATCCATATTTCTCCAACCAAATTTTCGATATTGTAAAGAAATTTAGTCGGAGAAACATATTCCAACAACTCGCTGTGTCTCTATCTCCACTATTCCAGTAGGTAACTGTAATTTCATTCAAAGAAGACACTTTATGCTCTCTGTCATAAGCCCAAAAGAATTCTGAAACCATAACCCAAACCATCCCTCTAACCGATATATACAAACATAACATAAATAAAAAAAAAAACCGGCGATAGTATGTAAATATCTTTACTTTCATAGACTATCATCATTGTTTTCCCTGGTTGCACTAGGAAAATCTTACATAAATATTTCCACTAAATCCAAAGCTGGTAATTATCACCTCAAATAACGATGTACATAAATGCTTACGATGAGACGTCGGTGGAGACCAGTGGGTTCGATGTGCCAGCGACATCGTTTTCTGATTTTGCATTTCCTTAGTTGTTGATCGATAACATCAAGAGGTGTAATTTTATTAAGCCGACCCCCATTCAGCGTTATGGGATTACGACGGCGATGGCAGACGAGACCTTATGGCATGTGCTTAGACTGGGTCCGGTAAGACATCTGTGTTTTGCTTCCCTATCATTAGTGGGATGTTAAAGGACCGGTCGTCGGAGAGTGGTAGGGTATGATATTGAACAATTTTGCCCTTAAAATAGGTTACATGTACAAAACACGTGATCATTTTAGCCGATTTCTTAATTTGACAAACGGAGCATATCCGTAAAATAGTCAGGTTATAACTGCTTTAAATTAAAGTTAATGTTATTTAGAGAAAAACAAAAAAAAGTTAGTGTACACAGACATCGAATTTCTCTTGTAGATATTATTTTCTTTAGTTCTTTGTTTGGAATAGTTAGAAATAATTTAATTTTTTTTATACTCTATCGCTTTTTTTTATTATAGAAAATATACTCTATCGCGTTTGTCTGGCTAAGAAGTAGCCTATAAGACAAATTGGGCGTTAAATGAGAGAGAGAGGTCCCTCAAAACTACGTTAATCTTAATAGTGATTTACTAAATTAAATCGTAGATGAGTACTCGTGATTGAATGTGGAAGATGCAATATAGCATTTTACTGTTTTTTTTTTTCCTATTTGTTGTGAAGAAGTTTTGAAACAATTATGACTTTTTTGTCTAAGAGAAAATATTTAGGGTGCATTTCAAGTCAAATTCAAAGTTTTTACTGGTAAGGAATTGCAGTACAAAAAAAATTATTTAACTTTTATAAAATTATTTGGCTCCAGAAAAATCGGATCGGCTTTATATGAGATTTTTTAGGGAACAAAAAGAAGCTAATAAATTTGGTTTCGGACCAAATTCAATCCATTTACACACTTAAAGTGAATCGTAGAACATTTATTTTATTTTACATGAAAATCAATTTTTTAAAATAATTTTAGTTCCAAAATTTCGAATTTCGAATTTTAATGAATAAATATTGTGTTTGTTTGTCCATATTAAAATTAAAAAATGATGAGTAGAAGGAGTATTGTTCGTCCGGACGAGTTGATAATATAACTATTTCCAAATATTTGTTCAAAAAATAAGTAATTTGAAAAAGTTACAATCGTAGTCGTCTGATCAAACTATAATAACAGTAATCTATCAAGTTTTTTTAATGTTAGAGTTGTTTAATGTTATGGTCTAAATTATAACTGTGTTGAAACATTTATTCAAAACTTATTTTAAAACAATTATAATATCAACTATCCTTTTTTTTTCCCTTTTAAGGGGACAATCTCAATTATCTTGTAAAGCAATATGACAGTCCAAGAAAATTTAGGGGTAGGAATAAGAAGTTGAATTTAGCTTCTATTCAACCACCTGATTGTGTAGTGATTTTTGATACTGAGAGGAAAAGTCAGTTATTTTGGAAGCTGATAGATTGCAAATTCCTATTGTTGGGTTGGTTGATTCTAGTATGCCATTGGAAACTTATAAGAAGATTACTTATCCTGTTCCGGCTAACGATTCGGTGCAATTTGTTTATTTGTTTTGTAATTTGATCACCAAAACTATCTTATATGAGCAGAAAAGACTGAGGGCTGCATTGGGTTCTGCTGCTAAAGAAATTTATGATTCGAAACCTGGAACTCGGTATGATATTAGTCTAATTATGGCATTTATAGGCATAAAGTTTCTAGCTTTTCTTTAATTTTATTGATTATTTTGTTCTGCATTATGTGCATTTGATATTATTTATGAAGCCCACTATCAATATTACTTTGAAGTTCAATTTGATGTACTACTTGGATGTCAAAAAGTTTTGATCTTTTTACATTTTCTTTTTTTCTTGGATGAAATGTGTATATGGAAGTGAGGATGTCAAACAAGTTGAGACTGCTACGGAGAATGCCAATGTAGTTTCTTATGCTACCTGTTTCTGAAGGTATTTTTCTTGCTTGGCTGGTTAATTTTCGTTGTTTTTGCTGTTGATTTTATTGGCAAGGTGTTGTTTTACTTATTTATTTTTCTGTTGGTTATGTATTTCGTGATTTTTGGTCCATTTGTTGCTGCAGATATCTCAGTCATAAAGCATTTGCTAGACAAAGTTGTTGTACTAAAACTCAATGACGTTCTTGGGACAAATATGGGTTTTAGAGGACCCGAGTAAGCATTTCTTTGTCCCGAAAAACTGCTAATTGTTTGCTGTTAGTCTAAAGCAGTTTATAATTTATTATTCATGTCAATCAACCAAAATTATGGCCGCCCCAGTTGATGTCCTATTAACTTACAAATTATATCCTAAATCATAAATTAGACTTTTAAATGGATTGACGCTGTTAGAGAAACTAAGCTCTCATAGTTATTAGCTACTTTCAAATTTTGATTTTCCTTTGTGGGAGAAACAAAAGACTGCCTAATTAAGTGAAATTGGTCCTAACACTGGGTACTAGTGTTTCTTCTGTACTTTTAGATGATGTGTAATGTTTTGATTGAATCCTTTTTGACATTTCACGGATATTATTTTCTTCTGCAGGTCTACACTTGAAGTTTATGATGGAATAACATGTTTGGACTTAATGGTCAATCAAATTGAGGTCTTTATCTGCCCTTCCTTCTATAAACTCTATTTATAAACTGTTTTGTCTATTGTCCGCCATTGCTCACTTGTTTGAAGAATTTTGATTCTGAGGGAAACTGTATAACTATATGTAGTCCCTCAATGCAAAATACGGAGTGCAACATTCCCTTGTTGCTGGCAAACACAACCAACACTCATGATGCTACCTTGAAGGTGATTGATTCGAGTTGTTTTTCTTTCCGAGAATATTTGGGATTTGATTTGTTGTTTTTCCTATTTTGTAAAAATATTCTGCGAGTAAAGATGAACCAAGGGTTAAAAGGTGTTTCCTTACCTTGTATCTGTGTGATGTAATACCAGCTTCCTTAAAGAATTATTAGGAAAAATGCTGGTTTAGCATGAAGGAAAGGCTTCATGTCTACAAAATATTGCATGTCATGTGTATTTTACAGTTACCCCTGAACTTCTCTTGTATATTTTGAATTACAAATTCAAGATCAAAGATATGGGGCATTGGCTACAGCAACACAATTTTATTTCGGGAAAATTCCAGAGGAAAGGAAGTCCTCTGCTTAATTTGGCACACAATCAACAATTTTCTTCCTACTGCTATCCCTAGAGTGAAACGAGAATAAGCTTTGCTGTTTTTTGAATTTTAGGTTTTGAAGAGACACCCCAACAAAAACATTCATACTCTCATCCAGGTTTGTGATGTTCATTTTGATTCAATGTTAAGGCACCTCCTTTTCTTCCCCGCTTAGAAAATGCTAGCTCTTGTAAATATTAAAATACTTAGTTCTCAATGCAGAGCCAACAGTGGCAGGAAAATGCTAGTGATGATCTGTCACATGATAGAATGTAAGTCAGTTAATCATCCTGTTCGTCTAAACTCTTCTCTGTTTTCCAAGATGAGTATTTCAAATAGGAATATCATGAAATTATTTCACTTTCCTTTAACTAGTATTTTCTTTTCTGAATTGATTTCTTCTTTATATTCTGTATTGTTCATAGTAGTCACTCCTAGATTACATGTGGATTCTGCCTTTTCAAGCTGGAAGGTTCAAAATCTATTTTCATAAGAAATAATACATGTACTAATGATCAGACATCATCGATTTGTAGTAATTTCCTTTTGCTGTTATATCGTTTCATGTATTTTCATTTCCTTTGCTCCATTCTCTTTCTTTCTTTTCTTTACTCCCATTAATTCTGTAAAAATAAATTTAATCTAATGCTTTAAAAAGTGCAAAAAGTTCTTATCGTTAACATGTAGACAAAAATCTCTCTAAGGCTATAGGCAATAGCTCTCTTCCAACGATTATTTTTGGTTATTACATTTGGTGTCGGCTTCGACTTTCTAACACTATAATGGGATGTGAAGGTCTCTTTCCAAACAGAGTGAAGTTTTCTCTTCACTGAAGATGAGTGGTAAACTTGATGTACTGTTGTCGCAGGTAAATCTTATGTTTCTCTTACTATACCTCTTTTCTTCCTAGATACACTCTATTGATTCTTTTTACCCGAATTAATCTATTGAAACACATTGTTATTTTTTTTTATTTTCAGGGTAAGGAGTATATCCTTGTGCTGAACTCAAACAACCTCGCTCCTCTTATTGACCCAAGTATCATTTTCATGGTCTTCTTAAGTTTGAATTTTGGTATTTTTCATTTATTGTGTCAATATTTCTAGGGCTTCTGACAGTTTATACCCTTAATGAATATGGTAGAAATCTTAAATCATTTGGTAGAAAAGAGCATTGGTACTTGCATGGAGGTACAAAAGACACATATTTTCTGTACTCTTCTCTCTCTTTCTGTGATTAATTATCAATAGTATTTTAGGTGGTGCATCCTCAGACCTGGAAGATAATGATATTTCATCCCATAAAGGAAAGTCTGAGGTTGGTCTCTTTTTTGTTCTCAGCATTGCATTTCCATGAGTAACCGTGGTTCTTACAACATTTACATTAAATCATTAACTTCTAACTCAAGCAATCTACATACTGAACATGGCATGAACTTTACTTTAATGCAAACAATTGATTTATTTCTCACCACAGTCAGAGAAAAGAAAAGTTTTTAGGTTGAATTGATTCTTAATTTTATCTACCTTCATCACAATGTAACATTTCCTCTATTTGTCTTTGGCGTTAAATTATTATTTTGGAAGCAATGTGTTCTTCTTTGTCTCTATTTTGTTCCTATTAGTTTAATTTTCATATTTTCACTGGTGATGGCTAAACTTTGAACGGCACAACTAATTTTTTACTTTCAATTTTGTTCAGAAACTTGAAAAGTCGCAGGAAAAGGTGAAACCTACAGAAACCTTGTAAGTTACATATGTGGATAAGCCTTTTATATGCCTTAGAAAAATGAAATTTGCTGCAGAAATTGGAAATCTAACTCATTATGTGTTTTCTTGAGCAGGTGGTTCAGTATGAATTTCATTGATATGATTGCACAAATAAGTGCTTTACATGAGGGTTTGGCCACTTCAAAGGTATCGTTGCTCTATGTTCTTTTAAAGCAACTATTTGGATGTTAAATGAACAAATGCTTTTTGTCCCTGTTATTTCAGCAACTAAAATGCTGATTATATTTTCTGCCTAGATGTTTTTGGTTTTTGTGTGAACTAGATTTTATCATTTATCAAATATCTTATATTTTTATGAGCCATTGCGCATCATACGGACAACTCAACATGCATGTTTCAGTCATTTGATCCAGCAATGAAAATAGGTGTCCCCAAATCAAGATGCTTGCCAGTTGAAGCAACATCCGATCTACTTCTTTTTCAGGTTCCATTACATTCTACATGAGTGAAGTTCTACTCTTGAATATTTCTGGTGTGCAACTCTTTACAAAACTAATAAATTTGTGCAGTTGGACCTTTACACTTTTGTTGACGGAATTCCAACACGGAATGTTGTTAGATCCAAACCTGATGATCCTGTTATTGAGTTAGGATCTGAATTTGCAAAGGTAAATGTTTGAGAATTTGACACGTCCCTTTTTCCTTTCTGGTTCCTGCATGGCGTGTTTTGACTTTCGCAGTTGTGGGGCTTATCATTTTCAGGTTAGTGACTTCCATAGTAGATTCAAGTCGAAGCCTAGCATTTTAGAGCTTGATAAATTAAAGGTGACCGGTGATGTTTGGTTTGGAACTGATGTGACTCTCAAGGTATGAACTTTCTAACATCAGTTAGCTCATATGCTTCTCAATTCTATTATCGAGATCAAAAAAGTTAACTAATCATGGAATCTCATTGAACTTCTGCTGGGATTCGTCTGCATTTACATGTAGAACTTCCAGCAGCTTAGCATTTCTTATAAAACTAATTGTATCTTATGACATTTTCATGACCGTCTCGTTCCATGCTGATATGCTCATGCTCATGCTCATACACATACATGGAGAGTTATTTATATGCGTGTCTTTGTCGTTATGGTTAAATTGCTTACATTCTCCTCGTGCATTGTGGTTTTGATCTTTGCAGGGAAAGGTGATTATTAATGCAAAACCATAAATGAAATTAGTAATTCCTGATGGGGCAGTTCTAGAAAACAAGGTAAATCAAACTAAAATTCCATTTGTAGAACTGGAATTTTTTTTTATTATCATTTTTTTTAGCTATTTATTTGATTTCTTTCTTATTATTTATGTGTCCATTGTGCTTGCTCAGATGATTTCCAGGCAAAGCGAGATCGAAGGTCTCTAATGTTATAAAAATGAGAAGTATAGCAGGGATTCCTCCTCCTTTCTTCCTGGAGCTCTGTCCAACTTCAAGACCCAAATCCGGTCCTTTTTTTTTATTTGGACATTGAATTTTCGACTGATTGAACAAAGTTTTCACTCTAGAGCAAGCTACCATAGATTTTGGTCTCTCAACAAAGAGATTGTTCTTAGTCAGATATTTGCAGTTTGAATGGAGAATCAATCCTCTCTAGCTATATAGTTTCTTCTTCTTTTCTTTGGGTAGGGGACTAGCTAGAGTTGATATTGTAGAATTTGTTCTTCACATATTATAAGCTTTAATTTTGTAATAATTTGAGAATGTATAAATTACAATTTACATAGTATAACTGTCCACAATTTTGCTCAAATAACAAGATCATATATGTAGGGTTCATCTACTCTTGATTTATATTTGTAGGAAAGAAATTGCAAACACTCGGACTACATTTTTGTTGGCGAGTTCCAACATTCGAAACCCCCACCCAAAAAAAAAAGAGCAAACACAACTCTAAAGCACATCTAAAATGCAAACCTTAAACATCAGGTGTTGCGTGGTGGTTGTAAGAAAGATATAAATAACTAATTTAATAGAGGATAATTTTAGGTGTCTAAACATTTAGTCGAGCTTAATTTATTTACTTATTTTAGTTGAAACCAACACTTGTTACTGGCGATAGCGAGGGAGTTCTCCGAAAAGGTATACGCCTGCTCATTAAATGTGTTACACCTTAACGTGATAACTCTTCATCTTACTCTTCAAGCATTTTTAACAACGAAATTATTTATTAAAGTGTTATAAATATATTATAACGTTTCACTTTAAAAAATAATTTGAAACGATGGAAGTAATATAATTTTGAAATTGCGCGTGTTAAATCTTGAAGAAAAAGCTGGGAAGGATGGTATTGCCTTTTAAGAGCGTTTACTCCTTTTACAGGTCAACAGCCACAAATATATATATATAACATATTTTCCTTACTTGAAACAAAATATACATCAAAATTTCAGTGATGGTGTCCAAAAACATGAAGAATGAAGAATATTTGGAGCATAGAAAGAAGGTTAGATCTCTGTTCATCTCTTTTCTTGTAAAACCATTCAATCTTCTTATTTCTTAATTACTTTTTTTTACATTATATGGGTTTTACTGTAAAGATCGATAATTGGTCTTCAATTTGATCTTCTTTGTTTATGCAGAAAAGATGGGTTGATGAGAAATCGGGTAATTGTGGCTTCTTCATTTATCCAAGATCCCTTTTCATAACTTGGGGAAACCGCGAGCACTGGGATTGGAAATGCTTCAAAGAAACCAGGTAATTTACTGGATTCGGTTAAATTGCAAAAAAATTAATTTCATTTTCATTTTTCTTCCCTCCCAAATTATAGACTCATTTCCATTTATAAAGGGCAGTTAGTTGATTAATTTGCTAATATACTTCTAATTATTGTGTGCATAGGTATCATGAAATCTTTCTTCTTTCCAAATGTTATTAATATTAGTCAAATTCATCTTAACATTAATGAATGATATATGAGGAAAATATTATCACTTCATTCCAAAATATAAGTTGTTTTAGAGGAATAAATTTATTTCATAATATAAGCTGTTTTGTAGTTTATGAGATTGAGGGAGTAGTTTTTTTTAAAAAATTATTAGTTTTCTTCCCTTAATATTATTGAATTTTTTATATTGTCATTTGATAAATATATATTACTGTACAACTCATCTTAACATAAAATTGGTGAATCCATATGCCTAAAATTGCAGTGAAGAAAATATTGAAGTTGCGAAACTGAGTCATCTATGCTGGCTAGATATAAGAGGAAAGTTCAAGGTTTCGGATCTTTCACCATGTGTTAAATACGAAATCGCGTACGAGATGAAATTGACAAAGGCGTCATTTGGTTGGGAACTTCCAATTCAATTCAGACTCACAATTCCAGGTGGCCAATCCCCTCAGGTAAGGACCATTAGTCTGTTGCAGAAACCAAGAGGGGAATGGTTTGAAGTTAAGGTTGGAAGTTTTGAAACTAAAAAAGAAGAAGAAAATGGAGAAAATGATGAAGTTTGCTTTGATATTATGGAACATGGTGGCCATTGGAAACATGGACTTGTTATCAAGGGTGCAATTATTAGGCCTCTCAATTGATTTTTTCAGTTACTCCTATGATAAGGGGTCTTCAATGATAGTTTATAAAGATTTCATTTTTGTCCAATAAAATCTTGTACAATATTCTACTGCTTCAATCTTTTATTTCAAGCTGTGTTTCAATCTTTATGAGATGACATTATATTAACAAGCAGACACATGTTAGTTTTTCTTTTCAAAAATCTAAAACGAAAAGAAGATTGTAAAACTTTAAAAGGAAGAGTGTAACACATATCAATTATTTACGAATATGATAAGTGATGAGATCAAATAGGTCTTTTCTTTTACGGTTCATACTCTAGATTGGGTTCATCCCTGTAGTGATCGGATGAACTGGGTTGTACCTGTTCCGATTCAAAATGACAAAAGAACTGAGTTCATCTTACGTTCGCTATGTCGACGATATGATACCGACGGTGACGAAGGTTATCGACTTTCGGTGGGCGGGGGGAGCCAACTAGTTCAGTCGAGCAGCTTTCAAATCTGCTTAAGCAAGAAAGGTGTTCAATATGTTGAAGTAAATAAAGAAGAAATAGTATTTGTATTTTCAACAAGGAGGAGTAGGCATCGCCCTAGTTACTCGTTCAGAGTGAAGTTGAGGAGGTTCTTGGACTAGTTAATCATGTAAGGAAGGCTCATTCTTTTATTTTTCTAGTTAATTCACGTAGATGAAGAAAGAGCTTATATCTCTCTAAAGGTCTCGTTACTTTCTTCCTCTCGCTTCGCTCGATCTCCCGTTGACGCCTTCCTTCGTAGTTAAACTCAAATATGATGATACGCCCACGTCTTGCTCGTAGCGATGCCGATTCCTCTAGCGGCTCAATCATATGAGATCAATCCTTATTCTTTTTTCAAAAATAATAATCCCCTCTATCCTTCACCCCGACTGATACTCACTATTCTATTAAAAATGGAATTGTGCAACCCAAAGGGTGTGCTCTTTTGTAGGGCCGTTGCCCTGGCGGCCTTCTTCGATTCATGGGAACCAGAGATGCGGGACGGGTCATATAAATGGTTATCTTGAACCATAAAACTTCTTAATAGTCGATGAGGCCAACTTTCTTAGTAATAAAGTTAAGGGGATTGTAAAATTATCGCACCTAATTATTTAAATTTTAAATATTTACGTAAATTTATGCAGCCCGTATAAATTTTTTGGGGCATGTCATACTTCATTGATAAAAAGATTCAGGGGATACATGCATCCCCTTAGAATGTTTTTTAGGGGGGGGGGAAGCAAATATGTATGTATAGAAAAGACACTGTTATCCTCGGTAGCCTGCCTCAAACATATCCAGCGCTCATCTTAGAAAAAAAATTAGCTCAATTTTGAGTTTAAGATATATATATATATATATATATATATATATATATATATATATATAAATTTTGTACAAATTTTAAATTTAAGTATATATATAAACAAAAAAAATAAATAAAAATTTGGGGTCCCGGATTTTAGGGGGCCCTCTGCGGTCGCTCAACTCGCATCCCCTATTAACTGGCACTAGTGTATGGTAAAAAAAATTTTGAGCAACAAATTGTAAAACATCAAGATCTTCAATTTTTTTAACTAATAATTATATACTAATTAAGTAATTTTTTAAAAAATTTGGGGCCCCGTAAATGTGAGTGCGATTCCGGATGTCACCTTGGACACCCTTGGAGCCGGGCCTGGTTATCCTTAAAAAAAATGACAATTTCTCCTTAATTTTTTTTGTTGGGTAATGCAGGAGTCGCCCCTAAATCTCACATGGAGTGTTCCCATGTAAATTTTTTTAAGGTTGATGCATACGTTGCCGCATGAAAAAAAAGGAGAAAATGTCTATGCCCTGAAATTTTCACGCATGGTGTTCAATTTCTAGGTCTAAATTGTCCTTGCACCAAATTTGGCATGTTTTATGTGATTTTGTGATTTTTTTGTTATGTTATAATATCTATCATAAGAATGATGAAAGTATGTATTTCTAACATGGTGTAAAATCTTTGGATTTGTGCCTTTTTCTTTAATTTTTATGTTTTTTTAAGAGATATAAATAGATAAATTATTTTTAGATAGAGTGAATTCAGGGGCGGCTCAAACGTTTTGAGGGTCTTATGCCAAATTTTAAATTAATGCCTTATATAACCTTAAAAAAAAAATTGGGGCCCCGGATTTTTGGCTATATATATATACTTAGCAAAAAATTAGGGGCCCAAGTTTTTTTTTTTGTATATATATATATATATATACAACAAAAAAAATTTAAGGCACTGGATTTTGGAGACTGCATGCGATCGATCACTGAAACTCTCTGTTAAATGCCACTGAGTGAATTAATGAAAATAAGAAAATTAGGTGTAACGCTGGTAAAGTAAAATATGGTGGGATGATTTGATGAATAACAATAAATATCAATTTCTTCTTCAGAGATGTCGATATCAAATTATGAATAATTCAAATGGCGCGTGGAAAGAAATTTCTTGGTTACTCTTAAGAAAGTTCTCCTTTCTGAATTAACTCGATCAGCTGCATTGACTTAAAGTATTCGCACTCCAGAAGAATATTCAACCTGTTCAAGCGCGTTGCATTTATCCTACATGCATGCACCAGGGTGGGGTCCGATTAATGGGTGCGGTCCTACCCCTCTCTCTCTCACTCTCACTGTCTGGTAGGAATTATAACTTCGAGCATTGATATGTAAAAATGCTTCATCGGTAGGAATGTGGAACAAGTAAAATGAAATTATACCAAAGGAAAAGGAAAATGTTTGTTGAAACAAGCTGTTCTAATTAATTAGAAGAGAAGAGGAGACAAAATTGTTCGAAAAATAGTAAAAGGACTCTTGTTTGCTAATTTACAAGAAGACCAACTACAGTAATTGACAATTTCGCTCTCGTTTGCTCCAAATTAATTGAAGTAACATCCTCCGAAAATCATTGTAAAAAAAATGCTGATGCAATAGCAGTATGGATGTTAATCTAGCTAAGTAAACAGAGCTTGTACTAGTTAATGCTCGACGTAAAAATCTTGGAGCTCAGCTCATACTCATATATACATGATATTTACATTCAATTCACATTTTAACGTGAGTTAAATAAACTATATAATGTGTGTAACAAATCCAAAAAGTATTGTGAGAGTTGGTTCGGCTAGTATGGAACCTAGTTTTGTCCCGCACGTTTAGAATAAATTTCAATTGAGTTTTAAAAAAAAATAGAAGGAATGTTTTTGTTTTGAAAATACACGTATTATCAAAATAACAACAAATTCGACGATTGAATTTGTTCACAATCTTCTCAACCATTAAATGAAAATTTCTACTTGTGATCTCAAAATAAGAGCATGGTTCACAATCTTTCAACCGTTAAATAAAAAAAATCAAAGAATTAAGATTTATTCTATATGTATAGATAAATACATATTCTAAACTGAAAATATGACCGAGTACAACACGGCTATGCATGACTTTTCATCTTTCGCTAAAGTTATTGCTTTTACCAAGTTTTCTTCATTGATTAGGTTTGGTACAATGGGTTGAATCCAACAAACTGAAATTCCCCGCAAGAACATTTTCCTCTTCGGACTCTCTCAAAAGTCTATGCACACGTACAAGATGCCAAAATGGAAAAATGTCAAATGTAAAGGAAGCTTCTTATATATATATTATGTTTTCTTCTTAGAGTTGTCGATTTCAATGGCAACAAAATCATATGTTTATATTCTCTATTCCGTTCTATATCTATAATTGACACATATTCATGTTTTCCTTATAGGTTTCACGATTTCTTTTAACTTATAATTTTTTAATTAAAAAAATACATGTCAATTTTTTATTAATCACACAGAGAATGAAATAACAAACGGGAAAAGAAAATTCCTACCTGATTTCAATGGACAGGAGAGAACACGGTAGTGTAAAAGTCTTTATTTAATCTTAGCTAATTTATTTCTACATATATTATATTGAAATGACTTATCAAAGATAAAGTCTTGCACCCCCACATTAATCAACTTTTTTTTATTTTATTTTTTATGGATCCCACCACATTAATCAACTTGTTCATATATTGAAGCGACTTATCAAGATAAAGTCTTGCCGCCGCCTCCACCACGCCCTCCCCCCAAACCCACCACACACACATTATTTAACTTGTTCAAATACAGACGACGGTTTTCACACACGTAGATAGGACCCACCTGTCAAATTTTAAAAAATGACACTGCTCTTTGAAATTTTAAAATTTGCAATTTTTATTCTTATAAAATTTTGAAATTTTAAAATGATATTAACAAAATTATTTCTTGCCCTCAAAGAATTAAACAAAAATTTACTTATGGTGCCCTAATAGCGGCGGATGCAAAGCTTGGGCAGTAGAGATTTATTTTTTACTTTTAATTATATTCTCATATATAATTATTAGATATATGTTATTACGTTAGTGATCCCGCTAGAAATTTTGGTGATCTCAGATTAAAATAATACCAAAAGCAGAACATAAAGACGTGATGATTCAATTATCTTGATTGCCGTACGAGTTCCAATCTCTCTCTTTATTTGATTTTTTTTAATTTGTTTTCTTCTAAAAATTTACGTGTCTCACACAATATGACATTTATTTTTGATAAATCCATCCAAATCTTTTTGCATTTACTAACTAATTTTCACCCGAGTTAGAGGTATTTTTGTCCCTTCACTTTGTTCACTTCCCTTTTAGAACAGAAAACTGAAAACTGATTGTTGGATGTAGTTTTAACTTAAAACTGTCGTACTTTGTTAATTTGTAAAAACCGTCATACACAAATAGTTCACTGATAAAAATATTATAAATAAAGTTTTTTGCTCGAAATAGAAAATAGTTCATCGGCAGAAAAGAAATCTCATAGAAAATGTGGCGCTTTTTTAAATGTTGCGGGCGGTCGATTATTCTCTAAATCCCCTCCAACATTTTCAGAAACGTCAAATATTCTATAAGTAAATTTTAGTTTATTTTCTAACTCCGTTCATAAACGAGTGCTCCAACTGTCCCTAGATACTATATCCGCAACTATCCCCTAACATGTAGTTTCTTCTTCTCTGCACTTAGTTTACTGAGTCTCTAACCGTGTTTTCCTTGTATTTTATAGAAATACAAATATTCATGTAGTGTCTATTTATATAGTGCCTGATATTTTAGAATAGGAACTACTCTTATGAGCAGCCTTATATCTTCTTCTACTTAGCATTTTTTTTTCTTAATTCTTCAAATACAGAACTCATAATCCATCAATAATCAAACTAGTTATGGAGATAATTGTTCCAGCAATAGTTTCTCCAATTGTGGAAAAGCTCATTGGCCAAGTAAGTTCATTGGTACAAAAGAAGTACCAATTGCTCCAAGGCCTAGAGGAAGATGTTGAAGACATTTCTAGCCAGCTAACGGCGATCGGAGCCGTGCTTGAGGATGCTGAGAACAAACAATTGGATTCACCTTCTCTCAGAGATTGGCTTCAGAAGCTCAAAGAAATTTCACAGGACATAGAGGACACCATAGAGACTTTTGAAACTGAGGCCTCCCTTTGGGAAAGAAAGCAAAAGGTACGGAAAATTCGTCCTCCTCTTAGTGCAACTGAATTATCTTTCAAGTCAAATGCTGCAAACAAAATCAAGAAACATCTTGAGAAAATTGAAAAGATTTCAAAAGAAAGGCATAACTTTCAACTTAATGTTCATATTAAGTCTGAACCCACTTTTGATGAGAGTAGACACACTAGTCCTATTGTGCACGAATGCGATGTTGTTGGAAGAGAAGATGACAAAAACAAAATCATCGATCTTCTTTTATCAAAGGATTCCGATAGAGATAACCACGTTTCTGTTACTCCCATCATTGGTATGCCCGGGATGGGTAAGACTACTCTTGCTCAACTCGTCTATAACGATGCTACAGTCACGAGTCATTTCCAATTCAAAATGTGGGTGTGTGTAACAGACAATTTCAATTATACTAACATCCTTACGGATATGTTAGAATATCATACTGAGATGAGTTATAATTTCGCTTCATTGTCCGATGTCCAAAAGGAAACCCGTCTTCTAGAATTCTTGTTAGCGAAGCCCTTTTTACTTGTTCTAGATGATGTATGGCCAGAGACTTTTAAGTGGAAAAAACTTGAAACCCTCTTAAAACACGGGGATAAGGGGTGTAGAGTGTTGGTAACTAGTCGAAGTGCCAATGTCTCGAATGTCATGGGTGCGTTGAAACCATATCAGTTAGGCCAATTGCCAAAAGAGAAATGCTGGTCATTGTTTGAGAAAACCGCGTTTGATCAAAGTACCATCATGGTGGGAAATGATCGCGCTGAGTTAGAGGACATTGGTAAGGAAATTGTGTCAAAATGTGATGGTTTGCCTCTAGCTATAAGGGTAATGGGAAGTCTCTTAAGAGGTAACTATAATGTTAAGAGATGGCGGAACGTTCTAAAACACAAGATTTGGGAAGTAGAAGAAGATAGTGACACTGGAAAACCAGAGCTTTTGCCTGCTCTAAAATTGAGTTACAACCATCTACCTGCTCATCTAAAGAGGTGTTTTGCATTCTGTTGCATTTACCCGAAAGCCTACATGTTTCGTAAGGCGGAGTTAGTCAAAGTGTGGAAAGCCTCTTCCTTCATTGTAGCAAGAGAAGAAGACTCAATTGATGAGATTGGAGGTGAGTATTTTGATAGGCTCAAATCTAGGTCATTTTTTCAACTTTCACAGGTTGATCATAAAGAAGAGACCTTTAGAATGCATGATCTTTTCCATGATTTGGCATTGTCAATTTCAACCCCTTACTTCTGTCAAGTCATGGACAATAGGTCATGCAACTTCACTGAAAAAGTCCGTCATCTTTCTTTACTTTGTAACAATGTCCAGCAACCTTGTTTGGAAGCGATAGAGAGGTCTACGAAGTTACGTACACTTTTATCACCAACCGAGCATATGAAAAACTTTGGTAAGACCCTTGAGAATGTTTTTTCGGCCTTGAAGTACATCAGGATCTTGGATTTAAGTTCAAGCCTGATGCAGGAACTACCGGAATTAGTTGGTGAACTAAAGCTATTGAGGTACCTGGATCTTTCTAGGACCGAAATAAGAAGGCTTCCTAATTCAGTTTGCAACCTCATCAATTTGCAAACTTTGAAATTGTTAGGATGCCTTTGGCTTTTTGAATTACCCGAAAACCTTGGAAGCTTAACCAACTTGCAGCATCTCGAGTTAGATGACATGTTCTGGCACAAGCTTCACAAGTTGCCACCAAGAATCGGGAAAATCACTGGTCTACGAAACTTGCATTCTTTCCATGTCCTCGAGGGAAGTGGATACGGCATTGGTGAATTGAAGGACATGCTGCATCTTAAAGGATCATTGCATATCATGAAACTTGAAAATGCAGTGAATGCTAAAGAGGCGAATTTACACGACAAAGAAGATCTTGAGAAGGTTGTATTTGAATGGTCTAATAGGGAACATGATGATCAAGCAGTGGACGAGAGCATACTCGAGGACCTTAAACCTCACTCGAATCTTAAAGAAGTTCAAATCATTCACTATCTTGGTAATCAATTTCCATCTTGGATGAGCGAAGGGTCGGCAAAGAATCTTATTTCGGTGTCCTTGAAGCATTGTAGAAAGACTAAACTCCTTTCTCTTGGTCAGCTCACACATCTTAAAGAACTCTACATTAGAGGTTTGCTAGAGTTGGAAGAATGGGTAGATGCACCATACCAAAATTTGCAAAGGCTTACTATCAGTAATTGTCCAAAGCTTAGAGCCTTACCTCAGTGCTTTTTGAATCTTGGGGTTATGAAGATCAAGAAGTGTAGTGCATTGAAGACCCTTCCTTTGACACCGTCTCTGAGCTTTCTTACACTTGTTGACAATCTTGTTCTCGAGGATTTCAACGAAAAAATTCTTGTTCTCGTTTCTATGAACAATCAAGGACTACCTGTCCGACAACATCGGCATTCCTTCATTGGGGTTTTGGAGTTGAAACTCGTGAACTGTCCCAAGATAGCTAAACTACCAGATATGTTTGCACCTCAGAAGCTGGAAGTAAGTGGCTGCCCACTTTTGACCACCCTACCAGCACCGGAATTCTCCAGGCGTCTGCAACATTTAGCCATCAATGCATGCCATGATGGAACTCTGGTGACAAAAATCCCCAATTCCGACTCTTTATATTCTTTGGTGATTTCTAACATCTCAGGCATATCGTCTCTTCCAAAATGGCCACATCTTCCTGGACTCAAGGCTCTATACATAAGTGGATGCACAGACCTTGTTTCTTTATCAGAAGAAGCATTTGAAGGGTTAGATTCACTGGATTTACTATCTATTCACGATTGCCCCAACCTCGCTATGCTGCCAGATAAAGGACTACCAAAGGAACTGAAGTGTTTGATCATTAGCTCATGCTCCAGCCTCAAGTCTCTTGGCCATAAAGAGCTGCTGAATAGCCTTGTATCTCTAAAGGATCTTTACATAGAAAACTGCCCAGAACTCGAGATGCTTCCCGAGGATGGATTCTCCGCCTCACTTCAGCATTTGGAAATAGAAGGATGTCCCAAGCTTGAAAAACAGTGCCAAGAAGGGTCTGGCCTAGAATGGCCAAAGCTTATGAACATCCCTGATCTTGGGGTCCCTTCAACTTCAAGTGAAGCTCCAGTCCAGAAGAATCGTTCAAAGGCTTGGCTTCGTCACTTCATTTACTGCAAAGGTCAGTTAGTAGTAGATCTTTATTTATCGTCTACCATCCAAAAACTGCGAATCATCATCCAGAAATTTTGATATCCATTTATCATTCATTTTTTCAGCAGGTACTGGAAAACAATGAAACTCTCCAAACCATTATGCTCTTCTAGTGCAACAAACAGCTAAGGTAAGTTCTTGTGAGCTTTTCTTTTTCGTTTTTCTTTGATGCATTTGATCATTAAGTCCATTTCATTTCTCATTCACAATTTTCATTTTCATTTTTCGCGCTTTGCCACAGTAAATGAGAATGAGTTCAGAATCTTCAGATGACACAACCAGATTTGCTTGTTCAAGACCACACAAACGCTTATTAAGTTCATAATTTATGAAGATTGTATTTGTTTTTGTAAGGGAAATAAATGTGTGTATTTATTATTCAACTGCTGGGGAGTTTCTGTATCTATTTGTCTTGGGAGCATATAGCTTTCAATACTACTTTATTGTTGTTCTGGATTCTATCAAGACAAATATTTTGGTAAAAGTATATGTACTAAAGAAATTTCACCTTTGCAATTTGATCAGATTGCAGACAAAATATATGCTCCATTGTTTGAAACTACAGACAAACTAACCACAATAAATAGACTATTAAAAAAATAAACTTATCCCATTGGAGTAACCAGCATGAGCAAACAAAAGAGTCGTAACAATTCCGGACCTACCCCTCTCTAAGTACTAATGTCATAACTACTTAGTTCCGGAAATACAAAGTATAAAACTGTACAAAAGAGACGCCCGCTCTCCACCATCACAAAGCCCATATTTCATTCGGTAGCATTATACCGAAGATGCTGCTCATAGTAGTTGACCAACTGCAAAGGATAAAAAGATATGCTGTCTCAGTTTCAATGAATAAACGATAGAAAGTTTGGTTATTCGAGTTCAAAAACAACTCTTGTGAGAATAAGAAACCGTAATGAAAAGGCAGGTAACTACCAGAAGAGGGTTGTTCGCCTTTAGAAACTTGTTGTCAACTGTAACTTCCTTCCCGTCAGACCTGCATGCATTCCCGCAAAACAAACATACTTATTCACTAAAACAAATATTTAACAGGGGAAAGATCGCGTATATGGCTGCTTTGACAGAAAGGTTTGACCAAACATGAATCTAAACTGTGATTAAAGGTTTGACCACAAGGCAACACCATGGATGCAACAACAGCCTGATTTACTTGTTGAATCCAAGTCAAACACAAAGAATGAACTTTAGAAAATAAAGACTTTGGTATCAATATATGTAACAAACACCGTTTATGCAATTATCCAAGCATGACTAAAGAATTGAGTATCGGATAACAAACCTCTTTGCCTTGAATGTCAGAGAAACATTCTGGCTGTTGTTGGATATGCAAGTGGAAAAGCTTATGGGCCTGACGATCTCCGTGATGGCACAGATATCCTTCGAATGGTCAGTTCTGCTAACAATTAAGGAACCGTTATCCATATTATTGGGAGTTTGAGTCCCTTGATTCCCTGTTATTCCACAAGAACCATTCTCAGCTGCTGCATTTTGACCAACACCTGTTACAGATGTTGGCGTCTCTTTCTTAAATCTCCTAACAGAACCAGACTTCCTCCTTTTTGATCCAGTTGAGCGACCAAACTGAATTGGTTCAGTACCATCAGCACTCTCCAGCCCATTCGTAAGGCTGCCTTGCTCTGACCCAGGAGCTTCTTGTGACTGTCCTGGCAATCTGTCGACAGAGTTCTCACGAACAGCAGCTGATCCTATCAGTTCACTGAGTTTTAAGTTCAACTCAGTGTGCTCCTCCCTGTCCTCAGTTGCGGAAGCTGGTTCAGTGGTAGTTGTGCCACCAGCATTGTCTGCCTCACTATTCGCAGCGAAATTTTCATTGGCAGGAGAGATTATAGGTCCCTCCGTCAGCTGATAGTTTCTAGCTGGCACGCTATAAGTAGCAGCAGTAGGGGAAGACGAAGACGGTTGTGGCTTTTTCTTGCTTTGGGTCGAGGCACTTCCAGACTTCCGCTTGCGCCTACGTGCAGACTTCTTCCCCGACCGCAAGCTTCAAAAGACCAAGAAAAATGCACAAACGCAAAAGAAGCACAACAATCAAAATCCACCATACACAAATCATTCTAACTAACAAATTGAAAACACAAATTTACAAAAATGCACAAAGAAAAAGGATAGAACAGAATGAACCTACCTCTCCTCAAATGCATCAACAACATCAGAGACGAATGACAGATTATCAAAAGGCTCCCATGTATTCGCTGTCTCTGGCCAGCCTCGCCTAATTAACAATTTACCAATCACCTTCATCAATACTAATAATATACAAAGTTATCTAGTATACCATTAAAGACTGCAAAATCCAATACTTCTCAATCAAAACTTTGTATGTCTATGGAGACGGAGAACAACTCACCATTTAATTAGATACTGAACTTGGCCCTTCGCGTATTCGGAGCAGTCAGCAAATTTCCCACAAAACCCGGAAAATACGGACAATGTGCCACGAGAATTAGCAAAAAATAAGGATGAAAAACAAACACATTAAATAATCAAAACCCAAAACCCTTGTTATATCTATCCTAAAACCAAAGAATTAAATGATAAAATTTATACCTTCCGAACCCTTTTCTTCCGTACAGCCTCGATTTCGTAGTACCCTTCAGCCAGCTTAGGCGTCTCCGCCTCTCCGTCCCCATCTTCTTCTGCCGCCTCGTCAGCCTCCTCTTCCTCATCTCCTTCTATTGGTAAGCCCTCCTCAAATGGTTCATCATCCCCGCCTTTCTCTCCGCCTCCGTCCTCGTCTTCAGCGTCCTCCTCAACAACCGGCCGCTTCCCTTCGGCCACAGCAGCCCTTCTCCCCTCAGCAGAAGCAGGTTCTTTACCCAGAATCCTCAGATTTTGCGGCGTGGGTCCCTCTCTCTGAGTCGAATCAAGAAATGGAGAGGGAGATGGATTGCCCAGACCATTTCCGGTCTTTTCAAAGCCGCCGTCCACCGCCGTGACTGGCGGAGGTACTAGTGGTGATGGTGATGCTTCTTGGGACTGCCTCCTTTTAGCTCCTTTCATGGATTTTTCTGAAAGAATTTCTTTACCCTTCTTGATGTGAACAGTAGGATTTTTACTTGCAGAAGGCTTTTGTGAAGTGAGAAAATGTTTTTGAAGAGAGAGAAAGGAGAAAGAGGAGAGAAAGGAAGAATTTTTTTTCTCTTTGGGTCTTTTTGGGTATTTTTTTCTGATACTGTGTTACATGCCACAATCCAAAATGAGGTGAGAGACAATTTTATAGTGATTCTGAACCACATGATCTAATATGCCAGATCCACAACAGAATGGTTCCTTTTTGGGGTTTGGGGGGAATATTGTAAGAGAGAATCGTATAAATTAATGAAAATTTTAATATGGACCATGGTGTCTAACAAAACATGTGGTTCAAATTTATTTATATCAATAAAAAATTATCTATTTTTTACGTAGATAAATTTGAAATTCATGGTCCATTGAACCATATAGTTATTAGACCATGGTCTAAATCAATAACCATAAATTAACTCCATTAAAATTTCTTTGACATTTTGCAATTTGCCGACTTGAAGAGGAACGTATCAGTTGACACTTGAAGAGTGCCAGTTCAAAAGTTCAATAAGTTACTAATTATTAGATGAAAATTGTAGCATAGAATCCTATAAATTAATGAAAATTCTGATATGAACTATGGTCTTCAATTTAACATATGGCTGGAATTTATTCACATCAACAAAAAAACTATTTATAATGTGGATGAATATGGAACTCATGGTCCATTGGACCTTGGTCTATATCATAATTAACCATAAATTAACTCTTGTATTAGAAGTTCTTTGACAATTTGCAATTTGCATCTTTGCTTTTTACCTATTTATTTTTTGCATTTTGTCCACTTTGTTCTACATGAAACTGGTTTCTCGCTTACTTAACTTTCTAGTTCAGTGTTAGTCGCCCCCCAGCATTAGCTTCACTAGTAGTGATGGCAATGACCCAACTGAATCGAAGGTCCGACCCGACCTAGTCTAGGTGGGCAGAGATGAATTTGCCCCTCCCCCACTATCATGGGCGGGATAGATGATATTCTCGTTCTCACCTTGGTCCGCACCAGTCCATCACGCCTGCCCCGTCTAAAATATTAAATACAAATAGAAAATATAAAATACAAAAAAGACGTCAAAATTGAAAAGACACGGAGAATTCTCAAACTCCTTGGAGACTCCTCTCTCTTGTAAATATTTCGGAACCCCATCTTTTTATGTAGCAAACTAGTATCTTTTTAGATAGTGTTATTTCGTTTAACATGCATTAAATAATTTTTGTTTACAATTTTGTGTGCTTTTTTAAAAGTTTTGTATATTTAACATATTTTTGTCAAAACTTTATTTAATTTCTCTAGTCAGAGCTGGCCGAAAGTCAAAGTTTGAAAGAAGAAAAAAAACTCCAATTTTCTCCAGTTGGGGATGACAAAGATGTGTCAGGATGAGAATTAGATGGAGGAAGCGGGACCGAAGCTGGAGACCATAGTTTTCGCCCCACCACCCCGTGTCATCCCTATTCACAAGTGTTTGTAGCAGCGTTGTCATTCACATAAGGGGTTACAGGTCCCTCCATCAGCCAAACTATTCTAAATCCCGAATAAAAAACAGAATTTACAAAATATTGTACACAAAGAGCAAGGAAAGCACAAAAGGAAAAAAATGAACATTCAAACAAAAAAGAAGGAAAAAGTAATATTTAAGACTTAATTAAATTAAAAAATAAATTTCGTGCGTAATTCATGCTTCAAAAGTCAAATAAGTTACTAATGACTAGAATTAGGATACTAGTGTATATTTTTTTCAATCCGTATTAATTTATTATCAGTTCTAAATTTAAATTATGTAAACGGATAATAGTTATTTCAATTAGAAAAATAGTTGTTTTAGAATGTATATCGAAAATTGTTTGAATTTAGTTCAGGGGACAAGACAGATCGAATTTATTCATCACAGGATTCGATGAAATACCTTGAAATTTATGTCGAATTGGTAGGTGTACATGTAAGTGGAACTTTATTCTGATCACGCTTACTAAATTGATCATTTGTTAATTTCCTCTTTTATTGTGAGATAAGAATATCTCATCTTAACAATGCTTAAGACTGAATGAATCAATGAATGGAAGAATGAAAGCTAAAAAACTCGAACTTTAACCCCCTTTGCCTTTTTTTTACCAAAGACTCCCCGAAAACCCTATACGACGTATCTAATCATCAATTCTATTGACAATTTTTAAAAACTATTCATACTATGATCATAGTATACGACGGTTAGGCAAAAAGGCCCCCCATCGTCTAGCGGTCCAGGACTTCTCTCTTTCAAGGAGGCAACGGGGATTCGACTTCCCCTGGGGGTAGGGTACTACGAAAGGAAGTTGATTACAAATTACCAATAAGCCTACAAGTGATTCTTCCTGGGTCGATGCCCGAGCGGTTATTAGTTTCAATATTTCAATTAGGAAAACGGATAATAGTTATTTCAATTTTATTGTGGATACTCAAATTAAAAAAGGAAAAAGTAATATTAAATACTTAATTGTGTTGAAAAAAAGTCGTGCGTATTACGTGTTTATATATTAGTTTTAAAAATATCAATATTGATATTATTTACATTATTATTTAATAACTTGTTAATTATGAACTATTCAAATTTGATTTTGTACGTTCATATATATATATATATATATATATATAGTAACCATCTAATAAATAACTAACACTTGACGAAGACATCTCGACGAGAAGATCCACCAAGATGTGATTCATTTTGAATCAAGTTAGACATAATTACAAACTAAAGTGCAAAGTACATTCATGACTCATTAGAGGAAATTGTTGTTCTAGTAAGTTATGCATCCAAATGATATTATTACATTGTCGTGAACCTCCAACTTCATACTTTATTTTTTTTATGAATAAAGGACATATAGAGTTACAATAAACACACATATGTAATTATCTAAGTACGATTAAAAAAATTGAGTATTGAATAACACACATCTTCGCCTTGAAAGTTAGAAAAATATTCTAGTTGTTTGATATGGAAGTGGAATAATTTATAGGACTGACAATCTCGGTGATGACGCAGATATCCAGAATGGTAAGTTTTTCTAATAATACGGGAATCATTCTTATTAATATCAAGACTTTGAGTCATTTGATTCCCATGTTTTGACACAAAAACCGTTCTCAACTGCTGCATTTTAATTAACACATGTTGTTATATATGTAGGTGTATCTTGCTTAAATCTCTTAACATAACTAGACTTTTTCATTTTTGGTTTAATAGAGCGGCCGAATTTCATTAGTTCTACTCCATCAGCATTCTCCAGCTCATTCGTAAGGCCACCTTGTTCTGACACCGAAACTTCTTGTGATTGTCCAAAAAATCTTTTCACATAGTTTTTTTTTGGGGGAGCTTCTCATCATCATGTTTTCATTAAGTGTTAGTTTTATTTATTAGATCATGAATATGTTGATTATAAAATCTCTCTCTCTCTCTCTATATATATATATATATATATATATATATATATATATATATATATATATATACACGCTCACACACGCCAAAATCTATATATAAACGTACAAAATCAAACTAATTTGAATGTTATGTTAATTTTTTTTGTAACTAACACATAAGTTATTAAACAATGGATAAAAATAACATCAATATTGATATTTTGAAAACGAATATTTAAACACGTAATACGCACGACACCTATTTCAATATAATTAATTTTATATATTACTTTTACCTTTTATAATTTGAATGTCCACTTCCTTTTGATTAATCTAATAAATAACCGACACTTAATGGAAACATGATGACGAGAAGCTTCACCAAGATGTAATTCTCTTTGAATCAACTTAGACATAATAAGTTGCAAAGTATAATTATGACTCATTTGAGAAAATCGCTGATCTTATCATCCATATAAGATCATTAAATTTTTGTGAACTTCGAACTTCATACTTTAACTTTTATGAATGAAGAACGGGTAGAAATTATAATAAATACAACATGTATAATTATACAAGTATAACTAAATAAATTGGGTATTGGATAACAAAAATCTTTGCCTTATAAGTTAGAGAAATATTATGGCTATTGTTGGATATGGAAATGGTATTGACGTGACAATGCTAAAAATACAGGAATCATTATCGATAATATTATTCGTTTGAGTCCCTTGATTTCCGTTTACACCACAAGAACCATTCTCAGCTGCTGCATTTGGATCAAGTCCTATTATAGGTGTTGGTGTCTCTTACATAAATCTCCGAACAGAACCAGACTTTTTTTTATTCAGTCGGGCGACCCAAATTGAATTGGTTCGACACCATTAGCACTCTTCAGCCCATTCACTAGGCTATCTTGCTCTGACACAAGAGCTTTCTGCGGTTGTCCAGGAAATCTTTTGACATAGTTCTCACGGACAACGGACAACAACTGATCCCTTCGGTTCACTGAGTTTTACGTTCAACTCAGTGTGCTCTTCCCTTTCCTCAGTTGCGGAAGCTGGTTCAGTGGCAGTCGTGCTGCCAACATTATCTGCCTCACTATTCGCAACGCTGTTTTCAATCACATGAGAAGTTATAGGTCCCTCCGTCAGCCGATATTTTCTAGCTAGCACACTGTAAGTAGTAGCGACAAAAAAAGACTTGCTTTGATTTGGAGTACTTCCGTTTACGTCTACGTGCCAACTTTTTACCCGACTGCAAGCTTAAAAAAACAAAGCAAATTGCACAAAATCCAAAAGAAAAAGATCATTCAAACATCTCCTGACTACATAAATCATTAGAACTATTCTAAATCATGAATTAAGAACACAATTACAAAATAAGCAAAGAACACGGAGTAAACATAAGGAAAAAGTGAACATTCAATTAGTAAGGAAAAGTAATATTGAAGACTTAATTATATTAGGGAAATGTGTTGTGCAGAATACGTACTTAAATATCAGTTTTCAAAATATCAATATTTATGTTATCTGCAGTCATTGTTTAATAACTTATGTGTTAGTTACAAATAAAATTTGCATTACTATTCAAATTTAATTTAATGGTTGAGAACACCCATTTTTTTGTACAATGGTGAACAATGTGCCATTGAAATTTAATCTAATGGTTGACCCTTTTTGTGCACAATGATGAAAAATATTATACGTACACGACAGGTGTTCGTCTAACGACAGGTAAGTTTTGACCCAATTTAAGTTTGAGACCCAAACTAAACCTCCCAAATCAAACTCAAACCAAACCTTATCCAACCAGAAACCCAACTAAAATAGAATTAGACCTTTGTACTATTTGTTAACTCTTGTACTCTAATTCGGACTTTAATAGTTGAAACATAATAAAGTCAATTTAAATTAAACACTCAAAAAAATTAATTAAGAATAATAGTCTTTTTATTAATAAAATAAGGGAGAAAAGCGCGAAAAATTAAACAAGGGCTAGGAATATCGTTTCTTTTGACTTAAGGCGGCCCACTTTGCAGGGCTTGTTTGCCATGTGTAACATTTGACACATGTTGTACAAGGATGTTTGGTGTTTGTATATCATGAATTTTTTTTTTTTTTGCTAAATATATATCATGATTGTAAATCCGATTAAAGTGTCAAAAAGTAAAAAATCTCATATATGACTAAATTTGTTAACCATTGGATTAAAGATTTAATGGTTAAAATTATTTTTTAATATTATTAAAAATTCTAACAAGTATTATAAAATAGATAATCTTAACCATTAAATCTTTTGATTCGATAACTAACAAGTGTTATTATATATGAAACACTTATTGTTATACATAGTAACCAAAAAGCATGATTATTTAATATGTCAAACATCTATACAATAATACTCTAGATAAGAATAACTTCCTTATAATAATAAAAAATTATGGTCCCAACTCGATACCAGTTATAAATAGAATAAATTCTACATTGTAATATTCCATCTTTTTTCGAACTATCCTTAAGAAATTTACCTCCATACAATAATAAAAAAACATTAAATTTTAAATATATTTATATATATATATATATAAAATATAGAGAATTATTTAAGTATGTTATATTAAACTTAAGATGATATGAAATACTTATGATTATGTATGATTTGAAATGATAATGAAATTTATGATTATTTTAGTATTTATATATGTATAATAAAAAGAAAACAAACGGAAAGATATTTCGAAGATACAACATACATGAGTGAATATTTTAAATGCATACATGATGTACATACAATTTTTTTTTATATTTTTTATATACTGGATTATCAATGAATCTTCTAAATCTAATATATACACAATGTACATGCATGGTGTACGTACATTTGTTTTTTAAACCCATTAATCTTATATATAATTTTAAAATTTATGTTTTTAAAAATATGAAGGGACATTTTTTAAGTGTCGTATAATGTATATTAGTTATTTTTTAAAATTATAATTTTTATACGTAAGACTCTATTTAAGAATAACCTCCGTATAATAATATTTTCTTCGATTTTGAAAGTATTATTATATAGAAATTTTAATGTACAATTATTTTCTATAGGAACAAAATTCAAGCCATCCCACATGGTCAAAGAAAGTATCAATGCAAGGAATTAGAAACCGTTTTTATTTGAAAATTTTATTTTGAGTTTAGTAGACGAATGAGTGCTTGTGAGCCAACTAGAATAGTTGATAATATTGTGACGCGTTCTATTATTCGTATGTTATGATTGAATTCCTCATAATTTTTAAGTAAAAAAATGTTTGTGAAAGAATAAATATAACAAAATGAAAAAAAAAATCATTTAATTTTTGGATTAAGTATTGTTCAAATACACACATCTAATTGAAAAGCGAACGAGTAATATCAAAGTACAATCTCTTGTTCCATTCCGACTTGAAATGCAATATTAAAAGAGTTACGAGTCTAGCCCTTCCCAAATAAGAGGCCGGCTTTGCAAGGGCAACCCGGAGTGAACCTATACTAGTCTTCACCAAAGTTGGAGATACCGAATTTTCTGTAGGAAAAATAAAATAATAATAAATATAAATAAATAAAAGTTTTTTTTTGTTTTTTTAACAATCTTTAGGCATGCAAGTATGTTTTACCAAATGCTGAAAAATCCGATATTACTATAATATAAAAAAGGAATTTACTATGCACAAATAATTTATAGTGTTGCAAGAAAGAAAAAGAAAAAGAATCGAAAATGGAAGGAGAATCATAAAATGAGCCTCAAGAAACAAATTGTTTTGCCTCAGAAAATATACACCGTTTTCAAGATCTAAGATTGATTTTATGAAATCAAATACTGCTGCAAATGCTTCGTTCTTCGTTTGTTTTTCAATTTTCGAAAACCACATGATTCAATTTGCCTGATTCTTTCCCTGCTTACTCCCATCAGTTCACCTATTTCTTGCAATGTCTTCATTCTTCCGTCTTCTAGTCCGAATCGCCATCTAATTACCTGCTTCTCTCTAGGATTTAGAGTGTCTAAAACCTTTTCAAGATCCTGCCTCATGAATTGCTTCATCAGTAAATCTTCAGCTGTTTCGGCTTCAGGATCTGATATGACTTCCTGTAATGTAGAAATGGCGTTAAAATTACAGGAGACGAAATGCAAAAGGGAAAAGGAAATGATTACAGACGTACTCAGGGGCGGACGCAGACATAAACATTTTGGAGGCCAAGGTATAAAAAAATATAATGCATCATTTCATACGTCTAATTTTTTTTTGTAGATATGGGGGAGAGGGAAATGATCCAAGTCCGTGAATTCTATTTAGTCCAATGATGTTGTTATATGTGGAGCGATTTCATTGGTGTACTAGATGATGTACTAGAAGATCCGGAGTCATACTGATAGATAGATAGAACATAAATTTCCATCTAAAAAAAGAAGGGAAAGAGTATCTGGCATACCGAAGGTTTGAGGTTTTGGTTAATGCCAATTTTCTGATCAAGAGATCTTGGAGCTTTAGGTGTTAGCATCACAGCTGAGAGTCTCTTCATTGAGAGCCCAGTTGCCTCGGCGACTTCTTCATCATTAGCATGTCTACCGTGCTCGGTAAAGAGCTGCTTTTTGGCCTCTTTCACTCTATAAGTTGCCTCAACCATGTGGAACTGTAATCACAGAAGGCATAAATCAAAAGCGAACTATGTATAAAAAGAATGAATTTCCATCAAATGCGCAATTTTATGAAATGCAGTAATACCAAGTTTTTTTATCCTTTTCATTCAGATTAAAGTGGCTGATAGAGACTTACTGGCAGCCTAATTGTCCTAGACTGATCAGAAAGAGATTTTCGGACTGCCTGCTTTATCCACCAATGAGCATAGGTGGAGAACTTGAAACCTTTTGAAGCGTCAAATTTCTCCACGCCTCTTACAAGGCCTCGGCATCCTTCCTGAGAATAAACTTGGAGAATCAATTCTTGGGACAAAAAAGGAGATAAAACTACTATTTTAAGAAGAAACTACGTCACAATAGACACCTGAACCAAATCTTGAAGATTCATTCCAGCTCCCTGATAATTCTTTGCGATTGAAATAACAAGACGTATGTTGCTTTTAATCATTCTATCTTTGCATAGAATACCATAATTTAATCGCTTCCTCAAGGTCTTTGGATCAACACCAGCAGCAGCAGCCCATTGACCAAAAGTGGGGTCACCCTCACAACGTAGTACAAGTTCCTCTTTAAGTCTCTCCAGTTTTAGTAGATCCTACATCATTTCCAGGAAGTCAATGAAAAACGAAATGTTAGAACAAATAATGCTGATGATTTACAGATGAACCACAAAATGTGGTTCCCTGCAGATAATTTACAGGTATAGCAGAATAGGTAGCAAGAAAACTAAAGCAAAATAATTTGAATACTGGATTTCACACCTGTATTCCTACTGATAGCTCTTGCTCTTCAGTAGCTGTCAGCAGCTTGGAAGAACTGGTAGTTCCTCTTAAGTGACGCAACGGATCAGAGTAGTCTATATCTTGCGTAGAAGAACGCTTTTTCCGGGCTGTAGAGCCAGATTTCACAGACACAACATTGGCTGCTGACCTCTCAGCTGCCCTATCTCTTTTGTCTTTTCTTTCCTTTTGCCGCTTTGATTTCACAGTGATATTAGCAGAGAGCTGTTGTGTTTGAAGAAGCTCTAGCTCTTCATTAGTAGGCTCAACATCATCAGATTCCGAGAAGGGGGGCTCGAAGGAATGATTTTTTTCCAATCCAATTTCATCAACTTTTGATTCCCCAATTACACCGGCTCTTTCTGCAAGTTGATATGACTGAATGCTCTCGAACATGTGGGTATTAGCATCAGACGGCACATCAATTTCTTTGTTATCAGATTTCTTCGAGTTACCATGACCGGCCATCATAGCTGCATATTTTGCAAACTTAACTGCAGCTTTTGCTAGAGCAACTGCCTCTGCTGCAGCTGCCGCTATAATGGCCTCTTCACTTGTAATAAGATTCTCCGTCGCCAAAGCAGCTCCAAGATTTGTCTGCACATTCATTGAAGTCTGCAAGAACTCTAAACAATGTCAACCAATGACTTATCAAATATAGACTTAGTTCCATGAGCAAGATTACACTATTTGGAGGTAAGGATTTCTAGATTCCATTCAAGAAACCACAAAACATGAATAGTACAGGCCCTGAATGTCCCGAAAAACTGTGTAAGTATCTAACCACGGCATTCAATTAAAGAATAATCCAGCTTCAGTTTAGACAATTCTAACATACATAAATTAAAGCTGCCTAACCCAAATACAGGTTTACTTATTGTAGTGGACTAATTTCTCTCTCAGGGAAAAATTTGAGAAACGTCTGTGCTTGTCAAGGAAGACTAGCGTAGTTGGCTTAGCACTTCCGACTCGGAACGATGGGTCCGGGTTCGATACCCCTGCCCCTTATAATAGTAATTTTTTTTTAAAAAAAAATTAAAAGAGAGAGAGACATTTGTGCTTAATTGCTAGGTTAACTAAATGATTTTAAAATTTTGATTTGAAACTATGACTAGTAAATGATCAAAAAGTCATAAAAACATCATGATTATCAACAGACAACAAATGTATGTACTGGATGATACTAAGCTTTGATGAATTGTCATCTAGTTCAACATTGCTTACCTCTATAGATGGACCAGTAGCCTCCGTATAAATCCACGGTCTGCTTGCAGCAATTAAACTTGAATTAGCATTTAAAGATAGCAACTTTAACTTCTCCATATCAAGGATAGACGTCATTGTTGATGATGTCTGGGGCTTCCATGGACCATCTGTTGTAGAATTTGAATTTGCTTCTGAAGATGTTAACCGCAGCTTCTCAATCGCAAGCAGTGTAGTCGTAGTAGATGTTTCCGGTGATGTAGTTGATAAGATGCATTGTGTACGACTATATTCAGGGTCTCTACCTTTAGCTGCATTTTGAAGAATAAAGAAAATAAGATCCACCAACCTGCATAAGAAAGAAGCTAAAGAAACCAAAAGAGGACCTTTCATATCCCAAAATTGCTCTGATATGATATGAAATACTCCCTCCGTGTCACAATGTAAGGCATTTTGGTCATTTTTGCATAGATTAAGGAAGAGGAAAATGAATGATATCTTTGCTATGATATCCTTTACTAATTCCACAAGGATGAGAGAATTGAATTTATGGATGAGAGCAACTTCATAAAAATAATCCTTACAGTTTGCAGAAGGACAAACATTTTGGGAAGAGATAAAAGGGCTAAAAGGCCCTATACTATGAAAACGGAGGGCGTATATAAGAGTATAGGCCACAATTTACTCAGATAGACACAGTTAGAACTTAGAACAATTAGTCAGTTGTGACCAACTGAAACTTTCGAAGCAACTGAATGTATCCCTCCTCGAAACAAAATAAACATCTCAGAATGAGAAAGCCAAGGGAGAACATGTCAGATGCACAGAATACGTGCTTAAAGTAAAGATCTTCCTGAAAAACCATAGACAATAATTACTGAAAATCCTCCTGAAACAAACCTTGAAGAAAAAACCATTACGGGGTATTATCTTAGACAATTATCTAACTCACTGATCTAAATGTTCATATTCTCACCTTGATACAGGATTTCAATCTAGAGGCTCAGTTTGGTAGCTAAAACTAAATTTCCCTTTTGCATCTACAATACGGGATCAGGGAACATCAGCAAAGGCTCATTGTTGTAAGTTTATCTTGTAATTGAGCTCTATATACAGATTAGCCAGATCAACAAGTCAAAAGTATTCAAAAAGATGGATGCGTACGCTTAGCTTCTGAAAACTTTTTTTAAACAATCAATAGCAAAACGAAATGTACTTGGATAGCTAAGGTATTAAAATCATCATGGGCTCTTAATCTTGATTCATTTAGACTAAGCATCTGTCTTATAAGCCAAATCTTAAATACTACATCATATTAATCACTCACTTCAACACATTTCGTTTATTTTCTTATCTGCTTCCAAACCTTTTCAGACCATCTAAAGGAAACAAATATATATATATATATATATTGTCTAAAAAATAAGCATCCATAAACAAACACTACATCAGCTCAATACTCAAAAATCTTGGCCTCCACAAACAATTCAATAAACAAAAGGATTAAATTACTTTCTAATCCAACTCCTATCGCCGGTAAACATAATTTGCTAACTTACTATGCATTCAAATCCAAGAACTAATGAGAAATATCCCACAAACTACACCTAAAGAATGGTTCTTTCTGCAAAATTCAACAGACATTCTGAGTACTATAAAAAAATAAAAATAATAATAACCCACTTCAATTACAATGGAGGACTATACAACACATTCATCAACCTCTATATATTTCAAATCTAATTTAAAAAAAAACAAGAAGCCAAGTAGAGGGACTTACAGTGTTGATGAGTGGCAGAATGATGATGGTGGGATTTAAAGGTAAGAACAAAAGAGTCAGGAAAACACTTGAATTGTGGCAAAAGACAAGACATGTTTTTTCTTCTTCTACAAATTTGTTTCCATACATATATATGTATTTTGTTTTACAGCAAGAAAACTATGGTTTCATTACAAAAATCTTATCTTTTTTCAGTTTGAGATTTTGACTGCAGATTTATGATATGACATTCAAAGGAAGATTGGTTAATTATGGTGAATGAAGAAGAGAGTGAAGAATGTGATGATAAGAAAAGAAGAGGATAAGAGAAAGGTCACTGCTTGCTGGGAGAATTGAGGACCAGAGAAAGGACAAGCTGGCTCTCAATCTCTTCTTTTGTGGGTTTAGATTTGGGCTTTTGGGTGGATTTAGATTTTCAGCCCACTTGGAATCAGGCCCATTTAGCAAATACCCGGAATTTAGAGGGATCTGTCACTTTAGTCCTTCAAGTTAAAAAAATATGTGATTTACCTTGTCCATCAAATCAAGGTACTTTAACACGATTCCATAATTCCTCCGATTATGACATATAGATTAAAATTAATTAAGCAAAAAATAAAGTATTTTAATGTTTAAAATACAGTATCAATATTACTTTAAACTTGTATACTATAATCATATTTAAGAGAGTAATATTACAAGTCATATCCATGTTACTCTCTCAAAATATTAGTATTACTCTCTTTGAGAAAATTAGTGGAACATAAGTAATATTCAAGATAGTAATATTGATATTTTAACTAACAAAATATCTTTAATTTTCACTACATATCTCAAGAGTAATCTAGCAGGCTAAGCATTTAGCCAATTAATTACTTAAAATTGGGGTAAAATTATAAATAATTTGTTGAATATCTTATTCAAATAATGATGAACATTGTTTAATTTGATTTTTTATATTATAAAATTGAGTCTGTCCTGTCGGCACTCTATCCATTTTCCCATTTTCATGATTTTACGACACATCGGGAAACCTTAAAAAACTTCAAAATTCTACAAAATTTCCAATGTCCACCATTGCCTTCACCGCCTTTAAGCCCGCTAGGGTTCTACTCCAAGCAGTAGCTAAGGCCACCTCCAAATCAACCACCACCGGAGCAGCAGCTAAGGCCGCCGCTACCAAAAAGAAAAAATTGACCACCACCACCACCACTGGCCGGTCAAAATCTACGCCGTCAGCTGCTTCCAAGCAGGAACTGAAGCCCCCGGCTGCATCTGGGAAAAGGGTATCTGGGCTTCTTAAATTGTATCCGATTTCACCTTCTTTGAGTAGCTTCCTGGGTGTCTCCGAAACTTGTCGACCGCATGCTGTCAAGGAAATTTGGGCCTATGTCAAACTCCATAATCTCCAAGTACTACCTTTTTTTGCTTGATCATTTTATTAGTCTCATATATACTCACTTCGTTTGCATTTAACGGTCGCCTATACATACTTTTTCCGATTTCTAATTACTTTGTCACTTTAGAAAATGAGTATTGAATGTCTACCCCTATTCTTATAGTAGTAGTAAATGTTTATAAGTTTAATTGGAGTTACGAAGAGGAGGGGAGAGTAATATTGTCTATTTATCATTTAACAGATAATTCAATTATTTCTTTAATTTGAGTGCACGTCTTATAGTGACAATTAAATATAGACAGGGGAGTAATTGTTACTATTAGTAGATGATTTTTGAAGATTAGGCTTATGTTTACTTTAGACCGGGTATGATGATGCAGGACAAATGGGAGAAATTGTCCAGCAAGAGAGAATCAGGAATTTTGATATATCTTAAGAGCAACAAATAAATTGATTTAGAAAGCTGAATCAAAGGAAAAGCCGAAGGAAACGTAAAGATAAACCCCTCAGCGTCGCACTAAGAGTAGAGAACTATAGGCGTCTCACCTAAAAGACAATCCTAGACGTCACACCTAAAACCGTAAGGTGTCACACCTCAGATTTGATCCGTAAGGTGTCACACAACCGGAATTACATAAAATCTGTAGACTCTTTTATTTGAATAAAGATAGCATACATAATAAATAGAGAACTCATAGACCAAAACCTAAGTTAACTAGGAAAAGACACTACGACCTAAACAAACTAGGAAATTGGCTAAAAATCTGCAGACATAACTTAATTAAAATTAGCAACAGACTCTAATAAAAATAGAATGATGTAATAAAAGACTCCAAACTGCAGATATTGACCCCTTTTGCGTTCCCTATCATATGACCATGATGACAATTAACCTCTTGATTTTGATATTCTAGTCGGAGGTTCATTAATTCAAGTTTGTGTTCCCGTTGATTAACTCCAATATTGGTGTTCTCCATCCTGATATTACTTTCAATTTGCTTTAGTGAAATTAGAACAAGGCGCTTTGTAGGATTGTTCCCATGACCATGTAATAAGCTCTTAAGTTCCGTCAAATCCTTTACTTCTATCAACCCGAGGGGGGAAAATGATTCTTTTCACATGCCTCTTATTACAGCATAAAAGTGTTCTCGTTACGAATAATAGTAACAAGGATTTAGAGATGTTGAATTCCTCTTTCTATTTGATCAGTCATTCTGCATCCATGGTGTTCTTAGTCAACCTGGTGATTGACATTGCGATTTTTGACCGATTTCCTTACCTTTTGTGCCTGTCCATGCAGTACACATCATTATTCTTGGCTTTCTCTCCTCTTTAGAAGCTTTTTATGGTAGTTTGGGAGGGTTACTCTGTTGCATATATTGCTGTATTTGGTTTACTTGCTGCCATTTGGAAAAAAAAGGAAGTTTGATTTGTTTGAAAGTTGATCTCTCTTGCAAATACAATTTGAGTGCATGCCTTTAATTAGAGTAACATATTCAGTTTTTGTATGTGATTATTATAGCATATTCTATGCTTTGATATCTAGTTTTTGAAGATATACGTGCTCTTGATTTACTTGGTTGACGCAATATATACAATATAAGTAATTAATGAGTTCTAAGACACGGTCATTTTGATCTACAGAACCAAGAAAATAGAAGAGAGATCGTTTGTGATGAGAAGCTTAAAACTCTTTTTGGAGGAAAAGACAAAGTTGGGTTTTCAGACATCAGTAAAATGATTTCTCAACATACTGTGAAGGCTGCCTGACTCGTAACTCAGAAACTCAGCGCCGCATCTTGTATCTTCTGATGATTGTCTCATTTTACGATGGTCTTTTTATTTATGGTAGGATAGGAAGTTGGAGTACACGGTAAACGTTTCTTTAATGTGGGTGTAACTTCATTTGCCATTTTCAGTACATCTTTTTTAACTGTTGGATGGTTTTCTAACTAGTTATGCAAGTTACTGCTGCTGTGGTTTGTGGATCTTGTGATGGGGGATCCTTGGTCATTGCAATGTGATTCTAGTTTTTTTTTCTTCCTTTTCTCTTGTTCTTTTTGAAAGAAATGCTTTTCTTTTCTAAGTGTTGGATCCACATTTTATGAGTGTTGTCGTCTTCTTTTTTCTCCTTCAATTTTGGTTTGTTTGATTGGTTTTTGAAGTTCGTAAAGTAGATTATTTGTAAGAGACGAAGTAGGACTTCGAATGAAAATTTTATATCAGAGATCATGAAAGTGTGTATCCAAATACAACCAAGCAGTTCTAACCAACAGAATTTCGTTGCATAGCATCTAAAATCAGACCTTTGCAGCCTGCATTGATCCATCAAAGGCTATAGATCTAAATTCTTTGTAGCCAGGTGGACAAAAAAGTCGAGGTTTCAAGGTTTTTGCAGAAGATTGTGCACAATGTTGCAGCATCCATCTTTTTTAACTAGTCAAGAAGATACTGAACCCATTGTTGAACAACATCAGAACCATACCATTGTCTGGTTACATCATCAGAACCAACAGGGGAGTGGTAAACTCCTTCTAGACTGATATTAAGGGCGCCTTCCAAATGCGCGGAGATTTCTGGGACAACCCCATCACCCCCATACATCTGCTTGCCAACAAACCTGAAAAATTCCATGTTTAAGCACCCCACAAGCTTGTACTTGTTCTTCTTATAGTTCAAATCTTTAACAGAAAGAACCAAACCTACCTGCTTGTACCCTTGACCAACAAAACGAGCACGTAGAGTTGAGGTTGGTGGTTTAGATGCGTTAACAATGTCAATCACTGAGGATTCGACTGGTTCGTACTTAAGGCCATTTCAACATCATATTCATCGGATCCAAGAAAACGAGCCCCTTGAATATACCTACAATTTCAACAACTCATTTAGCTTGCTTCAACCTTCGTAGGGCTTCTAAGGCTGGATCAGAGTAACACATTCTTAAATGCATAAGAATTAGATAAACTTAACTATTTAAGAAGTTTCAAAAGCATATTTTCATTCATAAAACATTAAGAACTTGCAGAAAACAGAGAAATTTGAGGCTCTAAAGTACCTTCTTGCTAAAAATGAAAAGCAAAATCCAATTACTTCACTGCAAAAAATGATGAGAAAAGAGTGATACATACAGGAGTGGTGTTCCTAGAGTTAACAAGGAAATATTCGTGAACCCAAAACTTTTTAAAAGTTTACTACAACATACATTTTTTTATAGTTCGTCATCAACAGAAGGATCCATTCTTCTCATGACAAGTTCTTTGCCACCTGATTCATCGGCAAATTTAACTTCTTAAAAGTTATAGTTCGTCGTCAACAGAAGTATCGAAGCGTTAATTCAGATAAAGTAATATATGTATGGTAATTTAAGTATATCAAAGTTTAAAATTCTATCAGAAATTGAGAATAATATGAGAATAAAAAACTTAAACCATTATATTAATATTAACATGTACTTAGGGAGATGCGTTAGAAAATCCAATTATAAGTTAGAAACATAACTTAGGGGGATTATTTATGCAAATACTCACCACTTCATCATGCAGTCGAAAGCTTGTGCGTACTCAGCACGCTTTTATGAGAAACTTACTCGTAGCTCTTTAACGTTTTTTTAGCCGTTAAATACGGAGTCAGAAACTACCGCCTCCGGGCGTTTTCTTGTTAGTTCTTGGCAATCAATTCACCTGCCGTCGGAGCTGCAGCACTTCGCCCGTTCTCCAATTCTATTTCAACTTTACGAATTTCGTTTTCTGGTAATCTCAATTTCTACTCTCAGTTGATTTACGAATTAGATATAATCTCCCAAATCTTACTAAATCAATCCTTCTTATGACAATTTAATTTATTTTGGATGATAAAAATGTTTCTATAACTGTGGAAATATTACTCTTCAATTCTCTGAATTCTATATATGATTTTTTTTCTTTCTGTTATAGGATCTGTAGGTTCATTAGCGTCTCAATTTGAAGGATTTGATTTCTTCAATTTTCTACCTAGTATGAATAGGAAAGTAGACATTCAATTCGACACACATGGAGATGGAGTACTATAGTCTTGTTACCCGACACCAATTACCTTCTAGAGTTTACTTGTAATGTCATGATACCAGGAATATATTATATTACCATTATTTAAGAGTGGGAGTTGGAACTAAGTTTTAGTGTCCTTATACATATAAGTAGCCGAACAGAATGATTTCTTAGTTTTATTATTGTGGATCCATTTTTGTGTTGGAGCAGGTTTTTCTGTGCTTCCTAAAAGTTGATGTTAGTGCTTGCTGTTGAGAATAGATCTACAGAGTCCTTGGATTGCTACAGAGATGTATATTGTTTATGTAGAATTGAACTGCGTTTTTTTTCTTGGACAGGAAGGTAATTATAAATTTAGACAGACTTATGGCGACAACTTTGCGAGCTCTTTCCCGGATTATGAGGAGAAAGAACCTTTGGCCTATGTACAGCACAGGATCTATGTTGCACTCTCATGCTACTAGTTTTGGTAAGGGCTTCTTCTGCAGTGTAAAGTTGTTTCTTTCTCTTTGTTTATGCATATGACTTTACATTTGTAGTATAAGCAGTTTCTGTTATTGAGCATGTAGGTTTGAGATTTTTATACTCATTACTGAAGCATGGTGTAAAGATACATTCATTCTTCAAACTTCAAAGTATGAGCTTATGTTGCTATAATCTTGTACTTTACGTTATATGTTAACTCCAAGGTCACAATTTCAGGGTTTAAAGAAGTACGTGAAGAAGAGAAGAGTCAAATGGTCGGCAATGTTTTCACTAAAGTTGCCTCAAACTATGACCTAATGAATGATTTGATGAGTGGTGGATTGCATAGATTGTGGAAGGACCGGTAGGTTTCTTGATGATCTGATTTCTGCTGTTCCTTATTCTTTCTTTTTGTCTATTTTTTCCTTTCCACGTGGCTTGACTCTTTCTTCTCAATATTTGATGTGTTTTGGCTCTAATATGTATGTATGTCTTCTTTTTGTCCTTAAAGCCTGGTTTCCGAACTGAATCCATTCCCCGGGATGAAGCATCTTGATGTTGCTGGTGGCACAGGTGAACTTTTTTCCATGGTGATTTTGCTTCATGTTTAGTTTTCTTAGAAATTAAGTGGAGGAAAGTCTGTCATTATTTGATGCACTTTAGTAAAAAATGCTTGTCTAATTTTACAGGAGATGTTGCTTTCAGGATACTAGAAAATATAAACAGTGTCAGACGCCGAGCCATGGGGGAGGCTGTTGAAGAAAAAATACTGGAGGAAACTAAGATTTATGTCTGTGATATCAATCCAAACATGTTAAATGTTGGCCAGAAGCGGGCAGTGGAGAGAGGCAAGAAATTCATGTTGATTATTCTACTTGTTAACTGTTTAGTGGAAAGATTAAAGTTACTGGATAGATGCTTCAGCTGCGTGTGCCTCTTTCTGATAAGAATGGTTAATTTCCACTTTTAGGTTTCGCTGAAGAGAAATCCCTTGTTTGGGTTGAGGGTGATGCAGAAGCCCTGAACTTTGAAGACAACTCTATGGACGGTTATACAATTGCCTTTGGGATCAGGAATGTCACACACATTGATAAAGCTCTTGCAGAAGCATATAGGTTTCTTATTACTACTTGATCCGCTGGTATTTGATTTTTCCTAGGAAGTATTAGGATTGAGATATCATTTCTATAACTGCTACTGGTATCTGAGATTGGCGAATTTTTTCATAATTCCTACTGGCATAGGACATGGACATACTACTCAAATTTCCGTGGCTTTTATCCTTTCTAGATTAAAATAACTTCTCCTACTTCATCAAATGTTGAACTGTTTCACAATTTTTACAGAGTTAAGGTTCCTAGGTTAATGATATAAGCTTGCACTAAGACTTAGTTGGAAATAGTAGCAAGGTGAAATTTATCTTCTCTTTTTTGTTTTTCTTTCTACGACTTGAAATACTAGCCATTTCTTGACCATTATAGTTGATTGATATGGCTAAATGTCTTTAATTGCAAATTCCAACTACTGTGTTTTGTGTTGGACTATGCACTCAAGGTTTTCTCTACAATGTGTTTTTTGTTTGTTGCCAGGGTACTTAAACGAGGAGGAAGATTCATTTGCCTTGAATTGAGCCATGTAGATACCCCAGTTTTCAAAGAATTGTAAGTACCTTTGATGCGAGACATACAGCAACTTAGCCTTCTATGATGTATCACTTGTTTGTCTATCTAAACATACAGCAGTTATACATCTCCTATAGCCTTGGTTGGTATCTCCGATTCTGAGCATGAATTTTGGCTTCTTCTTTTTCCCCTCCTTTTTCAGGTACGATTTATACTCATTTTCAGTCATTCCAGCAGTAGGAGAGCTCGTTGCTGGTGATCGAGAATCTTATCAGTACTTAGTTGAAAGTATCCGCCGTTTTCCTCCACAGGTATAACAAGTGGCTTTCTAGAGGTTTCTTGTTGTCAAGGCAGATTTCTTATATAATCGATGTTTTGATTTCAATAACTGTCGTAAGTCAAGAGGTCCATAGCCCAGTGGGGCTATGGCCTGCCCACGACCGTGAGGTCGAGGGTTCGACACCTCTCCTCTACATGGGGCAAATAAATACTCCCTTCTTAGGGCGGTCCTCCTCCTCTGGTGAGGCTAAAAAAGTAAAATAAAATAACTCTGTCGTAAAAGAGAAGTAGTTCCAATTTCAGTATTCCGTACAATTCATGCAGGAAAAGTTCGCTCAAATGATCGCAGATGCTGGATTTCAGAAGGTAGAGTACAAGAACCTTGTTGGAGGGGTTGTTGCCATCCACTCCGGGCTTAAGTTCTGAAGTTTAACCATCTTGATGCTCCACATCTTCTCTCTTAACTTAGCATTTTGTCCAGAAATTGGCACTTCAAAGGCTTTCTAGATATTATTAGCTGTAATTCGCCTTCCCGAACATTTAGGTTCTAGTCTCCTCCCCTTTAACAAGAGGAGATAGACCCCCCCTCCCAATTTGTTAAAATGGCAGTATTATTTATAGAAAATAAAATAAAATAAAATATACATCATCTTTCTCAAATCTTTTATATATTACATTATTAAAATAATATGCCTTCCAATATATTCTTTCTAGTTCTACATATGGTTGGATTGGCTTCAAACATCTGGTATTTCCACTTTCGGGGAAACCAATCTAGGTTGGTAAAGAGCTATTAGTCGACCCGAAACTCCTTTAACATGATATAACAACTAGGAATCCAACATGTAATAATGTAGCCCGCACTGGAGCCGTGGCGCATTTCTCTTCCCTGTCCAACTTCCCACATTTACATCTCATTTAACAATTCTACTATTCTCCTCCCTATTTCTTCATCAAATCCATCATCATCACAGATTTAAAAATTTATTTGTATCCTAATTTTTTTTGTCGGTATCAGAGAGTTTAACTTAACTAATTCTATTAGGATTGAACACTACGGTCTGCTGACAAAAAAAACTTGTAATTTTACTATATTTAGTAGTACTTGCAGTTATCTCAAATTCGTGATTTTGCTTGAATAAGTATTTAGAATTACATATGTAACCAACTAAACTTTTATATTATAATTAGAGATAATCACTATTTATACCCATTATTTAACTTTGAAAAGCAAGTTATACCCTTTATCTTTTTTGTGTGCCATATATAGCCAATACAATTTTCTAGGTGCCATTTATACCCAAACAGGCGGAATCGGATGATAAGAGGGACGAATCGGACGGCCAGGATTCAGAGGCGTGAGTAAGCACCTCGGTGAAAGCCGATCTGCGTCTTCCTCAGTTGGAATGATTTCATCTCCGGCAAACCAGAGAGACGATTAATTGCTTATACGGCACGACGGAATCCTCATTTTGGGTATAAATGGCACCTCAAAAATTATACTGGTTATTTATGGCACGCAAAAAAGATAATGGGTATAACTTGCTTTTCAAAGTTAGATAATGGGTATAAATAGTGATTATCTCTAATAATTATTACCACCTCTTTCTCTATAAACATTGTGTTAAAAAAAATCAATATTATAACATTATTTGCATTCGTTTCCATCTCTTATCCGATGCACAAGAAGGCGGGGAGCTTCACATGTCTGAGATACTAATCAACGCTGAAAAGGGCGGAGAGTTCTGATTTTTGTAACTTGATAATGTTGTACATTATCAGTGTTTTGTTACTGTTTCTTTTCACTAATACTCTTTCTCAAATAATTGAATGTTCGCTTTTCCTATTTAATTTGAGATATAAATTTGAATAAAAAAAAAGTAGACATTCGATTTTGAAACGGAAATGATTCAACAAGATATACGAAAATGTCTAATTAAGATATTAAAAAAAAATAGGCAATTTGATTCCAATGGTACAACACCTACCATATACTCTTGTCCTTACCCTTAATGCACAGAGAGATTACAAAGCAGGGCTATAAAGGAAACCCTTCAAAGAATGTCGATTAAAGAAGTTGGATTCTAAAGCTTGCAAAGTATGACAGCAATGGCTTATCAATGTTTTCTCTCCCATTTGCCTTCCCTTCTATTATCGCGCTCTCTCCGTTCCAGAATTTGCCTAGACTTGCTTCCTCTAGACCCATGCCTTGAACTGGGGCCGAAAGATTGTCCTTCGAATCCTGGCAAGACATCTGGATCACCGACGCTACCAGTATCGCCCGAGTCCCTGCTTCCATCGAAATTTTCTTCATAACCACTTCCATATTCATCTGACCTCTCTTGAGATTGCAGAATAGTTGGAACTTGGCCAGAGAATTGCCGGCCCCCAGAAAGAACTACTTTTGGTATGGATGAGCCTGAAGTATTGGTGTCTGGCTGAGCACCGCCACTACTTGATCTCAAGTTTGTCTCATTACTTGCTCTTCCATTTTCTCTGTCGCGATATCTTGGCCTGCTGCATAAAGAGAGGTTATTTTACAAAAAAACAAGATTACTAAGATTTCAGCCCTGTTAGCAGTTTTTATCCAAACTTGAATAATCACCCAAATTTCTATCAGCACTAATGAATGAACTGCCAAAGAACAGTAAGAGATCTCATCCATGAAAAGTTGCGATAGACGAAGACATAGTGAGGATACTGGAAAAACCTACCTGCTATGGGCGGAGGGGTTGAATTCTCTTCTTGATGTGCGGGTTCCAACTCCAGACTCGACATGCTCGAGCTCTCTCTGGAGTTCTCTCTAGAATAAGACAGATCATACACTAAGTGAGCCAAAGTTTTAGCAAAAATAGATGATACATGGATATTTATCATATGCCTTCAGTTTTGGCAATAATAATGTTCATTCTTCAATCTTACTTGTGTTTGCTTCTCCCTTTCCATATCAAGATTGTGCTGCAGCTCCCTGGTTTTTGCTCGCTCAAGTTCCAGTAACCCTTGTCTCTCAATTTCCCTTTCTACTTCACAAGTCCTTTCTCTGTCACAGCATTTCAACAACTTATATTCATCATATTCAGTGACCAGACTGAGAATGGATAATGTGACCAAGTTAAGACAAAAACCTGTCAAGTTCTTGTAGAAGTTCTGCTTCTCGTTGAGCTGCCTCTTCTAGATATTTTTGACGGGCATCCCTAAGGAGAATCTTCTTTTGCCTGCGGGCCATTACCTCCTCTCGGAGCTTTTTCTTTTCTCTGATAACAGAACATACAAGAGTTTAGCAAAGTAAAATCAAGAACAATCACATAACTATATCTTCCAGAAGAGAAAAACGTGATACATACAGGGATCTAATTTCATCCTTGATTTGCTGCAGACGCTTATCATCCTTTGGAGAACCTGCGTGAGAAGAAATACAACTGTAAAATCCCTGCAGGATACATTGGATTATCACATGAAGAACGTGCAGTCACAGAGCCAAAGCAAGGACCAAAATTCCATTCAAAATTGGCTGAGACATTTAATGTATTATGCTTATACGCATATCCAGGGAAGCGTAAAGACCTGCTACAAACGGGATCTGATGAAAATCTCTTATGTCGTTGAACGAATCATTCAAGGCATGTTGTTCCTGAAGAAGTTCAATTTCTATTTCTGACTCCTCAAATTCCTGGATTGAAATAAAATCATTACTTGGGACAAGAGAGTTTGCTATAATCAATACGAATTTGAAGTTGTTGAGACTAACCAAGGCCTTCTTATCTATTCCCTTTGAGAACAAATCAAAGTATGATTGTGCAGATGTAAAGTGGGTGATAACCTGTAAAGGCAAAAGGGAAAAAAAATATGAAGAATTATGTGAGTCCACATTTTCAGAAGCACTCATATGTCAGTATAGGCTAGCCAATGAAAAAATAAGCTCTCATGACAAAACATCAAATTCAACGATTTCATGGCTTCAATCTCAAATGATGGTATCTACCTATCTAGGACAGTGATACTCTCTCCCAATCCAAGAAGAGAAAAAACTTGCTGCTTCATCGAATATCGTTCAATATCTTCAGAATAGTAAAAGCTCAAAACATAAACTACATTGTGTGAAGTAAAGCATTGTACAAACCTGAAGAATTGATTCGCGAGTACTTCCAAAATCTGGATTTAGTTGGTCTGAAGAGCTTGAAGAGAGTACTTCTTTCAGCATCTTACATCCAACAATTCAACAATTTTCTTAAAAGGTTAGTATATGAACAAACAATTAAGGTACTAGCAATATCGGGAAAAAGAAATAAAATATAAAAAGAAAAAGTAAAGGAACAGCTGCAAGAGATTGGTAAGAGACATTTAGAAATACATTGCAGTAATTCTAATAGAAAGTGTTGCAAGCCTTCCAGATCCTCTGGATACCAGCCTTAACAGAAGCGCACATAATGTCAAGCTGAACTTAACTTCTTACCTGCTTAGCCTCATTTTCTTCGCTACGCAATCTGCACAAGGCTTTGCAGATCTTTCTCTCTGGGCCCACGGGACACTTTTCTACAAGCACAACCAAAGAAAAGTGAACACATTCAGAAAGCATGTTCAAACCAGTTCATTTTCTTGGTAAAACTTCATTGGCAACCAAGAATTGTAAGCATACCATTTTCTAGCATTCCAAAAGATTCGATATTACTCCAAATGATATGTGGTATTAAAGAAATATCTTCAGCTGGGGAATGCAGGCAAATATTCGCAAGAAGTGCTAGAGAAAATTTCGTTATAACACCTTCACAAGTGGGCTGCAGAAGATTGGTTAAACTTTGAAGAATACTATCAGCTGCTATAAGCAATGATTGCAACTTTTGACGGCCCGAAAATGGTATATAGTTCAGAAGAAGTGCCATTGCATGGATTCTTAAAAGAAGTGATGTATCACATGAGGCTAGGTAAACCACCTGATCCCACGTACTAGAGACCAGAGTGGATGAAATTGACAGACAAGAGGAAACAACGGTGTCAGAAGGAGCTACTTCATTGTTTAAAGATAGAAAAACGGCTCCCCCCTCCATGTCATGACCCACAAGTTTCCTCAAGTGCTTAATGGAAATAAAGCGCTGTTCTGGTTCAGGATGCTTAAGCATGGAGCAGAACAGATCAACCAAAGGTATCTCATTCTTGTGAAGGAGGTGGACATCTCTCCTGAATAAGGATGACAACCACTTATCAGTCTGTAGCCGCCAGGAAATATTTGGAGCACTAGAAGTAAAGTTCTTGATTGCAGAACACATTTTATCCATCACTGAATCTAAACAAAAGCATTGTGGTAGTCCAAGTAGACAATCAAGCACTATTGATGCAACTTCCCAGCAACGTTTTTCCTGAAGCACCAATAACATTTCCACAAATTGCTGAAGACTGAAATTCCAGCAAGTTGGAAATTGATCAACAAAGTTTGATGGCAGGGGGCATTTTGTTCTCATTTCCTGTAAGAACATGTAGATTCTTTCCTACGGCTGACAGGAACTTTGAGTAGATAAAACACTCGGCAGAAGTGAGAACGAGTTTTTTTGCCAGCTTATGATGAACTTTATAACACAGATCAATTGTTGGGCTAAGCTTACAGATGAGGTCTTCCAACTCCTTCAAAAAAATTCTAACTTCCTCAGTAGAAAATGGACGAACCTTTTCACTGATATCAAAACTGCTGTCATTGTTACTGTCAAGCTTTTCAGATGACTCGGTTGCAGAATAAGAGTGACAGACATCAAGAAGAAACCACGAGCATGACTGAGAGCAATCATCACAAGTTTCACCGATATTTGCATCAAAATCCAGGGATTTTTTCATTGGAATTGTACCCAAATCTCCCATAATCTGAACCAATAAGCTTTTGCAGCTATCCATCAGAATCTGATATGCACAAAGATAATCATGAAAAGAAGTTGTTGGTTCATAAGACGCAAAATCCACCCAGTAAAGAGAGGACTGCAAAATTTGAATTTTGCAATGGAAGGATAAATCAGGAAGAACTGAAGCTAGAACAAAAACAATAAGTGCCTTATGATGTCCGTTCTCCTCAGGATGAGCTTGACCATCATCATTTCGCCGTATATCACAAAGAAGTTCATCGAAGCATAAAGATTCAAAACTGAGGCACGAATCATCGCTCAATGAGCTTTCCTCTTTAAAGGCCTTCTTCAATGAATATGAGATGAGTGGTTTCAGCAAACTCAATGTAGAATCAAGAAATGAGACATCACAGTAAGAGCTTCTACAAAGGGAAGCCAGCACTTGCACCAGTCTAGGAATTTCTGGTATCATTGTTTCCATATGCTCGGACAAAATGGATTCAAGTATAAAAAGAACAACAGCTTTTGCATTCTTTGCTGCGAATCCTTTGAGGTCTGTACTTTTCTGAAGGAATGGCCATGAGCATAAATCAGAAAACCAACATATCAGGTCTGGCACAATAACAGGAGAAAGAGATTTCAATTGCAATCCAACAGCTTCCATAATAGATTCTCCAAACGTTTCAAATTGCTTCCTAAAGTTGGGGAAAAACTGACTAATCTCTGGGTATATAGCAATGAAAGAATGGTCTACATATTGTTGCCGAGGATGTACAAACCCTTGCCAAATATTCATATCCTCCTTGTCTTTTGGATCTTCACCCCTTTTGTCCTCATCTTCCTTCTCACCAATATTGCCCACTAAAGCAAGTTCATCCGAAAAAATAGATAGTAAGTATGTCAACTGCGAGAGATCTGAAGCAAGAAAAAGACGTTCCTTAAGATACTGTCTAGCATTACGAGAAACTGCCATCCAACCAAGATAGCGAACCAAAGGAGAAGATGAAGAGGCATATGTAGATATTTTCTGCAGCCAGGCTGAAGGTGGAACAAGATTTGCAAAGCGGAAACCACCATGAGCATTTATTGTTGACTCTTCATCACTGCCACTTGAAGCAATTACCAATCTCTGAAGAAGCATCCAGTGACGATGTACCTCATGTATCTTAAAGTGGCCCATATGCAAGCTTCCTTCTTTCAACTGATAATATATGGATTTCAGCAGTGCATTGAAGAACTCCGCAGATTTCAATATAACATCGACTACAAGCTCTGGAGCACAAAATAATTTAGTTGCCGAATGTAACAAAAATAGAAGACTTTGCATGAGAATTTCATGCATGTTTTGTTGGTCCTTCTGTAGCCGTTGGATCAGAAAATTGCACAAAAGTTCTTGATTCTGCCGAACTAAGGTGATAGCATCTGCAGAGGGTGCATCATCCTTTGACAAATATATGATGTCCTCATGCTCTTCTGCAGAAGAGGTGGCAAGTTCTGGATCAACAGATATCTTCTGATACTTCCTGTCCAACTCAGCTGCCTCAAGAAGAATTTCAAGAACAGCTTTATCCCTTTTTCTTTCAAGGTCAGCTACTATTTTCAAATCACTATCCTTTTTTCCCAAAAACTTTCTAATTTCTGTTAGTTTCGGATTAGTAGGGCTCTTGTTTACATTCTCTTTGTTGAAAGCCTGAGAAGTGTCTTGAAACGACATCATGAAGTATGGATTGACAAAACACTCTGCTGCCAAAAGCATAGCATCTATGGCAGTATTGTGACCTTCAGGAGTAAGAGGACTTTGAGAGTGCAAGTCAAGGGAAAAACGCCTAAATTCCGAAGCCTTCAACTCAGAATCACTGTAATTCATCAGCTGAAAGTAATCTGCTTTCAGATTAGGGTACTCTGAGGAGGAAATATCAATTGTTATGTCATTATCATAAAACTGGTTGCTCGAACTTCTCAGTTCAGCATCATTTCCCTCGACGTTAACATTGCTATGACCAACTTCTAGGTTCTTCCCATCTTGACTTCCAGAAACATAACTAAGAGACATTCTACTGAGTTCTGAAGGGGCAAAAAGAAAACTGGCCTCGTCAGGAAAATCCGTCTTTACTGCTAAATCAAAGTTATCGGTCCTTCCATCAGAATCTTCTTGACTATTAGATTTGGAAGAGGCCCCTCCACTTCGCAGAGAAGAAGGTTGATATGAAACAACAGAAGACTGTGTCTCCCGCATCTCAAAAGCAGGATACTTGCAAAGGTCAATATCTGGAGGTAACAGCATGTGAGGCTCCAAAATTGAGAGAAGTATGCTGCAGACATAAAAAAATAACATGTCAAAGGTAATATAAATAAACAACACAGAGACGTCGCAATAGAGATAAATTAGCTGTTCCCAAGAGAGAGAAAATCATACATTAAATAAAGTAGATCAGCTAAACCTCGAAGTTCAGTTTCTCACATAATTTAGAGAAAACATATGGGGAAGTTCTTATTACCTTGGGGAAACTGACCCACGCCTCCATTCAGCTTCTAATGATGGAAGCACAGCAGGCTTACTTATAGCAGTGCGAAGCACATTTAGTGCAATTGCACAGTTTTGCTCCTGCTTTTTGAGAAATATTGATGATACATTTCCGAACGATATCATGCTCTTCATAGGGGTCATTGCAGGATCAAGGAAAGGTTCCAGCATCTCTACCAGAAAAAGGATTTGATGCTTAACATCCTAAAACATGGTAATGATCAGGCAGGAATCAAGTCAAATTCTCGAAGTATAAAAGACATATGGTCTATAAGGCGAAAGTCCATCGAAAGTATTTGAGGCAAGAAATTAAAGAACAAGACCTCAAATTTTGACGAATTTACCTTAAATTTTGCCATTATATCATCCATATTTCCAGATAACGCCAACAGAATATATTTGAGGGCTGCACGTGCATGAGCAAGTGAAGAACGAGCACCCTGATAAACAGTTCCAACAAAATAAATGGCGGTTTAGTGCTTCCATTGCTGAGTTTCAGAAGAAAAGTCTATGAAAATAAAACTAAATAGGTTGCAAGCAGAAGTTGGAATGTCAGAGGCCAAATTAGCTAATAGATAAAGACAGTTGGAAAATTGCAGGTATCTCGGCTCATGAAATTTACCAGTCCAGGGCGAAGTGATTTCTTTACATAGTAACAATTACATATATGTAGCATTGTCTAGGATTGCCTGAATATCCAGGGTGTATCCTTGGAACATATTCCCAGAAGTTCAGGGTTCCGTACAAATGTGAATTCATCAGCATGATACTTCAATTATATTTCACACAACAAAATTCAAGAAACATGTATTTACAAACCTTTTTACAGTGAAATACTACAATTTTAGGGAATTAATTCAGTATCAATAACTACAGATCTTTTTAACTCCTCCAGTTATTATTGAAAATTCTAAAGCCGATCATACCTGGATATCACCAAAAAGGTCTTCGAGAAGCTCAACTGCCAGGTCCACCTGCATCAGAACTGCATTATAATAATTTTGACCACAAAAAGAAAAGGGCCCGTGTAGAGTGAAAGATAAAAAAAGTAGCGTGTGAGACCTTTGCAATAACTTGAGGCATCCATGGTGCTAGCACACTAGAACACAAATCAATAAGGACGCATGCTGCCTTAGCCTGTAAGAGAAGTTGAGATTTAAAGCCTTTCAAATAAATTCTGCATAGGTCGAACTATGAATTCTCATATTTCAGTCTTAAAGAGAGGTTTAGAGAGATGAAAAGGAGAAAGAAGAAAAAGCAGAGTTAACAAACATGTGAAGGAGAGAATGATGACAAGTAACCCGCACAAGCACGAAGAAGAGGACGAAAGACCACTGAAGATGATGTCGACACAATCTGCAATTTATATCCACCATGTTAACAACAACAATAATTAGAGAATAAAACCAGCAGCAGTAAGTACTAGCACACCTCGGACAGAGCATGCTGTACAAAAGGTTGTTTCCATTGTGAGAAGCTGTCATCTACTTGGTCAGGACTACTGACATTAGGACGAAGTGCTACAGAAGAATTAACCAAAAAACAACATTCGAGTAAGCCCAACATACTAAAATGCTCATTAAATATATTCCAAATATTGTAACTTTTAAACATTTCTATGAAATGCAAATAGCACTGACAATGACAGTCGAACATTACAGAAGTATTTATCATTTAATCGGCAGTGCAAAGTTTTAAAAATTGCTAAGAGGACATGGATATAAGAAGTTGGCTTTGGTTATCAAGTAATAATTCCAATTTCCAGATAATAGACAAGTATGACATCTCAAACCTGGAACCAGTGCTTGTATTAGTGGTAGAGCCAACCAAAGATCAGAAGAGCTATCTGCCAATTTGCTGCAGAGAAGAGGCTGTACAAACAAATACTTAGGCATTAATTTGATGCCTAAATGCTTCGGATGCAAAATATTTCACTAACTTTTGTCGCATTTGGAGGGGGATTGTAACTAACCTGGGAGGCACAAGCATAGAGGACATGTAACAGACCTTCTTCTACCAATTTAATATCCAAGACATTCAGATAGCTTGCCTCCCAATGACAATCTGGTATCAGAAATTCCTCCCCAAACAAGCTAGAGTAATCAACTAATGAGAAAGAACCAGAAGGCTCGGATTTCGATGCCTCATCAGAGGTGACATCGGGATCACGACTAGATGCTTCTTGTTCACCTGCTTCTGTTAGTCTCAGCAGAATACCAGAGATCTGAAATAGAGCACAAGACATCACATTACGAGAAAATAAAGGCGCTTACCACATAATGCATCTCTCTAAGGACTAACATAAACTTCCACGATCATGGGTTCAATCTTATTTACTTATGGGATTTTACTGGAGGACCAAATAGGGAATTGTGCTGCTTCTGTGGCAAAGAATAAGTTTCTCTTTCCAAAGTGAAATGTCCAGAAACTAAAGATTGATGCCCCACGTTTGTCGGATTTCATTCTACTTTTCCAAGAGGCACCATCCATAACTGCTGAATTCTTTTGTATTCCTTAAAATTCAATTCAAATAAAAGAGATATTTTGGAATTTTCGACAAAGCTGAATGCAAGGCATCCTAAACTTTAAAAAGTTTGATTCCAGAAGAGTTTCTTAAATTGAGAAGGAACATTAAGGACATTTGACTTTACTTCTTCTTTAAGTGGGGAAGAAACGGAAAGAAAATAAAATAAACAAGAATTTAGAAAGCAAAAGATTACCGTTCTACAAACTTTTCCCAGATTTGGATCTTTATAAGCCTTTCTCAGCAATGTAAAGAGAGCATCTGGGCGAAAAACTAAGTTACTTGAAGTAGGCAACAATGGGACAGATGCATTGCGCAATCTTCTTGGCTGGCATAGAAGAGAAGGGAAGCAGTTAGCTGCCAATTACTCGCACATAAATTAATAAACCTTAAAAGAAAACAACCTTTCAGACCCATACAAGGTAATACTGGTGGTCAAGCACAGACATCGGAAGAACTAATTACTTCCTGGAGGATTAAAGTAATTCAACCAGCAACGCATAAAAAAAATCAGGTCCCTTTTTTCTTCCAATGGTGGTTTAATAACTTTCAAACCATTATGGGTGTTTGTAAAAATAATTACCATAATGGGCACATTGAAAATCTTGAAAACATGAATGGCTCAAGCAAATTATGCACTCAAGGTTGTTGGACTTTTTTTCTCGCAATGACGAATTAAGGTTTTCATAACTACCTATAAGTCTGTCTAAACTTAAATGTTATAGGAAGGAAGCACCATCAGAAAAGATAAATTCATATACTTGTAACTCTTTTAATCACGGCCACAATCCATCATTTTAAGTGCTTCATTACGTTTTCAAGTGGTTACTGTAGAAGGGATAATTCTGATATGGACCAGGTCTAATGGACCTTGTGGTCCAAAACTGTCCACATAAGCACATAATGAGGAGAGAGATGATCCTGTGTTGATGTGAACAATTTTGGACCACATGGACCTGATCCATATCAGAATTTTCCCTGCAGAAGAGAGTAAAGGAGCTAAAGAAAATTATTTAATCTTATTTTTGGACTAGTAAAGGGAATACTGTATGTTAAATTCACGGTCTTCCTTCAACAATCTTTATAAAACACCCAAAAGCAAATACCTCAAAATTAGAGGAAACAGTGAAGGCAACTGACAACTGACTGTTCCTAGAAGCCTCAGAGTCTGGAAGGTTGCCGGATATCTTTGTAGTTTCCCTGCATAGGTAGAATAATTTTGATAAGAAACAACCCCTCATCAAGCCAAATCAAGAATAGACACTTTTCACATGCAAATGATTCTCCGAATGCAAAGCTAAAGCATAATCCTGAAAGAATATCAAAATCCAGAATGGTTTGCACCAATAAATTCATCCTCTTTTCTCCTCTTGAGATAATAGATAAAAACAACCATGTCAAGTAAGGTAAGGATTTCTAAATTTTGTGCAAGAAATTTCCTTAAGCAGTTGATGAATACAGATATCAATCTGTCAAAGATTATGAAATGTCCCCAAAATATGACTTGGCGGGAAGAGGTGAGGGTTGATGCATTTAATCATAAATGAGCAAATCCAGTATGTGCACATCTTGCCATACAAGTCTATTGCGCAGATGAAAGGTAAAGAATCCCTTTTGGAAGAACTTGGAAACCCTTCAAGCATGAATATAAGTAAAGAACTCTGAAACTGAAAAGTAGTATTATACATCATCATGCTGAAATCTAGTATAAAATGAGCAAACTGTTACTACCTTTCATTTGCAATGCGAAGGATTGGATAAAATGGACCACTAAGCATAGCAAGGAAACGTATAGTAGGTTCTGCATCTTCTGAAAAAGTATTAAGATCCGCCTGCAATATTGAAAATCGGATATTGTACCCCAAGAGAAGAGTATAAAAATAAGAACACAATCAAACAACTATAAGCTCTAAGATTCATTTATATTTGAATACTGTACCTCGAGCTGGGGAAGGAATGTCACCAGCCGGTCCGTCATATCTTGGAGCAACTATAAATGAATATATACAGAAACGGTGAGAAGGGACAAGAGCGATTTATAAACACATTTATATCTGTAATTCTATGCATAGCATGAAAGAATACAAAAGAAAAGTAACACAAATGTCTGTGCTATGAATTGGGTTCGACATGTTCTTTACCTGAAGATGCATATCATGAGTATCCAGTTTGTGCGAGATTATTTGCGGAAGCAAGTGATTAGCAACTGGTTGAAACTCGGGTTCAAGACCAGCTACTGGAACCCCAATCAACTGCATGGTGGACACCGTGACAATAGTTAAGTTGCAGAAAACCTTAATTACAGGTTTATACACTGCCACAAAGGCTTCAAAGAAGAAAAGAATCTTCTGAGAAGCATGTGGGTCTGGAATGAAATCCAATGAAGTGCAAACGTAGCATACAAGAGGTTCTAAGGCTAAGGTGCAGAAGACCAAAACAAGTATCAAACTCGTTGCCTACAAAGTGAAGGACAATAACATTTCGGAAGACTTTTTTCATATACCATATTTCACATAATAGAGGATCTTTTTGTAGCTTAACACGAGGAAAGATACCAAAACTTGGTTTGTTATCCACTTATTACGTTGTAACTATCACTAGTGTTACGAGACTACGATTAGGAGAAATAGATCTGGGCCATTAGTGAGAGTACTGGGATACTTATCATAATACTGAGGGAACATTTGGGGAAATAAAGAGAATGTGTAATGGAGCACCCCAGTAATAAGAAAGAAATCCAATCAAAAGTCAGCAGGTATGAAATTCATAAAAACGACCCTACTAATATAAATGAATAGATTTTGGAAATGCGTTTCCAGAAAAAAACAATACCTAAAAGGAAAATGCTTTTTGGCTAAAATTGATTGACTATAATTGACTAAAAACTCAAAGGAAAATGATTTACTCCTAGAATTTTGGGGATAGAAATCCTAAACCCCCAAATTGAGGGTGTTAAATGACTATCTTACCCCCCTGCTGGTATAAGGAATTCACCCAACTATAAGGACAAAAAGGTCCAAAAAATTATTTTAGTCAATCTTTTAGCCAATAATTCTAGTAGCCTAGCAAGGTCCAAACTCAAAATCTCCCTGAATTTCTAAAATTTTCGACGAATTAATTACAATAATGCCACGGATTATTTACAATCTTGCCACAATTTAGACAATTTATCCAATTGATTTTAGCCACCTACCATTATCCTATCTAAAAATGTTGGGTGCAAGAAGATTAGCAACTTTGATGAAGAAAAGGGGTTTTCCTCAAGCAATTGATTACAAGCTGAATAATATCATTCATTCCAAAACAAAAGAATTGATGAATAGTTCTACCCCTCCAAAACATAACACTGTAAGGAACTTCAATCTTAACCTGAATGAAGAAAATAGCAATTGGGTTCCCACGCAAACAAGATATCCGAACATAGCGGCAAGGACTGTAATTCATAGGGTAGACCATATCACGTCGAGGCGCTTCACATCGCGGGCGAACTTTAACAAATGTCTCTGGCTATCGGAGAAACATGAAAAGGCAGAGAAATGGTAATTCAAAAAAATCAGTTGAGTATTCGTGAACACACCAAGGCAGGCATGATAATCTTCATGTGCAGAAACGCAAATAATAGAGCACCTTTTTTTCTTTCTTTTCCATTTTTTTCTTTTTCTTTTTGAAAAGATAAAGGACTATCAGACATCCATACTACAAAAAAAAAAAAAACTATTTTTTATACAACAATGTACTTTGTCCAAAATGGAAAACATTAATTGAGAAGGCTAAGAATAACATTACTAAGCTATGCATACCCAGTCAAAGGAAAGTAGAATGAAGACATTGAAAGTTAAGAAACGTGATCTAAGACTAACTGTTCAAACCTAGGAATAACAACACATGTTTAACGACAAAAAACATAGAAGTAAGGCGAATCTTTTAAGAAAACAAATGGATTCAATGCATATATGGGAAATATACGAATTCAATAGGAAATTAGAGGATATATCCAGAACTTCTTAAAAAATATAATAAAATAACTTTCAACAGTTTAACGTATTACGGTAATTGATTCGAATTCCCAACCTTGTATCGCAAGCCAACTGATATTTCCCATTCCAACACAGACTTATTATATATCCGTATGTGTGAAAGTAGGCATGGCTCCTGCAAGAAACATTATCCATTTTCAGAAATATCCATGAAGGTGCTGTGTGGAAATTTTGATCAACAGGCAGTGCTGCCAGACTGACTAAAGAAATAACACTTACCATGCACGTAGATTTACTGAAACAGATTATGAAAGAGAAAAATACAGAGAGCTGGAGAAACAATCTTCTCAAGCTTCCCTCAATTCAATTGACAACAAAAGCAGTTTTACCTTAAAGACAAACGAGGGAAAACGGAATAAAGAAGGCCATTATCATAAATATTAAAATCACCATAACAACGAACATCAACACTAAATAATTCATGAAATGAAAAAGGAATAACAAAAACTCTGATGAAATTAAACTTCCAGAAGTGCAAATTATCAGCTCAAGCCAAATGGGGTAACCTGAATAAAGAAACCCAGTATCATAAATACTAAAATCATCATGTCAACTAAGATAAACACTTAAATAATTCATCAAAAGAAAAAGAACAAAATAAAAATAAAAAACCCAGATGAAATTAAACTCTCATGAGCTCAAATTATCATCTCAACCCCGCACAATAATTCCAAGAAAAAATGTTACGAACATTAGTATTTTATACTCACTCCATTCCATAATATAAGCACTTTAGTACATGTAGCGAAAATTACGAAAGCAAAAAGCAAGATACTTTGTTAGTCAAAATATCAATAGTTATCTCTTAAATGAACGTGTATACCACTAATTCTGTTTAAAAGACTAATATTGATATTTGGCTATATGTTCTACCCGAATTATACTATGGAATGGAGGTATTACAATACATCAAGTTCAAGAAGTCCTAAATAAATTAATAATTCACCAACGCAAAAAAAACAACAAAAACCCAGATGAAATTAAACAGCCAGGAGTACAAATTATTAACTAAATCCCTCGAAAAATAAAATCAAGGAAAAAAGTTATGATGAACAGTGGTGTTTTATTATTTTATACATACATCAAGTTGAAGGAGGATCCATTCTTTAGTATTAGTCCCAGTAGACCAGTGATTCCTAAGGTCGCTATCCAATATATGAGTGGCCTTCTGTGCCGGTGATTCCCTTGAAATTCCCTTCACTTTGTATGCTAAAGGTTTCACTCTTGGCTCTAATTCCACCTCCATTTTGAACACTCTCCTGAAAAAGTCTGTGAATTTTGTGGGGGCTTTTTGGTCTTTTTTTATAGAGATTTGGACATGTTGGAGAGTTGGAAGAGGAGTGTTAAAGTAGAGATTGAAGAATGGAAATTTTGAGGAGAATTCAGATGGATTTTGCAGAGAGATTGAGAGACTATAGAGAGGAAGAGCAGAAGAAGATTTGATGTGTATTTAGGAATGGAGGGAGTATAATATAATATAATATAAATCAGTTTATTACATATAACGAAAATTAATTCAGCGAGTTTCTTAATTTATATTTTTAAAACGATCTATATTATTGAATAGATGGAGTAGATTTTTTTAATACCTATATATTATACGTCGTGAAAATTAATAAAATAAAAAATAAGTTATTTTGTTAGTTATGATATTTTACTTTTCTTTTTTCTTTTTCGGATTGGTTTTGAGAATATATTGAAAATTTTCAATAATTGGGTAAAATAAATTATTTTTTCTAAAAAAATAAAAATAAAATATAACATAATATCAACATTGTATTCCCTTTTTTTAACAAAAAAATGAAATTTTGTTGTATTTAATTTTTTATTGATTATATACTTATTTTGAGTTTATATTTGATGAGATGCTTGTTGAGCGAAAATTGTTACTATTAAATGATTAAATATATTATGATGAAACTCCTAAATTCATGAAATTCAAGGTCAGATTAAATGTTTGGCATAAGTATAATAATGACTTGTTAAGTTAGAGTTATAGTTTTATCAAAATTGTTTTGCTTATTTTTTTCCTTTTGTGGGGAAATTCTTTTGGTATTGTTTCACCAATAATACACCTCATACTTACTTATGACACATTAATATAAGGAAAATGCCTAACTCCTCAAAAATACCGGGTAGAAACCTTAAATCCTAATTGAACGTGTAAAATGATTATCATACCCTTTTGGGTTTTTTTAAAGATTAAATTTAGTTTTCATTTATTTTTTAAAGCTCTACTCTACCTATGCTACATGTTATACTACATCATTCAATATTAAAAAAAAACATTTATCACTCTCTTCTTCCAACTTCAATCTCTGCAGATTTTAAAGGAGTTGCCCAGATTTCGTTGCACCAATTAAAAAAAAATTCGTTGCAAATATATTGGGTTTTTGCCCACTTCAAATTTTTATTTTTTTTTAAAAAATAACTATAACATGTGACCTTGAGTAATTCACTCTCAGCCTCTAAGTTTTAGATCATTTGTGTTGAACAGTAATTCCATTTATCTTGGAGAATACGATGAACAGTAACTCCACTTGTCTTGAATTTGTGTTGCAGGGGACGTTGGGACTTTTGAGTTGTTAGATCTAGTGCAGAATAATTATAGGCTGAGATCATTTGGTTTAACACCTTCTTTATAATATTTATTGAGACGCAAATGATCTCAGACGTCAAATTTTTTATCCGACGGTCTCTAAATGATTTGAATGACTTATACTATTAATGAACTTAGATAATATATATAGTAGAAAAAATTAATTAATAGTATAAGTCATTCAAATCTTACTTACACTAATCTAATTCTAATTTTATATTAATAAGTAATCTAATAATTAGTATAGTATTTAGATTCGTTCTTCCTTTAATTAACATGTGTTATATGTTAACAAGTAATTGAATCTACATAATGTTTAATTAACTCTAGGAGTGACTATGTGTTACTTCGTGTTCTAACAAACACTGAGTTACATAATGTTATAGTATTGATAATCATTGTTATGGTGTTGTGATTCGTTATTCATTTCACAAAGGTTATATATTAACAAGTAATCTAATATTATAATAGGTGTTTAAGTAACTATACAATACTTAGTATAACGAGGATCATTGTTTCTATTGCATATATTCGTTTTTCATTTTAACCGGTGTTTTATAAGTAATTGTGTAATAATAAACACATAATCTAACTCTATACTAACAAGTAATCTAATATTGTTATAGTATTTAGTGTTAATAATTTCAGAACACATAATGTTTTAGACTAAGTGTATAATATTTAGTGTTCTAACAAACACTAATTTTAATTTAGCTACAAAATACTAAAAAATTGGGGTAAATTTGTAAAATTAAAAAAATATACATTAGAAAAAATGGTTCAATTTATAAATTATAAAAATTGATCCCGGGGTCAATTTGTTAAAAAACATAAAATTGGGATAAAAAATAATACTTTTATAGGGACTTTAAGGTAATCAATTCACAACCCTAGAGGAACTTAGGGATAAGCATTTAACAAAAGATATAGGGTATTTTACGTGCAATTAGTGAATAAATATGTACCAAAAGTGTGATAATGACATTTGGTGTAAGAATTCTGAAAAGGGTGATGGAAAATGCCAATTCGGCTATAGTGTGGAACACCAAATATTCCGTACCGTGCGAAATATTTGATGGTCGCTGGATCAAGAAACTAATGTCAGAGATCATTTGCCTCAATACTTATAATGAAAAATGTAAAGTTAAATGGTCTCAACCGTACACTTGTTGATTTGACGGTCACTAAATATTTTACACCGTGCGAAATATTTGATGTTCCGCGATGTAACAAGTTTGAAAAATGTAGCTGGGAACCAAAAAAGTGCCTGTACTTTTACTGAGAAAGCATTAACTTAAGGCATTCATTAGAGCCGACACGATTGAGACCTTCTACACTTCATAGCATTGAGACCCCGCCAAAGTTCTGTTTATAGAGTAATACTCAAATCCAAGGCATCTCGACACATTTCTAGTGGAAGAAACAGCAGCAAGTATGCAATGATAAAAACAAAGCACTGCACTTTTTCATGGAAGGGCAGAATAGAAAAAAATGATATTGCATCTTTTGAGTGAACCCAAGTGGGTTTAGGGAAATCTGGTACTTTTGCATTTTTTTTTTTTTTTTGGTTTCCTAAGGTTTGGGGATTTTAGGAATTGAAATTTGGGTATTTGAGGTTTAAATTCAGCTAATCAAGGGTTGTTTTCTGGTGAGTTCTGGGAGTTTTGGACAGATTTGTAGAAGAAGACCCTTTCCCCAAGAGTGCAATGTGGTGTAGTTCATGGTTATTTTAGAATTCTTGAGCTTTTTTTTACAGTTTTGAACAGTAATTTCCGGCCACTACTGAAATGAAGGCTAAGTTGTTCATGGTAAAACTAAAATAAAGCATTATTCTCCTTTAACATAAACACACAAACTGGTATGAATAGTAAATTCCGACCACTTTTTAACAATGTTACTGAAATGAACACTATGCAGGGACATGGTGAAATTGAGATAAAACATTGTTCTCATGAACTAAAAAATTGAAAAACATTGCTAATGAAATTAGTAGTATGTTGTTCATGTTGAACCTGAGAGAAATCATTGTTCTGAAAAACTTAAAAACTTAAAAAGTGATGAACAGTAATTTCCGACAACCTTTAAAAAATGCGTCGGAAATGAACAATATTTTGTTCATTGTGGAGTTTGCAGATGAAGCACAAATGTTTTTGAAGATGGTTCATATTTATTTTTTTTGAAAAAGTCCTCTTGGAGTATTAATTTCTAGGCTTGAAATTTGAAATTTTTTTTTTTTGGAAAAGGGGAAGGCCATTTACTGTTGAAAAGGGCACAATTGTTCGAAAAAAGATTTGTAGTCGATTTTTAGTAATCGATTTGAGGAGTCTAACATTATCCTTAATATAATTACAGCCTTTATTACAAAATATAAAACAATATAGATCATGGATTACCTTATAGCCTTTATTAAAAAGAATAAACAAATGCATTGGTGGGTGAAAATTTTATTTTTAAAAGAAGCTAGAGGATTAATGTACATTCAAGTTGAGATTGACGCGATAAGTGAGTTTAACTTAGTTGAATTTACTTATGATCCTCAAAGACGTGGTCATTGTGAGATTACATGTTCGAATCCACACATTACTAAATTATTCTATATATATTCCGATTGAATTAGTTGAATTGATACGGTTTATCATTGAGAGAGTGATGCATGGCTTGCGGTGAGTAAATTAAATACAAACGATCAAGATCTTTTTACTTTTCAATTCCATCAATTTTGTGCACGTAACAAAATAAGGAAATATGTTAACTCACTTATTGTAATTAATTTTTAAAAATAAAACTAATAGCACCTCAAAAATAATTTTTTAGTCTGAAAAAAAACAAGATTCACATAAAATATCATAAAAATATTATATCCTTAACTAATTACACTATTGTTAATAGAGCAAATAGCTTTTTCTGCCACAAAACTAGTTACGAGTGACATATCTGCCACAAATCACGTTTTCGTGCTATATTTGCCACAAAACTAGTTACAAGTGTTATATTTGCCACAAATCGTTTTTCCATGCCTTTTTTGCCATGAAACATTTTATGAGTGCTAAAAATGCCACAAAAAGAGGTAGGGTGAAGGGAAAAATAGGTAAGAGATCAAATTAATTTCAATTAGACCCTAAAATCAAAATTTTATACTCTCTCCATTCCCTATTAATTGTCGTTTAGGAGATATCTAGGTATCCAAATTAATTGTCGTTTAAGGTTCTTTTATTAGTTGTCAACAATTTATTCCAATTATACCCTTAATATTTTCCTTTCTTTTCTTTATGACGTAAAAGTGAGAGAGAGAGGGAGGGTGGGGTAATATTGGAAGTTTAGGTGAAAATGACAACTTCCTTAATTTTCTCAAATTGTCTAAAGAGTCTTATATTTAGGAATGGAGGGAGTATTATATTGGGTACCTAATTTTATTTTATTTTTAATACTTGACTCTTCTTCCCAAATTTACCAAAACCCTCACCGCTACCTTCTTCTTTCTTCTCTTCCCACATCGAGCCACCACCACCTCCCATCCCGTTACCCAATCCCTTCCCCCACCCATACCAAAGAGTACCAAATCTGACAAAAAATGACTACTTGAAGATTTGGAGAGGCGTGGTGAAGGTGATAGCCTAGCAAAAATGTCTAAGAACAATTAGATATTCTTAGGAAATTGGTCTGCATTTTGCATTTTGTATATTGCTTTGCGAGAGTCCTTTTTGCTCAAGAATTCTAATGGTTTTAAATGCAAAGCATCTATGTTAGATTAATTATGTACTACAAATTAATATACATTTTGTTTAGTATTTTGACTGGTATGTATTTTGTTTAAATTTTTTTGATGATTTTAGCAGCAAAGCACTTGGTTAATCATGTAGTGAAAATTGATTAGCATTTTCCTTATTGCTTTGACTTATATGTATTTTGTAAAACAGTTTCTAAAGGTTAGAGGAGCAAAGCATTTGTAAAATTTGTTATATTATATGCGTCTGAAATATAGATCTATAAGTGCTTTCATCATATGGATTGCTATTCTTGGTTAATTTTCAGGGGGTATGGGTGGGGGTTAGGGATTGAGTGGCGGCGGTGGCTCGAGGTGGGAGGAAAAAGAAGAAGAAGATCGTGGAGGCTTTGATAAATTTGGGAAGAAGGGGTCAATTATTTAAAAAATAATTTATGTACCCAATTAAATATGAAAATGTGATTTTAGGGTCTATTTGAAATTAATTTTACCTCTTACATATTGTTCCCTTCACCCTCCCTCTTTTTGTGGCATTTTTAGCACTCATAAAATGTTTCATGGTAAAAAAGGCACGGAAAAACGATTTGTGGCAGATATAGCACTTGTAACTAGTTTTGTGGCAGATATAGCACGAAAACCTGATTTGTGGCAGATATAGCACTCGTAACTAGTTTTGTGGTAGAAAAAACTATTTGCTCTTGTTAATATTATAAAACAAACATTATTTAGATAATTTTCTCTACAATTATATTCTTCTTCCATCTGCTAGCTTCTGCGGAAGCTCCTCTCCGCGACAAGATCTGATTATTGGCTCCGGTAAACAAATCAGATCTTGTCTGGAGTTTTTGTTTTTGTTTTCGCACCCCTTTTTTTTTCTACCTGCTTTCGACACAATTTTTGAAGACGTTTAATACGTTCATAATCTTTTAAATTACGAGTTATTAAAAACAAAAGATGTTGATTATTTTATGATCCAAGAATCGCGACGAAAATGCTGCAAAAAGTATTAGCGTCTCCTACCTACCTACTTTTCTCGATCGGGTGGGATAAGAAAGTAATATTGTACGTAAAGAATGTTGAAGGCATTAAGCATGATGATGGCAGTTGGGAGTTAGAAACATATGTAGTAGTTAATCTTCATCCTTAGTCACCACCCACATTTACGAGGCTTTTCCAATTTTCTTGATTGTCCTTTCCTTGTACACTTAAAAAATCAAGGCATTTTCGATCAAGAAAAATGGAAGGACAATCAAGAAAATGGATGGTATTGATAGCAAGTACATGGATACAAGCATTTACAGGGACAAACGTTGATTTTTCATCGTATTCGTCGGATTTGAAATCGGTTTTGGAAATATCTCAGGTTCAATTAAACTATTTGTCAATGGCATCAGATATGGGTAAGGCCTTTGGATGGTGTTCAGGTGTTTCTCTTATGTATTTCCCTTTATGGGTTGTCTTGTTTATGGCTGCTTTTATGGGTTTCTTTGGTTATGGATTCCAATGGCTTCTCATTCGCCGTCTCATTTCCTTGCCTTATCTTCTGGTAATTTTCTCTTCTCTGTTTCCCCTTCTCCAATTTTTTTGGTTGAAAAGCGTGTCAAACTCGAGACCTATTATTTCCATTTTCTCTCGCATTATTTGACTTATTTACTTGAATATTCATTCCTATGTTGCTTAGATTGAGGGGAGGGGGGTTGTTTGGTGATCATGAAAGGAAGCGATTTAGTTTGTTTTCTTGGGACTAATAGATAAACTTAACTTGATCTTCCCCTGGGATTTTGTCCCTAAAGATAACATGTTCTTCACATTACAACTATTTATTAGAAAGGGAAAATATTTTGTTTTCTATGAGGTTCAATCATTCTAAAAACCCGAGATCATCTAACGTGTTGCACGCCAACTAGTCTAGCCTTCCTTGACGTGAATTTTTTGGAAGTGAAAATGAAATAGTAACTCGTAGAATTTGTGGGTGGTGGTTATGGAAAAAACAAGTTACTTGCTGTTGGTTGATCAATTTATCTAACAGTTAGATTGCTTCAACAAGTTCCTGTCCCTCCCCCAACTTCCAACAACCACAATATTAAAATATCCATACTTAACCTGCATCAGATCATCAAAATGAGCCCCAAACTAATTCTTGAAAGTCAACTGCGGGCCCATGATTCCAAACCTAGGACCTATATAATTCCGAGACTCGAGTGTCGCACCAGCTGCGCTAACTTTTTCCTTACCGGTTCAAGATAACGCATGCTGCTAAGGGCATTCTGCATTAATAAATGTGTTTGTTTTTCTACTACTCGACTCAAATTCCAGTTTGAATGCTAAATGTTGAATTTTGCAGGTATTTCTATTGTGTTTGCTAGCTGGTTGCAGCATTACTTGGTTTAATACGGTCTGTTACGTCTTATGCATCAAGAATTTTCCCTCCACCAGGTCATTAGCATTGTCCCTTAGCATCAGTTTCAGTGGTGTAAGTGCAGCTCTATACAACCTTATCGTCAATGCCATAAACCCCGGCGATCATACGTTATATCTTCTTCTTAAATGGGACTTATTCCATTTATCGTATCAATAATCGCTCTAGTTCCAATCCTCCGGCAGCCCCCTGCTCCTCAAGTCCTTTCTCCAAATGCTCTTCAACTTGACTCCATAGTTTTTCTGTATTTGAGTATCCTAGCAGCTTTCTACTGGCATGTATCTCCTAATCTTTAATTCGGCATCATCATATGCATCGATAGCTAGTCTTATTGTGGTTGGAGCAATATTTTTGCTGATTTTACCCTTGGTAGCCACTGGTCCTTTCTATGCTTGGGAATGGACAAAAAGAACCATGTCTTCAAGCCTCCACTTTCAAGACTCAAGTTTCGATTCAGATACCACGGATGATGATCTTGCAGTCCAGAAAACCCTCATGGGAACTGAGGATAGAACCACAAGCAGTCCTTACACAGGTAACTCATATTTTCCAGAAGAAACAGAAAGTTTCTTTTTGAAAGATCAACTCACAGTGCTTGGAGAAGAGCATTCGGTGAGGTTGCTGATGTCTCGATGGGATTTCTGGCTATACTACATGGCATACTTCTGTGGCGGAACAATTGGATTAATTTATAGTAACAATCTAGGACAGATTGCACAATCACTTGGATATAGCTCAGAGATTAGTCAGTTTGTTTCACTCTACTCTGCTTGCTCATTCTTCGGTCGTTTGCTTTCAGCTGCTCCCGACTTCCTAAGACAGTAAGTCTTCTGAAAATTCACACTGAGATTTTCTTTAGGCAATGCTTTTCTTTAGCAGGAATGACTAAGATTTGCCTATTGTAAATGCAGCAAGGTGAATTATCCGAGAACTGGATGGCTTGCACTTGCATTGGTCCCAACACCGATTGCATTTCTTTTGCTTGTTTCGTCAGGGAGCAAGATGGCACTGAATGCAGCCACGGCCTTGATCGGAGTAAGCTGTGGTTTTGTATTTTCAGCAACGGTTTCAATCACATCGGAGTTATTTGGACCTAATAGCGCGGGGATTAATCACAATATTCTCATAACCAATATCCCTCTTGGATCTCTTCTTTACGGCCTTCTTGCTGCTTTACTATATCAGGCAAACATAGATGACTCAAATCAGAAGATTCTAGCTGATGGATCAAAAGTTTGCATTGGCAGAAAATGCTATGTTCAGACATTTATCTGGTGGAGCTTCATTTCTTTACTCGGTGTTGCTTCTAGCTCGTTACTTTTTCTTCGAACCAGAGCTGCCTATCACCGTCTTGAGAGAAACAAAATCTGGATGCAGTTTTCTTAATAAAATCAGGTTTACTATGTGGTGCTTAGAGGGGAGAAATATGAGAAGCTGCATATGCAAGGAGGGCAACGACCAAGATTCATCCTGTATCGGCAGCAGAGGGAAAGAAAGAGGAACGCGAAAAAGAAAGTGAAGTAAGCTCAAGAACTTGAAAATGGAAGGAGATAGGAGCTAAAAAAAGGGACTGTATCAACAAAACTACTAACAAGTTCATGTACAAAGTGATCGGTAGACCAGAAAAACAGCAGCTTACAGATTCCAGATTAGGGAAAGAGAAAATTGTGTTCTTGAAAGTTTGTAGGGATATTTTGTAGGCGATTTTGGAGACTTTTGACGGATAAGATGAAATCAACATGTACAATTCCACACTAGCAGCAAAATAAACTAAGAGAAAATAAATTCTGCTTAAATGTCTAATAAGCAAGTTAGACAAACCAGACTTCAAATTGTTTTGCAACTTCCTTAAAAAAAAAAAAAAACTTGAGTTTTAAACCTTCTATCAACGCGGTACTGACAGGACCAAAATGCATTTCTAAAGCCCTTTAGCAGATGTATGTTGTGACATGCCCATATCAAGGAGACATTCACAAAATACATTTGTTAAAGGGCTTTAGAAATGCATTTTAGTTCCAATGCTGACACAAACTCAAACGTTGGACAAAAACAACCTAGAAGTTCAAAGTTACAGTACCAGAATAGAACTAGAGGAATGATTCTAGTTGATGAAGAACGGTGTCTCTGGAGTTTCACCATCACCATCATTATCTTCAATAGGAAAAGGGAGTCTTTCAGTTTTGAAAATCTGAACTCTGAGCTTGATTAATTGTCGGCTGCAGTCGACAAGCTCGAAGAAACATCCATAATCAACCTTTAGCTTGTTATCCTCAACAAATTTTCTCCAACCTGTATAGCCAAGCATCTTCTTCTTGGGAGCTCCATGGTAAACCATGTCCCAGTTCTTGCCAAAGTATCTCAGAACAACAGGGACTGTAGCACAAGGAAGATCTTTTGCCATTACCGAAGGAATTGCCTGAAAACAAGTAGCAGAAGCAAAAATATTCATCTAATACATAACTACAACAATCACTATGATTATCTAAAATCAACCAAATTAATCATTGCATAATCTTTTTCTCTTTCTTTCAAAATCAAAATTGAACCGGTAATACCAAAGTAGTTATATTACCATATGATAAGGTTGTTTTACATATGTTTTTGTCAAAATGACACTGAAAAATAGCTTCCCAGAGAGTGGCCAAAATTCTTCATCATCCTCCATTTCAGTTGCTCCAGTACCTACCTCAGGTTGAACCTGAGGTGGTGGTTCATCATCCTCCATTTCAGTTGTTCCAGTACCCAATTCAGGGTTGAATCCGAGGTGGTTTAGTTTCCGGTTCAGCTGTGCCGGAACCTGACTCAGGTAGAACATGTGGGGCATCTCTATGCAAAACACATGGAGGTGGCATAGGCTTCAAGATTAGATTCTCATCAGCGCACATCTCAAAGGGCTGATGCAAAATACACCATTCTCAAGTTATTACAAAAGGATTCTTAAAGAATTATAAAGATCATAAAAACATACATGTAGAAATGACAAAATGTTCATCCGTGTTCAGAAGGTAGAAATTAAAATCATAGATTCACTTGGCAATGGCACTTTTACTAATAAAACGCCGTGGAAATATATAATTAGCACACCCAAAATAGTTAGAAGCATACAAACTCTTTCCTATAGTCTCAAGGTAAAAAAAAAGAATCAAAGAAAAACAAAACCCAAAATCTGAAATGGTGCTTTTACCTCAAATTTCACAGTCTGATCAAGAGAGGGGTTAAAATAGTTGAATAATTCTGCTACAAATTCATCTTCTTCTTTTTCTTTTACTTTTGAGTGATGATCCATGGTTCCAAAGTCTTCTCCTTTAATTTCTTGAGGGGAAAACTCAGGTTTGAACTGTGAACTGTGAAGCCAAAGAAGAGAAAAAGAAAACTCAGTTTGGGAGCAATTTGATGGTTGGGTTCAGGAGTGAGAGTAGTCATATCAAATATCAATCAAGGTTAGAGAACCAATACTTGCATTTGATGTTTATGCTCTGCTACAATTCCAGCAGCTTTTGGCTGTTGGGGTTTCCATGCCTTGGAATTGGAAACATCATCATCAAGTATAGGACCATGGTGAGATTGACATTACAACCTACATAAATTTGACTTATTTGCAAATATGAGTTTCGCTCAATTCACGTGAGAGTACTATGTGTCAAACTCATAAGACGGTCACATGATTAAATGATCCTATTGAAAAAAGCGGAACCCCTTTTATTTCCCACGTTTGTAGAACAAATTTCCAACCGTTGTCTAAAAAAAAAAACCATTCATTCTTCTGATGGAATAGTTAGAGGATGTAAATAAAAGCGATCCAACATAAACCCTGGGACTGGGTGAGAATCTTTTTTTGAATCCCGAAAATCATAAAAAGTATAAATTGTTTAAGTTAAAAAAAAGGTTATTCACTCTTTTTTTGTCGTTTAACATTTGGTATAAAATGTGTCAAAAGTCGATAAGTCACATAATTATCACAACATATTAGCTCAATTGGTTAAAAACACAAGATAGATCTCGAGTTGAGTTTACAGTTATGTTCCGCAATAAATAACTTTTATACATAGTAGTGTCCCTTTTACAAGAATAATCTCAAATTAGTGAATATGTCTTGACAACACTCAAAGTTTAGAGAAGAATGACAAATTTTAATACAGTTTTCTGCTTCTTCAGGTTTTCACTGATAAAAGCTGTAATTAGTAAGAACCTTCAGTACATATCAACCCAAAAATGCAGACTTTTACCAAGCCATGGAAGAAGACATATTCTAAGTACTTCAATTTTTTTTTATCAGTAGATGACATTCAAAGATACACAAAGTACTAAGCTAAAGAAGAAGAAAAAAAACCGACTTTCATAAAACAAAATTGAAACATAATTTGGGAGTGTCTGAGTTGTAAGTCGAAAATCCAGAAATGTCACAACAGGAAAACAAAATTCATAAACATACACATTCCAGAGATACCATATATCTAATCATACATGTCATCATTAAATTGCAACTACTAATTTGGTTATAGATCCTAAGCCTCCTCATCTTTATTCTTCTTTTTCTTTTTTTCCTTCTTCTCACTTTTTGAAGCAGAATCGCCATTCTCTACGTCTTTATGTTTCTTGTCCTTCTTTTTCTTCTTCTCGGACTTATCCTCGTCTGATGCATCCTTCTCCTTCTCCTTCTCCTTCTTTTTCTTTCTTTGATGATGATTTCTCCACATCAGAAGCAACAGCCTCATCACCTTCCTTCTTCTTTTTCTTTTTCTTCTTATCCTTTTTCTCAGCTTCCACTTCTACTACGGCCTCACCAGCCTTCTCCTCAACTTCAGAAACTTTTGCCTTCTTGGCAGTAGCATCAGCAGCAGGGCTACTATCAAGATCGTCATCACGTTTACGCTTATTCCCATCCTCTACATCCTCAACTTCCTTGTGTTTCTTCTTCTTTTTCTTCTCAACCTCAACAACAGCAGCAGTCTCGGCAGTCTCAGCAGCAGTGGCGGCAAGGCCAGCAACCACAGAATCCCCACCAGTAGGCAAAACCACATTCCTCAACCACTCAGCTGGAGTATTCTCATTTGGCTTCCCACGCTTATCCAGCTTCCCTTCGGAAACCAGCTTCTTCTTCATCGAAGCCCTCGGCCCCAACCCCCATTTCCTCGGATAAGTATCCCTATCCATCACAACTCTCTTAATCTTAGCAACCACTCCATGATCACACGTCGCCATAACCGCAGTCGTCATCTCGGCTATACCCAAAGCAATTGCCTCCCCCTTCGTAGTCATCAAAACCACCTCTTCCCCACCCTCAATATCATTCTCAAACCTCAACAAACCTGGAACCATCAACTTGGCGCCGTAACAAATAGCATTAACAGCCGAATCCTTAACAACAAGCCTCTTATAACTAGTCAACAAAACCTCCAAAGGCATAATCACTCTCCTCAAATAAGTCTCATCCCTATAATTATCATAGGACCATTGCGCGTCCATCACATCGTGCATAGTTACCATATTATCCTTTTCCCCCATAATCCCAGACCTAACCCTTCTCAACTCCTGCATATGCCCCCCCACACCCAAAACCAATCCCAAATGCACACACATAGTCCTAACATAAGTCCCCGCCTCGCAAGAAATCCAAAAAACAACCAAATGTCTATTAGCATCATACTCCAAAAGCTTACTCTCATAAATAGTCCTAACCCTAAGTTGTCTCTTAACAGCAGAAATCAAAGGAGGCCGTTGAAATACGGCCCCTGTTAAATTCTCCAGTGCTCTAGAAACCTTGGCAACATCGGGCACTGGAGAGTGAAGCCTAGCTACACAAACGTACTCTTTGCCGGCACCCTGCTGGGATTTAACCAGCCGGGTAGCACGGTCGATACAAACAATTAAATTACCAGTAACTTTGGGGTCTAAAGTGCCGGAATGACCTGTTTTTTCGACACGTAGAATGCGCTTAATCCAAGCAACCACCTCATGAGACGATGGATTCGCTGGCTTATCAAGATTCATCACACCGTAACGGATGTAATCAACTAACGGCCTCTTTAAAGGCGAGTAACCGGACGGTAACGGAGTGTAGTGCCCAGTTCGAACATTCAATTTGTCGTAGTTTTTCAACAAGATTGGCCATTCAGATGTGTCGATTGATGGGGTATAGCTTTGAGGTTTGATCAAGAAATCTACTGGGTTTGCTTCTTCTTCTTCGCCGCCATTGATGGTTTGGGATTTTGGGGTTTTCTTTTTCTTTTTTCCAGAACGAGAAAGCTCAACATCAGTCATGGTTGAGGAAGAAAAAGTTGGCAACTTTGGTGGAGAAAATGGGAGTTGGGTTTTTTGGTGGGAAGCTGGAAGTTTTTTTTAGGGTTTATAGGAAGGAGGAAGCTGGAAATGGGTTAGGGTTTAGTGTTTATCAAGAAGGGCTTGGGAAATTGGGCTACATCTAGTAGGCTATTTTGTTGAGTTATTATGGGCTAATGTAAGCCCACAGTAAAGATGCGATAGGTTGATTAGCCCGTAATATGATTTTTATTTATGTTCCAGAAATCCTTAAATGAGGTATTGAGACACCTTTCGGCCAACAATTTATCCCCGTTCGAATTCTTTATAACATTCCCTTTAACAATTTAATAATGAAATCTGTACTTTTATAACCTAAACAACTCTAACTAGTGAAATGGTTATGGGAGGTAGTACATGGAGTGTTATAAATGATCTAGAGTGTTTTATTTTTTAGTGGACCGACCCAGTTCAAGAGAAAATTAATCTGTGTAATACACATGACACATCGTGGTTAGACCAAGAATTATTTGGACACTTCACCCGAGTGACACTGATTAGAACTCAACTGGTTGAGTGCCGAATCCGACTGTTAACATCTGATTTATAAAGCTTTTGAACATAACATCATTTATCTAATGTGAAAATAATAGACTAATTTTATGCCAAAAATAAATAAATTTTGATATCTAGTACGACATTAAGAAGAAGATTGCATATGGGCTTTGGAGATCCAAATGAGGTAAGACAGATATCTAGAATTGACTTTGTAATAATTATGAAGCTCCAATAGACTACGGATTTTATTTATAAAGAGCCGCCAGTTACAAATTACTGGCTTGAGAAACCATAGAGCCCAAACATAAGGGCCAAATCCAAAATATTCCATCTTTATTTATAAGTCATGCATAAATTACACAGCAAAGTAACTTCATTTAATAACTTTTCCGTATGTGGAATTTGTCTTAGAAGAGGTTAATTTAAATTCTTATTAGAGATAGAAAATTTCATCGATCTATAAAGGCCAATTGGTGTATTTAGTCTTGCAACAATTTTCGCTTGGCAAGGTTGGTCCATAATGATTGTTTGCAGCTTTTTAGATCCTCAGTCAATTTACAGGTGTGCAAACAAGATCATTAATGATCGTTTGCAGCTTTTTAGGTTCCTATTCTCTAACCCCGGACTTGCCCTGGGCCCTTTCTCAATTTTCTACATCTTTCCGAGATAATCTAGACGGTCGATACGCCAATGGTCTTGTAGATTGTTGATTTCTAAGAAAGATGTGTTCACTTAATCACTAATTATTGAATAACGTTCAATTTTTAAAAAATTGACGTAATGACCTTTTTTTCCCCGTAAATTAATCGAGGATCTAAAAAGATGCAAACAATCATTAAAGGTACCTTGCCAAGTAAAAATTATTTTAGAACTAAATACACCAATTGGCCATCTATAAATTAGGCCAACTCCTTTGATAATTATTACCATGTTGTTGGTCAAACAATATTTGCTATGTTGAGCAAAACCAAGTTGATCTGATGAATTGTTATACCATGTTCGTACTATAACTCCGCTGCATATATGCTTTCTACGTGAAATTTTCTTGCTTAATCTTATTTATTTTTTTTTTAAAAAGAAATTTAACGTTAGAAAGATACATGAAAAAAAGAAAAAGTTGGGACCAGCTTTTTTATAGATAGAACAAGAGAAACTTTTTGTTGCTTTTTGATGCAATCCTAAAATACTTTTGACATTTGGGACAAAAGTATTTTGAAGAGGAATATAGGTGGAATGGTTTAAGTGAGTGAAAAGTAGTTCACAAAAAGGGGCTTTTAGAATTGGATTTTCTCTCAAGTCTTAACCACTTCTTTTGTCATCTTCCAACACAGTTTTCCTTTTGGCATAATTTTATTATGTGCCTTTGTTTATCTATGCATTATTACTAGTTTCCCTAATCTTACAAGGTTTTCTTCTTCTTCTTCTTTCAAATAAATAAATAAATAAATTGAAACGCACCCGCTAAGTGTCCCATCGTTTGATTTCTAGAATTAAAAGGAATATGTAAATCGCGGGATGTGCTTCTCTACTTATTCTTTTCTGTTTTTTAGAGATAGAATTGAAATTTTCTATGATTTGGGTCATATCTCTACACATGGACGTTGTGATCTAACTTTTATCTTTCAAGATAAAAAAAATTGAGAAGAAGTCACTGTTACTCCACCATGTGATGATATAGCAAATCCTACAACACAAAATCTAGCTAATCAGGTCCATGATCCGGCAAAATAGACCACTTTGAATGTTTTGCAAGGTTTATCCTTGCATTCTTTATTGTATATGAAACTGGCCACTGGTTAGGATATCCTTGAATTGGGGGATAGGGTAGGGTAGGGGTAACATGATTACTATGTTGCATTTTTTACTTTGGAAGAAAGCAAAATTTGGACCTGCCTGCATTGATAGGGGACCTCTTGCGTGTTTCAAGGGTTGATAAATGTTTTATATATAATGATGACTGGAGAATAATTTGCCTTTCAATATATATATATATTTGAATATTCCAAGTTGACCATCAAGGCCCTCTATGATCCATTGAAACACTAGCAGATCATGCAGAGCAGATGATACCAAAATGCAACTTTTTCCATCATCCTTAACTTTGCTAAGAGAGTTCATTTAGCAAGAATCAACACTACACTGCAACTTTTGCTACCATCATTAGCTTGCTGGTGTATTAAGTTAAGACCTTTTCTTTTAAAAAAAAAAAAAATTCAACCCGCAAGATTTATTTGACACTCATCTCTTATCTTACGAATAATTCAACTTTTATGGAAATGAAGACAATTGTTTTCAAAATGAATAACTATTAGAGAATTTAGTATTATTTGTGTCTCAGTGCCAGAGTATTTTACTATAATTATGAAAGTTTTCATAAAAATATCATAAACTAAACAACGTAAACCTAAAAATATCATTACAAGAAAAACTGTCTATAATGATCGCCATTTTAATTTCAAAGTGATCTCAAATCCAGGATTTGCAACCACTTTACGACCAGATAACGTGGTCGCACAAAACCCGTCGCCAAATAATTTTTGCGTTCACTTTGAGACCAAACTTTAATCTGACTTTGACCGCCATTTTGCAACGACTTTGCAACCACACTTTTGACTTTTTTTTACCTTAATATAGAGACCATATAGAAACTGAAATTATCTAAAATTTGCAACCACTAATTTCTGTCCCTATTGCCAATTTTTTTTGTAGTGTATAAAAAAAACTATAATTAAAAGCATGTTGTTGCAAGAAGTATTTGATATAGTGTTATAGAAGTGCCACACAGGATTCGGTGTAGCATGTGGGTCGGGTCGGGTCGGCCACTCATTATTCATGAGAAAGGCTCATCCTGGGCAAGATATGAACGGAAATCACTTCCATATCCGGTGGAGGATTCACAACCCAAACCCTAGCAGGCATATTAGCCACATCCACTATCACTATCCGGGACGGACCGCCACCAACTGCACAAACTCTTCCTCTTCCGGCAGCAATTTGCTTAGCACCCTTTAAATGCTCCGGCAACTTTATAACCTCTTCCCATCTATCATTATCAGAATCATACTTACTCAGTATACCATTTGCTTCATCCACCACATATATTATCCCTTCTTCATCATCCACCGCTGCCGGCCCATTCCATCCGGCTAGCATTCCTTCCGGCATTTGCTCCCATTGATTCATCAAGATATTGTATACAGCCCCATCTTTAACTGCATTACCTTTTGTCAAGGAAGCCATAGGTTTTGGTTTAATACCCGTCATTGATAATAATTTTTTTAGGGTTAGTTACATTTCACTATTTCTAAATTGTAGAGAGAAAATATTTTATTCCCAATGCCACACGGCGATTTGTGTGGAGTCATTTATACATTTATCATCTAAATAAAGTAAAATATACCCTATATACTAAAAAAATTCAAAATAACCCCGCTGCCATCATACTAGATCCATCCATGATAGTCCCAAAAGTTCAAAAATTGGTATTATAGTTCTCATGACCGACCATTAGTCAACCTGTCGGTCAGAGGATGATTTCGTTTGACCGGTTACTAGATCTCTATGTGCTTATCTACAAGCGGTTGAAAGAACCATTAACATATATGTCATTTTATGTATAAAATAAGGGACATAATATATAATAATAGGCCAACAAATAGAATCATACTCTAATTGACGGTCACAAGATTTGGAGTGAAAATTGCATGTACACGTATATATTCACATTTTTATACTCAGCTACTCAAAATTTCACATATGAATATTTTTTCTAATTATATATATATAACAAATTGTAAATGATTGGACACATAAATAAAAACATTTATAGATACATACAATTATTTGCCCAAGACTTATAGTGCCGTTTTTTTTAACTAAACTATTTTCCCTTTTCAACCTAGGGATAGTAAACTGTAATTAACCGATTTTTTATTTTTATTTTTTGGAAAAATGAATTACCTTTGATATTAACCATGCAAAGCTTCCCATTAAATCCAACTGCTTCATTTGCTTCTCTACTAAATCTCCCATCTTTAAACATAGCCATCTTCTCCCATTTCCACTCATTCTCATTCCTCACCATATCCCATTTCTCAACAGACCTAGCTACGTCGTTTTGGTACCGCGAACCCACTCCGCTTATAACATAGACTACTCCGCCAACTGCACCGGCAATGCACCACCGCCGCGCAGTTAGTAGTGGTGGACCAAAGAACCATTTTTTCGTTAAAGGGTCAAACCCCAACGGTCTTTTTAAGGCCGGAAGAAAATCATGAGTTGTCGCTGCTAAAAGTACTAATCGGTTTGAGATTGATAATGATTGAATAGAGAGAGTTCTTGAAATGAAAGAAGGATGTCTATGGAGAATATTAAGGTTTAAAGGTGGATTTGGGAGGGATTTCCATGAGGATGAAATAGGATCGAAGTTAAAGAATTGAAGAGAATTTGATGAGCTGGATTGGGAAAGAATTAGGGAATATAAAGAGAAGAAAGGAGGGAAATTTGGGGAATATATGAGGCGACGCCATGAATGAGAGACTGAATAAAGAAGGAAAGGATTATTATTAAGAGAAGAGAGACAAAGCTGACTAAGATGGTTTGGAAGTCCTGGTATTAGAATTTCTTCATGATCATCATCATGTTCTTTGTTTTGTATTTTGTTGATTTGATGATGATCAGTAGTACTAGGATGTTTGATCATGGCTATAGTTGTTGTTGTTTGTGATGGTTGTGTATGAGGATTTCATAGAAGAATTTAGGGGGTCGGGATGGGGTAGGGGTAGCCATGACTGAGGACAATGAGGAGTGGTTGGACAATTTTATCTTTTTCCATTTAATCCAAAAAGGAATGGAGTGTTAACATGTTTCTTTTTATTAAAGTCTTTTAGTCCAAGACCATTTTAATATTCGTGTCTATTTTATTCGCCACGATTAATGTAGATTATTTTACTGTTGAATTTTTTACAGGTGGAAAACTATAAATTAGGAAAATTCTATGTCTACACTTGACTTATTGGTGGGGTAACAAGGATGGAAACGACCCATTATATTCAGTCCTCAGTAAAGATTCTATGCGGAATAATTTTTTCTCAGTACATATAGAACACCTCATAATAGGGGTTTTGAGTCTTATGACAGATGTTCTGAGGCTTAGAACAGATGTCATGAGGCTTAGAATAGGTGTTGCATGCGGTAACAATGTTCAGAGACTTAGAACAGGTGTTCGTTTTAAATCAATCTTAACCGTAAAAAATTTAATCCAACTAACGAGAAAAGTTTCGCACGTGCGGAATTAACCCCGTTCCGCACTGGGTCCAGCGTCATTCAGTCCCATCTCAAGGCTGCCATAATTTTATATGAGTGAGAAGTGGGACTTAACCAGGTGGACCATTTCTACTCCAATTTTTTTCCATTGGGAAATCTACTTGTACAAGTAGCATCACTAAAAACGTGAGAAATAATAGATCATATTTAAGATAGAACTAGCGGCTAATGGGGAGCTAAGGGCGACGGTCCCCAATATTCTTTCAAACGTTAGGTTTCTATAAATAAATTTCATTTATGTTTTCTTATAATTTGCCCCTCTATATATAAGTTTTAAATCTGTCCCGTTTTTAAAGAGACTTTTTTTCTTTCTTTCCTGAAATGTCATTTTAGGCTTTTAGCTATTAGGAGTGAAGTTGAAGCATTCAACCACTCAAACACAAAGAAACACATAAAAAGGCAAGCATTAGGGCCCAACACTTTACTTAATGAATACTATATCTCAGACTTATATAAATCATAAGAAATAAAAAAAAGTAGCACGAAAAGTTTGTAGTTTGTAGTATTATGCCTAAAAAGTGAATCTCAAATAAGAAAATGTCAAGTTGTGCTTAGTTTTGCAAGAATTATGAATTTGTAGTGGCTAGAAAGGTCTCTTTGGGGAAATATTTTATGCAATGAGTGGACTAAAGCAGTTATTTTTGGGCAACCTTTTTAGGGCAGATAATCGTCTGTACCCGTCTGTCTACCCATTCATTTGCCCAACCAATCACAATTCACCATGTGTATATATAATTAAAAAAAATGATCACATGGAGAATTCTTATTGGTTGGGCACATGAATGGGTACACAGACGGATATAGATGATTTTCACTCTTTTGTAGGACTTGGAATTGGGAAAAAAATCGTCTGTACCCAATTAGTGTATCCATGAATGTACTTACCACTCAAAATTCGCCACGTGGACAAATAAGATATTTTTTCCTTACGAGTTCCACTATTTCTTTTAAGTTATAGATTTTTTAATTAAAAAATTAACATGTGTCAATTTCTTATTAATGTTACATGCATGAGTACACAAGTTGGGATAGAGAATTCTTAGCCCTTGAATTATATCTTGTAAAACACAAGAGGGGGGGGGTGAATTGGGTTTTAACAATTCTTGCTAACTTTTTCGAATACTAATCAATGCAAGTGAGAACTTGAGCAAGATGAATGAAAGCTAAAGCAAAAACCCAATCAACAAGACAAAGGATTTAGAGTGGTTCGATTCACTTAGAATCTACATCCACTACCTCGAGCCGCACCCAGGATTTCAACAAACTTCACTAAGAAGATGCCCACACAAAGTAGGACTTTTACAATTGCCCACACAAAGTAGGACTTTACAACCAAAGGATGCCCACACAAAGTAGGACTTACAATAATAACCCTATCACTAAGAAAGGGAATTAAGAAAGGTTAAGTACAAGGTTGTTCACTCTTCTAAGTGAAAGATATAGTACCTTTGAAGCACAAACAATTTAGCTCTTGAACATATGAGGTCCACTCTTTGTCTTGCTTTTGAAAGAATACTCTTGAATGCTTTAGATCATAAGGATGAAGAGTATTTTGCTTTGAAAGTGTTTAGACTTGATAAGATATCAATGTTTTATGTTTGTCAAAGTCTTGGAATGATTTTCAGCTTTTAGAGTATATATACATTTCAAATTTGGTCGAAAAATCGAGTCTCCAACTAGTCGAAAACTAGCTAGTAAAAGACAGAGTTCGGTTGACCGCTGAGCAACTCTTTGGCTGACCGAAGCTCACTTCGGATCCACTTTGGGTCAGGGTCGGTCGACCGACTCGTCCCATAGGTCGACCGAGATGGTGCTAAGGTCGACCGACCCTATTCTAGTTGAGCTCTCGGTTTCTCGACGGTTCAACCGAACTTGAGCTCTGGCTGACCGAACTTCCAAAGTGATTTTTCACACGCTTTTGAAATCTTTTGAAGTCTTTTAAAGTCTAAAAAGGTTTTCCTAAAAGGTAACAAGTAAGAACACTTGGAAAACTTTTCTAAAAGACTTATCTATGAAATCAAAGGCTTTTTGGATAAGAACACATTTGAAACTTTTGCCTTTTGAAAACGTGTTTATGAAATCATGTATGCAAGACTAGAGTGAGAAGCTTATGTTCATAAGAGCTTTGGTTAGAGCTTTAAAGATTACGACTAATGACGACAAAGCTAAACTAACCAAACTAAGTCTTCAATCTTCAATCTTCATAGATGAGCCTTGAATAGTATGACTTTGAATCTTGAACATGGCTTGATTGAAGTACTTAGAGCTTCCTACAAGATTTCCAATATTCTATCACAAAGATTAAGATCATTAGACACAACATCAAATGTTTGTCCAATATCAAAAACAGAGTTCGTTCGCCCTTAGGGCTTACATATCTTACTTTGTTTAATCAATAAATTGTACATAATGGTAATGTATGTTCCTTTCTCTTGAAAAAACTCAGGACATCATTACATATGGTGGTTGATTTAGAGGCGCAGGTGTAAGAGACGCCCCAACATTTTGAAAATTGACCGAATTTTTTTATAAGAAAATTTTATTTTTCGTGAAATTTCTTTATAAATATTGTATCTCGCTCTTTCTAAAAAATGTTTTAGTAAAAAAATTATCTCCTAATAATAAATTTCTGACTCCGCCCCTAAATGCACTGGTATTTTGCACAGTAAAAAATAAATAAAAGGAAATAACTTTTGGCCGCCTATATATATATGAACTTTTTTAGTTCTTGTTCTCTGCCCATTTGCAATTTAATTTGTTTACTGGTAATTCGTTTCACCTTTTAAACAAAACAAATGTTTATTCAAAAAAAAAAAAAACTGTTTTTTTATATATATTTTTATTATTAGAGAAATCTTCAAAATAGTTTTGATTTGAAGGTGTGATCATGCAGGTTTGGCATGATGTTCCACTTGCATTATGTGCTTATCAAGAGCGGATTCAATGTTTTGTGTTGAAAAGCAAAATATATATCAGAACTATATAATTTTTTTTAATAATTTTGAAAAAATGAAAGATAATATTTTAAAAGAAATATATTCTTTGAATTTTTCTAAAAATAAGATATGCAACTTTTCAAAATCTTAAATATATCCCACACTGTTATCTACTATAATATCTGATTTTTGAGTGCTTCTTTTTGCAGGGTGAAAATCTCCGTCTCCATTCCTATCTCCATCCTTGTCCCTCACCAATTAAAATTTACTATATAAATATTTTTTTCAATTATATATATATACATGGTGAATTGTGATTGGTTGGGGGATAGGGAATGGGAACAGAGGATTTTTTGGCCTTTTTGCAGGCTATATTGAAGTTCTTGTCTTCTTTGATTTGGTATCACATTCATAATCTCCTAATACTAAATCTAGTAGAATGTTCTGATCTATTTTATGAGGAATATCATATATTTGGAAAAACAAAACAGAGATAATCATTATCGACTATAATAGCTGTCATTTCATTTTGATTCTATGAATGAGACAACTATATATTTAAGAAAAACTAGCCATATGATTATTTTTTAACAATTATTTCAACCGTCAAACCAAACGATTCAATAAGATTGATTCAGCACCAGACCGATTTATTTGGAGACTTTTTTTGCAACAACATATTAGCATATTTTTAACTAAAACATATCTATTTGATCATTGTAAACATGTCGATAAACATTGTTCGATACATAAATACTTCTTCAATTTAGAATTAAATGTTCATTAATTTTATTTTGCATAGAAAAATAAATATATACAATTCTAGATTTTCTTAGACAAACAAAAATGTGATGAGTAAATCAACAAGCATTGCTCAAAGACAACAAGAACATCATGGGATTTGATTTGATGATTATATATTAGGAATCCAAGAACAAACTAATATTAATTTGTATCCATCATCATAAACTATGTACATGAAAGTTTTTAAATCAATAGTGCCTGAAGGAAAAAAGGTAAAAAGAATATATTAACTAATCTACATTACATGAGATAACAAATTTGTAAGGTCCAATTTCATCAAATCAATCAAGAACTAGCAGCATCATACATTTCCATTTAATCAGAATTAAAATCAATAATATACTTTTTTTTCTCTACAACTCAAATTCTCTTTTCTTATATCCATTGCACATCATCTCATCATCTACATAATTTATAATATGTTCCAAAATAAGAAGAAAAAAATACAAAATAATTACCATTTTTTTCTTTTCCTTTTTGCATGCATGTCATGATCATCAAGAATATTAACCAATCAAACCAATGGCATCTCAGAGTTAACAGATGAATTTCGTCTCTCTTGTCCACCACCGGTCCCACCACTCTCGCCACGACCTACGCCATTGCCATTTTCTCCCTCTGGATGAACGACGACATCGCCAAAATGAACGTGTTTTCCACCATCATTATTGGTGGATCTAAGAGAAGGATCATTAACAGATTCCGTCCTTCCAACCGTGTTATGGGACGATGGCGCAATCGTACTAGGCCGTCCATTAGTATAGCTACGCCTCGAAAGCTGATGATCTTGAAGACGATGTTTCCTAACACAACCTTTGATGCATGTATAAATATAAGCTAAGATCCAAAAAATCCATGGCGATCCTATTAAGAGAAATGCAGCAATTGGAAACCATTGTTGAGAAGCATTAGGGACATAAACGTAAATAGCCAAAAGGACTCCGCCCGCGGTCACAAAGAGGCATAAAAGGGAAGAGATTAAAGGAACCCTATAATCATCTTCCCTTAGCTCCTCCATATAGATTAATGTTCTTGATTTTCCTTTACCTACACATGCACAATATTTTTTTTTTTTTTTGGGGGGTTCCCTTTTGTAATCTATTTATCCTCTCTTTAATTCCTTTTCAATTTTATTTTTCTTTGTTTGGCAACTCAAATTCAAGATTTCAAGAAAACCTATATCTAGGGTTGAGTTGCAAGAAACCAAAGAATGATAAAAAAAATTGGTGTAAAGAAATAGAAAAGAAGAGAATAATGTTGCTGAAATTTCTCTCTTCTTTTTATGATAATGATCGCCCCGAGTTACAAGATGTAATACAAAATATATATAGTGAACTAATTTTATATTTTCCAACTTAGTTAGAAATGGATGGTTGAATAAAATTAGCACAAAAGAGGACTAATATATGACATGTTTATTGCAGAAGGGGGAAATGTTTGGATCACAAAAAATAGGAAATCTATACAACCCTAATATTAGAGCGGCAAAAAATGGCCCGCCACGATAAAATCATGTCTGATAGGTGTTTATTGAGTCGTGACTTTATTCAACCATGTCTAATTCGGCACAAAATTTTATTGTGTCAGGTTTGGGTCGAATAATCTTTGCCCAGCACCGCCAATAACCCATTATCTAAAAAATCAAAAACAAAAACGCATAAATAATGATGCAATAATGTACTAGAGAAAATCGCTCTATATATACACCACCTATTTATTCTTTTCTATAAATAGCACAAAGATAAAATTAGAGCCCCCGTGTACATGAACAATTTACGGTACCGGTCTGTTTGTCAAATTAAGGATTCAGACCAAATTCCGTCAAAAAATGACATGTGCGCGGCACATGGCACCGGATTGAAGGGCATAATGGTCATTTTATATAATTCCATCCAAACCGACCAATACCCGACCGGCCCGCCCGTTTCTTCATCTTCTTCATCCAAACATCCATAAAGTCTTCACCTTATTGTCACCTTACTCCACCCATTTCTTCCTCCATTCCACCCATCACCCTCCCCTTCCGCCACTCCATCCACCGATCAAAAATCATCCTCATTCTTCCTCCTCCTCCACCCATCCCCCTCCCCTTCCGCCACTCCCTCATCTGCCTCTGCTTCCGCCTCCGCTTCCAAAGCCACCATCTCCTCCTAAACCACCTGCTCACCTATTCCTTTTTCCAAAACGAATCCCCACCCCAAACCCACTTACCCCTCTTCCTTCTTCCAGATGAATCCCCACCCCAACCTCACCCCTTCTTCCCAATTCATATTCTTAGAATGAAATGGTAATAAATTATAAGAATTCATATTCCATCCAAGAAGAAAGCAAAATTCTTTATTTCTTAAGGACCAAAATTCTTTTCCCGAAATGAATCATCCATGGAGCACGAATTAAGAAATGGGTAATGGGTTTTGGGGAGAAAATTGTGTATTTTGCGTAATGGGTTTTGGGGAGAAAATTGTGTATTTTGGGTAATGGGTTTTGGGGAATTTTTTTTTGGAGTTGTGGGGTGGCGGAAGGGAGAGTGATGGGTGGAGTGGAGGAAGAAGGAGGATGGAGTGGCGGAAGGGGATGGGGGTGGTGGTGGTGGTGGGATGGGGGTGATGTGTGAGGTGTTGAAGGGGAGGGGATATAAAATGACCATTATGCCCTTCAATTCGGTGCCATGTGCCGCGCACATGGCTTTTTTTGACGGAATTTGGCCTGAATCCTTAGTTTGACAAACAGAGCGGTCCCGTAAATTGTTCATATACACGGGGCTCTAATTTTATCTTTGTTCTATTTATAGAAAAGCATAAATAGGTGGTGTATATATAGAGCGATTTTCTCTAATGTACTAATCACACTATTTTTTATTTAATTTTGACATAAAAATAATTCAATTTTACGTATAATAGTCAAATTAAGTTACTTAGTACGCTGCGCAATATTAGTTCGTCTTTGTCGAAGTCCATTGAGTTTAATTTTATTAAAATGCAATAAATTATTCAAAATTTACATAATTTCATATATTGACCTTATTCTATTAAAAATAATAAATTATTCAAAATTTACAAATTTCTTAATGCGATATTTGGACCAAGCTGGATGGCATGATGATTTTTCGATCCGTGCCAACTCAGTTTTTTTATTTTTTTTATTGGGGGAGGGAGAGGGTAAGAGGAAGTAGGAATCGATATCATGGGAAGGATTACTCATTGATTCTTGTGCCAGCTCATTTCATTGAAAATGGTCATGAACTTTTATCCAAAGAAATTCCAGAAATAAAACCTGTAAAATGAGAAGCTTATCACATCACTCACTAGCTATATAGTTCCTGATGTTTTTTATTTGAAAATACTAAGAATGAGTAATTAACCAGAGCTTATATAACTAGAACCTTATTAATTTACATAAGGTATACGAAAATCGCGGTTAATTCTATTTTTTGTTCTGGGCTGCATTCTGAAAGAGAACAATAGCAAGAGTGACTAGAGATGCATAAACTGTATTGGGAACTCTTTCGACAACTTTTCCAACAATGGGAACACCTTCAGTTGTCCTCTTTGTTAGCAAAGCCACTGTTGGTGCTACTGCCAATGTAACAATCAATCCCTCACTTACAGTGATGAATGTATCTTTTGTTAGCTTCCGAATAAACGTCTTAAATTCTGCGCGATCCAGCTCTCCATCGAGGTTCATATCGCATTCCTGCACATTTGAGACTCATAGAGTCAGATAGCCTGCTGAAAAATGGGAATTTCATAGTATACGCAGTATGGTATAAATTGGTGACATTTAGCCGGTAGCACTCATTATATATGTCATTTATTTACCTGTATCAAGATTCTAACTTCATCTTTTGTGGGAGGGTCAAAATGAGGCCCAGGCAAGCGCTTATTGATATCACTAGGAAACAAGAACAAGTCCATATGTCATTAAAATATCAGGAAACAGATGATGAGGAAGAAAATAAAGGTGAGTCTGAGATCTAAAAATAAGTTCGTTTAGGACATGTACTTTGTTAGTCAATATATTAATATTACTCTCTTATATATTAGCTTCCTTAATTCTCATTACATGTCCTAAATGACTTATTATTTGTGTATAGCATCTTACTTGTATATAAGTAACACAGCGATATAGAGATCTTCAAATGTCAAATTTGCATTGCCTGTTGCATTCTTGAAACGATCAAAAACCTTGTCTGTTATCTTTTGTATTTTTCTTTCTCTCCACTGTTTACCTACCATCACAAGAATCTAGAATTCCTTCAAATAGTACACATTTATATACCAAAAAAAAAAAAGACTCAGAATGGTAATGTAGATAGGAAACAGACCCAAAAAAAAATAAACCTTTAAAAGAAAAAATCCATTAAATCAATAAAGATATGAAGAAACTCAATGGCGATCATGTTATTAATTTAGTATTAAAAAAGAAAGATGATTGGGTTACCTTGGACCTTTCCAAGAATTTGTCCCATGATGGGATTGGCTTTTGGAAGAACTCAAAAATTTAAGATAAAGAGGAAGCTTTGAATCTTTTTAAAAGTACAGAGTGTTTAGGTATGAGTACTCCACTCGGTGGTAGAAGTGTGCGCGCTTAGGATTAGGATCTACTTCATGTGAGATTCCATGAACCTCGGATGCTTCCAATGATTAAATAAGGTTTAAAAATATCACAGTCATTGTCTGGTCCGGATCTTCTGTTACAATATTATAATTTTGTTTTAAAAAAGAAATAATATTATTAATTGATATCAGTAGTTAAATGAGAGAGGTGAAATTCCGATGGATCCCTACCCTTTGAAGTGAGGCAACAAATCTCAGGAAATGTCTAGTTAGCCAAATAGCGACATAGAAAAACTAAAGAATATGTTTCAAGAGGTATAATGTTCTATGACCGTGCAATCAGCCCCAAAAAAACCAAAAGTAACCTCGATGTCACGTTCAAACCAGAAACCTTCCACACTTGCCAGAGTTTTTGATTGCAAACTTTCATAACTCATAAAAATAGGAAGGGAGATCAGGCGAAACACGCGCAGTATAGCTGACCAGCGACCATGCCAGATACGAACAAAACGTCTTCTTCCAATCCTCCACTCAAAATCATCTTGCAACAAAACTCTATTTGGAGGGATGTTTATCCAAATTTGAGATGCTCGCCTCCTTTTATACAATATTATAATTAATGATGATGAATGTGATATAATTAATAAATGTTGCAAGGTGCAACAGAAGATCAGTGTGAGCGGTTTTTAGTAGCACTCTATGCATATAGATTTCCCATATCAAATCACTCGGTCAAACAATCTAATTTATAATCATTTTAGATTAATTGTCTTTTAAAAATTGTCCAACAACAATCGTTTTAGAAATATAATATTACTTGTACAATCAAACAATGCGAATGTCAATATCTGTCAAGCTCTTAGCAACTTGGTTGAGATTAATGAGCAATTAGTAACTTGGTGGAGAAAACAATCTTGAAAAGGGCAATTTAGTCATATTATAAAAAAATTGCTTCAACAATCACAACATATCTGTGGGGTGTCAAATTAAAACTGTTTTTCCTCATGAGGGCCAAAACTACTATGTCCCTAAACATCAGGGGCTTTATCTATAAGATTAGAAGAAAGAAAAAAAAAAAAGATCGCCCCCCTTAAGTTTCACATCCACTTTCCCCAAAATTCCTAAAACCCTATAAACCCGATTAGGGTTCTTCGTTTTGGTACTCTTCTCCCAATTCTTCTATTCGGGTAAGCTCAAATTTTCTTCTCCAATCCCTCTTTATGTGCTCGAATATGCCTGGTTACACATGCAAACTCCTAATTCCTCCCTGCTTTCGTTTATATATAAAATTGAAGAAATAAAGAGTGATTTTTTCTTGATGGATTTGTTATTCTTTCACTTTTTTCTTTTATTTTCTTTTTTCTTACTAAGAAAATTTATTCGGATATTTGGATGATTGCAGTACATTGAGATATACATAATATTGTTTTTTTTCCTTATGGTTTTGGGTTTTAGTTTAATAGTTTGTGAAGAAATATTTGAAAAGTTGGAAACTTTTATTAGATAGGCTTTGTTTGTTGTAAAATTTTGAGACTTTACTATGTAATGGTTGATGATAGACAAAAAAGGCTTATGGTGCCTATTTACGATGTATCTTTTAGAAGATGGGAGTTCAGGAAGATTTATACACAATGGTCCCACAATGTAATGTGTATATAATTACACTTGCTATGTCGGCGCTGAAATGTGCCTTGTGCGATTAAAAGGAAAGAAAGCGGTTCTTTGTGACTTGAGTGAATTTTTTTATTTATTGTTGCAGGTCCTTTTTTTGGAGGAGATATTAGATGGCTCAATATCACTTTGATGAGATTATTGTGGTTGACGATGTTGATGTCGAGGGCAAAAAGTATGACAAAGGTATTGCACTTTTTTTTGCATATGCTCTTGCTTGCTGATGGCTGGATGCTATACTTTGCATTCGGTATTAGTTTGTTTCCAATTTCTCTCTTCTTTTTTGGATCTACTTGAAAGTGTGTGGCTGCCACTGAAACTTGTAAAACAAACATAATAGTCGCCTGTTTTTTGCTTTTCTTTTACTGCAGACTGTTTTGGAACAGTAAATTAGTTAGAGTTTAATCCTTTTTCTTTTGGCATGTGAGTTTTTGGTCGTAAGGTTAGTTTTTGATATCATGATGATTTAATTGTTGATAAGTAATTTGAAGTATCAATGTGGAGTGACTGGTGGAAAAAAATTGGAGGAACATCCGTCCATTGGTAGTGATTCAAGAACTGCAATTTGTTATGTCCAGTTGACGAGTCAATTTAAACTTCTGGAAGATGGAGAATATTCCGTGCTTTAGAATTTAAAAGTGGAATGCGATCCTTTTTCAGTAACTAAATGGAACCGTTTGAACAAAAAATCCCTTTTTTTGGACTTCCAACAAATAGATTGACATGTCTATTTCTACAGTTTCGAGGATAGATGCCAGAAGCGAAGGTGGTGAAATCTTTATGCAGTTGGATGTTAACTCCGAGCTATATCCTATGAATCCAAAAGAAAAGTATAGGATGCTATTGTCGGAGACTTTAAGTTTGGATGGTTCAGCCAGCTATCCTGAGGTACGTTTTTCCTTCTTTCTTTTCTTGGGGAAGATTGGGGGGGCATGTGGAAAGGGGCATGATCTCATTATAAGCATGTGCCTAAGCGTTTGGTGATAAATAATATGCCCTTCATCCCAAATTGAATGTCCGTATTTGACTTATACAAGAATTCAAAAGAGTAGTTTGACCATGAGTAAGTTATCATAATATCCTTGAATATAGGAGACCGATATGTTAGTGGAGCTTGCATCCCTAAATATAAGAGATTAGTTATTGGAGTTAAGAGAGAGAATATATGCATATAAAGAAAGTGGACATTCATTTTTGGACAAACTAAAATAGAAATTGGACATTCACTTTGGGATGAAGGGAGTAAAAATAAAAATAAAAATCAATTACTGTAGCTATTTCTATGAGTATTAGTTTCCTTGCACTTGTGGAAAACCAACCATTCTTCTGTGGCTGCTTGAGCATGTAAATTTCATATGCTAAACTTGTGCAACGTGTTATCTTAGTATTCCCTATTCAGGACCGGGGTTTTTTTTTTTACAAATTGTACACTGATTCTACTTGATAACTGGTGGGAAGCATTATTTTCGTATGATATCTAATGGAATATTGGAATGCCATTTAACAGTGTTTCTAGTCATATTACAATTCCTTAAGAAGTTGATGTCATTGTTGTTCCTGAAGATCATCATAGTATGTGCTTTTTTAAGGCATTTAATTTGTTATTGCAATCTCCAAATCTTTTGAGGCCTTTGATGGGTTATAAATATTATGTTTCTACAATTTCAGGGCCAGCAGAAATCTCTTGCAGACAAATTTGAGTATGTAATGCATGGGCTCTTGTACAAGATCTCTGAGGAGAGGTCAAAAGCTGAGACTAAAGTGTATGTATTTTAAACCTGTTCATTTCTTCATTTTGGCAGTATTTAAGTGAAAACCTCTACATTAAAAGTCCCCCCCCACACACACACACACACACAAAAAAAATATTGCTAGGTCAATTTTTGTCATTCATTGATACTGGCGGCTTAGTATTCATCACCAAAGAAGAGAATTTTCAAGTTTATTTCTTACAAATGGTTGGTTGGATTCATATATATCTTACTCTATCAAATTTCTTCTTCCTTTTTGCAGGACTGCTTACATATCATTCGGAGGGCTTCAGTTGATGCTGAAGGCTTCTTATTCAAAGATGCTTAGGTTTAAGGTTGATCAGAGGCTGTTTCTTCTTTTGAGGAAGATGTGAATAACCGTATGTTGAATATTGAACTTGTGGGCTGCAATAATCTTTGCATTTTGCTGAATTATATCAGTTTGACTAATGTTAAGGGTTCTACAGATGTTAACTTCTTTCAGAACTTCTAGTTATGAAGAAGAATCACTGGAAGCTATATATATCCAGTGTTTCTCTGTCAATATTTCTGTATTAAGTATAACGTAATGCTTGATTGAACAATGAACTCTAATTGTGTTGATCTCTTATTTTCCTCTCCTAAATAACCCCAATCACTTTCCTTACGGTAGAAATTTATATATGAAGTTACAATACATTTGTCCACAAATGGGATAGCTATGCCTATCTCATGAAAATTTATGGCTTTGGTCTACTGTCCATAGGGTTTTTTCCTCCTTCGACAAACTTGTAGCAGCTTATCAAAAGATGTGTACTAAGTAAATCATATCTTGTGAAATAGTTTGTAAATAGCACGAGAAGGTACGCCACACAAAACAGGTCTGTGAAGGGTTTAAATCTTAAGAGGGAATTTCATCATCTAATCAATTTTCACATTTCCCGATTAAGTCTTAGTTAAAGATGTACACCATTTCCAACATTTTTCAAATTTATTGAGATACAAATTTTCAAATAAAAAACCCAATCTAAATATGCGTGTAGAATTCTACGGGTAGAGTGTAATGGTTGCTTGAAGATCTTTACAACTCAACGGATGTTCTTTCGGCAATAGTTGATCGCCAACAATTATGTTCAAATTTGAATGTTTTGTTAAAGCAAAGTCATGGTGCACTTTATTGTCCTTTCAAGGCCTAGTTGTACATTGTAAATGAAGTCTAAATAGAGGAGAACCGCTTCCTAAATGTTCAGCTCTATTCTATACAAGTTGTGTGGCGAATTAGAGGAATGATGTCACTCAGTCGAGTAAAACTAGAATACACGAGTCATACATATATAATCGCAACATACTAAACCTCATAATTTAGCAATAAAATACGCAACAGAACTAATCATTTCTGCCATTTTCAGTAAGTCCTGTCTAGAGGCAGCACACAGAAAGATATTTTAAGCAAAACCACCTTTATGCAGTTTCACCGCTGAAAGTTTGTCATTCTACATAATTATTAAAACAACAATAAAAGCAGCAAAAACTTTTGCTAATAACTAACTGAATGGAGAATTTCTTAAAATTCAATCGCTGCCTGTTACTGTACAATGAATCCGGAAGAAAGATATACAAAATTGATTCTACCTTGTGTAATATGCTATAACCTCAGAGAACAATATAACAACTCTATTGCACAGCCAACCGTTGAAGGTGATCTAAGAATACCTCAAAGCTTACGTCATCTGTAAAGATGATATCTCCTCCTGGGCGAGGAGCATCAGAATTGTATGTTGCAGAAGGATTCAACTTTGCCAGCAAAAAACGGGCCTGCAGATATTTAAAACTACTAGAAGTTTAGTACTCCCTCCATTCTCTATTAATTGTCGTTTAAGGTTCTTTTATTAATTGTCAACAATTTATTCCAATTATACCCTCTACATATTCCTTTCTTTTCTTTATGACGTATAAGTGAAAGAGAGGGAGGGTTGGGTAATATTGGAAGTTTAGGTAAAAATGACAACTTCCTTAATTTTCTCAAATTGTCTAAAGAGTCTTATATTTAGGAATGGAGGGAGTAACCAAGAAGAATTGGCTATCAAGGCTGTTGTTACCATTCCGACCAAATGAGACCAAATTTATCATCCTTAATTTCAATATGAATGTTAACCAGATCTAACACCACCATTTAACCATTTAACCTCCTTGATTACTAAGGGTGAGTATATGGTCAAATGTGGGCATTCAATTTGCAATGGTGGAGGTATTATTTTCTCATTCACAAAACTCCTACCCAAAAAATCTTCAACCAAGCAGCTATTACCGATTTTCACCGTAAATTTTGGTCCCAAGAAGTCTTAAATATTTACAAAAGATAAAAACAAATACTTCTCCGTAGGAGTTAAGAAAGAATAGTTCAGAGAGAATGATATGACCTGGGAACCATGCTGATCACAGATAACCAAACGAGGTACTGGAAATCTTTCCCTAACAATGGTATCTGCATCATCTCTCGGAGCTCGCAGCAAGTGAGCAAATGCCTGCAAGCCAAAGCAAAGGTGTATTTAAGATTTACGAAGGATGAAATATTTTTCAAGCTTTAGAGAAAACTTGTAAGAGAACAGCTGTCAGTTTGAATAGTCATAAAGTACTATAATTCATTCTTAGAAGGCATTGGTTAACAAAAGGAATAACTTCATTCATGTCCCTATTCTTCACCTCCTCTGTACATTTACTCCAGATTTTGGCACAAAAACATTTCTTCTTTGATTGCCTTATCTACTGTCTAGTCACTGTACCACTGCCTTTCCAAAATGTACCAATTATTTTCAGAAAGAGGCAAATAGTCTTTTTATAGGCAATGACTATGCCCAAATATTATGCAGGAAACTGATTTAACCAACATATCAGGGGAAAAAGACGTAAAATATAGGAAGCATGAAGGGAAAACATTTCAGTCTGGAAAAGCTTTAACATGCTTTCCAGAACCATATATTTCTTGTCTTCTTTTACCTTTCTTGGGCCAACAAAACAATCATTTTCCTTGTGATTTGAAAATATTTAAGTTAATTCTACCGGTCATTCATCTCATTCATAAAACAGCAGCCTTCAATGAAGGGAGTATAGATTACCAACCTAATTCTGAATTAAAATACTCTCAAACGATTACCTGATGGTCAGGATGTTCATGGTATCCTTCTTTTCTCCATAAAGCGACAGTTGATCCATGAAATACAACAATAGTAAAATAAGAATCCAAAAGAAGGATTCTATCAGCAGCAATGGCAGCCACATCAAGGAGAACTGGTTCCGGAGCAGAATGAAAAGTGTAAGAGATCAAGGAGGGTTGAATCATCACCACTGAATTGGCTACATTTTCCCGATTCAAAATCATTCTGAAATAAGCTGTTTCATCTGGACTGTTATTAAAGACCTGAACTCAATATTCCAGGTAAAACGTGATCAGAAGTCAAACATTAGACTGGAGATATACACACTGTAGACTGAACATAAAGGATATTACAGACAGATACATCAAAGAGATTGAAGGATACCTGGATAAACTGAGAACGCCGTAAATTAAACATAAACTGAGGGAAAATAGAAAATCTAGGAGATAAGCTGAATGAAGATGGACTGTCCTTTTGGTAATCACCAAATCGCGAACATATATGTATTAAAGATTTATCCAGCCATCTAATAGGGTCAAATTCAGACTGCAGAAAATAAAATATCATAATCAGACAGAGAAAGGATGGTGTTTGCTTCAAAAGAATCAAAACTAGAGAGGCTAAAAGAAAGCATCTTAAATATGAATGGGGCAGACTAATATTTGGACTCAGTAGGCATATATGACCGTCAAGATTGATATAAAGAAACCTAATATCAACCTCTAATTATTTCAGGAATGCAAGCTGAAACTAAAATTCTCAGACTAATTTCAGGGTAGAAATGGGGGATGGCATTGGTAAGTCCGCACTCACCTGATGCCCCTGTCCCCCAGATCACCCCAAGGGTGGAAGCAAAATATTCAAGAAGTATTATCAGGGGGGTAAATAACAAGGCCAAACTACAACAGCAATATGCTGACTTAAACTTCCAATCAAACCAGTATTACTAACAATTTGAATATAGCTTCTCGTTAATGATAGTATGCCCAAAGTCAAAATTATTGCACAAAAAAGTAGTCTTTTCTATTCACCTTGAATAGTAGAAAGCAAGAGTATTACCTCTGTTTCCATTTTGAAAGAAACATGGCGAGTCATGACAACTGCTGCAGCTTCTTGGTCAAATCCAGCAATCAAGTCCTAGAAAATACTAACATAATGTCAGAGCTAATTAACATGCATCAAACAAAAAAGGAGATTACATATTCAGCAGGGTTAACACTGAAACAACAAATTCAACTGAGATCCAGATTCTCGATCTGGATAAACCAAATGGGCGTAAAGCTTTGATATATGACACAACATCATAACCGTGTACTTTGATATCTGACATTCTTTGTGTTAATTCAAAAATAGATAAAAGGGAACGTTGAATATAGAAATTGTATGCAGTCATCTGGTCGACGTAAATTAGTAAAAGCAGTAGAATAAGAACATTACAGATAAGTGAACAAGAAACGTTATATATAGTTGATTACCAGAGGTGCTTGTAACTTAAACCAATTTTGCAAGAAAAAAAACACTTCCGGCACACTTAAGCATACAACTCTAGAAGATTAACTTACAATTGAGTGTTCCCCGTGCCTGGAAAATTCATAAAGAATATGAATCTTTCTTCCTGTTTTTGAGTGAAAAAGAATATGAATCTTACCTGTATGCTTCCTGCGCCAGCAACCCACCTTCTAGAAAGAGTAGTGGCACGCAGCCTCATCTGTCCATTGCTATGCTGATAACTGTATCAGAATATCTTTCATAAGCATATGTTTCATCCTTGAAAACCATGAGAATTGCTCATAATTTGAGTAAACAGAAACACACTAAGTCAAAAACTGGAAGTAAAATTGGTTGTTTGCTGATTGAGCAATGGCATCTGGGTTCTCCTTCTTGACAAGATCAAAAATTAAACACAAGGATGTAGTTTTATCAAGTCCACACATCTTCCATGCAGTGGTGTTTCCTTGACCAATAACATTTTCAGAAGCCAGAGGACCTTTCTGCACAAAATCACCAATCAGTGAATACCAAAATGAACTTATTCGTAAAAAAATGAACTTAAAAAACGGCACTTCAAGAGCCTCAACTTATACCTTCTCAAGTGATGCACAAGGGGCCAATAATTCCCTGAACTTTGATATCCTTCGAGCAGTTTACCTCAAATATACCACTACATAAAAATAAGACATATGTCAGGCTCAGAGTAATAACAAATTTACCCATTACCAGGGTGATCACTGTTTGCCCACTCTGAGATACTCTCTACAGAAGCAGAAAGGATAGGAAATATAGAAAGAGACAAATTTTGATAAATGTTTATACAACATATTGGGAATGTACCTCGGAAAAAAAAAACACACATTGAGAATGAAAATGTTAGTTTCACTTTGTACAATGACTTCTAAAAGAAATAGGGCACATGACATATATCACTACATAAGAATTTAGACATAAACTACTACCTCAAATATACCACTATATAAAAATAAGACACACGCCCCGCACAAATCTCTCAGGGTAATAACAAATCTTCCGATTACCAGGGAAATCACTGTTTGCTTACTTTGAGATACTATCTACAGAAGCAGAAGCAAAAAAGATAGGAAATATAGAAAGAGAATATTTTGATAAATGACTATACAACATATTGGGAATGAAAATGTCTGAGTTTCACGTTGTACAATGATTTTTATAAGAAATAGGGCACATGATATATACTGCCAAAAAGACTGGTAAACCCAGTGATGTCAAGGCGCGCGCAAAAGTTCCCCACCTCAACCAACCAAGAAAATGAGTGTAATAATGTACATGGAGATGCAAAAGTTCCCCAGATTAGAAGGCATGCACTGTAACACTACTTTGCAAACACCGTGCAGGGATTTAATTACTCCAAGATAAATGAAAACCAGTTATGTGAAAAATCAAGAACAGAAGATTAGTACATTCTAGACCGCTTTATTTTTAAAATAGAACTTCATGCTGATGAACCTCATTAGTTTTCAAAGTTAAATTTGAAATACATTATGATAAAACATTACACTAAAAACTGTGAAATCACCTTCAAAAGAACAGCAGGGTGAAGATTATAGAAGAAACAAGAAACAAGAAACAATAAATGAACCTTAATCAGCAAATTATAAGGGGATTCAGGTAAGAGCACATAGTTGCAGTCAAGTCATATGGGCCAAATCAAAGCTATTAAATATTAAGAAGAAGAATCAAATATACTTCAAGTTTATAACATTTTATATCTTCAATAGAGAACATTCAACCAAATCTTACTTCGCCGAGAGCCCAAGATCATACTCCCCAGACTGGAAAATGCGTTTTAAGGAATCCTTGAAAACTGAATGGCCAAAGCTCTCTGCCAGAACAACGAGTCCCCCAGTTTTCTCTACTGCAATCTTAAGTTCAGCAACCCCAACCTACAAATTCGGAAACCATCATGCGTCACAAGTACAATGCAACAAAAGCTCTTTGCAAAATATTCTATATGACAATATGGTTATATTTCTAGGTAGTAGTTTGAACATACAATATAGGACGAAACCATCCCTTGGGATGAGGACTATTTTGCATGGTAAAAATTAGACTACAATTTGAGGGATGAGGACTATTTTGCATGTTAAAATTAGACCACAATTTGTCATCAGCAATGAACAACATCCGAAACTGAAATGCAACACTATCCATGTATTTGACCTATCACGTAAAAAAGCGGATTACTACACCTGGTCAAGTGCAGAAGCAAAAATATCTAGAGCGTGCCCTTGATGAACTAGCTGCTTTGAAATCCCTTCATAAAACTTGACGGCTTTATGGTAAAATGGTGCAGAATCTTTGTCGAGGTCTTTATGGGAACGTATCGGCTCAGACAAATTTTTGGATACAATCTGCAAAAATTTATTTAAACTGGAGTGATTACTGAACAGAACACAAGGACAAGCTATACATTACCTGCAACTTCCGCTATTATTTTGACATCCTACAAACAAACAAAAACTGCATAGACAGAACTTACTGAGCCTGGCCCTTCAGTAGATGGCCCACCTAAAAATGCCATAATTCTTGCCCCCGAACCCGGAACACACAATCCCAACAAATGAGCCGCAATACTCAATGCCGTCCCCGTGCTCCTAGCCGCCCTTTGATCAGCTGGCACTGCCCAAGGATCTTTCTGAAGCTCCTCCAAGATCTTAAAGAAAGAACATTTTAGAATGCGGGAAGAAAGTAAGATATCAGCAAATGAATCCATTTCATAGACATATCAATGTTGCACAAAGAAAATTTCAGCAATATGGCAATTGACAATGTGGAGAGTGCAGCTAGTAAAGATACAAGGTTTCCTTTTAAACTTCAGCAAGACCCATACATGCCAGACTAAGAATTTTTAAATGTGTGCTTAAAGCAGAAGAAAAATTAAAGAAAATGACAGAGTGCCAACCACAAAGCATGAATTTCTTCGAGAACAGAACACTCTGAAATTAAATTTGGAAACTTGTGCATACATTATTGATAAAATTTTCTGAATAACACAATCAGAAGAATACCGAGTTGAGTGCAAATTCACACTGTGACGCAGGTAAGAGAAACCTTGCAATGCTCTCCTGTGAAAGCCCATCTCTTGCACCAGCAATAACTCCTGAGGGTGGCTTTGGCTTCTTTGCAAAGAAACCCATCTGCTCCAACAACTGTTCCTTAGTAACCTCCTTGGATCCTCTGAACACATTAAACTTTGTACACTGGTCAAACCCCAGTTCATGAACATGCACATTTGTTCCAAAAGTGATCAAACCAATGAGACAGTTCTCCGGCAGCATCCCCAGAATCTGCAGCGAAGATACGTTTCTATTAACAGTTAACATGCATAAACAAAATTAAAAATTCAATTCTCCATCTTGCGTTTTGGAATAACATTATATTGCAAAATAGAGCTGAGAATAATGAAAAATGGGAAAAGATTCCGTTTTGGGCAACTGAAGGTGGCAATATTTTGAAATACTATTATACTAACGCAAAGAATCTCATAGCAACATGAGTCTAACAGCATTGTCATTTGAAACAATTTACCAAACCAAGCCACAAGAAAAGTTATGCTGGAATGAGAGGCTTCAGAACCATCAAGACAAGGAAAAGATAATCCCTCTAATTTTAAAGAATATGCAATAATTCGTCATCAAACACGTGTTTAGACGCACAAATAAGCCTAGTGAAGAATGCTTTCATTTTTCAGATAAAAAGTACATAACTTTCTGTAAAAAAATATATTGTGATCTTCTCTGTGTCGAACCTCAGTAGATTACACTTCCTCTTATTTTTGTTTCCTTTTTCCTTTTTTGTGGTTTAGCTTATTTGGCCACTGAATATAGCTATGCCCTCATAATAAAGTTTCTTTAAGGCTACTCATTTGAAGAAGTGATACTCTATTTTAATGTTCTCTTTCTGCTAGATTCGCACAATTCCTTGCATATTATAGCCCCTTCTATGATCCAAATAATATATAATGATACAGCATGGACTTCCTATAAAAGTATCATAAAAAATAATTAAAATTATTACCACTGATTGCAACCACATTGAAGTACAAGGTATGCATCTAAAACTTGTACATGGAAGTAAAGAAGACAAAATTCACAGGAAAGCTGTAGAAAAAGCCAGTTCCAATAACCCCAAAAGTACAATAAGCATCAAAATGTGGAGAATTTTTTTTTAAAAAAAAATTAACTTTAATTTTAAATTTTTTTTTTTGCAGAATGTAAAACACATTGTCTGGAACATAGAATATTTTTTGAGCCTGATCGTGCAGAACACGTTTACAAACAAGCAAACTGAAACCTAAAATAAACTGAATTCGCACAAGACATCAAATGAAAAGGAAACATAAACATTCTCCAGCTAACCCCAAAGACACTTAGGTCAGTATAATATGGAATCTGGATCATATTGAGAGTAACTGAATTTGCAAAATACAGAGCACATTATCTGGATCATAGAAAAACTAGCAAGCTAGAATATTTTTTTTTACCCCGGGAGCGCCGAAAACACATTTATAAACAATCAAACTGAAACCTTAAAACAAAATTGAATTAGCATAACACACTGAAGGAAAAGGAAACATAAACATTATCCAGCTAATGCTCAATTCAGCTCAACCCAAACGCACAGACTATACACTTAACCAGTATTTATCTGCGTCATACCGCGAACCCCTACAAATTGTATATTGCAAAACGTAAAGCACATTATCTAGATGACAGAAATACTAGCAAGCTAGATTTTTATTTTAAAGCCTAAGTACATCGAAAACATATTTATAAACAATCAAACTTTAAACCCAAAACAAAATTGAATTAGCATAACACATTGAATAAAAAGGAAACATGACATCATCAGTATAAAATTAAGCATACCTGAAGTAAAGCAGATTTGAGGAATCCAATCTCCTCCTCAATAACACAAGTATCAACAACAAACAGAAAAACAGGAGGACTAGGTTCCTGGCCAGAAACAGCATTAGGATCTTCATACTCAATCGTAGTATACTGAGGAAAAAGCTCTCCTGGTAAATTAGTATCAGAAATTCCTTGATAATGAGGAGGAAAGTGATTCCGCTGAAGGCAAAAGCTGCAGATCCAAATTTTATTAGTCGGAGTGGAGAAATCGACAATCGAAAACGGATTCAAAACCGATCGGCAGTTCCGGCAACGGAGTGGAGAGTAAGGAAGAACTGGAACCTCCGGCGGCAGCGACTTTAATGGAGTGTAGATAGCGGAGATCGGGATAACGCACTGGGCTGATTCTGATTTTGTTCCGGGTAATACGTTCCATGGCATCCGAACTGCGTCTTGTGCTTCTAGTTCTAAGAATTCCGTCATGGTTGTAGTAGTAGCGGCGGCGATGGCGCGGTTTAATTGGTGGAGGACGGCCGAGGGACAGGTAGGACTCCGACCTGGAAGAGGAATGTAGACTGGACTCTGGAGAGAGCTTTTGGGAATTGAATTATTATGTTATAGGTTTGGTTCTGGCAAAATTCAAGATCCTATGCGGAACAAGATTTTGCTATATGTACGGATACAAATAAATTAAATTGTTAAATTACTTAATTTCAAGGTATGTCTTAAAAAAATATGAACTATTATTTTTCGAATAATGAGGCATTTTCAGTCTATCAAAATAAAAAGGATTCATGTATTTTATTTTTAAATATTAAAACCGCGATTCCATTATTTCACTAGAAAAAAATTTAATTCCAATTCTAATTTTATTTCTTACTCTTTTTCCTTTTTTTATGGTTTTGGCAAGTAGTTCTAGTTCTAATATTTTTGAGTAAGAATGGCAACATTATTGGGAAAATAAAATTTTCATATTAGTTTTATGTAAAACTTTTGGGTAAGTAGACATATTTCGTTCTTTACGTTATTTGATTAGGAAATTTTACTACGATTCTTTGAGAAGATATGACTATCTTGACGAATTCTTGATACAAAATTGGACGAAAATCCTTTAATGACAAATTGAAAGTACGTCGAGGATCATAAAAAATTAAAATTAAATGAATATGACTAAACATTCCCGGTCAAAATACATAAATGACAAAATAGGTCAATTTTCCAACTTATCGACCTTGTTGGAATATGACAAATGCAAGGAAGAAGAGTGTCCTAAGATTTGACAAAACAAATTATACAATTCAATATCACATAGTTGTAACTTGTAATTAACTATTATCTATACTTATTCTTAAGCTATTTAGTTAATAATTTAGAAGTCGAATACATAGCTAATAGTTTAAGATACCAGAGTCGGATTCTGATAACTTCACAAATAATTATACATCAAGAATGAGTACATTCTTACAACTTCACAAGTATACATCAAGAATGAGTATTTATTTGAATCTTAAACAAACAAACATATATACACACACCATAAAGCTTCTTATTCTCTTTGAATTCAATCAACCCTAAAAGTTTCAAAAAAATGAACCAACAAAAGTATAATGATCCAATCCTAGAAAAACCCTACAATTCACAAACCAATATCATATTCCTCACTCTTCATTTTCATTTCCATAAAACTTCCTGCTAGTACCTAAACCAACATGGCTTCTTGATCTCTTCGAAGAACGACGATGATGATTATGTTTTTCATCAAACTTCAATCTACCAGAATCCTTGAATCGTTCTTTCAACAATGGATCAATAACACATTCTGGGGGTGGAATTGAATACCTCAAAGTATCATAGCAATATGAATAGTACATATATTTCTGTCTGAACTTTCTCATAGCTTCCCTTTGCTTGTGACTGATTCTTGAATAGCTAGAACTTTCAAGAAGGTTATTTTTGTCATTACAAGTACTGCTGTCTGAAACTTGTTGGATGGGATCTATAGCACAACCATGCAATGCAAGATCAGTGAATTGAGCTACAAAAGGTGCATATTTGTAGTTAGTCTTATATTTTCCACCAGAAGTTGCCCAATCTGATGCATCCCATATTGTTGCATATAATGCCATAGGCTTTGATGGATAATCTCCTCCCATGCCTTCATTTCTTGTTATTTCACGAATTGGGACATCGTCAATGTAAAATCTGATACATTCAAATTCAATAAAATTTAAAGAAATTAGAACATGAAACTCCAAAGAGTGAATATCGATGCGACATAATATGAGTATAGAATATTTACCGCAATTTATCAACACCGATCAGACGTTTTATTTTAGATGTTTAAGTATACGACATTTAAATACATACATATACTCGAATACATGTAAATAAATAATATTTATATTACAAAATTATCATACATCCTAAAATCAGAAAAACATTGACACTAATATTAAAGAATTTGTTAAAGAGGATCGACAAGTAGCATATGGATTAGGTTTGCTTGCGCGGTATAGTCGTACACGGAACAAAAACTATGGATGTGATAATAATAATGATTGTCAATTTGGTATCTATCATTCCTTCTTGTGATTATTACATGTGAATTTGACATTATGATTTTTCTTTTTCTAGGAAAAATAAATTATTAAAGATTATTAATAATGAGTTTGCTTAGATACAATTTCATTCACAAACTAAAATAAGATTATATAATGTGTAATGTTTCAAATTTTATTGTCAAACATAATAAGAAACCCGTTTAAATCTAATTTTAAGTTTCAAATCAAATTCAATTTAACAGATTAATAATTCAATGAAAGGTGTTGACAACTCACATGATATTTTTGGTGGTCCACAAGATACTATATCGATGAAATTCCTTAGAAGGATCAAACCAAAGACGATATCTTTCTTCTCTTCCTCTACTTGTGCTTCCATTACCATAAATATTTGTTTGAAACCTCCATGCTTTTCCTCTTATGTTGCCCAAGAATTCAAAGTCCAGCTCATCATGCGTCTTCTCAAATATATCTCCATTTGTTGTCTGTAACAATAAAATTCAACCACTTCATCATCATCATCATCATATATGTATATTTCATAAGATACTTTGAATATGAAAATAAATTTTTTTGACCGGATCAACTATTAATCAGACACTCAATTACTAGGTTATTTGTTGACCACAGAAAAATACTTAAAACTTATATTTTTTTCCTTCATTGGTCGACCTCAAATACTCGAATTCCCGGCTCTTTGTTTACCATAGAATAATACATCAACTTTATTTTTTTCTTTTTGACTAAGGTTGCCCAAGTTCAACCCTACTTTTTTTTTTTAACCTCACCAGAGGAGGAGCCCATGTAGGGTGGATAAAAGTCCGGCTAGCGAGTGCCCCATGAAGGGAGTAGAAAACCCACACAAGGGAACCCAAAAATGACAATTAAATCATTCCCCTTGTGTGAGGGGTATCGAACCCACAACCTCAAAGTTGCTGAGGTTGTGGGTAGGCCATAGCTCCACTGGGCTATGGACCTTATGATAGTTCAACCCTACTTATTCGATTACTAAACTATTTCTTGGACAAGAAAGAATACATCAGGACGAAGACAGGGCGAAATTTTTAAAAATCCTACTAGATATATTGAATTTTATATGTTGTTCGAAATATTTTATCAAATTCACCCCAACATATTTTTTTTACAGTTTTTATATGTAATTCGACATACTATTGCAGTTTTTCGCCCTAACCTAAAAGTATTGACTTCGTTCCTGGAATACATAAACACCTTTTTTTGTGTTCATAACGCCTAATAAGATACTAGGCTGTAAAAAAAGGCTTGTGCGGAGTAACACTTTTGACTCCAAGAATATGTCCCAAGTGTATAATCGGGAGCTAATAATAACAAAATAAAATAAAATTCGACACTCGACTGTTAAACTATTCGATCAACGGTAGAGAATACATACATAGAAAGCGACAACGATACCGGCTGTGTACTCTGAAGGCAACTTGATTCTTGCACTGAAGAAACCATGGCTGTAAAGATCAGATGATCTAAAGCCAGACCCTTTTGATCAAAACAAAAGAAAATTAAAAAATTTATTCGAAAAACATACAGATTAAAAATATTAGTAATTACAGAACAAAATATAGATATGCATGCCTGTGTATTGGTTAAGATGAAGATTAACGTTGGTATCATCTGAGGATGTCTTGATATTGCTTTCACCAAAGAGAGAACTGAAACCTTTGCTATATGAAACAGTTTTTAAATCAGAATTGGCTGTTGCAAAGAATATGTTGTAGAAAAACATGATCACTATTAGACATGATTTTCTGTTAAAAAACTTGTTGGATTTCTCCATGAATAGTAATTTGTTTCTCTGAGGTTTTTCTAGTTTTCTTGTCTGAAACTACAGTACCTAATTGAGGAACATATTTATAGTATGAAGGGTTTTGTTTGTTTGTGGGGGGTTGGGGTGGGGGTGAGTTGGAGGATGATAATATGTATAATAGAGTATGGTAGGAATTGTTAATGGGAAATGGTTTTATTGGATGGTTGAAGGAGATGCCATGGTTATAATGAATGGAGAAAGGGCTCTGGTTGTGGAACAATTTTTAGTAGCTTGTTAAGTTTTTTTTGAGAATGAATATCTTTTTTTCAAAATTCAGAATAATCTCTTTTTTATATGTTAGATTAAAAATTTGACGAGCAAAATTTATTTCACACGTTCAGAATAAATACTTGTCTTGCACCAAGGCCGGGCCAATAGGAGGGGATTTTTTTAGGTCAATTGATGAAAGATGAGGTTTTGGTATTTTTTTTTTTTTTTCTTTTCAAAAATTGAAATTAATTAATTTTAGGCTAATTTTGTGGACATTTATTGGGTGTTTTTTTGTGGTATTAGTATATTCATATTAAATGTGAGATATTAGTAGATGATAATTATGAGAATTATGGAGAGGCCAATTATTATATTTTGACTAAGTCCTTGATTTAGAGCAAACAATACTCGTGATGGCTTTTATGGAAAATGACCATAAGGTTCGAAGAGGAAATTTCCACCTAATCTAATTATATGATCCCTCGTGGATTGTTTATTATTATTATTATTTGTAATTCAATCAATAACGTATCTCATTCATCAATATGAATTTATATTTTATAAAATTCAACATATCAACACTCAATATATTATTTCTTTACTTAGTATAAGTCAATTTTCATACTTCTCATAAATAGATTATTTAGATTCAATTACATTAAAAAAAATTGACCATCTTAAAGCTCAATTTATGAGTATTTGACCCATTCTTCAACAAATATACTGTAAGAGTTCTATTCTCTTTTTGTCACTTGGAACATACAATTTCAAATTATATTTCACTTATGCGATACTATTTTGTAATGACCGAATAGATAATACTAATTTTTTTTCTTCATAATACCAATTTTTGTGTACTTGGTATTTGGTAATCACATACATGTAGCAAAAGAAACAATCTGTCCACATAATATTATAACTTTTGACTTTGCAAATTACAGGTAGAAGAGAGTTATCATTGTTTCATTATCATAAATAAATTCGTTTAGCCAAAAAAAAACCCCATCATAAATAAACTTATAATAATGACAATCTGTCCACGTGTCCAGACAATCACTGCAACTTTTTAGAAGAGAAATCATTGATTTTTTTGCTGAATAAAAATTAAATATTAATTATAAAATAACTAAGTCATTACAATCAAAAGATAAAAAGAAAATACGAAAAAAATAAAAGTTATACAATAGTTTAGACAACCATGATAACAGATAAAAATCCACACCCCATGACTGGGTAAAAACATTAATAAAAGTAGAAAAAATAAATACATAATAAAAAATTTCGCAGTATCTTCTCTGTAATCTTTGAACATCAATATCAAGAGAAGCTTAATTTCAACACCTTTCTGAACATCAGTAGCAAGAGAAGAGAAATCATTGCTTAGTCAGTTTTAAAAGAAAAAAGAAAAACCAATATAGAAATTGATGATTCTAGGATTTGACTAAAAATAATTGATGATTCTAACAGCACTACAACTTTGAACAAACACTATTATGTTTACGTTCATTAGAAGCAAGCTATGCTGAAAATAGAATTATTTTTTTCTTTTCCCCCCGAGTGACAGCTGTGTGTTTTCTGGATTGCTTTTTTTTTCATTTCCTTTCTAAGATATCGAAACTTTCATGGTAATTTTGCTCTCAAAGTTTGGAAGGAAACTTGTCATAGTAAGTATTTGTTTTTCTTGATTGATTTGTGAGTTGCAACTTTAGGACTTTAAAATTATTTTCCTTTTTTCTTTTCATGATTTCGTTGTCCTATATAGACAGATTAGAAATACCATTGTAAGCGACATATGATTTCTATGGCCTATTCTATCCCGTAGTGGTGATCGAAGTCGAACTCACCCAAACTTTTCTTAACAAAAAGAAAATAGACAGATTAAAAACTTCATTTTGAAGATTAAAAGCAAATTTTACATATTCTTCTTGGAAGGCAAGAGTTAAATATATTACTCCTTCCGTTTTATGAAAGAGGTATTTTCAGACTCCCCTTCTTATTTAAAAATAGATATTATTTTTCAACTTTCAAAAATGTTTTTTTTAAAATTATACTTGTCCCAGGGGGAGATAGATAATTTGGGTCCTTAAAATAATTTGGGTCCTTAAAACGTAAGGATATAATAAGACATATTCTCTATGCCTCCCTCCTTCCTTGATTTATAACTACCTACCTCTATTAAACGGAAGTAGCACTAATTTTTGTAAAAAATAATAAATTTTAATAGAAAAAAAAGAAACAAATTTCAATTTTTTTGCGGGGACAGACGTCACATTCCGCCCTCCTTACCTTCATCCTTGTATAAGCTTTAGGTACTAATTAATCAATGTCTATTACTGCCAAAAAACCATTTAGAAGGCAACCTTCTCATTAATTAATGTCTTAAACTAAGACATCGGATGAAGCTCTAATGGGACCAATTCATAGTTGAAATATATTTTTCTTACCATGAATATAGTTATTCTTTGTATACTATGCAATGTGAATGGTCTTTAATTAATAACTTTGATACTAGGAAAAGTATATTCAAATTGTAAGAATCCCACCTATCTTACTTCTAGAAATATGCAAATCGGATTAAGTATAACAACACAAGTAAAGATTTGGAGCTAGTAATATTTTTGTTAGGTCTAAGGAAGAAAAAAAAAGCTTAGAGGCATTTTTAAGTGGTTATACCAACTTACCCACTCTTTTATCATATTAATTCACGAGAAGGAAAACAATCAATCAATTGTATTTGATCCTTTTCTTTCAACTATAAAAAAAGAAAGTAACCAATAAAATTAAAAGTTAGAAAGGAAACAATTCAATGTATTTTGCATAGAGTTACCTTTCTTGTGATCAAACTTAATTTTGAGTGTTTGAATTTGTATTAAAAAAACTTACAAGAATCTGATTGGTAGGGAATCGCTTTCAAACGCCATCTCAATTTAAGTTTTCAATTTTATTTATTTGTTTCAAATCACTTTGTCACTATAGTGGACCCCTGCCCAAGTCTATCTAGAACTATATCTTAATTCTTGTACATGGCTGACAAGTAACCTCATCTTGACCTCTCAGAAAGAAAAGAGAAAAAAAGAAAGAAAGATTAGCAATGGGATGGGGCTGGCTTAGGACTCTAATCCTTCCAAAACTATATATCCTTCCACCAATCTTAGCCATTGAATAAAATGATTCGCATCTTATCATTCAATATTATCAAAAAGCAAACATAACACCATATTTCGATCACTAAAATACCAATGAAAAAAGGAAAAGAAAAAAAAGGATATAGGTGAGGATGGAAATAATTGGAGTATAATAAGATATGGAAGATTCTTATCATATTGGATGATGTTCTTGAAGGATAAACTATTTTAGCATTAGCAGTTTGTTCATTGGATGAAATTAAAAGAAGCAAGGTTGGGCCATAGAGAAATAATTCTAACTGTGTAATACAAGCAAAGTGAGCAAACCGGCCATGATAAGAAACCAAATAATTCATATATTATTACATCTGAGATTATGTTGTTGTTTTTTATGTATATGCATGATATTGGTCCCAAGCCAATGCCACTATAAATATAAAACACACTGGAATATTATATATGCCTTTACATATCTCACTCACCCTACACCTAATCCAACCACCAAAACACTTCAACCATTTTTAAAAAGATGGATAATTGTCCTTCCAAAACAAAGCCGAAGAGAAAAGAAGAAACATTATTCGCGTATTTAACAGGTACTAGCGTTTTTTTATTCGAGAATTAATTTCTAAAAAAAGCAGCAGCATAGGGTTGCTTAGCCAAATTATCTCACTGGGACTTTATTTTAAGCTAAAGTTGGACCAACGAGAAATCGAGAACATAAGCTATAAGCAGTGTATGATGCACATAAATGCTCTGGATGTTGAATGAAGGAACTTGAACAAGAATATCAGCTCTATCTTTTGTTTATTCTCAAAACATCACATCAACTTAATACGGATCACTACAGTCAAGCGACTCCCAGAATGCCAAAATCATGAAGGTCCAAAAGCATGAGAAGAAAGCACTAGTATTTTCTAATATGTTTGCAACAACATAATTTTTATATACTAGTAACTTTTCGATGCCAGCTGTTGATTCATATTTAGTTGTATTATAAGATGGAAATTCATAAAATAAAAAATTCAACCAGTCAACTGCAGCCAAAAAATAAAACAAACTGCAACTTTGGTAATATATTATATTTCTTGCAATAGTTCTTATTTCCATCGGGTATTTTTAAAGCAGTAGGTTTCAAATACTACCTGTTGCACAATTGAGGCCTGATGAAACTTAAAAAATCATAAAACACAGAATTCGACAATTAATGACAGCCATGAGATAATAAAAAAAATGAAGCAAAAATGATGAAGATGAGATGGGGACAAATAGAAAATAACTAATCTTGAATGACGAAAAGAGTTTGACAAAAAAATCAAGTCCATTCCCAATCAAGGAAAGTAGTAAAATTAAACCTGCTGCCCAATATATATATATATATATATATATATATATATTATCTTTCATGAAAGTTTCAGGCAACCAGCCAGTGGACTATCACATTTAAAACAAATAGTATCACCTTTCAATTCACATTTTGCAACTTGGATTTAACTCATCACGTGTGAAGATTTATTTTTCAAGTAAGAAACCAGGTGAAATGATAATTATAAAATTAATATGCCAATATGCCCGAGAAAAAGAATAACGGAATCGTTATTGAAAGTAAAAATCTGGAATCACCAGTTTTGCAGAGTCAGTAATTTACGAATGACCCGACCATTACTGGATTCAACTTGTGCCCCTCAAAGAAGATTTCTCCCTGCATCAAAATTATCGAAGAAGGTGATGCTACCAGATGTACGAAGCAATGCACGTCTGTTGAACCACAAAACATGGTCTGGTAAGCCTTGCAGGGAAATGCTTTTATATTTACCTGGTGCAGTAGACATCCAGATCAAGCCGTCTTTAATGGCATCTCTCCTGTCTCTGCCAAAAGAGAGTTACTAGACAAATCTTGCCAGCCAATTGTTGCCGGCTCAGTGGAAGCATAAGCCATCGGAAGACATCAAATACATTGTTCTCCCTCGTTCCCTGGAACATCCCACCCACCATAACTGGTAATATAAGCACCCACCTGCTTGATTCCCTGATGGAAAATCAAGGGTCAATGCTGCATTAAGCCCTGAAACTGTTCAGTCAATTAATGCATGGAAAAGGGCATCCACCAATGCAATGTTTGGGTACTATAACACCTTAAAATAATCCAGGGCTGCGATCTTTCTTCAGGTCCAACTGAAAAGAAAGCATGCTAATTCAGCAGAAAAGTTCACATTATGTTCACTTCCACATCTCACATCAGTCTTATTCTCAGAAATATGTGCAAATGTGCAAATGAGAAATCTTAATACCGTTCTCTGCTCGCAGAACTCTAAAGTATATGGAAGCCTTTTTCATATTGATTTATTTCACCCAACTCCTATACAGTATGCATAGTCATCCCGGCAACCAACAAAAATCCTGCCGCCAACCATTACCGGGGAGGAGAAGATATCTCCTTCTAGGTCCAACCTAGCAAATTCTTGCACCCTGACTTTCCCATATTGACTTGCTCCCCCAGTGGTGTCTAAGCTGCAGATACGAAGAATTCTGATACTCCCAGAACTGGTACAGACACAGACCAATCTATCGGACAGAGAAGAGCCATTAGCTACTAACTCCATGCTCTCATCAACATAAGCAGATGAAATAATTGGGTGTCCAATATCATATTTCCAGATTAACTTGCCATTTCCCAATTCAAAAGAATATATGCTTCCATCTCTAGAGCACACAAGCAAGTGAGAAGGTAATGCATCAGATATGCAAGGTCCAGCAAATATTGGGCCACTAGTGTTTGCCTTCCAAATAATGGATCCACCAGTATCCAATGCAACAACACTACCATCCACCAAGCAGCAAATAATATTTCCATTCAAAGAATTGATTGAAAGTGACCCAAAAATAGGTACTTCCAAGTCTTGGATCCATAGTTCAGCTAATGCTAAAGCCTTTATACAGATTGCTGTCACTCTACCACTTGTAGAGGCCACAAACAGTTTCTCCTGCCTCTCGTCTATTACAGGCGAACCAAATATACTGCCCCCGCATGGAATTTTAAGAATACAACAATAATTTTTGTAATCAAGCGCATATAAATTGTGATCATAAGATCCACACCAGACCAAATGCCTCTGCTTGTCTACCACTGGTTGTGATTTGACTTCACCATCAGTATGAAATTTCCAACTGATGCTTCCATTTGAAAATTGCATAAAATAAATGTTTCCTTGGTAGCATCCAACTACAACCTGAGAGAAGTTATCTGCAACTGTTGCAGAACATTCTACCCTACCATCCAGTTTGACATCCCACAGAAGAAAGCCGCTTTTAGCATCAATACAGACAAATCTGTGCGAATGAGAACCAATAAACACATAGGCGTTACTTTCTTTAAATACAATAAGCGGAGAGGCATCAACACAAGACTCCATGTGGATTTTCCATAATTCTTGCATGGAACCTGGTCGCTCTCCTGAACTTTGCTGACACAAAACCATTCGACTTAGATTTTTCTCTTCACATTTACACGCATGCATTGTTTTATTGCAACGGCTAAAAGCACATGCTGTGTGTAACAGACTAGAATTCCAGAAGCAGTTGAAATTCAGATCCTTTGGATCACTGCAAATTCTTGAATCCCTTTTGAAATGTTTGACAGGATTTCCATTACTTGAATTTCTCAGGGGTCCAGGTGACCTTCTATGTGGCTTACTCTTAGGAATACTAAAAGTGCTAGAATCATCAAGCAGAGAACTTTTATTTGTTACTCCTGAATCTGCTCTCAAATTTGCATCTATTCTTGGAATGCCAGTCGATGACCCTATCTTCTTCTGGAGAGCTGATTGAAGCTTCATGGCAGTCGGGAAACTGTATAGCAATTTCATATTGATTCCCAAGTTATACGCAGCATAAGCTGCAGATATGGAATTGCCACCCATTTCAAAAAAGTTGTCACTACTGCAGATATCCTCAACCATCAGTGTGTTGCAGAAGACCTAATTACAGTAAAAAGAATAATTCAAAAGCTTACTTCTTTAACGACATAACACCACGTGCAATTCAGAGAACCAAGGTTAGGGTATGGGATTATTCACTTATAGTAACTTAATTCAAGGAACAAGCTATAAAAAGAAATGGAAAAACAACTTCAAATAAAGCTTGCCTCAAAGTGCAAATGAATATCTAAAGCAGAATCATTTTTGCATCAAAGCATGTAAAAAAACAAAAAATATTTCCAATATCCTCGACATGATAAGCATCTTATTTCTAGAAACTCTACTTCTGCAGTTGCACATCCAAAAGCAGTACAAGAGATACAGTTTGGTGTTTGTTTACAAGTCAGACCTCAAAACTGAACAGAAAACATCAAAAGTATTTTTATTTCTTATCAGAAGCTGAAAAGTTACCCGTTCAAATTATTGGAGAAGTCCTAATAATATGTGCAAGCATTTCCTAGTGACTCATCATAAAAACTTTTCAGGAAAATAAATATTAGGTTTCTTTTATGAACATGGGATTCCATAAATAAGAAAAGATACTGTACAAAGAGTATGGTAAACAATAGAAGCACAAACATGGCAAAACACGTATTTCCTAACTGCTATAGGTTGTAAAGAAGAAATGCATGCTTCCACAAAATCTGTGACAAACAATGGCATAAGACAAGTCAATATGTATGTATCTTGACAACTAAAAATTCACAGTAAAGACTCATAACCTCTTTGATAATTTTCAAGAGATTACTGTCCCGAATATTTCCAGTGTCGTTCTTGTCAAGCGCTATAGAGCATGAAGAACTGGCCAAGAAATTATAATCCACTTTCCCAGAGGAAGAAATTGGCAGCGACTCGGTAAACAAAATAAGCCCTGGAACCATTGCTTGTGGAAGTTTGTTGACGATCCACCTCCTAAGTGAAGACTTGAAATTTTCATTAGATTTATCCTTTTCCTTTAGAACTAGATGAGCTTCGATATGAGAGATTTCCCCATTATTCCTTTTGCAAATAACTGCAGCATCAAATATATCTGAATGTTCTCGGAACGTATTTTCTATCTCTTCTAGTGCAATCCGCTGTCCGTTAATCTTTATAGTGCGGTCTTCTCTTCTTAGAAAAACCAAATCACCACTTGCAAGCTGTCTGGCATAGTCACCAGTTTTAAAGTGATATCCAAGTCCGTGATCACTACATGGGTAAACAACACAAGAATCTTCAGGCAATCTTACAGAGTCCAGCGGTAGGATGGAAGGATAATCGAAGTATCCAGCCCCAACACAGAGTCCACTAACATAAATTTCTCCCTCATCAGGTGCATTTTCTCCAACTAGCACCACTTTACAGTTAGAAATAGATATGCCAATGGGAACACTGCTGAGAGTCTTGCTTTCCAGGATCAATGGCATGCGCTTGTAGTCAAAGTACGTACAATCACCCGAAACCTTAATTACAACATCGAGACTAGAGATTAAAGAATGTATTAAAGAGAAAAAATTCTCAAAATTTACATGCTACCCATGCCACCAAACAAAAAAATGCGAAAGTAAATCCTAACCTCTGTACTCCCATATAAATTTAAAATAGCAGTTTGAGGCAGTAACTTCAGCAGCCTCTCGCATAAGGATTGATGGAGAACTTCACCACTCAGTACAAGCAACTTTAAACAACTACGAGCCCTTGCATACATAGGGCTTTGCAAATGAGGCATGACTAATTTCATCAACGATGGAACAGCTACGAGCCTGGTTATCAAGTATCTCTGCCGAAAAATAAGAGGTGAAAATTAATGAGGTCCTGGCTAGGGAAAGTAAGATCCTGCAGCTACATAAAATTAACGAACTAGTGTTTGACATGCCAAGCTAACTGTAAACACTAACAATTTGAGGAATAATTTTGCACTTTTACCTGTAAAAAGTCAACCATATAAAAAGGATTCTCTTTTAGAGCATTGAATGGAGGTATGACCAATGTGCATGTTGTAAGTAGGCTCCCAAGAAATTCCTGCAGATGGTCAATGAAGCTTATTGATGTCTTAAATATCATATATTCTCCTCCTTGTATTGGATACAATTCTTGCAGCCAAAGAAATCGGTTTAAAAGACCTGCAAAAGGGCTGACAGAGAACATGATCATGCAGATTAAAAGTGAGAGAAATTAATATGGGAAGTATGGAAATAAAACTGAAATTCAGTTTACACACAAGTAGACACTAACCTTGTTCGGTTCCACAAATGCCTTTAGGCTTCCCCGTGGATCCTGATGTGTACATTAAGTAACAAAACAGTCTTGATACTTCACTTTCACATGGCCAGTCTAAAGGTGTTAAATCACTTTTCTCTTGAGCGTTGGACTTCATAGATATAGACAATAGGGGACAACAGCCACTATCAATTAGCCAATGTAACTTATCAAGCTCGTGGTAGTACTTATTCTCCAATGAATACTCACACCCTATAATAATAGCAGCCCTTGAGGAAGAAACTACTGACAATATCCTTTCTCTGGGCCAAGATGGATCCAACGGCATAAATGCCTCTCCGCACCTTAAAATCGAGAGAACTGCAACAATGTATTCCACAGAAGGCTCCATATAAACTCCTATTATTCTTGGAGTATACTTATTCTTGGACTTTTCAAACTGCAATAATCTCGGATTAGAAGACTCCACTGTATCAGAAACCTGATCATGCGCCACAACAGGTGTCTTGCAACGTCTATCACCTGTCGAAGGAAATTCATATTAACATAGCATCACCAAGATACACAGTGATTGATCCACAAGACGAGGCTATACTCAAACAAATGACACTTAAAATTTTCAAAGTTTCTGCCTTAGATTTAAGGCTTTCTAGTTTCTACAAATGATCAAAAAAGTCAGAAGTCCGGAAAACAGGAACAATGAACGCTGTTTCTGATAGTTATCTACATGTAGCAACATCATTGGACCAAAGTGAATTCATAAGCTTGGACTAATCACACCGTTCCATGTGTGATAATTTCATTGGTATACTAGACAATGTAATATCCGGAGTCAATTAGCACTCTATCATTTGTTTCTCTTCAATCATAAACAAATTAAAGGGGCAAAAGCCAGTTTTTAAACATCAACATTTCCAAAAACACGTCTATTAAAGGATAACTTTACATATGATTAGACTAAGTTCATATATCACTACATTAGTAAAAGCAAAAATCATCTAAAAAACGACTCATAAAAAAGAACAAAAAAAATTCAATCAATTTCTATAACGCATTCCTTATATGATACCTAATTGAGGTTTGATGATATAGGGATCATCAGCACCGTCTAGAACGCTCCTGAGCCGCGAGCTAAGAGAATTTACGGCAAAGAGAATATCAGAATACGTGAAGCACTGGTCGCCTTCGTACACCGGCGGCTGTAACGACATTTGTGGAGCTTCTATTAGTTCGTCACTAGGTACAGCTTCATTATCCTCTACCATATCAGAATTTCTCCGAAATTCTCCGGCGGCGATGATTTTGGCTCCACCACTAGCGTGTATAACGGCGATTTTGTCCGGTGATTTTGAAGCGGCTTTGTAGAACTCGTGTGAGATGCAGCACGCAGATAGCTTCAGATTCGGCGACGGCGACAACGGTGGCGCGCTGGTTTCCATGGTGGTTTTGGCGCTGAAAATACACTGATGAGTAGGAGGGGTTCATTTACAATAAAGGACAAAAACAGTGGTGCGTTTTAGGTTCAATTTTTTTTATTTTTTTATTATTAATGGGCCGTATAAAAAAATCAGTCCAGATCCTTCGTGGACCTGGGCTGAATGTGAATCATTTTTATCCCAAGCCCAAATTGCACTAACCTTTACAAATTTTCGATTTACCTTTAACAAAATCGGATAAATAAGGGTAAATTTGTCTATTTAAGAATAAAATATTCTCGATCTGTTATTTGTGGGGGTGAAATTGTGGAACAGAACGATCCTAATAGGTAGTCTTATTTTCCTCGATCTGTTATTTGTGGGGGTGAAATTGTGGAACAGAACTATCCTAATAGGTAGTCTTATTTTCCTCTTACAAAAATATGTCCCGGCTATATTTGTAAAAATAAGGTTTGCAAATGCCACCTGTGGTTTTTTTTGTGAGAGAAATGTGTGATCGAATTCATTGGATGGTTCCTACCTCATAGTTATACATTTGTAGAAAGTCCCTTTCTACTGTGCTTTATACTTTTATTTCTGAATGAATTTAATTAATGTATTAGTACATGTTAATAATAGGAAGCAATACTAGACATTTAATTATACCTGTTCTATAAATAAATAAATCATTGATTTCCACAAGCTATACAAGAAAAAAACTTGGAAGCAAAGGAAGGAGACTTTGTAGGCTTCTTTGGTGGATCTTCTAAGGCACAAATTGTATGTTCATCTGCTCCACTCTCCTTCAACCTTTCAAATTCTTCCAAGAATTTACTGAATGCCTTTTGAACATAATCTGCTGCTGAAGCAACAGTCATTTCCTCTACTAGTTTATGTGGGTAAATGTCCTTATTATGATGATCACCACATAACACTGCTGCCATTTGAACCAACTCTTCTTGAAACTCACTCACATTTGCATCTTCTTTCGCGTCGAATTCTCTCAATTTTACGGGTTCTGATAAGGTCACTGAACCACATAAAATCAGAAACCTCTCTAAAAAAAAAAAAAAATAGAGAAGGGACTATGATGGATTACCAGGACAATCTGTTCTTGGGGTTTGTCTACAGATAACAGACTCAAAAGTGCCTGCCCATGCATCACGCTTGGTCAAGAACTCTTTCAGGTTGAAGATTTTCTTAACCGTTGCAGGGATTGAGGAATGCTCAAACTCGGATGTTGGATATGGTCCTGAAGGGCCATGCAGTACTGCACATAGAACTTTGACTTCAACTGACTAAAAGTCTAGAAAATCAATATTCATTAAAAGAAATGTAAAAATTGTCGAGGTGGAGGGACAGGGAGGGGGAGGGGAGAACCTCTTGTATACCTCATTACAAGAAAACAGTTAAATAACTACGGATTTTTCCGTCGTTTTTGGTCGCTAAACATAGCAACAGAACCATGGGATCAGATATTTTGCGTCGCTGAGCCAGATAGCGACAGATTTTCGACAGTTAATTTAGCTACTAAAATTTTTATCGCTAGCTACTGGCGGATTAGCAATCAAACTGACCGACTTTTGACTTTAACTGTGTAACGATCGATTTCCGACGGCGACTGAAAAGTTTGTCGCTTGTTATAGACAGATTAGCGATCGAACTGACATAACTGACATTAATATTGACTTTTGACTTTGAATGTGTAACGACTGATTTCTAACAGCACTTTTAGCGACTAAAAATTTTGTAGGCCTAAACTACCTGTTCCTTTCTCAATCCAAGGAGAAATCAAGATGGCCGGAACGCGAACTCCCAAGCGATCAAATTTAAAATTATAAGGCTGAGGACCTAATAATCCATCAGGACTTGGAACACCAGAGACAGGTGTAGGGACATGATCATAGAAGCCACCATGTTCATCATATATGATTATGAATAACATTTCATTCCATTGAGGACTTGATCTCAAGGCTTCATACACTTGTTTTACAAATTTCTGACCTTCATGGACATCATGAGAAGGATGATCATCGTTCCCTGGTAATAATTTCAGGTCGAAATATCTCTGTTCGATTACTACGTAATTTGGTAGCTTTCCTTCCTTGCAGTGTCTTTTGAAACTTAGATCAAATGGATGGAAATTCTTTATGTATTTTAGTTTTCGAAGATTCCTGAAAAATGAAAAAAGAAAATACATGACAATTTTCATTAGAAGCTTCTATTTTTGAATTAAAATCTTGTAAGTAATGTCGTGGAAATTCAATGGACTATTGCGCAATTGTGGACATATTTTCCTTGCAATCCACGCAATTCTGGATAATTATATGCTACAATCATCCCAATAAGACTCATACTTAGAGGAAAAAAAAATCCCAATAAGACTCATCTCACCTTCAAAATATAAATATTTTACTTGCTTCTACTAGCAGCATACGTAGGCTCGGGTCACTCAATTCTATGACCGTTCTCGTGGAACAGACCTCATAGCTCTCTCACATTAATTTAACAGAGTCCACATCTGCAGATAATCCCCACGTGAGAGGACTGTGGGGTTAGTCTTATAAGGACAACTCTAGAACTGAATTTTCCTGTGGACTCCGTGTCTGAAAATGAGGGCACCAAAATTATTTATGTTTTGGAAGTGGGACAAATCTTGTTGGGGGGTGGTTCTACCACCTAGTTTCCCGCCATTATGAGGTTTCTCGTACCAACTGTAGTCTTACTAATTATGAACTTAGAAGCAACGTCAATAATAATGCAAATACTACATCATTATGGACTCAATAGTCAATATTCAACATCATTCTGTTCACCTTTTCGTCAACTGCTAGCAAAGTTTAGAATTTAGATAAACAAATAAAGAGAAGGAAAAATAAAAGGAAAATGAAATCTCCATCTCCATCTTGGCCTCATAAATAATTCTTATCTAAGATTACTATTGTAAAATAAAAACAATATATTTGAACCAAATAATGAAATGGCAACTAATGTAAAGAATAGTTTGATAAAGCAATAGATAATCATTATTCACAGTGTATTAATTAGCCATGTGACAAGCTAGTTGAATACTTATGTGCTAATGTCTTCTAATTAATTATACTAGTACTTATAATTGAGCAAAAACAAATTTTTAGTACTTTTAAAAAGTTACTTAGAGATACAAAGTTTGATTGAAGAAGTAATTTAGGTTATACCCATATGGAAAAGGTTAAGAGTGACAATTGCTATTTTTTCTCAACACGTATTATCATCGTCTAAATCAATTTGATAGTTAAATAGGTGAATAATTAGCTACTCAAACAAGAAAAATGGATACATTACCCTCCATTTCATAATATAACTGACATATAGTGAAAATTAAGAAAGAAAAAAAAATTACTCTCTCCGTTTTTTAATATAAATCGTTTATGACATTTAACAAAAATTTAAGCAAACAAAAAGAAAAACACTTTTGACCAACAAACTATATTATTTTTTGTTTCCTTACTTTTCGCTAATGTCTTAAAATAACTGTGTTAATCAGGTATCTATATTACTATGTTAACTATTGATTGAAAATAACGGGGTCGCTCAATCGTAGAAACGTCCTTGTGGGGACTGGCCTCACAGCTTAGTCATATGAATTGAGCGGATCTCACATCTCTAGGTAGGTCCACCTAATTCATGTGGGGTTGTGGGGCAGTCCTACAATCACGGTAATATGATTGGATTTTCCAGAATAACGGGATCTAATTATTGAAATGAGTAAGAGATAAAGAAGAAACACCTGTAGAATAGAGTTGCAGGAGGGTACTGATAGTAGATCCCAAAGGAAAATCCAGCCTCATGCATTGACTCAAAAATGGTTTTCTGAGGAAACCCTTTGATCAACAACTTAGTATCATTACTAGTAGCCCCATGCGAAGTAGCCGAGTGAACAAACAACCTATTAGGCTGTGTCGATGCCGGAACCGCCGCGAACCACCGATCACAAACCGCAAACTCCTCCACCAGCTCCTTAAAAATCGGTACTTTTTCCGGCTTAAACCCATTCATTACAGAATCAGACATACCTTTCTTAATCCTCTCTGCATTTTGAGCAAACCCTTGCATGGTAGGCTCATGATCATCAAGTTGTTTCTTGGAAGCCAAGTTTTCTTCCCATGGAATTCCGAAGACTTGTTCGTAAATGTCTTGAATTGAATGTCCCGGATCCGGGTCGACGAAAACGGATTGATCTTTGAAGAAAATGAGGTTGGATTTTTCGGGGTTTGAAGTTGATAGTGGATTTGATTCTGTACCGTTAACTCCATTGATGTTTGGATTTAGGGTTTTCATCCAACCTAGGACGTGATCGAAAGAACGATTTTCTTGGACTAAGACGACGACTGTCTTAATTGGGTAGGGAGTAGAAGAAGAAGACGAATCGGATGAAGGCATTTTCTTTGATTTGTTTTTTTCTTCTTCTGGTGGTGTGTTCTTATTGATCACCTTTGAGTTTGTTGCTAATGGTGGATTTTTTGTATGATGATGCTTTTGAATTTATAAAGGTGTGGAGAAATGACCTAATGGTAATGGAGGGGAGGAAATCGTCTGTACTAGTGAATGTTCTCATTCCTATACCCAACAATTCATAATTTATCACGTGGATATTTTTTCTAATTATACATACATGTGACGAATTGTGAGCAATTGAATACAGAAATAATAACATATACGGAAACAGACGATTTTTTGCCGTATTGAAGAGAGTTTGCTCGTACAAGAAATGGAACCTATGATATTTTTTAATTGTATCACTTTCGTACTTTTATCTATTTACTTATAGTATAGGTTATATGAATGAAACTTTAATTTTAGCATATAACAAGAAGTGTCACAAAATATCTGAATCACTTCATTATGGAGGTGGGACTAACATGCAATTTGCTTAGGATCGTTTGTGACACTTCCTGTAATATCCTGTAAGTATAGTGTATGCAATCTAGATTATATGTGATTTGTAAAGAGTTTTAAAATTTATAGGTAATTCAATTCAAATTTTGAAATGTTTATTAAAATCTAAAAGTATTCACGGTGTAGAGATATTCAAATTCATATAGTAAATCAATAAATTTTAATTTAGATAATTAAAAAATAACATAAAGAATGTTACAAAGATCTCACCTAAATTACAACTCAAATTCTCTAAACTTACGTGTACGATGTGTATATATGATATCACACTCAACCGTTTTTTCTCGATACTTTAAATTGCCACGTATGATGGAATTAACAGCATATGCTTTATTTTGAGGGTTTTAAATTTTTATTTTACAGGGAATAATAGCAAAAGCAAGGAAGCCCAATAATATTTTTTGTGCTTTATTGCGTATGAAATGAAGGAAGCCCAATTTAAATCGTTTTTAGTTTTTACAAGCAAAAGCAACTCAATATCTACCCCATCCGCCTACCAAACTAAAAAGGAAAAATAAAGTCACTGTCAAAATATCTTGCTCAAAATATATTCTCATATTATTTCTCAAAAAAAAATCTCATATTTGATACATAATGTACCATTTGAATGAGTGTTGTATTTGGATTACTTTTTAATTTGAGATTTTTTGTTAAAAGAATAAAAAAAGTTAACTATTTGTGAGAATAAATGTGAGTCGCAAAGTAAAAATTTTGCGTTTAAAAGTGTAATAATAAAAAAATGCACTCGAATTTTTTTTAATACATTTTGAAAGTAGAAATGTGAATCTAACCTAAAAAAGGTTGCCCAAGAATAACTGCTTTAGTCCACTCATTGCATAAAATATTTTCCCAAATAGACCTTTCTAGGCGCAATTGGCTACAGTTATGAACGACTCTAGATTCAGCACGTGTTGAATGCATCTAGAGCCATTGGATTCATACCTTTTATATCTAAAATGACTATTAGACTTGCGGCTGTCAAATGGGTCGTTCACACTGAATACAAATCGAGTAAATTATCTCAAATTCCATAATTTTCTCATTCCCAACTGCGATTTTGGTCCAGAAATCTCAAATTAATCACTCTATTTCGGCATCATGATTATCATGCCGCACATTGTCACTAATTTGGAGTTTTAATATACCAAAAAACCCTAAAATCGCTTAATATCATTATTGTTCTTCTTTTTCTTATTTTTTTCAATATACCAGATCAGACTGGTTTGGATAATTTTATTGTTGATGGTATGTTTTTTAATGTTAATACAACTGTTGTTCTTGTTATTTTTATGGAAATAATTGTATAATCTAACTTATACAATTTTAATTTGTAGAACTGTATATATTATTCATTATGAATGTATGTTTGACCGTTTACATCTGTTATGAATTAGTAGAATAGCCATTATGTGCCAAGCTAATTAGTAGGATAGCTATTATGTGTCATGCTAATAGCTATTGTCCACATAGCTTACATTTATTATACACATGGCTTACAGCTAATTAGTAACATAGTTATTATGTGCCAAGCTAATAGCTATTGTGCACATAACTTATAGTTATTATACATATGGCTTACGCATATTATAATTATGCTTTTAAAAAATTATGTTATCGTTTTGTCTAAACAATACCAGTTTTAGCACTTGTTATGTTATTCTATTTCACATATTATATATAGACTTTCGGATTCGAACAAAATATCTATTAAATCTAGCGGATTTTGCAGATTGGAGTTTTCATATTGAAGTTTTAATCGATGAAGATGATTAAATAGGGTTTAGTGGTGGACGGTTATGGATTAATGGTGAAATCGTGGAGTGGAATCGTGCCTTACGGTTATGGAAGATTCAAGGTATCGTGGTATGAAAGTTTCAAAATTCGAATTTAATCTCCATAGACGGTAGTAAGGAAGAAGATTAATAGTTCGAAAATTGCTGCAGCCCTAGTTTTTATTCGGATAAAGTGCATCAGTGTTTTTTGCGTTTTAAATTGCAGTGCGTGTTATTGGCCACTAGATCTGAAACTCCTAAATCTGATGGCTATTGTTATTTTCAGCACCCTATCCGGCTCGCTTTCTAGTCACTACACAATTTCATGATTCTTGCAGAACTAAGCACAGCTTGACATTTTCTTATTCGAGATCCACTTTTTAGGCATAATACTACAAACTACAAACTTTTCGTGTTAATTTTTTTTTTTCTTATGATTTATATAAGTCTGAGATATACTAGTATTAATTAAGTAGTGTTGGTCCTTTTGAAGCAGAAGCCCATGCGGTCCTCATAGCTATGGAGAAATTGAAATCCCTTAGAGTACCAAAGGCTATTTTTGAAGGGGATTGTTTAAATGTTATTAAATGTTTAAAAAGGCACCTATTCTGATTTACAATGGACAGGTTTAGATTTGATTAAATCGGGTAGGGCTCTTCTTGCTAGAGATAAGCATTGGAATGTTGATTATGTGAATAGGTTGGTTAATTTCCAGGCTCATAATCTAGTCCAATGGGCTAAAGCAAACACTGCTATAGGTTATATAGATCCTTTTGCCATTCCACCTTCTGTACTTTGTGATAGGGGAGGCACTTTTTGTAACTCTGATCATGTTGTGGATTTATTAAATGGTTAACTTTTTACTTAGCAAAAAAAAAAAGTGTTGGTCTTTTATACTTGCCTTTTTGTGTGTTTCTTTGTGTTTGAGTGGTTGAATCCTTGAAGGCTTCAACTTCACCCCTGATAGGTAAAAGCCTAAAATAACCCCGAGCTCTGGGGCAACTGGTTGGAGTTGCCATATGCCTTACAGTTGACGAGAGTTCGATTCTCACGGTGGACATCGACTCTCATGGGATTTTCCTGCGATGGTAGGGCTCTGTGTAAAAGAGCAGTATGGGTCAGACCCTCCCCGCTAAAGGTCACGCTACGGGCCAATCGCAGGCCGAGCTCGGTTTAGTCACCACGTTGACGGTAGACATCAGGTGCCCACGGGTTAACAAAAAAAAAAAAAAACTAAAATCCTAGAATGACATTTCAAGAAAGAAAAAAAAATCTCTTTCGAAACGGGACAGATATGAAACTTAAAGAGCTATAATATCATAAGAATTGCGTCCAAGTAATTGAGTAATTACCTTGTCGTCCATTGTCCTATAATTTCTACTAAAAGCAATTTCTTCGGGAGGAAAGGGACATTCAATTGAAAGTCTTGAGTGTCTAACCAATATGTTAAAATTTTGTTTATGTATATCTGTCAGATAAAATAATATAAAATTGAATTCTTAATAATTTGAATTCTTAATTTTTTTTAAGTATACTTTAGGAAATAAAAATTGAGGCGACCTGAAGCCAATTGACACTTCTGGTCTCATCAATATTTTAGAACAAAGCTATATTTAAAAAAAAAAAACAAAATTGAAGCTCGTGCATTTTCTTAGGCCCTATACTATACATAATGTTTTTTTTTCCAGACTACAGAATGTCCATCACCGTAACCGTAAATAATCTTTTCTCGCCTCGAGAGTTCTCCAAAAAGATAAATGGTTGATCATAAAATGGGTTAGGAATTCTCCGTCTCCATTCGGTATCCCCTTCCCGATCCCACCAATCAGAAATTGTCATTTATTAAATTTTTAATTAAAAAATTATAACATAAAAGAAATAGTGAAACCCACAGGGAAAAAAATATACACGTGACAAACATCTATTTGTGGCAGGGACGATTACAGGGGGGCGGGGAGGGGCCGGCGCCCCCCCGAGATTTTTAAAAATACTACTATTTATCGAAATTTTATGTGTATTTTGAAAATTTTATCAATTTCGCCCCCCAAGAATTTTTTTTGCCTTTTTTATCGCCCCCAAGAATTTTGAAATTTTTTTACCAGCTTCGCCCCCCACCATTAAATTCATGGCTTCGTCCCTGATTTGTGGGTATAGGAAAGGGAACACATAATTGGGACAGATGATTTTTTGCCCATAAAATGTGCTCCATAACAAGTAATACATAAAATAACATATTTAAAAAAGTTATGGACGAAGAAATTAGCGCTGCACTTCTAGCAATGACCGTGCAATGATAAGTGTAAGATTTAGTCACATCTCATAATATGAACTGATTTAAAAGAAAGAAAAAGAAAAGAATAATCTACCAATCTTTTTTTTTTGGCTAAGTAATAATCTACCAATCTTGAACATTAAGAGCTAATGAAAGTCAAAATTTGTGACATGGAAATCCAAAAGAAACATTATAAGAGAAAGTAAATGTGTCTATCTGTACATTGAAGAAGATTTTTTATATATATATGCACCTTTTATCAAGCAAAACTAAGATACAAATTTTTTTACATTTTATTATGTCACCTTTTCCATTCCCTACAAAGAATAATAAATGGCTACATAAAATAAAAATAGCTGCCACAAAAAAAAAAAAAAAAAAATGAGAAGAGGAAAACAAATGTATACAGGAAAAGTACTAAGTTCTAATTGTATAAAAACGCAATTTTATGGTTTTCCCTTCCTCTTTTCTTCCGTTGCCTGCTCGAAAATTAAGATAAACAATTAAAAATAATTGTTATGTGCATCTGTATATCGCGATAATTACTTCAATAGTATGAAAAAAAGATAATAAAACCAAATTCTAAACACAGACAACCAAAAGGATTAACAGAAAGCAGCTTAGACATTACATATGCAAAATTGAAGAATTAATAATGAAGGAAGAGGAATATTTATGATAGTCTTACATGGTAAGAAAATACCTTGCTCTGAAAGATTCTCATCGTCAATACAAGTGTATCGCGCAGTCTACAAGAAAACAGCGACATAATATCAGTACGGAATCCTATTACCTGGGAATAAAGCAGGAAAAAAACTGTTCAACTTAGTCGGATAATGATATGTTTACCTAACGTCGTTATTTGTGCTGAAAAAATATGAGGAACCATTAGAACATGTTAAGACAAATTGTGTCGAGAGCCCATTTGGAATTTTGATCTGCAAACGTAAAAGTAGTCCAGATTAAACTTCTCCACAGAGAGTTACCAACTCAAGTATTGCTCGAGATTATGTGATCAAAGAAAAGACATACCGATAACTCTTTAGCGAATGTCTCTGCAATAACCATTGCCTGTGTTTTATGAACCTTAACTTGGAAACTCGTTCGTCCAAAAAATAGCGTTGTTGGCTCCCATTTCTCAGAAGATTCTATCTGTTTAACATTTTTGGTTTTAAGTAATCATCAAGTAAGAGGAAAAAATTCCAAAAATAAGCTAAAGGATATTTTAGGAACAACAGAAGAAGAAATAGAGTCCTCGAGTTTCCGACTCTTTGACATTCATGTAGAACTGAAGTATATAAAGAAAAAAGTTTAGTCAGTGGCTACGTAAATTACCAAACATCAGCTGGCAAAGAAATAGCGTCCTTTTCCAGGCGTTTCAACAATTAATCCAACATAATTCTAAGATAGGACTTATAATCATTTAAAACTGGCAGCAAGAGTCTTCTAAGTCGCATACTCCAACAAACAAATTGATTCATTAAACAATAATTGTACGCGGAAATGAATTAATCTAAGTCAAAACTTACAAGCATCATAACGTTAAATGTGGCTTGCCCATGTAAAATGTAGGTATCAATTTCCACTTGCATGTCTGGCTCTGCAAAATACACAAGATGTCAGTAGTAAATATGGCCGAGCAAAAACTGCGTACAAGAAAAGCAACATCAGTAATCATTCTTGTATAACTTGACTAAATAAAAGACTTACCACAAGTTATTTTGTTTTGATCATTTGCAAATAGTCTGACAATTTCACCCTGGAAATGATGAATTCATTGGTAAAAAAAGCAAGAAAATAACAAAACTCGTGCATTTCATACCCGAGCATTACCTGGCGTCCTTGGTCATCCATAGGTATGCACTCAACAGCTATAAGTTTATCAACATCATCGGCTGTAACCACATACTCAGGATTGGTGGCCCCTGAATTGAAGCAGGATCACATCATGAGATAAACTTCTTAAAATATAATGCGATACAAGAGTTACAGAATTACAGGTCCAAAACATCTTAACGTGGTAACAGAAATCAATTTAATGGTTACCGTCTATGTAGTGCCTAGTCCCATCCGGATAATGACGAACCCACTGGTGATGGTGAAACGTGAGGGAGAAAACGTTAAAAATTTGTATAATGAGAAGTTAACAGTAACTCATATAGAAGACCTTGACTGAATTGTACCTGAAACATACAAAGAGAAGTTCCTCGTACGGGGAAGCCACAGCCTAAAAGTTTGTTTCCAGGTTTAGCGTCTCCAATAATCTGAAAACCGTCTATTCCAGGACCTTCGTCTATAGCAAAATTAAGATTTAGATTCAACAAAAAGCTTGTTTTAGGCATAGAATTACAAGATTATTACCTTCAGAAGCAAAAGAACCAAGTCCATCTTGTTGTCTCATAGGAGATTGGTAAAACTCTTCATTAGCCATTTCCTCTGTTCTCATATTTAGACCACTTCTGTCAAATATGTTATATACATCTGAACCTATGTTGGCCCTGCAATTTTTTTCCTTCTGTCAGTACAATAACCAAAATCGAGAAATTAAAGAAATACAAGACGGTTCAGAAAAAGTAATACATGTCGAAACTGGACTTCGGATCAGTCATCGAGTCATCACAATTTTTTAATATTAAGGAATGCAAAAGAGCGGGGCGCGGTGGGGAAACCACTTATAAGACTAAGTTGAACACGAGAAACTCCTATAAATGAACAAGTATATATGTTAAGCATCTCAATTGTCATGAAAAGTCTTTACTATTCTTGCCCTACCTATCTGTATGAGATAAGGGTCTTTGAGGATTATAATCGTTCAATGCTTCTTGTGCCTCGTGATTTAGCATCAAGCTTCTTGTCTGTTGATGGTGTTGAGGATTATAATCGTTCAATGATTGTCGTGTCTCTTGATTTAGCATCAAGCTTCTTGTCTGTTGATGGTGATTATCTTGCATATATCCCGGGACAGAATCACCAGGCTCAAAATGGCGTCCATCTATATATTGGTTAGGTATAGAAAATCCATGGATACCCTGCAATGCACCAAGGACGAGTGCAAAGAATTACGAAATTACAACACAGTAGAAAGATTCTAATATGTTAGCTGGTGAAATAGAAAAATAATTTTTTTGAATACCATGGAACTAGGAAGTTGATCTATAGCTGGAAGAGAACCAGGGATCTCTTTATTTAGAGATCTGTTTCCCGTATGTTTTCCTTCCATAGTATTGAGCTCCGCAAAATTATCCTGTAAGAAAACAAAATTCTTGAATAACCATCCTAAACATAAATCTACAAGGTCTGTAAACTTTCAAGTAGGGGAAAAACCATCTCTAAGAGATTTATTCAGATTAATCATATTATGACTATTTTGCCACTCCAAAGTAATTCAAGCAAAGAATACAAAGGAACTATAATCATAAGGAGAGCAAAAATAATATCTCCTGGAGAGCGAGAATAACACAAAGGAACTCTAAACATAAGGAGAGCAAGAATATCTCGTATTTTGGGATACTGAAATGAACTTTCAAGTTAAGAAATCCTTAAAAAAATCTAACTTGGCAAGCTGTTTTTAAATGCTAAATGAAGAGTCGAAATCCAAAAAGATAGAATCGAGTATTCCAGTTTTTGGTCAGCAAATAAGTGAATGTATTCAGAAACATAATAATTTGAATATAGCTTTATACAAATTTCCATATTCGTAATGATAGCACATGTATGTCCTTGGAATTCAGGTAACAACCATCGACATTCTCAAACTCAGCTCCAAAAGTATAGGAACCACAAATCTTACATGTGCAGTTTTGATCTTCAACTGCAGTTGGTCGTGTAGGTGCTGTAAACAAAGTTGAAGAATACATTAGCCATGTACAATGCATGTATGAGCAGTCAGAATTATAGGGTGGGACTGGACAGTGTTACGTCCCGGAACAAAACACAAAATTTCATATCACACTGAGGACTTACAACGGATCACATGTCTAAGAGCGGCCGTAGGGTCTAATAAAGCAGATACGAGTTCAGCTTATATTATCTGCTTGTACACAATCCATACCTTTATGCTGTCAGAAAGAGCAGAAGCATTTGTAATGCGTGGCCAAACGCCATATTCAGTCAATAATCCCAATATTGACGACATGAAGACATATCTCTCATCCTCTGCAATCTGAACCATACACAGAGACTCCAGTCAACGTCTAATATATTATTCTATAAGAGAAGTATGATTTTCCTTCAAGAAAATTGAAGATGATGTAAATATAGTTATCTTCCTCAAAAGTATTTCACTTGCTTTACATTGAAAGGAAAGTGTAATATTTTCAATGCAGTGTTCGAGGAGACATAGAAAACAGAACTGAGAATCATATTGATTAACAAAGTATGGATTAAAGCATTCTAGAAAATGAAGTGGACTTGAACAATGCTTTTCGGCCCCATGGCCCATTCCAAAGATCAAGCCCTCTCATTCATTCCCCTCCCTGCCCCAACCACCAGACATGATTCACATAGTTCTCTCGTAAGTATTAAATACTGAATAAAAGTTTATTGCAAGTAAACAGACTAAGCTATTCTACAGAAATAGTGACTTTGAAGACTTCACATGTAATTTCTAGTATCGTCCTTAATTTTTTGAAGACCAAGAAGTACCTTTAATTCATTAATCAATCTCAAATTTTCTTCAAGGTCGCCTTTTCTCCTAGATAATTCATTTGAGGCAGCAATTATGGCTTCATGTTGTTTCTCATCCAGGGCCTATCATCAAAAAAGTTTTACACAAATCTCAGGCGAAAGAGACTAGAGAGTCACACAGAGTGTAAAACAAGTAGAGGCATAACCAGAGCAAGAAGCAGTGCATCAGAAAACAAACCAATCTCAACTCTGAAAACTTTCTTTCGAGTGTACGTTTCTCATTCAACAGCTGAGCTTCCTGACCAAGTAGTCAAAACATCATTGTACAAAGTCTAAGGCAGGGATATGGATATGGAGAGATACAAAAGAACACATGTTAAGCCAATAGGCGTTTAAGCAACATGTCATACCTTAATACTGGCACGAGCAATTTGCTCACGGAGAAGCATAATCTCTTGCTCTTTATCCCTTGCACGTGAATAAAGTTCCTGTACACCAGCTTAATTAGTCAAGAAAAGGAACACTAGTGTATCTACCTTAGAGCTTTATGTACCATTCATGGAAATCTGAAGTACATACCATAGTTTCTTGGTCTTGAAAATTGTTAACATTCTCATTTCCTTTCATTTCCTTAGGTACAGAGTTTGATTCCATGTTCGGCCTAAAAGTAAATTAAACATTGAATTATAAGAAATAGAGAAAGGCACGGGTGTTATTCCAGATCTCATACACTCCCATAAACACTCTCATACAAGCTACCTGCTTGCCGAATAGGAGCTACGAGTGTTATTCCAAATCTCTTCGGTCCCATTCATAGAGCTGTCATATGAAAAAACATTATACTACTAGTTAAGAATTGAAAACACCATATATATAAGTGTAATTTTGTTCAATCATCTTATGTAAAACTGTTAAAAATTCACCTCCTCAAGATGATTCATTTGTTTGAGGTCATCTTGTCCCTTCCAATGTCACAAACTATCATCAAGAAAGATTCATGGTAGTTTAATAATCAGCATGGCTTAACTAAAAAGAAGCTCAAGTAAAAACACACAAGTTCAAAATAATCAAAGGTTGAAACTTGAAACCAACATCATAAAAGGTAAAGAAATGAATTAAAAAGATAAATAAAATAAGAAAACAAACCCAAAAAACAAAATCAAATCTTCATTATAAACAGCTCATAAACATACAAATTCAACAGACAATCAAGAATTTCCAATAATTTTCAAGAATTCTTGAGAAATAAAATGCAGACATAAAAAGGGAATCTTTTCTTTACCTCAGATGTTTTAGCAGAACTCTAGGATCGAAAGACTTAGAAGAATCCCAGATGAAGAAATCCAAGAAGAAGAAAAAAACAGTTTATGATTGTCTGAAACAAATAGAGAAGGGGATAACAGTAGGTTTTTTTTGTTTTTTTGTTTTTTTGTGAATTCGTTTGATCTGAAAAATCATACGTGGGTGGTCGTTAAAAGTAATTTCTTCACAGTACTACCCTTTCAAATTTTTACTTTTTTTAACCAATATTCGGTATTGTGTCGAGTAATCCGATAAATCTGTTCAAATATGTCTAGTTAAAATAACGTCTAAAGTGACTCGAATTCACGCGACATTACACTAGGAATGCCTTAAGGGAACAAAACTAACACGAGCTACAACTAACTAATCAACCTATATATATATATATAAACGACATAAGCGCACAAGTAATTTAAATTCGTGATCTTAAACTAAATATACACTATAAAAAATGAAAGTAAAACACGCTATAATCAACTAACTAACCTCTTCGTCTGTACTTTCTCTTCAATTTGGCAACTGTAATATTTGGGATAAATTAATTACTGTAAAATCTTGGAATCAAAAGTCATAAATGAAGAGAGCGCGTGAAAAAAAAAAAAAAAGGTGTAATAATATAATTTTTTGTAGAAATGTCAGCATAAAGGAAATGGAGAAATGGTCAGCACTTAAAATCCATTTGTTTATGAATGTCATGGTTTCACATTATATATTAAATTCAAATTTAATTATGGAGGAGATGGCAGAAAGGAGGCTTTTTTTTATTAAAAAAAAAAAAAAAAAGTGGGATGCCTTCTTTTTCATTTATGGATAAGTATAATAAAAGTTATAGACAATAAATAAATAAAAAAGTATAATAAACAAATTCTTTTTTTTTGGTAAATTATAATAAACAAATTCAGTTTATAGGTGCACAACTCAGTTTTGAATTAATGACACATACCTCTAATTGGAAAGCATTCAAATCCTACTGGATAGGTTGGAATTTAGCTTTTTGTGGGCATTTTTAGGAAATACTAATTTACTAAAAGATTTACATTTCTCCATTAAGATTTTAGGAAAGAGACACTAAGATTTTATGAATTTGGCCTTCAATATGGAAGATTCTTTCGATGGTAATAGCCCATTGGGCTGCAAACCACCCAAACTTAAAATTTCATCACTAAATCTTTTGGGCTTCAGTGGGCTTTGACAATGGTCACTCTGGCATGGAACCGCCATTGTGGAACTGACTCCACATCCCTCTTACATGGGTTGAGTAGGGCTTACTTTACAGGTAGGATCCGTCCCAAATCATGTGAGAGAGCTGTGTGGCCAGTCTCACAAAGGCGACTCTACCTTGGAATTTTCCAAACAATTGTTCCTCTATATACATACATTGAACTTCAATCATAGGAACATTCTCGTGAGACTGACCCGACAATGTTCTCAAATGAATTGAGTGAGGCCTACCTATAAATTTAAATTCTGTTCAATTCATTTGAGGGAATCATGGGACAGTCCATAAGGACAATGTTATAATTGAGTAACTCGAGAGGGAGGATGCCAATGGACTCTCAAAACTTTCATTTTATTTTATTTTAAGGATGCATGTTGAGCTGGAGGAAAATCAGGTTCTATTGGTCCTAAATCCTAACCTTATGCTTATCTTATACATACTCCATCCATTCCTCAATATAGGTCGTTTATAACACTTTACAAAAACAAAAAAAAATTAAATAAACAATAATATTTCCACCGCAATTTCATTAATACCCCTTCCTTCCTCATTCTCTTTCACTTTTCCAATAAAAGATATGTTGATGGTATAATTGGAATAAATTATTGACACGTAATAGAAGACATGTAAGTAGCAATTAATTTGGATACATATATCTGCTAAACGACAATTAAATGAGAATGGAAAGATTATCTTTCTAGGAGCCTTACTTGTATAGATCAAGCCAATGTAATAATATCCTTACAATTGTGAGAGGGCTAGCTAACAAGTTCACTACCAATAGACAAGGTTCATGCCCTTACTTTCTCGATTTGGATTCATTGGTTTCAGAGAGAGTAGTTAGGATACTCTGTGCTACCATGTACAGTTTTTTTGTAATTATAATCTTGTTCAATTTTTTCTGTTGGTTAGTAGTCTGGGCACTGTGGTCCGGTGTCTAACTCAGGATCTCTCGGTCGTGAGCAAAGAGGAGCCCTACTAGGCTACGGCCTTCTCGACAATCTTGTTCAAATTTATATCTTAAGTGTAAATAAGAATATAAATAGAAATATTGCAGGGAGATGCACAGGAAATCACATCTTAGAGATTTGCAAATTCAAAGTATATATTATATTTATTTCATCAATATGAAAAACAAGGGGACAATTGACTAAGCTACTTTCTAAAAAGTTTCACTAAAAATTCTATTAATTAAAGTTTTATAAACTTGAAAAAAAATCAACGTGAAAGCCCTGGAACTGAGTAAATAAAGATATATATAAAAAAGGGAGTTGTCATTTCTAACTAGAATGTCTCATAAAGAAAGAAAAAAAATAGTCATCCTCGTGCTTAAACTATTTAGCGCAGTAATTAATAATAATAATAATTTTGGTTCCAAGAACTATGCTATTTTAAATATTTGACTAAGCATTAAATGTTTAAATAAACCTCTTGTTTACAAATTTTTAATGAAGGGAGGAAGCAATATATGAAAAGTTGAAGGAATTCTTTTGTTATTTAGAATGATATTATAAAATTATACTATATTTTGGCTTTGGTGTTAAATTAGTAGTACTTTTTTAGGTGACTCTCTTATTCCAAGTAACTGCGTGCGGTAAGCTTTATTCTACCTTATCTAAGGTGTTCTCTCTCTCCAATGTGGGGCTGTTCTCTCTCTCCAATGTAGAGGCAATCGCCCATCGTGGCGTAAAAAAAAAATGATTTTATCTTCTTGTTGAAAGATCTTTTTTTTTTCCTTCTAAATTAACAATTCAAAATCACAATAAATGATAAAAACATAGTTAAGGTAAAGCCTTCATTAAGTGTTAATCAACAAATGATTGTTGGAAGAATCATGCTAAGTTTTATGCTATTTAATCCTTCTCAACCAATTATGTTTGAATTATAAAATAAAATTTCCAACGGTACTTATTATTATTAGTATTATAAAATTAAATGCAAAGCGCTCTTCGCCCTAATTTTATATATTTCCTTCCTCTTATCTCTTTTTTTTTAACTCGAAGAAAAAATAAATTTATTATATAATTTGAAGTACTGAAAATAAGTGGTTATAAATTTCTCGAAATATATAATTGAAGTGAATTAGTGGACAGGATCAAACTTCAAAGTCCTAATATTTAAATAATTTTATGGTCCAGTAGCCGCTCCCGGCTCCTATGCGGGACAGCTTTTGTTCCGTAAGGTGCGGGACACGTTTTCAACCGTCGGATGAAATTTTTTAACGGTTCAGATTTGGAGAGAGTAAAGTTTTTATTTTTTATTTTTTAAATCAGCCTTAACTTTTCTCTCTCTAGATCCGGACCGTTAAAAATTTCATCCGACGGTTGGGATTGTTCCACACGTGTGAAACTTTGGCTGTTCCGCATAGGAGCCGGACTGTAGAGCCAGCTTGTTGTTATCATTGCTTTCACATAGACAGAACCTTGGACTTGCTTGAAATCAGCATAAAAGTTTGGTAGAACCAATTTATCTAATACTATTAATCTAATGGGGCCAAAATTTTGAAATAAAGAAAAGATTAAAAAATTAAGAAAAATGTTTAGGTAGCAAACATGGTGGGACCCACGGATTTAAGCATGGATTAGGGGAGTTAATAGGTTTCTTTGTGTCCGTAGACGAAGTTTGATTGGTCGATAGTGACATTGTTGTTGAGATTATCAAGAAAGGTGGTTAATTAATTAATCCTAAAGACGACAAAACCATCTTCTTTAGACATGATAGGTTAATTCTGCAGTCCGACTCTGCATGCGAATCGACTCAAATTTCGTGACGCTGCGAGCTACGATCGGAGCTAGTTAATTTCATTTTTCAAGTAAATCAACGGCTGTCATTTAAAAAAGATTAAAATGGTACATATGTAATTTTACAAATAAATAATAATAATAACAATAAAAACTAACACGCAACCGTCACATCGATTGGGTTACCGATGAGAGAGAAAAGTTGCAGTGAAAAAGTAACTTTTTCTCTCCCCGTACTGCAACTTTTCTCTCTCCCTCAATATACAGAGAACATGTGTTTCTCTACATGTAGAACACATGTTCTTGTATATTGAGGAGAGAGAAAAGTTGCGGCTGAAAAGTAACTTTTCTCTCTCCTCAATATACAAAAATATGTGTTCTCTAACGAAGAACATGTGTTCTGTTAGAAATGTAAAAATATCTAAATACCCCTGTTTTGATACAGCCGTTGGATAAAAAAGTACAAAAAGTACAAAATCCAACGACTGACAGCTTGTCCCGTATATACTGAATTTTCTTGTCCCGCATAGGAGTCGTGATCGTTAATTCTGTTGTAGATCTGGTCTACTATAACATGTGGTTCAGAATTGGTCACATCACTACAAAATTGTCTCTCTCCTCATTCTGCAGTGATGTGGCCAATTCTGTATCATAAGATCCATGTGGAGCAGGTCTATAGCAGAATTATGATATTAACAAGTACTCCCTCCGTCCCAAATTATTTGTCCATATTTTCTTTTTTAATCTGTCCCAAATTATTTGTCCACTTTCTAAATAAAGGGTTATTTATGATAATTTTTACAATCCTACCCTTTACATTAAATATTGGAGAGAGAAAAATAAAGAGAGAAAAGAAGGTGAATTAAATTGACAGCAATATTAAATAGGGGTATGTTTGACATTTTATCATATTCCACTATTAATTTGATGAAACCTTAATTCTCGTGTAAAATACAATGTGGACAGATAATTTGGGACGTAGGGAGTACCTTCAACATATGTTGGCTGTGAAATGTATGGATAGAGTGTTTATTAGGGAAGAGATTTGGAAATTTAAAAGTTTAATACGGGTAAATAAATAAAAAAATCAATACTTGTGTATCATAAAGTGTTATTTGAATACGAATTACACTATGAGAGAATATGCGCATTTACATCTTACCTTATTGGTCCCTTTGTCAATAAATTACAAGGTTAATTATTTATGAATCTAGTATAATAATACTTTTTTGTTTAAAAGTAAATATTTAATTTTAAACTCAGATATGAAGTACAATATATCTAGATAAAACTTTTATTATAGACCTAGTGAAAGTTTCTTATTTTGGCACCAACAGTATTCTTTCACATAAAATTACTTTTTTACAAAAGACAAAAGTTTAAAAAAAAAATGCAATCGAACCCCTTAAGAGATAGTGCTAATTACAAATGAATGTGACTACAAAGTAATCTGGAATATTTTAATTGTAATGGTCCCGCCCATTTTACTATCAATGCATAGTTAATTCTTTATTCATTAAAAAAAATGCAGAAAGGAAAAAGAGCGGGGAAGTGGGGATGGAGAAGTGTGATTAGGACAAGGAGGATACTACCAATAGACGAATTAATTGCTATTTTTGTCCTCAACATAGTTTCGGCCAGCCGTTTTCATCCTTTTTCATTTTTTTAACTTTTTGCATCACCAAACTATTTTTAAACCGCCGATTTCATCCTTCCGTCTATTAAATGTCCAGAAATCGTCAAAAAATCAGAAGTGGCATAATGGACTGAAACTTAATAGGATAACTTGAAGGGTAATTTAGTCCTAACATATGTAGTTTTGAAGGGTAAATAGTGATTCCTTCAAGATCTATGATTGGAAAAGTCAACTGGAGGAGTTTTGATTTTGCCAATGTTGTTGTCTGAATTCTGATTGTCTGATGATGATGGATGAATGAAAATTCGCGGTACTTGTTTAATTCCGGCATCAACTAGTCCCTTTACTCCGGCTTTAGTTTCATCAAAAGCTTGTAACTCAGTTTTCCGATCATAGTTGGATAGCTTGCTCGAATGATGAACTTCATCTTTGTTATTGACTTCCATTTTCTTTCTTAATATCAAGATAAGGAATTGAAGCTCTGCTAGGATGAGATTTTTTTGTCCCTTTTCCTATTATTCTACTGGAAAATGATTAAGCAATAGATTGACTAGAAAACTATTAGTTCTCACCTAAATAAAAAGAGTTATGGATATGTGATTTTTTTGTTTTTGTTTGAGATGGGTGTCGGTGTTGGAGCTAGGGCTAGTGGTGGTTGACAGTTGCGATGGTGGGGATGGAGTTGGGAACGGTGGCCGGTGATGGTGTTTGAGGCGGTGGCGGTGGTCGGAGATGGAGTTGGAGAGAAGGGGTGATGTTTTCTTAATTTATTCTTTGATTGGTTAAGGACTAAATTGCCCTTCGAGTTTTCCTCTTCATATTCATTCCGTTAGCCACTTGTTCCTTTTTGACGAATTCTGGAGTTTTTTTGCACAGAAGGATGAAATTGGCGGTTTGAAAAAAGTTTGGGGATGCAAAAAGTTAAAAAATATGAAAAAGGATGAAATCGGCTGGCCGAAATTATGTTGAGGACAAAAATGGCAATTAATTCACCAATAGACTCATTAATCTTCTAGCAAAAGTCGAGTAATTGAGAGGTGAATATATACTAATAATTTTGATTATATTTTCTTCTCACAAATACTCTTTTTACTTTGAATATATTCCCATTGACCTTATATTTACGTACATAAACTCAACGAATAATATATGAAAGAAAAGTAAAATCAAGATCATTAATTAATATCTATCTACCCCAATTTACTGAAAAAGCCCTGATTGGATTTAGATTTCATCTCAGTTCCAAAGTGCACTATCACTGAGGATTCTCTATGTCCTTTTCACTAAAACTTTTGGCCCCTTTGCTTGTTTTAATGCCCCCTTTGCACATGCGGAATATTTTTTACGTGAAAAACATGTGTTTTTTGCTAAAAAATAGGTGTACTTCAAATTAAAACAGATGTTTTTTTAAAATCAATCTCAGCCATAAAAAATTTAATCCAACAGCTAATTAAGAATTCGTTCCGCACATGCAGAAAAAATACCCGTTCCTCACTGAAGCGGTGGTACTTGGATTCTCATGACCACCACCACCAAGACCACTTGGATTGTTCTCATAGGGCCTGCTGCCCTGAAATTGGGGAGGTGGGGGTACTCTTTTTTAGGGGTTTTGAGAAGTAACTGAGCTAGGGCAGACATGGCTTTTTCTCCATCCAATTCATGCAAAGGACTTCTTATCCATACAAACTACACTGCCACTCTCTGATAATATATATATATATATATATATATTTTTTGCAAACTCAATCTTAAGAGAAACCATGTTTTTCATTTTTTCCCCTTCAGATTATTGCCTTAATTTGTATTACTCTTGTATTTTTATCAGACAAGAGACCTTGCTGACATTAGTTAGAAGTATCCACTAATTAGTACTACCTCTATTTCATAACATAAATTTCGTTTAGAATTTGTAGCGAAAATTAAGGAAGTAAAAAATAATATACTTTTTAATTAAAATATCAATATTATCTCTTTAAATTACAACTTGTATACCACTAGTCATATTTAATAGAGTAATATTAATATTTTAATTGAAAAAAAAAAATCTTATTTTTTGCTTCTTTAATTTTCACTACATGTCCTAAATGACTTATATTATGGAATGGAGGAAGTAATAAATTCTATTTTATACTTCGGTCCATAATTAATTGTTCTATTTTGAAGATTTGACTTTTGTCAAAGTTATCACCTCACCTCTAATACTTTTGCTAAATAAGAAAGTAAGTAGAAGTATTATATTATATGTTAGTACATTTTAATTCACTTAGCTTAAGTCTTAAGTTAATGGCTTTCATAAAAAAAAGACATTTATACAGAAAAACTAATACTTAAAACATTCTAAAAATGGAATATAAAGGTTTAATTTGAGACCATAAGAACATATATTAAGAATACTGAATGAGAAGTAATTCAAGTAATAGTGAAATGATTAAATGTTTCACTCGTAATTTAAAAAAGATATAGAAGAATACTTAATGAGACAAAATTAGTTTTTTAAGAAAGCGGTATTTGCGGGCATCTAAAAGAGTTTGACCAATTCTTGATGAAAGTAAAATCTGCCTCGTGGGTGAGCATAAGGTGGCCACGTGATTCTCCCATTCCTAATGGAAAAGATGAAGGACTTGATGTGGTGATGAGTTGATAATTGATGTTGTTGGAATTGTTCTTTGTCTCTATTTCTTTTACTTGTGGAAGTTAGCCAAAGTTTTTGTTGCATTGTTTCCTAGGTATAGGTTTCATGGATGGCAGGTCAACATTGTCCTTATACAAGACTCCTTCAAGGGTTTCTCAAACCTTAGGTTAGAAATTCATATCATTAATTGTACTGATCACTGCTTATTCACCTCGTCTTTATATATATAGGATTAACTTGCTTCAACATGCATGTTCAAAGTAGCAGTCCAGCTCCTATGCGGAACAGAGAAAAAATTCCGCACGGTGCGGAACAATCTCAACCGTCGAATGATAGTTTGAACGGCTCAGATTTGAAGAGAGAAAAGTTGCTGCTGGATTTAAAAATTAAAAAAAAAAATTCTCTCTCCAAATCTGGACCGTTCAAAGCTATCATCCGACGGCTGGTATTGTTTCGCACGGTGTGGAACAATCTCTATTCCGCATAGGAGTCGGGAGCTCAAAGTAGGTATTAAGTTGAAGGGGTTTCTATTAAAAAAAAATATGGAAGTCACTTTTTCCTCAATTTGGTTCTGATGTAGAAATTTTGGTTAGCCCAGTATAAACAGAGTTTAGTCACTTGGTCATTTGATTGAACAAGCGAGATTAATTATTTAGGTTAAATTATTTCTTAACAACTGTTTCTAAACAATTGTTAAGAAACATCGGATATTTTTTTTTTTTTAATTTTTTAAGGGATTTTTACCTCTTTTTTTTTTTTTTTTTAAAAAACTAGACCATTTATAAGTATGGTCTAGTTTATTATAATTATTATTATAAGACTTCACCAGAGGAGGAGAAGTAGAAGACCCAAGAGGGGAGAAGTAGAAGACCCCGTGAGGGGAGAAGTAGATGACCTCGTTGAGCGGATGTCGTAGAAGTCCCGTTGAGCGGGTGCCCCGTGAGGGGTGTATAAGACCTCACACAAGGGAACCCAAAGAAATGACAATTAAATCATTCCCCTTGTGTGAGGGAGGTATCGAACCTGGACCTATCGGTCACAGGCAGTGGATGTTACCCACTGGGCTACCATGCCTTCGATAGAAACATCGGATATTAACAACTAATCTCAATTGTCTGATCAAACGATTAATACCTTAGATCTGCTAGCACCGGAACCGGATTGCTTTTGTCTCTTGCCCTAGTCTAATCCTGGTTGAAAACTTAGGATGAGATTGGATAATAAATTTATCAGTAATAAAAATAGTAAATAATGTTTACTAATGAAAAATTATAGAAGTTACTACTATCTTTTCATGAAATAGTTTTACAGTTTATCTCCTAAAGGACTGCAGCCTTGAAATGGACATACATGAACCATTAGAAAGTCATTGATTTTGACGATAAGTTGGAGTTTTTTGTCCTTTCTTAAGAATTCTTATCATTAGTATATTTTTCTATTTAATAAATAAAAAATAAAATAACTTAGCAAGACATTCATACAAAATACTGCAATTATTTATTTAACATATTGAAGTCATGACAAAAATCCATGTCACGCACGACATAGAATGCAAAACTTCACAATATATAGTAAACTATTTTAGTTAATTATACTGATGCAAAATAGTATTATTGATAGTAGATATTAAATTTAAAGTTTCATTTCTAGTTGATCTGACTTCATTGGTAAAGCTATTACCTTATTCATTGGATTTTTCTGATATGATATGAACCTCTTGCATATCAGAACTATCCTTATTCATCTAAGAAAAAATTTATATTTTTGTACGGGAAAAAAGTATATATGTCGCACTAATTTTGCCAAAAATTTAGAAATAGTCTCAGGTTGTCCTTCAAGTGTATCTCTATATATACTTAAGGACACAAAAATCATTGGTTTTTTATAATAAAAAATAAACATGACGGCCTTAGGAAAAAAATGAACTATTAAAGTCTTTTATTAGTTTTATATCTAGTCGTCATATGATGTTGAACATTAACTTTTTTTCTTGCCATTATACGAACATGAATAAAATCATCCAAATCAGCCTCATGTTATAAAGTGGAGTTATTTATTTAAATTTTCATATGGCATTTCCAGGATTGCAAACTTTTCAAGATCCAGTTTGAGTAAAGAATTGAATCCAAGTTGAGTGCTTGGTTGAATATAAATTAATTTAAAATTAGGTTGTACAAACACATTTAAGAAATAGTAGATACAAAAGATTTCAAAAATCCAATGTGTAGTGGACAGTTATCATAGTTCACTCTTTGACTATATATATACTTGTGTACTCTGCAATAATTTCCTCCCTTCTGTAGAACCAGATAATCTACAATTAATTTTCTTGCTTATCATTCATATATTAGCACTGATCAAGAATGATATTCCCTTATCTAACACTAATGTGAGAAATGTATTAAGAGGAAAAGTGTAACCTAAGGGAAAATGTGAGAGACATTTGGCATTTTATTACGATTTGGACAAAAAATGAGACAGGTCATCCTAATTTTAGTTGATAGTAAATACGAGCACACTTTTTTTAAAATGCTTGAATGTGTACTTAGGAACGGATTAGACTCCTCTCTAATATAGTTTATGATTCAACTCAATTTGATGGTGAAGACTATGGATGGTACTAATTACACTTGGGGGCGAGAAAATTAGTGAACAATTACTTAAAATCCTAACAAATCAATACATACAAAACAGTTTTGAAAAAAAACTATTTCCTCACCCCCTCGATTTATCTTCAGTGAAGATTTTAATAATTGGTAATGAAGTACCACCATGACAGTAACTTTCACTATAAGAATAACCCAAGTTTTAGTTAATTAGCAAAACTCCGTCTTTTTTTTTATCTTCTAATATTTTTAAGCACTAAACACGGGGTGAAAATTCTCTGTCTCCAACCAATCAGAATTTACTATATAAATATTTTTTCTAATTATATATATACAGTATGAATTGTGATTGGTTGGGGATAGAAATGGAGACAGAAACGGGGACAGAGAATTTTTTGCCCTGAAAATGAGCAAGAATCATCAAACCTTATTGCATGGTAGAGCCTAGTAATAATTTTCTTCATTCCATATTCTAACCTTAATTATTCTCTTTATCTTTCTTTTTTTAATTTTTATTTGTATTTATTTATTGGGGGAGGAGACATATCTATTATAAGAAATGGATATTCAAGAAGCGGGGAGAAGATTCTTTTATCTTAAAAAGCAGCATTAACAAAAAAAAATATCCCCTTAAAGTGTGCAAAAATATTTTAATAATATAAGATTGTTAATTATGCATACTTTTGATCGTTACAATGGCTGCATCTCTCTCTCTCTAGGGTTTGAAATCCTCCTCCTTCCATTTCTTTAATAAACCACCAAAAAAGAAATCCAAAAGATTTGCAAAATCCAATGTGTAGTGGACAGTTATCATAACTTCGTAGTTCAATATTTGACTATATATAAATAATTATTCTTGTGTATCTGCAATGATTTCCTCCCTTCTGTAGAACCAGATAATCTACAATTAATTTTCTTGCTTATCATTCATATATTAGCACTGATCAAGAATGGTATTCTCTTCTCTAAAACTAATTTGCGACATTTGGCAGTTTATTACGAATTGGACTAAAAATGAGATAGAAAATAGAACAGATAATCCTAAACTCCAATCGGAATAATTTTTAATGGATAGTAAATACAGACACACTCTTTTTAAGACACTTGAATGTGTACGCAAAAATGGATTTGGCTCATATCTAATATAGTTGATCATTAAGCTCAATTTGACAGTGAAGATTATGGATGGTACTCGTCACACTTCGGGGGCGAGAAAATTAGTAAACAATTGCCTAAAATTCTATTAAAAAAAATCAATAAATACAAACCAGTCTTGAAAACAAAAATATCTATTTCCGTGCCCTCTCGATTTATCTTCAGTGAAGATTTTAACAATTGGTTAATGAAGTACCACCATAACGATATAACTTTCAGTATGAGAATAACACGATCCTAAAACAGATGATCCTTAGCTAAATCTCTGTTGTTTTTTTATCATCTAATATTTTTAAGCACTAGAGATGAGTCAGAATCATCGAACCTTATTACATGCTAGAGCCTAGTAATAAATTTCTTCATTCGATATTTTAATATTAATTATTCTCTTTATCTTAAAAAGCAGCATTAACAAATAAACAAAAAAAAATATTCCCTTAAAATATGCAAAATTATTTTAATAATATGATTGTTATGCATGCTTTTGAATAGTTTTATTTTGGTATATAAATAAGTTTATAATTTATATTCAAACCAATTAATACAATACACACGTATCAAACATGCAAATGTACAGGAAAAAGAAATTACTTTGTAACCTACGTGTATTGCATTCATTAATCTGTATATAAATTTTAAAATTATTCATCTAGCAAGATAAAATTAATCCATACTTTTGGTAATGACAATAGCTGCACATCTCCCCATTTCCTCTCTCCTTTCCCATCTGCTCCCTTTCTCTCTACTCTAGGGTTTGAAATCCTCCTCCTTCTATTTCTTTAATAAACCATACAAAAAACTCGTTACTTAATTTTAATACTTTGGCCTCAAACAATAATAATCATATAGTTTATTTATTTTACTCCAAATTAAGTTTCCTATTCTATCTTTGTGTATGGCTGGTTTAGACTTGGGCTCAGCTTCTCAATTCCTCACTCAGCTTCATACACCTCATGACTTACATCTCGGCTCCGAAGATCATGGAGCCAATCGAAATCAATTTTCGGGCGAAAAAGACGATCAAGTTTCAGGCGATATAGTGGGGCGTCGGCCTAGAGGTCGACCGGCCGGGTCCAAGAACAAGCCGAAACCACCTGTGATCATCACTCGCGAGAGTGCAAACACGCTCCGTGCACATATACTAGAAGTGAGCAGCGGATGCGATGTTTTCGAGTCGGTTGCAACTTACGCGAGGAAAAGGCAACGTGGGATTTGTATATTAAGCGGGAGCGGGACGGTTAATAATGTCAGCTTAAGACAACCGGCTGAAGCCGGTTCGGTTGTTACTTTACATGGAAGGTTTGAGATATTATCGTTATCCGGTTCTTTCTTGCCGCCACCGGCTCCACCGGGGGCGACTAGTTTGACTATTTATTTGGCGGGTGGTCAAGGTCAAGTTGTCGGAGGAAATGTTGTCGGAGCTTTGATTGCTTCTGGACCTGTAATAGTGTTTGCTGCTTCGTTTACTAACGTTGCTTATGAACGACTTCCTTTGGATGAAGATGAACCGCCACTTCAGATGACCCCACCACCTCCAGTCTCGCAACCTGGAGGTGGTGGTGGTAACGCGTTTCCTGATCCGTCTTTAGGGCTTCCTTTTTTCAATTTGCCGTTAAATATGCCGCCGCCAAACGGTCAACTGCCTACTATGGAAGGAGGAGGATGGAACGGTAATTCGACCGGCCGATCATATTAGGTCATGAGAGAGGTTAGGAAATCTATCTATGGATTGTTTGGTCATCCCATCTTTCTTTGTACATTTACTTCCTTTTTTTCTTAATTTTTCCTTTTATTTGGTCAATTTTTAAGTTTTAACTTTTGATTTTGGATTTGTGAAAAAATTCTACTTTTGTTTTGTTGAGTTTGTTTGTGTTTTCTAAGAACTTTTCTTGAAACTAACCATTATAACCATGTGTTTTAGAGCAAGTTGTTTAATAGTATTTGTGAAAATTAGCTCATAGACCTCCGTATCCTCTTAAAATTTATTGGCAAGGAGAGGTGTTAACCCATGAGTTTATATGTTATTTGGATCTTCCTTACGCACTCGATGTGGGGCTTCATATTTCAATACTCCCCTCACATCGAAATGGAGTCAATTTAAGGCACGTCGCCCTTCTTGGGTCGTACGGGGACAATTATAGCCCACTTGGGCATTATGAGCCCACACATCTTGCCTAAATACCCGCTCTGATGCTACGTGAAAATTAGCCCATAGACTTCCATATCCTCTCAAAACCAATTCTATTATCCGTGTACTTTATTATACTCTATTTGTCTAGACAGATGGAGTATTATAGTTCATGTATTTGGCAAGTTTTTGGATCCATTACATCTTCCAAATCTACTAAGCATATATAAAACTAGGGAAGCATAATAAAAGGTTTAGCACTCTCATTAATGTCCTAATCATTTAATGGCATGTATAAATCAATGTTATCTATCCAAATTCTTTGTGTTCATTAGGAACCTTTAACTAAATACTAGTAGATTACTTTTGTTGGATCTCAAAGACTTGTTAATTTGCCTTTTCCTTCACTTTTCTTTAATGCTCTTATTTTGTTCTTGGTAGAAAATCAAATTGATATATCATTATTTCTTTCTTCTGTCTATGAAAAATAGTTATGATATGGATCAGGTCTATTGGATCATGTAGTTCAGAACTAAACACATCACTACAGGAGTAGAGAGACAATTATGTGATGACGTGGCTAATTCTGAACCACAAGGTCCATTTAGACCTGATCCATATCAGAATTTTCCTTATTATGAAACACATCCTCAACTATCTTCAAAGGAGATATATATGCATTTTTGTATATACTGAGGAAGTTGTTAATAGGCTAGTCAGTGTTTCTCTATACATTGAAATGTTGATTATTGACTGAAAATGAGATGAATCCATGAATGATTATTCTAATAGAAATTTGAAACATATATAGGAATTGTGATTTGTTTCTATATATCTACCCAAAGCAGACTGGTTCTGGTGCTCACAACATATTTTTTACAACAGCATGTTGAACCAATCTTAGACGTTAAGTTGTTCGATTCGATAGTTAAAATTGGTTCAACACAGTACCTCTTAGCACCGGAACACCCACCCATTCACAGTAGTTATGCAAGAACATGTATGGCTTACTTCACATATGATAGCATCATCTGCTTGCATTTCCGTTCCAATCTTGACTGGTCTTTTCTTAGTACCGTATTGATACAATCTTAATTTTTGAGTCGTTAATTCGAAAGTTGAGAAATTAGTAAATAACTTCAGAAAAACAGTTGTTTAAGTTCTTGAACAACTATTCTCTACCGCTGAATCAACAATCTAAAGATTGTGTTCGTTTCAGCGGCCAGATAATCTTATGGAGGGTATTGGAGAACAGGTAACTTACCTACATTGTCTCTGCCCAATAACCAAGCTTTCGATATTGCCAAATGCTTAGGAAATGGATTCAGCTGCCAGTAACAGAAGTACTGCTTGGAAAAGTTGTCTGCTTGGTGGTACTTATAACGTATTTCTAGGCAATGTTTGAGTCCTTAAAAAGATGCATATGTTTATGTAAACTGTCTTGAGCTTCGTTCTACACTTGGCCCCTAATGCAAACATATTTGGCTTATACTTAAAAACACTGGAGGATCTTCAGTACAATTGAAGACATTTGAGTTTTTATGTTTATTTTCTAATTCCATATTCTCTCTCATTTGCAGACAATTGCTAAGTGTCACGCTTTTTTTTTTCCAGAATTTCACAATTTTCTTTAAGTTTTAATTTTTATTTTTTTGGTTATGAAAAAAGTGACACTTCACAACTTGTCATAAGTGGGAAAAAAGATGAGACGCAAAATAGGACAAATATTTTGATCCGAATCTAAGAGGAGGGTTTTCCCAACTATCGAAAGTTATTGTTTTCAATATGCTTGAAGTTATTCTAGTAAGACTATCATTAAGTCACTAAGTAGTTATTTTAGTAAGACTCATTCACCTAGTCACCAAGAGTTAAAATTTTCAGCATCGAACTTGCACAGTAAGATATATTACACTGGTTTAATTTCCAATTCTTTGGTTCTCTTTGTGTGAGGCAATTATATTCCCCTCTTGGGGCAACCGGTCTTCTATTTACCTCCTTTGTTAGGCACTTATATTCCCCTCTTGGGCAACCGGTTTGCCGGTCTTCTATCCGCCCTACTTGGACTCCCTCCTCTGGTGAGGTCCCAAAAAAAAATATATTACACTGGAGAGAAAGTAAATCACCAACTGCCCTAGTGCTCCAAATATTTTTCCATTTGGGTTTAAGCCCAATCACTTGACTTAAATACATTTCTTCTCCTCTTTTGATCTTAAATACCATCACATACATTCCTTCTGGTCTAAACTTTAATATATATATATATATATATATATATATATATATATATATATATATATATATAGATGGCTTGCTTAATTAAAAGTTATTCTTTTGTTTTTATTTTCTATATTATGTATTATAAGGACAAATCTATGAATGAAAGCCTAAAATTTACGTTAACAACGTGGTAAGAGGTGCTTCTAATCAACGTGCAAAATTTCATGTAATATCCGCGAATGAAAAATTGGAAAAGGAAGTGAAAGGAAAATGCAATTCACCGACCTGCTAGTGTTACCATTACAATTCAAGCAAATGGGCAATTTATCAGTACATTGTTATGGTAAGAAGCCAACAACTGATACATATTTATATTTTTTCAAAATATCACCTCACTCTATATAGTAATAATATTTGGTGATTTTTGGTACTAACTTACCTGATAAACTTGGTAATTTTTTGGGAAAAAATCATAAAACTGGTATATTAATAATAAATAATATGAAAAAAATTCACAATTAAGGGAAACAACGAGCTACATACTTACTATGTAATAATGATATGTAGTTTCGGCCAAAAAAAAATCTGTTGAAACTTTAACATTTTTCATAGAATTAAATACATTAGACTTACAAAAAAATTACTAGTAAAAAAGATACACCCATCCTAATTACATACCATAACTATTTCTACCAAAATATTGTCTTTTTCCACCATATCAATAACCAAGTCGGATCTGATTTACCTTCTTTTTGGTGAGACAATCAGGTCACACCTTGGTCCACCTTGACCAAGAACACTTATGTAATGAACTGTTTTAATAAACTTTGCGGTCTAAAATTCTCCACCACATAACAAGATTAAGAAAAGAAAAACTTTATCTTAATTTTTCATATAATATTCAATAATAAATTCTACACCACTAGGTTCATTTGTAATGATATGAACCAAGTCCACAACAAAATTTTCCCTCGACCACTATATAAACCCACCCTGGTGACATCTCCTTTGCCTTCTCATTAAACTTCACAAACCATTCTCTCTTCAACAATGGCTAAGAGAAAATTGAAGTTAGCCTATATTGAAAACCTTACCAAGAGAAAAGCTGCTTGTAAAAGAATAGCAAATTTTATCGAAGAGAAGTTGGATAAGATTGAGAAAAGAATAAGGTTTCTGTTGGACAACCCCCCAGAGGCGGCCGTGGGGAATGTGAGTAATTGCTGTGGCCATGCAACAATTGATGAAAAGAAAGGTAAAGAACTTATGGTGTTCGATGAAAGGCCTGAGAGGGAGAAGAAGATGGTCTACCGTTTTACTTGAATAGGCTGATGACTGAAGAGGATGATCCAGATATTGGTGCCTTTGGGTGGGAGCCTCCTTTCTAGTTGCCAATTCCAAAAAAACTTCAATATAAGTCTGATTTATTAGTCTCGACCTCATATGTATCAGTTATGAATAAAAAAAACTCAATTACAATAGGAGTGTGGTACCCTAATAAATACTAGTTGTATGTTCCCTAATCAATAGATTAGGTTAAGATATTGTTCCCCATTTTCATCATGGAATGATTTAGTTGTTTGTGTTTTTTAATGTCTTTTCAATTTATCACAATTGTGCTGATGTTATGTTTGACTTTTGCCTGGTTGAATTTCCGTTTTCATTCAAGTATGATAGAAATATAATATATTTTCTTCGTTCAGATTTGTATGTCTCCCCTTCATTCTTAAATATAAGACTTTGCGAAAATAAAGGAAGCATAAATTAAGATGTTTTTGTAATTAAAATACAAATAATACTCTCTTAAATAATACTACTTGTGTACCACTAATTCTATTTAAGAGAGTAAATTTGGTATTTTAATTACAAAAACATCTTACTTTATTCTTCCGTACTTTTCGCAACATATAATGAAAGTCTCATATTTAAGAATGGATGAGGTAGTATCTTTTTTTACACTCAACTGTAACTTGTTAGAATTTAACTATTATTTTGAATTAGAAGTGTAAACAAAACTTCTTATGAATATATAATTAGATACTTCAATAAAGATAAAAAAAAAATTAATGAACGAATCAAATATTTTTAAAGTAATTATAATGCTCCTAAATTTCATCAAAAGATTGAACAAATCTAATTAATTAAAAAATTTAACTAAATCATTAAATTTTTAGAATTAATTTAATATATAAAAAATATTTGTAACCAATCAAAGTTTTATAAACTAATTAATAACTACTTTGCTCGATGTTTTTCCAACCAGAGCAAGACAACTTGTTTGTTCGTCTTTCCCAATATTTCCACATGCTGGTGAACAAACCTTCATCAAATCTAACCTACCAAAATTATTTACTTGAACAACACTTGTAGATATCCCTTTTTTATTACTAGATTGAATTTTGATTCTTCTTCCTTGTCATTTCCAGATCTTCTTCTAGTCGCTTAGCGTACCATGGGGAAGGAGGAAAATAAAGAGAAGATGGAAGAAAAGAAAGAAGTTGTTATAGTGGTTTACAAAGTAAATTTACATTGTTCAAAATGTGCACTAGATATTCGTAAGCCTCTCTTGAGAACACCAGGTATGTTACATTATTTATCACGCGGTTATGGTGCTGAAGGGGTGCAGTTAAATCACGAACTTGAATGTTTAATTCATTAGTAAAAAGAGACTTATATTTTATTTTTATCTGAAAAATAGTTATTTTTTATATTTTATTTTAATCTCAATTATCGCATCATTCGATCGACTGCGGTTGAGGAATATACCCCTCGATACCTTAATTTTCTCGCATTATTTATGCATTCAAAATACTACTCTGTCGTGGTTTTATCATTATTTTTAGAAATATTATGTTGCAAGAAATATGTTGTGATTTGATATCATGGGTGGGTGATGCCAGGAGTTCATAGTGTAGAAGCAAAATATGAGAAAAATGAAGTCACATTAAAGGGATTTATTGAGACGAAGAAGATTCAAGAACGGCTACACAAATGGAGCAAAAAGAAGGTCGAAATAATTTCGGAGACCAAGGTCAAGGTAGAACGTAGATATTACTCCCTCCATTCCTTATTAATTATCGTTTAGGAGATATCTAGGTATCCAAATTAATTGTCGTTTAAGGTTCTTTTATTAGTTGTCAACAATTTATTCCAATTATACTCTCAATATTTTCCTTTATTTTCTTTATGACGTATAAGTGAGAGAGAGGAAGGGTTGGGTAATATTGGAGGTTTAGGTGAAAATGACAACTTTCTTAATTTTTTCAAATTGTCTAAAGAGTCTTATATTTAGGAATGGAGGGAGTACTAAAAAACTTTTTCTAATTATATTGAAAAAGCGCTCACGCCCCCTAAACTATTCCGTTTTTTGGTTTTTGACCCTCAACTAAAAATGATCAAGTTTTACCCCCTAAACTATTTTGGTTTTTGGTTTTTGACCTTCCATCCATATTTTCCGTTAAATCATAACGGAAGTCCAAAAAATGGGGGCATTTTTGGCAATCTGTATAAGATCCTAAAATTTTTGATTTTATTAAAAAAATAACCTATTATTCTGACGAGAAAGAAGAAGTCGCCGGTGAGAACAGTGACAGAAAAAGCCGGAAGCCGGGTACCACTCCTCTTCTCCAACCACCAACTGTAAATTTCAACCTTTAAAAAAAATCTTAAAAGACCATTTTTCCCTTAAATTTAATTCTATTTATTATAAATGATATGATTTCCCAAAATGCCCTCATTTTTTGGACTTCCGTTATGATTTAACGGAGAATATGGATGGAAGGTCAAAAACCAAAAACCGAAATAGTTTAGGGGGTAAAACTTGACCGTTTTTAGTTGAGGGTCAAAAACCAAAAAATGAAATAGTTTAGGGAGCGTCAGCGCTTTTTACCCAAACTTTTTCTAATTATATTGAAATCTTATTCTAATTATTGTATTATGTTGGCGGATATGAAGGAAACCATAAAGACGATAAAAATAAAGTCCTACATGCATTGTGATGAATGCGAGCGGGAGGTGAAGAAGAGATTACTAATCCACAAAGGTACCTATAAACTCAATAGAAATTAATTTGAATTTGCTATTTTTGGCTTCAAAAATATTCCAAATTTGGAGTGAAAATTAATTTCTCTCATGCAGGAATTCATAATGTGAAGACAGACATTAAAGCTCAAACTATAATAATTGAAGGTGTGATTGAGGAAGATAAGCTCATAACATATATGCAAAAGAGAGTACACAAACATGCAGAGGTCATTAAGGAGAAGAAAGAGAAGGAAAAAATTGAAGAAAAAGTTACAGAGAAAGTGACCAAAGTTGTTGAGTTTAAGGAAGTTGATAAAGTTCAAGGAACAAAAACTAAAGAAGGAGAAGTCCCTTATTTTGTTCATTATGTACATGCTCCTCAATTGTTTAGTGATGAAAATCCTAATGCTTGTTCAGTAATGTAGATATAGTCCCAAGTGTTGACATGTGTTTTTGTCAACACGGGCTGACACAATTTCACCTTAAATCGATAAATGATTTAGAAGCGTTACTCAAAAAAATTACTTATCAGGATTGTGTTAGCATAGTGTTGAAAAAAAACTCTTGTTAACACCGGAACCAACTCTATATGGATAACCATAATGTTAGTTTGCTTCCTTAATGTTCGCTACATGTTATAAACAATTTATTGTGAAATGAGGGGACTAATAGAGGCCCTTTTAGATATTTAAGCATAAATTAATGAAGGGGGAGACAAGGGGAACTTTTGCTTTTATACTCTTAAGTTTTAAACATCTAAATTATATTTTCATTCAGTGGCGGATTTAAGAACAGATAACACTGAGGGCATAGGGCGATTTGTGTGGGGTTATTTAGTACATTTATCATCTAAATAGAATAAAATATACCCTATATACTAAAAAATTCTTTCCATGCCACCGTGCTGGATCTGTCTCTATTTTCATTGTATTACATATTATGAGTAATGGTAATTTTAAAAAGATACCTCTATTTTAGAATGAGAAAAAAGTCTTAAAAATCATCTATTATAAAACGGAGGATGTACTAAATTTGAACACAATTATCAAAGAACACAAAAATAGAAAATCAAAAGCTGCAACAGAGAAACACTTATAAGGAACAAAACTCATAAGAACAAACAACAATCAAGAACACACAGCTGAGGAGAATATGGTCTATTTAATCAGTAATTGTGGGACCACCGGCGGTACTGTTAGCTGGATTGCCTGTTATTCCGGCGATCGTGGCAGCAGCAGCGGAAGACCCGCGGTGATTCCCGGGGCTGCCCTCGAGGGATAATGTTGTACCATCAGCATCGGAAAATATCCGATCAGAGTGTCCACCGCTAGAATTGGGGCCAAAGGAGGAATCATTAGAAGCATTAGCAAGAATTTGATGATCACTTCTTGAAGGATACTTCTCTTCATGCTTTCTTGCCTTTTCAGCAGCTTTATTCACATGCAAATCCATAGCTGCTTCTGCTTCTTTTGCCAATCTTACCTCATGTGCCACCTCTATCCTTGCTTTTGCTAACTCTCTCTCCTCCTGCCAATTTTTTAATTTTTTTAAGTCAAAAATGAAAAAAGAAAATTACATCACAAGTATCCAACTTAGAAATGGGGTATGAATTTTATGGTTTTAGTTTACATGGGAATTCTTTATTTTTTTTTTTAAGTTTTTTTTTTCTATTACAATTATTTATTGGACCTCACCAGAGGAGGAGTAGTAGAAGCCCGGCTGAGCGGGTGCCCCATGAGGGGGAGTATAATACCCACACAAGGGAACTCAAAGAAATGACAATTAAATTATTCCCCTTGTGTGAGGTGGGTATCGAACCAGGTTGTGGGCAGACCCTTGCCCCACTGGGCTAAGGGAACCTTAGATACAAGGGAATTCTTTAAAATGTTAAGTCACGCTTTCCAAAATTATTGAAATTTATTTATATATAAATTGTCCCCAAATGTAAAATTAATAGGTTCACCTTTAGCCCACAAGAACGAAAACCACGTACCTACGCAGCCAACTCATGCATATTTTAAGAGGGATTTGAAGAAATATGAATCTAATATAGAATATTTTACTTAGTAAATTAAGAATATTTTTACTTACTAAATTACCGGTGATGATCTTCTGTTTTACTCCTTGTGTCATTTCCTGTTTCATTAGTAAGAAACTATCATGTGTCAAATTTTTTTTATAATTGAGAATGTCTAAAATCTATAACCTAAAATAAAGAATGACTATCCTCCATTGTGATGTAGAAAGCGACTGCCAAGCACTGGTCATCCGTATACACAGCGAAGAAGAAGATTTATCATCCATTGGTCTATTCGTTAGTCTCATTAAAGAAGTCCAGGGGATTAGGTTAGCCGATATATCACATGTTCATAGATTATGTAATTCGTCTGCTGATGTATTGGCTAAATACGCTATGAGGTCACAAACCTCGTCTCAATGGTTTGGAGGTCCCCGGACTTTCTCCTACCACAAATTTTTGCTGATATTAAATAATATCCAATTTTTCTGTTCAAACAATAAAAAGAATGACTATCCTCGGACATATTGCTAGTCTTATTTGTTGTGATTCGGAGAACAATTTCTCCTGCTTATTCTATATTTATACCCATAGGTCATGTAATGTGATTGTCGGCTTGTTGGTGAAACACACTCTGAGGACTAGTTCTTCCATTCAATATAGTTGGAGATCCTCTGAATTTTATTCTATTAAATGGTATTTTTTTTAACATCATCAATGATTCATGATTTCTATTCAAAAAATAAATAAATAAAGTTATGCAACCGTCAAGAAAAGATGAGCGCGTGAAAATTATGTATCAGTGAGACAATGAATATGACAGAAATTTAGTGTATTAATTTTTCCCCCTTAATTACTGCTAACACGACAATGTATGTGTGATATATATTGTTAATTACATGTTCTTCTATTCATAAAAAATAATTATTATTATTATATTGTTAATTACATGTTCTTCTATTCATATAAAAAAAAACTACTAATTAATAATAATAATAATAATTACCCTTTCTTCTTTGCTAACTTCAGCTTTGACCTTGCGCATCTCGTTCATATCATGAATTTTTTCTTTGATGGCCTGCATTTTTTCCAATCTTTCTTCTTCCTTCAACAAATTAATATTTTGATTACGGAAATAAAATTCGAATGTATCCCGACATTATTATCATTCATGCAATCTATATATTGATAGTTGAAACTAACTTTTGGGTAGAAGGATTATAGTTGTAAGAATAAACGACAAGTGTAGGCCATTGAGAGATCTTATGCTTTTGGCATTTGAACGGGTCTTGGGGAATATTTAATAGGCCCTTATTTATCTATATATAATTATAATTTAGGGACGAGAAATAGAATTTTAAATTTCTGCATAATATGCTTATTACATGGTTTTGTGCGAAAGGGTTTACTTAGTGATATATACCTCTTCTTAGGATTTTTTTTTGATAGACCAGGACTTTTTAATTTAGAATTAGCTACATAATTATATAATTTTTTCTTTCTACATCAATGACTGATTCATATCAAAATTATTCTTTTTGAAGATGTGGTACATCTCTTGTTAAAAATGAAATAAAAATTAAAAGAAAACTGTATTTGATCTTGTGAAAGGAACTATTGGCAGGCCAAGCTATTAGCATGTGCAAGTTGTTCGACATGATAGGATCTCTTAAAATTGAGGTCCCAATTTATATATATATATATATAATTTCTTGAGTTAAACAAGTGATTTAGTCTTAGCATTATTGTGCACCACTAATGCTCTGGATGCTGAATGAAAGAAGCATGGTGATGTGTAGGGGTGTCAAATGAGTCTATTGAGCCCATAATTTTGGATCCAGACCCAGACTCACCAAAAAAATATTTGAGTCCAAATCCAATTATATTGGGTCTGGACCTTTTCACTTAAGGTCTAAATCCAACTATGTTAGGTCTGGATGAGTCTGGATCTAAACAGATTATATATCTTTGATAAATAAAAATAAAAGTATGTTTTATGATTTTTGTTAAGAGGATTACCAAATATGTTGTAGTAAATATATTATAACACAAACAAAAAATTAATTCTCTAATTTTCATATTTTCTCACTTCAATTTCCGCTTCTTTTTTTTAATTCTACATAAAAAAACAATTACCATGAAGTAATATATTTTTCTGTCTCAGTTTATGTTTACTGCACTGTCCAGTATTAATTTTTCCAATGCAAAATTTCAGTGCAGAAATTATTTTTTCCCAGTGTAGAAAATAATTTTTCCAGTGCAGAATTAATTTTTCCAGTGCAGAATTAATTTTTCCAGTGCAGAAATTATTTTTTCCCAGTGTAGAAAATAATTTTTCCAGTGCAGAATTAATTTTTCCAGTGCAGAAATTATTTTTTCCAGTTCAGAAAATAATTTTTCCAGTCCAGAAATTATATTTCATTTTACTAGAAAAGTATCTAACATAATTAAAATTGAATTTGGACCTAACATAATTTTAGTGAGTTTGAGAGAGATCTTGTTATTTGTTTGGGCCATAATGAGTCTTATTGGGTCTTAGTGGGTCTAGTGAGTCTTATTGGGTATTTTAAATCCATTATTACTTACTTTGATAATCCATGAGTCCAAACCTAATTAGATTTGGGTATAAAAAAATGAGTCTAGATCCAAATCAGATATGTTGGGCCTGGACCAGAGTCTGGATCCTTGGGCACAATTGACACCTCTAGTGATGTGCACATAAATCAAATTGGTTCTTGGGTCTGCCTTCTCTCTGATGCCTTTTGACTTTGATTTGAGGGCATGATTCTGTAGCAAACGCGACGGCATAGGGGACCATTGTTACATGTGTATTATATGAGCAACCACTTTGTGCACTGGTTGCCAAAGGTTAGGTCCGTCTCCAATACATCTGCTCCAGGTGGTATCCTCGGGATCGACCCACTTTGTTTGACAGAGGTTAGGGCTCAGTATCCCGTCCCATCCCCGCCCATACCCCCAATTATTGGGGACTTAATGGGTTATGCTATTGTTGTTGTTGTTGTAATAGGTGTTGGGTTCGATACCCTGCCCGACAATAAATTAAAGACCAGGGTAAAGAAAAGGAAGTGACTGTAATCTTGCTCACTATGAACATAAAACATAATGGCTGAAATTACATTTAGTTCCATGTAACAAGGATTTTAGACTTAATCAAGCTAGCTATACAGATGATGAGGAACTCCATAATCCACCACAAGAAATTAGAAAAATTTGTTAATGTTACACAGAATATCTTAATATTGACCTAATCACGCATTATTTTTCATGATTAAAACTAGCTTCCGCGGTAAGTGGAGAACGAGAAAGGAGAGAGCAGCAGAGGTACATGGAAGTGCTCCAACTTCTGTGACTCCCTAACTTCAAAAACAATTGAGACATACGGGAAAAAGCCACTAGGATTATATTTGCCAGTATTGAAACTAATTCTATAGGTCCCGGGGTTGAGAGAATCAATCATACTAATCAACTGACCGCTCCTTCCATCTTTATCTGTCACTGAAGAGCCGTGAATTTTCCAATGGCCTACATCAGTTTCGTTGAATATAGATGGTGTGCGATTGCCTTCCCAGGTTTCTAACCGTATGTCAATGCCAGAAGCTGGACACCCACGTGCAGTGTCGAGAACATGGGCAGTAATAGGAGGGCGAGTCCTAGCATGAACTGGAGATGGTTTTTCTGTTGCAGTGTGACTAGCAGTCAAATGTGCTCCCATTACATTAATGTGGTCTTCTACATTCGAAGATTCAAGTGTCACACATATCACATGCAATATTAAGATAACCAAACAAAATCGACTTCAAGTGAAATTTTAAAAGCAACAATATTCGACAGAGAAGAAAAAATTGAACAAATGGGCTAAAATCTACCAAGGGAAGCAATAGAAGACAATTTCACAACAAAGGCAGATATTTATGTGAATCGGAGCAATACGAAAGAATTATAATAGTCGTCAAAGAAGACTATTGCAGCTAGGGCAACACTTCTAACTCGAAACAATAGGTCCCGGCAGCTACAATCCCCTTACTTGATAGTTTTTTTAAAAAAATTATAATAGTAACCTAATCCATGTATAGGATGCTCTGATGAAATACCAAGGCTTTAAACCAAACTCAAATTTTCATGCTGAAATTATAGTTTCATTTAAGCATGATTGAACGCTAGCCGTATGCAAGAAACGTAATTCTTTATCTCAGAGATGCATAGGTTTCCAGATATTCATCAGACTCATAAATCTCTTTACTAAACATATCACAGTTGAAGATAATGGTTACCCTAAGCAGAGAATCCTTTACTTTAAGATGTAAGAAGTCTTCCATTGGCATCCCTTATATGGTGAGCAAGTCCAATAGTGAACCATTATTCGGATAGAATGATTTGAAGACAATGGGACATCTAAAAAGTGACCTCTTCAGGTGCTCGCAGACATAATAGAAGCCCAAGCACTAAAGGAGTCCAGCCTTACAATTACGGGGCTCAAATAAAAATCTCTGAAAAAACAGGATTGAATGGCTTAAGCATGAGAATCCAAACATGTAAATCTTCAAAATGGAATAAACAGTACAAAGATGAATTGCGCCGATGATATATAATTAGGACTATATAGTATGAGCAGAAAAGTAAATACAAAAGAAACTACCTCCTGCTTTTGTGACAATGTCAGCAGAATTCTCTGGCTTACTTCTGGAAGCAGTATCTGCTTCAACCGAAAAGAGCTTGGCTAAACGCAATTCTGTTATTTTCATTTGCTCCTTGGCAGCAATTTCAAATTCAACTATCGGCCTGTTTGGGTAACGATTCTGCAGGTTTATCAATTATAAACCATTATGGCTCATTGGTGACAATTCAGTACTTAATTACAATATCTAATTGGAAGATTTCCTGTCATCAAGAAGTGCAAATCAAACCTTACCTTTAACTCGGTAAGAATCTCAGGGGTACTCCTTCCAGATGCATGTATAATAAAGATAAAACCAAACTTTTCCCTGTAACGAACATTCCAATCATACAGCTCCTGTATAGTAACGAAGCCAATAAATCCCTTAAACTGGCGAAAAATTGATGCTCAGCTTGGAAGAACAGGGTAGAAAAAAATTAACATTTGTGCTATGGTGCCTTTATCCCAATGTTAGTCGCACTTTTGACACATAATCAGATGCTTTCAACAAGAAGCGGAATGCAGTTTATAGACTCGTTGGCTATTAAAAACCAACTTCCATCAGGAAAATATGTTCTTATTAATAAGGCATAAGGTTGGCATTTAGAGAAAAAACAGCAAGAACCGGGATTGAGGTCTTAAGAGTACCTTCAATGTAGAATCAGTGACAGTAGCTAAAGCCGTTGACTGCTCACCCTTACTCCAACTGTAAAATCAGATTTCCAAGTTACAGTTACACTATGAATGCTTCAAATGTACCACAAGACATAATAACGAAGCAATTCTTTTTGATAAAAGAACATACAGCCCCACCATATTTTAACAGAATCTACGCGTTAAACTGCCAAACAATAAACGCCATCACTATTAAGGAAAATTGTGCAATCACTGGTAAATGAATTCAGATTTTTCCTTGATAAAAGCTATGAAATCACATTATCACCAAAAAAAAGGTGAAATCTTGCACTTTAGTAGCAAACATCAGAGAGACATCTAGTTTAACATCATTATAAAATCTAATAGAATCAAGAACCCAATGAAAAAAAATATATATTTGCTAATTGATGTCCTAGTGATCAAATTCAAAACCCACAAACTTAATCATCAAGAAAGCAATTATAAAATAAAATTCAGTAATAAAGATTGTAACTTTACTGAGCACTAGTGTGGCTTTTGTTCTTAAATGCAGAACTTTCACCAATTTGAGGATGAGCAGCAAAAGCTTCCAGCAATCCATTAACATCCACCTATAAAATAAATATATTGAAAAATTATCAAAATCGAAAACCTCATAAATTACAAAAAAAAAGAAAAAAAAGGAAAAAGATTAAATGATTGTTCAGAGGGGGGACCTTGTTGAACCAGATATCTCTAGCAGAATCAAGAGCTTGATTGTAATTTGAAAAGGGTCCTGCTAAGATCATTTCTTGAGCAAATCTGCTGCTTCCACAACATGCTAAGAAATCTTCCTCATCAAATACAGCCATTGATTTTCCTTTCTCCTCGGCACTCCCTATTCAATGTTAGGATGTGATCTAAAATTTCAAGCAAAGACGAGTAGAAGACGAGAGTAAGCACTGCTTATATATTTTTCAGCCAAGAAGTCTCCTACCTTTTTCTATTTTAATGGTACCGTGATTAAAATCTGAAATAAATAAATAAAATGTATCACCACCCATCACGTAATAAGGGATGACAATTGACCCGACCCATCACGTGCTGTTACATATGAAAATTGAAAATAACCATAAGATCAATGGTAAGAATTTTTATTTTTACCAAAATTTATTTACGAGACCATTAAAGTAAAAATAAAAAAATAAAACATGAGACTTCCTTACTACAAAATAAATAATTGATCAAAAAATAATACTTACGGAACTGTTGTTGAATTACTATTTTCTGTTATGAATATTTTTTTCCAAGTATTCAGTGTCGGCTAGAAATCTTATCTCCCCATTCGGTCTCCCCTTTCTTGTCCCACCAATTTTTGGTTAAAAAATTATAATCTAAAAAACAGTAAAATTCACAAGGAAAAAATATATACGTTAGTAAATATTTATTCGTGGGGATACAAATGGGGGAATGACGATTTTTTGACTTTCAGTGTCTATCGCTTATATTATGACTAATTCAAACTTAGTGTTACGGAAGATCATGGCCGTAAAAAAAACTTATGAGGTTTTTTTTTCTAATTAAAAAACGTAGGAGTTGCTAACAAGTAAAAGAACTGCGATTTTAGCCTAATCCTTCTGCCATATACTGGATTTGATTGGACTCACTGTGGACTAATCCCACCGCAGATAGCAATCAAGAACAATGGCTCCACTACCTCCAACCAACTCAGAAACCGACCAGGTGATTTCTTGTTTACTCTCTTTTCCAGATTAAAATATTTGTTTTCTTTTTCCTCTTTTGGATATGGGTTTTGCTTTAATACCTCCTTTGATTAATGAGAGCAAAGAATTGCGAAACAATTTTCAAACTTGATGATGGAAGATAGAACACTAGTGTTTTGGAAAAAAAGATTCAATCTTTTTTAAAATCCTTTTCAGGTGCTAAATTTTTTTGCAAGAATTTCTTCTACACATCTAAGATGTGCAAAGTTATCAATTTTATTCATTTTTAGCAGGTTTTGGTGGAACAGAAGTCTTCAATAAGGACTTTGGTGCTAAACAGACCCAAGCAACTCAATGCACTTTCTTATGAGATGGTATGAGCTCATGATTTTTAATGATTATTAAAAAAAAGTTTTAAATCTAAGTGGTGTATTTGGATTGGCTTTTTGGTTGAGAAATTCTGTCTCGCACATTGAAAAAGTGAATTATTTGTGAGAGGAGATGTCGGTCCAAGAGTAAGAATTTTGTGTTGTGGATTGTGCGGAAGTGGTGCACGAAGTCTTAGTTAATGAACTATCATGCATCACATATGGGGAACAGAAATAATTTACTATGCTTCCTTTAATTTGCTTTAGTATCTCTACTGCTTTTAGTGCATCTGAAAGCATACTTCTTTTGTATAATAAGTGATCATGACCGGTTTTACAAGTATGTGTTTGGTGAATCATGTTTTAGAACTCCATTAAGCTTCAATAACTTTGTATAGATGAAAAGAGTGCTCGGGGAAGGGACTTCGTTGAGCTTTTATCTATGAATGTCATGAAATTGAAGTTCATATTTCTTTCATCGAACAATTATTTGATTCTTTTACCGACAATCCTGACATTGGCTTTTATGAAATGTGTACTTTCTCTTGCTCATTCTGTTGCATAGTTTAATGCTGTTGTATGCAATTCTACTCCGTTTTTGGTTCTCCGCTGGGGTAAGTAGTGGAAGGTTAATATGTTTATGTTTGTGATATGTAGTTTATCCCAGAGGCAAAGCTTAAGTAGCACCACGATGGCAACAAAAAACCCTTTTTCTTCTTTTCTTTTTTGTTGGTGGGGGAGGGGGGCACTGTTATCGGGTAGTTTTGAACTCGATATTCTCTTCTTTCTTCTCCAGATATATCGGCTTTTGGATCTTTATCTGGCCTATGAGAAGGATCCAGCTGTGAAGTTAATTATATTGAAGGTATGTCGTGCTAATCTTGTTTACAAGAAGGTTCAAGGAATTGCGTTATTATGGAGATATAATATTCTCCTGGTTTTTGTTTCCATCAAAAAGTGCTACTTAACGAAATTCTTGGATTGAAGCTCTTTTCTTGTTAATCTGTTTGATTAATTAAACATATATTTCATATGCAGGGGAAAGGAAGAGCTTTCTGTGCTGGAGGCGATGTTGCTGCTGTGGTTCGTGATATTCAACAAGGTGATTATTTATCATTCTTTTCATTTCATTTTTAACTTATCTTTTTTATTCTTTTGGTTAGTACAAAATTGTAAGATTGATCTTTTGGTCGTATTTGACAAGACAAGCTTATGGATATTATTTTCATCCTGGTTTACTTTTGGATGTAGGCTATCACAGACATCTCAAACTTAATTCACTTTTTACGCATTTGATTTTTACTTTTAAAATGACTGAGATGGTGCTTAGAATATTTTACTGACGAAGGATGGAGTTTACTGAACTTCTCTGAGATCACAGTGCAGAAACCTAGACAAAAGTATCCCTTCTATATCTTTGGAAGCTAATAGGTTTCTGTTAATAATCCGGAAAACTTGCCGCAGTCCTTTTATATAATATTAGACTTGAAGCTCCTATCCCTTGGACCTTCAGAGACTTCATAATGCTGATTTATAGTTGAGTTTGGATCTGCACTTGAAAAAGTTGTTTCCGAGCCTAGTGACGTCTTTTCCTAATCCTTGCATGCTAACAGAATTTAGATTAACGCTTCAAATTGGTCTAAAGTATTACTTTTGTTAATTGAGATTCTCTTTTTTTCTTTAATAAACTGACTCGCTTCAACGGTTTCTAGGAAATTCTCAGATTTCCACCTTGAAAATGCTGAAATTTACATAACCTTTTATTGGTACTGATACAACTGCTTCCTCATTATGTGATATTTACAACAGGGAATTGGAAAATAGGTGCAGATTTTTTCCGAAAGGAATTCACACTGAACTACTTGATGGCAACTTACACTAAACCACAGGTACAAATTCATAATCATGTGGAGTATTTGCAATAGTTCTTTATGATTTTTCATTTTCAAGCTGCTTAAATTAGCAGTTGACTGATATTTGAAGTTTTGAACTAATCAAATTTCTTACCAATGACTTGAAAATATGATGTGAAGGTTTCCATTCTTAATGGAATTGTCATGGGGGGAGGAGCTGGTGTCTCAATACATGGTAGATTCCGAGTTGCTACAGAAAATTCGGTATTTGTTTCTTCCTAATGGCTGTGTTCTTTGCATGTTATGCATAACATAAGTTTTTAATACCAGTTGACAACTTTGATAGGTAGCTGATTTTCCATTCAGCCAAACTTATTTCTTGATCAAAATCTCCTTACTTTCTTACAGGTTTTTGCAATGCCTGAGACGGCTTTGGGGCTTTTCCCAGATATTGGTGCATCTTATTTTCTATCAAGACTCCCGGGATTCTTCGGTAATCAATTGACACCCTTATGTCATCATCCAAAATTTGTGACTTATCCTATTTCTCACAAGTAACTAAGCAGCTTAAAGTTAGCACTACCCTTAAAGTACATAATTTGTTTACTCCTACGTTCTAATGTTAGTCATGTTTGGCCTCACAATGGCTACAGTTAAGTAGTTTGTACTTGGGGGGACAATACTTTCTGATCATACATATATTGGTGAGCTAAGTTGCGTAACAACCGGTATGTACCTTAACTGAATATCTATGGCAGGAGAATATGCTGGCTTAACAGGTTCTCGACTTGATGGTGCTGAAATGCTTTCATGTGGCCTAGCTACTCATTATGTACCATCAGAGGTAAACTGTACTATTGCAACCTCTTCTATGCAGTTGTTTTACTATGGCAGTTAAAGTTTGGTATGAGCTTAATTTTGGCAAATACATTAATTAAAAAATGCCGTGGAGACTATATTCGATCCAATAGAGCCCTGTAAATAATATTGTTGTTATTTTTCTTTATTAAATTTTGTTGACAATTATACTCAGTTGTACGTTATGGAGGTGAGGGTGTTTGATTCTAGAGATTAAGTGAGATTTCCACAACATGAAAGTTTGATATGATTATCGTGAATGTCTGATTTAGAGAATTTCTATATTTTCCCCTCGGGCCTAAATTCTAAATCCTTTGCCACGTGTATTTTATTGCTCGACAGAAATTGTCATCACTGGAAAGAGAGCTGTATGAAGCAGAAACAAGTGATCCCGCTACCATCTCCGCCATTATAAGTAAATTTTCAGTATTACCAAATTTAAAGGACAACAGTGCATTTAAACGGTAAGTTGATCGCTTGCGTGTTTAACTAATGTTCGTAAAATTGGTTTTGTTCATTGAGGTTATTTTAGAAGTTTCATAGTCATTCCCCAGGTGTCTCATTTATTTTGGGTACCAAATTCCCACAGGTTGAATATAATCAATTCATGTTTTTCCTGGAGGAGTGTTGAAGATATTATATCCGCACTTGTAAGTTACCATGACAAAATTTGTTAGTATCTTTTGATTTGATTCGGACTTGTACTTTTAAGTGATTCTTTGCCACGGTTATCTCTTTTATGAACTTACTAGTGGTTCATTTATTTTCAACGCTTATCACTCGGAAAAGAAAATATTCCTTTTAATATATTTGACGGGAGTTATAATCTAATCTTTGTAGGAGATGGAGGCTACTAGCAAGAGTGATAATTGGATTTCATCAACGATTCAGACATTAAAGAAAGCATCCCCTACAAGTCTTAAAATTTCACTCAGATCAGTAAGGACGAAACTTGTATTTTTTGTTCATACTATTTTCAATTATTTGGAAATTTTGTTCTTTGAGATACGAAGTTTACTTTCTTCCAGATCAGGGAAGGGAGACTCCAAGGTATCGGTAAATGCCTTGTTCGCGAATACAGAATGGTTTGTCATGTGATGAGGGGAGAAATGAGCAACGATTTTTTCGAGGTTTTGAATTCAGTTACTTTGAAGTCCTTATTCAATAATTTTCAGTCTAGATGACTAAAAAATGTGTCTTTCTTGTAGGGTTGCCGGGCTATACTATTGGACAAGGATCGGAACCCCAAGGTAAATGGCATTCGGGTTTTCTTTGCAATTCAAACGCGTATTTTTTTTGTGATCATATCGACCGACCATTATGCCCTTTCGTTTCTCGTATTTTCAGTGGCAACCTTCCAAGTTAGAGGAAGTGAGCGACGGAATGGTTGATCGATACTTCTCGAAGGTAGATGAGGAAGACTGGGTGGATCTTCAACTCCCACCAAGATCAAACTTGCCTGCGCATGCTATTGCAAAGCTCTAAATTCCACCAAATAAGAGAAATAATATGAGGCAAGTTTGGGGTGTCCTCTTTGTTATACAAGGACCATTTATTTTGTATTTTTTTCAAATAATTCATATGATTTTCAGATAGACATTAGGGAGGAAAAAAAAACTTAATACTAAATGAGTAAATAAGAGTAGCATACAAACCATTCATAATATATATTCTATTATGGCTTTACTCTTTGGACTAATCTACACCTATACTTCCCAGGTAATTTGAACATAAGCTTGTGAGCGATTAGATTCTAATTTTATAGTTAATAAAGGATATCGTAGTTGACGAGTAGTTCTAACTCAAAACAAGGTTAGCAAAACTTAGAACAGTGTTATATATATATATAGGAAGTCGGGCCGGATATAATCCTTAACTTCGCCATCACCTATTATGTCAGTCCGGCTCAGGTGCGGAACAGGCAAAATTTTGCACCTGCGGAACACTCTCAGCTGTCGAATGAGATTTTAAACGGTCCAGATTTGGAGAGAGAAAAGTTTTTTTTTTAATATTTTAAGTCCAGCTGCAATTTTTCTCTCTCCAGATCTGGGCCGTTAAAAAATCTCATCCAACGGCTGAGAGTGTGTCCTGCATGTGCGGAACAAAAGGACGTTCCGCATGGGAGCCGGGAGCTATGTCACGAGCCTTTTTTCAACTGGGGACTTAGCCTTTGATTTTGACTTTTCTTTTCGGAAAAATATTTGAATAAACCAATAACTTAAATAGATGACGTGTCAAGCATATCTGTTGGTGTCTAAATCTTTAATATATTGCGTCATTTTCATCAAATTGTAAGACTATTACCATTAATCCAAATTTGACTTTTTGGTTTTTTTTTGAACTTTTTTAGTTGGGATAGGAGTATTAGCGCAATGGTCAAAAATGTTTAATTGTTATCCGTTAAGTCACAGGTTCGAACCTTGAAAACAGCATCTTCATGAAAAATAAAGGTAAGACTTTATACATCGGGACCTTTCTCAGACTCTACTTATGTGGAAGTCTTGTACTACTTTTTATTGGGATAGGAGTATTGTACAGAGCACTAAAGTTCGGTGTCGAACTCGGGTGGGTCTTCAAACCTAAAGGGATATAACATTGTTAGCAAAGCCCTCCTACCATTAGTAATGCTATACAAAATATTAGATATGTCCATAAAATGTTTGCGTGATTAATTGAAGATAGTACGATGCAATAATATGATAGCTCAGTTGAGAACGCATCTCCCAAAATCTTTAAATTTTGAGATGAATTTTTTTTTCTACCCGTTTGGGGCATCCGAACTCGGCCTCGCGGTTGGCCCGCAGCGTTATCGCTCAACGGGGGAAGCCTGACCCATACTGCTCTTAAATGTCGCTCTCAGCCGCGGGAAATTTCGCAAGAGTCGAATTCCACCAGCGAAAATCGAACCCTCGTCAACGGCGTCAACTTAAGCAGTTTTAAACAACTGCCCAGAGCTCGGTGTTAAAAGAAACATATCCTCGAATGTATAAAAAATGAAGTTATAAGGTACTCCATTAGTCCATTGTTCGTACATAAGCGAGATAACTTTTTCTCATCTCTTCATATAAAAACAAATATGAAGGGACAAAACTTGGGGTAGAGTTTTCGAAAAATAATTTCAAAAATATTACGTCTTGTTCTCAAAATTTTAAAAATTTAATGCATACTTTTAATAGTTCGTCCCTAACTTACATATTATAAGTCATCACTGCATACATGGGAGTGTTTTATCTAGTTATAGCCGAAGAAAATCAGAAGGCATAACATCAAGCAGACAAATTGGAAGAATTGAAGATTTTTCTTGATTGGAGAGATATACCTTAGAACTTGCATTAATGTATACGAGTATTTTAATTTTGGAGCACCTAGTAAAGAACAAAAAAAAATTGTTTAGGATATTTATATGGAGGCGTGACAAACATCTCAATTCTTTGACTGCCCTAAACTATTAAATGGAAATTACCTAACATTGCCAAAAGTTGGCAGGTCAATGACTTAAAGATTAAAATAAATATTTTTTAAAAAAAATTAAGAAATAAGAATTGGGTATGACCATTCAAAGGGCACAGGCATCACACACACAAGAATTGCAATTAAATTTAGTTATAAATTAGAGCCAGCAGATTGGTTGAAATTCAGGAGATATTCATGTGAGTATCATTGACCAAAGATTTTTAATTATGAAATATTTTGGAAATTGTTTCTTAAAAATATATGTGAGTCTAATTCCAACTGCAAAAGGTACCAAAAGGTACTTTACGATGGAAAATTGTCGAAATCATATAAATTCAAAATATGTTTACAAATTAATAAATGTGTAATTTTTAACACACTTCATTACGTTCACGGTTAAACATCTGAAGTGTGAATAATAATAATAATAATAATAGGGGCATTGGACTTATAAGTGGCTAGCTTTGATATCATATTAAAAACGAATTTACATTTAACTTCGAATCTCAAAAAATTACTTGAAGAGAGATGTAATTGCTAAAACCATATAAATTGCAAATATACTCACAAATCAACAAATGTGATATTTCCAATATTGTTGTTTTAAAAAATTTAAACATATTATTTACTGGTTTAGTTGATTGGTGGTTTAACTAAGATTCTTCTTGACTTTAGAAGTTTGGCCTTTTAAAAACAAAAGTGAGGCAATATTTGGTGTGATTCTTTTGTGTTCTCAAGACTATCAAAATCATCAGCTTCTTTAATAGCTGTGGATTGAATTATTTTATTTGTTTTACTAATGAACTAATCAAGAATTAAGACATGGGGAAGATAATAGTAGATGTTTTTTTCCATAGGAAAATCTTATCTTATTGTCATTGTCAGATAGTTTACTTTTTGCAATAAATATTTCACGAGATGTGAATGATTTTGTAATTTCACAAGATAATATTTTTTTTTGGAAGATTATGGGATTTAAACTTTCCATTGATCATTTGAGGTTCTGATTCATTGTAACACTCTTTGTGACACTTTAATTACAAAAATAGGTAAACTCTATGAACGAATAAAAAAACTCTAAATATAAATTGATTATAATTAGGAATGTCGTAAAGAGTGTCATAAATGATCTGAACCGTAACATGCATGATCATGTGTAACACTCTTAGTGATATTCCCAAAATTGAATACTAATTTACTCCTGAATTTGGTGGAATAATGTTGATATTCTTATAAAATTTCACATTCATGAACATATAGAAACCCCCTATCGGAAGTGTCCTAGCCTAGTGGGCGTTAGCACTACTTACGACCGTGAGGTCGAGGGTTCAATATCCGCCTCCTACGTGGGGTTTAATAAATTCTGCCCCTGTGAGGTTAAAAAAAAAATAGAGAAACCTCCTGAAACAAATTACCGTTGACAAATCCAAAGCTAACAAAAGTAAAAGGAAATAAAATATTTACAACGTCCCTTGTCAAAGAAAACAACGATATTTTTACTGAGTATACGGTTTACATATTCCTTTCATAGATAAAAGAAGAGGTCTAAAATTACCGTTGACTTTTGCTGATTTTTTCTTTTTTACTTTTCTACATGTTGTTAAAAATAAACAGTTGAAATTTGATTCTGCTTCATTTTTTAATTATAATCATCTACATCGATCTTGTACCATGTATTTTTGGGGGAATGCTTTGTTTATGAGCTTTCACTAACTACCTTTTACCTAAAATTTCAGAAATTCAAAAAAAAAAAAAAAAAAAATCAAAGAAACTACTCCAACGTACGAATATTAGTAATCAAGGTTCATGTTACGAAGGCTGGAAAGCTCTTGATCAACTCGCAACGGAATATAATTGAAATTGTGCTAACAAAAAGTACTGTCAGCATCAGAATCAAACTGAAATGCAATAATTCATAGAGAAGTTGTATATGTTAAATTAGTTCAAGAATATTTAATTACATTAAACTTCAAAGTCTCTATATGTAAAGAGATTTCACCATGTTAATATATGCCAAGCAGTGGATTCTAATCCCTCATATACAAGAACAAGATCTGCTTTTTGAACACGAATATTCTTCATATTATTTTATTTTTTTGGGTCAAAAGAACCAGTTAACATTGTCAACCAGGTATTGGAAAAGTAAACACAAAACTAAAAGAAATGAAGAAAACAATTACACAAAAACTTTTTGATGCACTTTTGTCTCTCAATTAAAGGAGAAATTTTATTTTGGTAGGCAAGTAAATTTAAAATTTACATTTAAGCTAATTAATATAATATACGTAGGCCAAAAAGTCAATTTTCTTTCCTATTAATTTACATTTTTGGTGTACATGTATTGTATTCATTGACTTAAATGTAAATTTTAAACTTACTCACCTATCAAGATAAAACTTCTCCAATTAGAGACCTACACCAGAAATTAAGACAAGCAATGTACGCGTTATTACTAGGTAAAATCCTTAAGTTCTCTAAAGTACACCTGCCAGGATTTATCGAAGAAAAATTAAAGTACAGATGGCACAGCTGGATATGACAGATAGGCCGTGGCCGATCCAGTAACAAAATATATTTATATATTTATTATTTAAATTGAACAAAATATATTTTATATATATATATATATATATATATATATATATATATATATATATATATATATATATATTGAACAAAATCATTTGACCCGCTCCCATCATGCTGGATCCGCCTCTACAAATAGGGACGGATGCAAAATTTATAAGTCAGGAAATTGTATTAAATTTAACAAAAATACAACTTCCTATAAAAATATCGTGTTTAGGAAATGTTGAGAGCAATCGCCACTCTCAGTCTCTCAACCACTAGATCAACAACTTTGCAGCTGTGGTGGTTAAAGGTCAATCATGGAAGAAATGAAAGTGAAAGCATTGAAGATAGAAATAGATTTCCATCTTACTATTAACTGTCTTTCAAAACTGCAATAACTTCTGGCGTTAATTAGTACTCCCTCCATTCCCTATTAATTGTCGTTTAGGAGATATCTAGGTATCTAAATTAATTGTCGTTTAAGGTTCTTTTATTAATTGTCAACAATTTATTTCAATTATACCCTCAACATTTTCCTTTCTTTTCTTTATGATGTATTAGTGAGAGAGAGGGAAAGTGGGGTAATATTGAAAGTTTAGGTGAAAATGACAAATTTCTTAATTTTCTCAAATTGTCTAAAGAGTATTATATTTAGGAATGGAGGGAGTAGCAACTTTCAGCTTCATCAATGCTCCAGATCCAGTTCACATACTCCGCGTTTTCGAACAAGTCAGACATAAGGAAAAAGACAAACTTGCCCTTTTCCCTTGTGCTCTTTTCATTTAAGAATATGGCTAGGGATGGCAATGGGTTTAACAAAAATTCTCAAATAGAAACTTAAAAAAAATGATATATAATTATAAAATAAAATATTTAATGTCTGTAAAATGGAATAACATCATCTAAATTGATACTAGTTTGCTCACTAAATAATATTAGTTTGTAGACACCGCTCATTTGTTGCCCAACAATATAATGTAGATCACTTTGCAAGACATGTGACCTCTTCCCAAGAAACAAAAATTGAGAAGTCAAAAAACTTGTTGGTCTATTTGGCTGCTTTTCGTTTTTTGACTTGTACTCATTAAACAAATTAATGCAAGACTTTATAACTTTCTCAATCCTATATATTAAGAGATTCAACATCACCATATTTTTTAGAAGGAGGAGTCCTGGAAAGAATTTGATTCACGCGATCTTCTCCAAATTAGACTTCTATTTCATTTTTTAGGTATTCTATTCTCTTTCTATTTAGTATTTTAGACGGGTCATACGAGGCCGGACGGGACGGGATATTATTTCACCCGCCTCCGGAGCGGGGCCAAATTCTTCCCCAACCCTATCCCCACCCCCCAACTTAAACCGGGGAATCTCGGCCCATTCGGGTTGGGCCGGTCCGGATCTCCAATTCACCCGCCCCCATTGCCATCCCTAAATATGGCCCATTAAGTCAAAAAAACTTTCTTCTAGTACCGTTTTAGGGGTCGGGATCTTCTGTCACGGTTTTGTATTTCATTTTCTTTCCCACTAATAAGAAATTGATATGCGTTGATTTTTTTGATTAAAAAAATAACCTAAAACAAATATTAGAACCCATAGGAGAAAACTGAACATTTGACAATTATCTATTCGTGGAACAGGAAACGAGACACAGAATGGGGACAAACAGTTTTTTATCCCGTTCCAATGGGTATCAAGAGAAAAGACACACACAAACTACGACAAAAAATCATCCGTCCCCGTGTATGTCCTCATTCCTGTATCCAACCAATCACAATTCGCCTTGTGTATATATAATTGGAAAAAATGTACACATAACGAATTTGGATTGGTTGGGAACAAGAATAGATGATTTTCATTCCCACAAACCACCCATCCTGCATTTATAGAAGAACCCTACATAGGACCCAAATAAAATTTGTGAGAGAGGTACCCACTGGGACGACGGTACCAGAAGAAAGCTCCTCATTGAGTCAATATTGATCTTTGCTGCCGCTAATACATCTGAGAGATTGAAAACATTTTTTTTTTTTTTTAATTATCAAACAAGTGCAAGTTAGAATTTTTATTTTGTATTTTAGTTTGGTGAAAGGGTGCAAGTTAGAACTAAAGCTTGATATATCATCATTATAAACAGTTAGCTATCAATCAATATAAGATGTAAAAGGAATACATGCATATGATTGTATAAAATTAACTTATATAACATAAAAGCTGGTCTTAGATTATCGTTATAATTAATTCTATTTTTATTGTTAAGAATGATATTCTATGATCGATCAATCTCCAAAGGGATAATGCCTTTGAAGAAAAATTTATGCAAGTAGAGGCGGAGCCAACATTTGTTCTTGGGGGTACAAAATCTAACTCTTCGAAGGCAAAAATGTTTTTAACACTATAAAAAGAGAGTTTTTAAAGTTGGGGAAGTGGTCATCTTCTTTGATTCCGCCACTGCAACATAGTGAAAATCGTTTGTCCTCATACATGTATTCATCACTTAGAATTCGTCATTTGAATATTTTTTAAATTATATATACACTTAACAAATTGTAAGTGGTTGGGTACAAAAATATTTTTTTTTTTCCTGCACATCAATACTTTTCTCTTTTAGGTGAGTAATAATCATGCATGTTAAAATTACTCATTACATTCTTCCAAAAGTATCCATGCGTGACAAATAAGTAAAGTAAACTCATGATGAAATCAAAACATGATAACTCTATCTCTAATCATATATGGAAATAGAAATTACAAATTGCAATAATACATCTCAAAATTTGATATGATCAAACAAAATAAAAGAATACATACACTTACATATATAATTTACACATTCCTTCTCCTTCTTTGAGCAGTTTTTCACACTTTAATTAATGGAAAATTTTTATATGCATCAGGTTATACATGAACCTTGTGATTCAAAACTAGAAACATCATCACAAAATTGTTTCTCTCCTCATTCTATAGTGATGTTGGTCAGTTCTGAGCCACAAGATACAATGAACCTGATCCATAAAAGAATTATCCTTAATTAATTAACTATATATCAAAATTCATATTGCAACCCTAAATAATCCTTGAGTTCACTTGGAAAACAAGGAAACCTCTTCCAAGAAATACCATGCATCTTGAATATCTTGATGACTCTATCCTTAGTACTTGAAGGTCCACCCATATGCAAAAGTGACACAAGCTTCTTAACTGATCCAAACACTAACATTTCTTCTAGAACCTTTTCAGTAGGATGAGAACTACAAATCAACCACAAAATCTTAACCCCAATCTTAGTACAAGTATTCGAAACATTTAACATTTTCTTTGAAATCGCGGCGATTCCTAAGCCATGTTCGATGAATGCAAGACGTCCATCGGCACATTCGCATATTAATTTGATCAAATACATTATTCGCTCGCATTTTGATTTGTTTGAATCAGGCAGAATTTCTATTAATGTACAGACTCCACCTGCTTCAATAGCTTTTAATCTACTTTTCTTGGAAGCTTCTAGAATATCAATTAGGACTTGTAAAGCACAAGAACTTGCTTTGCTACAAATTTCATCTGAAACCATTTCTAATAGTGACTTAAAGAAATCAATTCCTTGATCTTTTATCATATGATTCCAATGATAATCGGCTTTCGAAATTTTATGAAATAGAGAAATTGTACAAAACCTTGCTTCTCCACTTCCTCTTTGTAACATTATAGCAAATGCCTTTAAGGAATCGGGATTCATCAATAATTGTAGTGATTCTTCATCTTCTTCTGATAATGGGATTTGATGCAACACTCCTAAGGCTTCTTCGCAAGCTCTAAACGCGATAAAATCCGAACTCTCTACTAATATTTGTACAACTATCTTAACAAGAACTTCAACCCCAGCCCGATTTCTTAAAATCGAGCTTAAATATATCATCTTCCAAACCAACAATTAAAGACCGTAGTTTCTTTAAAGAACTAACCTTAAAAGGGGTGGACTCAATCTTCCCCAGCAACGAAACAAGCTCCTCGTGCTTGGTAGAAACGACAGCTTGTGGCGAAATTGAACTGGATGATTTTGATTTTCCATTATTAAGGAGGTATGATTGAATTAGTCTCTTCAAGGTATGGTTTGGGGTGATTTCGAAAGAATCGAGAGATTGCATTGTGGCTGGACATGTTTTTTTCTGGTACGTCGAGAACCATCTTTCGATGCTCTTACGTTCGTATGTGACACCTGTGGAGATTGTTACGGGGTCCTTCATGAGTTCCATGGAAATAGGACATCGGAAATGTTGAGGAAAATCCATGGCTGGATCTGGAATTGTTGGATCCATTGGTGGAGCTTGAGAGGGGAGATGCTTTAAACATTGTCACATTCTATTTATATATATAGAATAAAATATATATGTGTGGATTTAATTTAATTTTATAAGAAATGTGTGGAAGTCTAAGGAAGGAAAAGAATAAATCAAAGTCAAAAATTGAATGAGGCATTTGCAAAGTTGTGTAAACTGTAATCATGGAAGCAACTTTCAGAAATTGTCATTGCCGTGGGATATAGGAAATCATCTTTTTCTTTTTCGCCCGCTTACCCCAATAAAAATAAATTATGTTAATTTTGCCCCATTTTTGTTAGCCATTTATATAATATCCTCACTTTTTCGCTTGTATTTTACCTTCTTACACTATAAGATGAATCCTTAATTAGGTGATCAACACGTGAGCATAATTAATTAAATCGAGCTAATATTTTTTTTTATGTATCTGTTTAATTCAGTTAATTTGTTTTTCATCTTTAAATTATAAGTAATGTTTGAATGGCATATATTGCAAGACTAATTATTGTAGTACTACATTATACTTTTACAACCTATTTTTGCGAAGAAAATATCTAGTAAATTAATAAGGTTTCACATATGCGATTAATCAATATCATCTAAACTTTATTGCTTCATTATCTTCAATTAGTTAGATGTCATCATGAATTTTTAGTGCCATAACTTCATAACAAAAACAAATAATGACAGTAGTTACTTGTCATTATGAAATTAGAAATAATAATAATTACACTAAGAGTAGGGGACCTCCCTGAAATAAACCTGAAAATTGATGGGTCAAATGTTGAATTATACAAAGTTTAACCAACGGGTTTGCTGACCGTTTGAGGGGTTGACTTTAGAATAGATTAGAACTCAAGTTGCGCAAGACATGCATCCCGTGGCAGTTGAGTATTATGTTTCATTTCTTATCCTATTATTAATATATAAATTATGTAGTTTAAAATATTGTGAAACTCTAAAAGAAAAAAAAATAGAAACATATAACAATTATTTAAAATGAAACAAATGATGAGAAAGAAAATTGGACAAGTGATGCTAAATCATCCCTGGCAACGTTTCATTTTATTGGAGATTTTTTTAAGAGAATTTCTATTTTTTTTTCCCATTCAATTAATTATATGTAAAAGAAAAAAAAGTACGAAAATTTCAATATTTCCTCTATTCTAAATAAGATAGTAGACCTGCAAGTTGAAACAGTATGAGCATTTGATTTGAAAAGAAAACAAGTCTGATCTAAGTTTGAGTGAGATTGATTAGTATTTCGTCTCAAAGCAAAATAAAATAAAATAAAATTGTAGGGTTGGCCTTTGCATAATCTACTCAATTTTAACAAAACTTAGTGAAGTTTTGTTCCAAACCAAAGACTACCAAAATTTCACAACGTCCGGAACGGATTCTCATCATTTGGATCAAAATTTTAACGGCTAAGATTGATTTAAAATGAGATTTAAAATGAACACCTATTCTGATTTCAGAACACCTGTTCGCGTGAATAGGTGTTCTTAAAATTTTGACAGCTGAAATTGATTTAAAATGAACACATGTTTTGATTTCAGAACACCTGTTCAACAGGTGTTCTTAAGTTAAGAATACCTGTTCTCAATGTAAAAAAAAAATGTTCCGCATGCCGGACTGACCAAAATTTGGTCTAGTGATTAATATTGAGACACCTGAAAGTTCTAGATTTAAATTTTTTTCTCTACTTCTTTAATCCTCATATTTTCTTATAATAAATAAGTTATTTTTCCCGATAAATTAAAAAATTTGAAAAATAAAAAATAAAAAAAAGACTATAAAAAAATGAATTAAATGAAGAATATTTCAAATAATGTTGTAAGTTATATTCAAACCAAAACTTACATAACACCGGCGAAGACTGCGACCCATTCACACCTTAATTTATCTCTCTTCACTTCAGGCTGTTGAGCTGCCTCGCTGACTCTCTCTTTCTCAATCTACGTCTGCAGATATACACAAAAATAAAAATGTCAACCATACTGATGGCCTAAACGTTTTTTCTTACCATTTTTGCTTTTAAGAAAAAAAAATAAAAGAACAGAGAGAGAGAGATTTCAATGGCTTATTATTTTCCATTCGGTTTATAAAGTTTTGAAATTCTAAAAAAATAAAGACAGAATGCTTTTGCGTAATAATATTAATTTAAATTCCGTGTGTAAAATTTGATTTTTATTTTAAGAAAAACTTTTACTCAAAACACTTCCAACCTAAGGTGCTACAAGTAAAAGTTAGACACGTGACATTGCTTTGATATTCGCCGTTGTTGGTAAACCATGCCGAAGCTGTTGAATTGAATCACTCTTTTATTTCTTGTTTCTATTTCCTAACAATTTTTCCCTTTGTTTTGAATTTATTATTTTGAAAATTGAAGACCAGGTTATATATTCATAAGATCCTTAAAATAGTGGAAAGCAAATTGAGGTTAGAAAAAAAAAATAAAGAAAAGGAAACCTGGAGATGCTGAATTTTTGGTAAGATATTTAAATTATTAGGGTGTACAATGCTTGCAAAATGCATAGTTGTATGCATATGTTTAATTGACTCGAGAACTATTTAACAAAGCTTAAAGGAAATTTATATGAACTTTCCAGTGATAAATATTCGTTTTGCTATTTTTTATTTTGGAAAAATTGTACTCATAAGGAAAATGTACACACAATAAATTCCCAAACCAAAAATAAATAAAATGTGATAAATTAGTTTATCCCTTTGTCTAATTGCTTAGGCAATCAATGATACGAACTACCAGTTGTTAAAGAGGGAAGCAAATTGATTACTAGGAAACTAAGTAAGGTCAAAATAGGGATCACGGTATGCCACAACAAAATCAATTGATGGTCTCTTTGTTCGTAGTTCTTGATAAGAAAATAATTAAAAAAGGAAAAATAAAATCATGAGTAATATTTTTTTATTCTTTTAAAAAAAATTGTTAATTTTCTTTATCGGCAACCGCTATATGAGAATGCGCATAAGATATGTCACAGGAAAGAATTATTTACTGGTTAGTAATATAGAAATACATTTATCTTATTTACTATACCAACTCAAAATTCATTTTACTGATGAGTAATATGCATATGCCAATATTGAGGCATTGTAGTGGTGGTTAAGTAGAGTACTTAGAATTTTCAACCAAATGTGGGAGTTAAACTCATGTTTTATATAAGATTTTTCTTCTTTATCGGAATTGGGCATGGACGAGCCTCGAGAGTTTAACCCTCTTTTTTAATAAAGTTATCACGACTGATTTGTTTTAAATTTGTAATTTTTAAATCTGAACTTGTAATTTACACCTATAGTGTATCTTCAAAAAAAAGTAATTTTTCTATCCAGAATTAGATGTTCATATTTCTATTTAAAAATATCTACAAATGAATAGTATTATTTTTTTCTATTAGACTTTCATAGCTAACTCATTTGTTTAAGAATTCAAATTCCATTAACACTTATATTAACTTATCTGTGGTCAAATTCCACTCCCTACAAGTTAAATTTTGCATAGAATTAATCAAACACAAAATTCAATGTTAGACTTAGTGAGTACATATCCCTTACTAAAACATAAGAGACTAAGCTGATAACGTGTGGTAGTAGTGGTCTGTGATGCTCTAAAAATGAATGGACATGTAATAATTGATTGGGATACTTATCCATCCAAAAAAAAATTGGGATACTTAATAAATCAAATGATACTCCATTCATCCGTTCCAAATTAAATTTCAATATTTCTATCTTTATTTGTCACAGATTAACTATCCATTTTCTAAATAAAATAGATATTAATTTTCCAATTTTAACTGTATTTCAATTTCTCATTCAATACTCTTAATTAATTAATTAAAACTATCACTTTTTCCATATATAATTAAGAGATAGATGAATATTGTATGATAGAGAGAGAGAGAGAGAGAGATTAATAAAATCTAAATAAGATTAATAAAATTATGAGGGGCAATTTATACTTTTATTTTTATTTTATTATTTAATACATTAAATTTTTAATATTTGTACATTTATCAAAGTGAACAGTTAATTTGGGACGAAGTAAGTGATGAGAGTCAAACTTGATTTGATGTATCATGAATTGGTACTTGATATCCATTAATAATTATGATGCCACTAAAACAAGAATGATTCCTTCCATGTGAGACTCACCTAAGATCACTGCAACAAACAAAGATTAATAAAACTGACGTTATAAAGCCTCTATCTACCTTGGATCAATGCCTTTAATTTCTCCTACCCTTAAGAGGAAATACATTGAATGTTGTAAAATATGAATTTGGACCCTCTCCTGTTACTTCTCTCTTTTCTGATTTTAGAGAAGTTGAGGTCTTCTAAACTTTTAAAGAAGTTGTACTATGAGTTTGATTTTTTTAATGAGTGCTCTCAGTCGTTACGCGAAGGTGCACACAGTCTTATATTATATTTTAAGAGAGATTTGAACCTAAGTTAAAATTATGAAATTACACTATGTTAGAAAAGGATGGATTAATTATGTTTCACGACGAAAACATAACTGTTGTTATCTGCCTATTTAGAAATGAAAATTCTATCAAACAAAATTTAAAAAAATAATGTCAACACCTTAATTTGTGTTAATATAATGGCACGTTAGTGTTGATTTTTTTCTTTCTTTGATGGGGTGTCTCCAATATATTCTGGTTGAACTATTTTATCTAAGATAGTTATTTTTAGGTTGGACCAAGTTGAGGAAATGAAATTGAGCAATCAAAGACCATTTTATAGAAATTGAATCAAAGGCCTATCTCCATTTGAAAATAATGATGATAATAAGGGAGAAATCGCATGTCCTCAACTGACGCTCACGCGAATATCGCAATCATTTAGAATTTGTCATGTGGATATCTTATCAAATTTCACTTTTTTTAACCGCAATTAATCAAAAAGATAGGAGAAACGAGAGAAGATAAGAATAGTTCATAAATATGAATAATGACGTCTGAAGAAATAGAATTGGAAGAGATATTTACGCAATGAATTATGAGTGGTTAGGATAGATATGATAACACCAGTTGGGGATACACGATTCTTTACCTGATAATAACGCTCTAGCTACTTTCTTTTTTAGAACCTCTTGCTACTTAAACTACTACTACCACCATTCGATAATATAAGTCGTTTATGACATGTAGCGAAAATTAAGAAAGTAAAAAGTAAGGTACTTTGTTAGTCAAAATATCAATATTACTCTCTTAAATATGATTTATATACCCTTACTTCTATTTAAAAGAGTAATATTGGTATTTTGACCAATAAAATACCTTATTTTTTTATTACTTAATTTTCACTACATGTCTTAAACGACTTATATTATGGATTGGCGGGAATATTTTTTTGTTAAATCCAACGTCTTATATCTTATTTTATGCATTTTCAAAAAAAAATTAAAATATTTTTCTTATATTTCTATATGTAAAATATTTTTGGTAATGTACTACATAATATAAGAAGATGTACTTGGATTTTCCCCAAAAAAAAAAAAAGAGTAGGATGTACTTTACTTCGGAGGCTCCAGTATCAACGGGAGGTATATAAAAGCCCATCCAATATGATAGGTTGGGCCTCTCCAAAGGTCCTAAAAGAGCATACGTCCAGAAAAAGTCCAAGTTAGGATAATTCAGATTTTAACTGCACAGTAAATGCTTAGGGTTTATCTGGTTTAAGACATATGAAAGAAAAAAAATTTAATAATTAATATGTTACAGAGGATTGAAAACGTTTTTTGATTGAAAAGCTCACCATTTAAAAAAAATTTGTAATTTGATAGTTTTAGCGATCTAGTTAGACAGTGTTTGATTTTGAAACATAAACATTTAAGGCTTTTGTAAAAATTGCATTATTTGCAAGAGTAGATGTGTATTCCAGTGGTCTGCTTCAAACCGGAACACTATCTATACAACTATACTTTAGAGTCGCCAATAAGACATTGGTCTAGTGGCCAAGGCTGAAGCCTCATGACGTTGATGTTATGAGTTCGAATCCCCTCCCCGCTTTTTGAATCCTCTATTTCTTGATTTCTAATTCTATACTTAAGAGTCAGTGATTTCTAATTCACGAAGGTAAATAGTAATGTGAATCATGAAATTAAGAAGTTAAATTGAGCAACACAGATTTTTATAGAATACTGTTCTTCTGCTCTTATTATTATAATTCTAAAGTACATTTGAAGCCTAAGATGTTAAAAATGATTATGTCTTTTATAATGGGTCACTGAGTCCTACTACCGTATTTGTGTGACTGGGCTCATAATCCCTCAAATGAATTGAACAGAGTCCATATCTGTAGGTATGCCCCATCCATTTCATGTGAGTGACTGTGTAGCCAGTCTCATAAGGACGGTTTATAAGATTGAATTTTTCCCTGATAATCATCTTGCTAGTCTATATGAGAAATGTACTGAATAGAGGATCATATTACTTTAAGCTAAACAGCAAGTTCAGCTCTCTTCTTTTCTCTGAACACTGGGAGGAGTCACTCTTTTGATTCTTGCCAAGCAGTTATCTTTAGGCCTCTGATGGGGCAGAAACTGAGTCGGGCACGAAGGGTTCTTCCTTTCTAGCCTACAAAGACAAGAAAAAATTCCAAATTATTACCAATTTATATCTACTTTTTGATCATGGATATGCAGAAAGTTTGAAGATTATATAACTTACTCGTAGTTGAGGAGGAAATGGTGAAGGAAAATCGCGACTTCGAGCTTTGCAAGATCATTTCCAGGGCACAATCTGCTCCCAGCTCCAAAGGGTAAGAAAGTTCCTGCTTTTGCTGTTAGATTCTGCGAATTCGAAGCTTTCCATATATATTAATAATTAGGCAAAATGATATCTGTTTTCAGTAAGAGGGGAAATGAAGAAAGAAACTTACATCCCATCTTGAGGGATTAAATTTTTTAGGCTCAGGATAAAGTTCAGGATCAAAGTGAATCTCCCTAAACCATACTAATACTTTCCACCCCTTGGGAATGGTATAACCTTTAAGAAAACAAAAATACTAATATTTTGTCAAATATGAGTTCCAAATTAGATCAAATCTTTTGGTTTTATGAAACTCACCCCTAATCTCGACGTCTTTCTTTGCCTCTCGGAATACCACAAACGAGAAGGTAACAACGCGCAGTGTCTCATCGATCACCTTCAAGATTTTCAGCACATTAAAACAAAAACACCCTTCTTTAGTGTACTTATGATAATTGATTTACCTTGTTGAGGTAGTCCATTTTTCGGATTTCTTTCAGTGTCAAACATTTTTGTTCCGGTGGCCTGTTTTTTACAATTTCCTCTTGCTCAGCCTGTAATTTTATCCAATATCATCCCATTAATCAGAGAGTTTCTTTGAATCTTTTTAACAAGTTTAAGCAGTAATAATAATTTAGTTACCTTAGCTTTCCTAAAGACCTCAGGATGCTTCTGCAGAAACAGAGTTGCCCACATAGAAACATGGCCAGATGATTCATGACCAGCATTTAGATACATAATTAGAATATCGATAATGTCGTCATCGCCCAACCTTCTACCTTTCTCATCTACAGCATCAAGAAGATGATCCATCATGTCTTTTTTCTCCGTAATTGGATTTTCATTTCTTATTGCCCTCCGCTTATCCACTACTGCTTGAAGTATTTCCACTAGCCTTTTACGTGCCTAAAATGTTCAAAACAACACAAGGTAATCAAACAAATAACTTCTTCTTTTTTTTCAACTTAGAAACCGCGATAAATTATAGTATAAAGATAGAAAGAGGTGACCTTGAGGGCGTTATGGTACGCGAAACCTGGAATGTTAATAGCCATAGCTCTAACACCATAATTAAGGGCAGTATACTCCTTTTCTAAGGCTTCCCTAACATGATCGCCTTCCGAACTAAGAAAAATGTGCATAATTATTCGAAAAGTGAGTCTTCTAAGTACAGTTAAAAACTCAATTTGTCCCATTTTAGACCATTTCTCCAATCCTGAGACTACAATGTCATCAATGTATTTAAGGTATACTGACAATGCTTCATGTCCATTCACTGGTGCAGCTGTTAATTTCCTAAGACGCTTATGTTCTTCGTAGGAAATACCGATAAATGACTTTTCCCCCACGAGTTTCACTGTCGATGTTGGCCATCCTGGCTTGAAGGCTTCATCATCAGTTAGTATTTTTCTGATTGCTTCTGGTGTAGTAACTATTATACTTGGTTTACCAAACATCATTGTCTTGTATAGCCCCCCACGTCCGTATCTGCATTTATTAGTCCAAAAATTAACCCCAAGAAATGAAAGACATTAAGGGTCTTTATGAAACGATATTAGGTATTGAGTTCGATTCACATTTCTGTCATTGCCATGCCAGTGCATCAGTTGATAACTGATGATGACGTAGGTGATGATTAGGCCTGGCTCAAAGCATTTCTGAGGTGGCATGCAAAACCGGACCTTTTATTTTGAGGGGCTCAAAAATTTAAAATCACTTTATATATATAAAGAAAATTGAAGATCTTGACCGTTTTCCTAGTGCAATTATTGCATATATAATTTTGTCAATTATTCTTTTTGTCAGCACCTTAATTCCTAGGAATTTTATTTGCCTCACGTAGGAGGCGGGTGTCGAACCTGGGACCTCTAGGTCGCAGGTCAAGGCTTGCCCCACTGGGCCACGGCTTTCTTGACATCAATTATTCATTTGACTGTTGTATATACAGAAATAAGTTTTTCAAAATTGAAAAAGCAAGATTTCCACTAATGCTCTCCAAAGTTTCTCTCTAACATAGTCAGAGTACCTCCCTGAGTTTTATAAAAAAAACTAGGTTTTCTCGGCTTCGGCCGTCTTACGAATACGCTTCCACCACACGACAGCATCTGTCTCCTCTACCATTGGAGTCGATTCGGAACAATGTCAATCAAGTCGTGGCTCCATCTGTGAGTAATGGAGTGGTCGAAATGGCTGGCCGGAGCATGCCTGTTGTTGATGTATGGGATGTTTTGATAATGGATTCTGTGAGGGAATGGGGAATAACAGGAAAGGGGGAGATTGACACTGTTTCTGGGGCAAAAAAGAAGGGGGAAACTTTGGAGTTCGGGGGGAGTGAAGAAATCTTACCGTCGGTAATGGAGGATGGCGGCGAGAATTTTGGTTTGGGCTGAAGGCGATGGCAGAGAGGGCGGGATATGGCTAACATGGGCCAAGATTTTAATAGGAAATCTGGGTATGGGTTACACTGATATGAGTGATGAGATGAGATAGGGTATGGCTACAGGGAGACCAGGCCAGTTGCCGGAGAAGGAGGAGGCTGCCGATCGACGAGCTCCGGCTTGGGGTAGACAGGCTGCAAGAGGGTTGTTTGCACTAGGTCGGGTCGAAGCTCCGAAAAAAAATATCGGAAATTGGCGGGTCTACATGCTCTAGCATGAACCAGCAATTTGGTGGGCTTAAGGGATTTAGAAGGATCCTTGTATTTACTGGGCCAGCCCATGATGAGGATCGTGAGCGAACATCATGTTCGTATCTGGCGTGGTCGCTGACCAACTACTCTACGCGATTTTCAACTGATCTCCTCCGAATTTTACGTGTTTTAAAAGTTTGCATATAAGAACTCTGCAAGTTGTGGAAGGCCTCTGGTTAGTTCAAACTCGGTATTGCTTTTGCTTTTTTGGTAATAGTGTTTGGTTATACGGTCATAGAATTTTGTACTACATGGCATTTATTCTCTAGATATTTTACTAATGACTAGTCTCAGTAATGCTACGACATTGGTTAGCTAGAATCTTTCTAAAGTTTGATGCCTCTTCTCAAAGGCTAGGAGATCCATTAGAATTTCACCTCCCTCATGTAGTTTTTAATATCTATTAATGATATTATTTTCTTTTCAAAAAAAAAAGTTTTTTTTTTTAAAATTGAAGTAGTTGAAGTCCTATATGCGTTATACAATGTTACAAGAAATACTCAATAAATTAACTTTGATAACAACTGAGAGTGATATTTTTGGAAAAAATCGATTTGGGCAATTTCGCTTCAAAGAGTTAGAATGATGACATTTTTTTAAATAAAATATCAATGTTCAAATTTTATGTGTTGACACTTATTATAATTTATACTTTTAGTAGAGATCTGATTTAATAACTAGTACTAGAATTCGAGTGAGGACGGGAAGACAAATAGTACAAGTTGTAATATAAGGAAGGAATGACGCTGGTGGGATAATATAGTAACCCAAAAATGAGTTTTTAGTTTTCAGGGATAATATTGGAAAACGTTAAAAACTGGAAGAAAAAAAAATTAGAACCAATTGGGAGGACTGAAATATTTCTGTCCTTTAGTTTACAGAGGATGAGTCCAAAGAATCCGAAATGATTGCTCAGTTGGTTCTGGGGTGACAGATTGTGTCGAGGGACGCATGATCGATTTTTGACAGGCGCATTGTGAAAGTTACAACCCTCCAATGTGGGAAAAAATTCCCTATGAGACGGACCTAATGAGTGCACTCGTGAGACATTGAGGCTCATGACTTACCCCTGCATGTGGGTTACATGTGGCCCCTATCTAAAATTATGTGAGAGGAGTGTGGGGCCGGACCCAGACTTTCCCCCAATGTGGGGGTTACTTTTTGTGGGTACCAAGTTAAAAGTCCAGCCTTGATTTACATCCTCCAACTATTCTATCGGATTGAAGTATGGGAGCTCTGGGGCGTAGTATCGCCTTTTTTGTGTAGAGGATGAGTTCAAAGAAATGGCGGTAAAAAGAAAGAAGACTCAAAGATGAAATGTGTTGTAGTACTAGCATTTCTTTTCAATCTTAGACCCTAAGATTTGTATGATAATTCACTAGAATACGAACTCAGGGGAAAAGGACAAATTTATACGGATAACAATAGGACAAACAATTTAATTTCGAAAATCATCGAAAGAAAATTTGATCTTAATTCTTTTTCTAATGAGTTTTTTTCGTAAAAGAAATACTTATTATGTTCAAAATTGAATGTTTACTATATTTAAAATGTTGACAAGATTGTTCGTGTTTGTGGGGTGGGGGGAGGGGGCAGTCCGGTTCCTATGCGGAATAGGGAAAAATTCGCACGTGCGGAACAATCTCAACCGTCGGATAATAGTTTGAACGGCCCATATCTGGATAGAAAAAAGTTGCGACTGACTTAAAAAATAATTTAAAAAACTTTTCTCTCTCTAGATATGGACCGTTAAAAAATCTCATTCGACGGCTGGGATGGTGTCCCGCACCAAAGCTGCCCCGCATAGGAGCCGGGAGCCAGGGGGGGGGGAACGAGGAAGTACCTGGAGATGAATTTGGAAACGAAGGAATCAGGATTACCGGACTTGAAAGCTATGAGGAAGGACCACATAACACCAATGAAAGGCAAACCAAGATCACCTGGAGGCAAAGAAAACCTCTTATCACCCAACTTCCGTTCAAACCACCACGAATTTAGACCGCGAAGTAGCCATTGTAAGACCACAAGACCACCAAAAAAGGCCATGAAAAGGGTAGTGATTAATGCTAACTCCATTATTATTAGGTGATGGTGAACTTCTGCAGAAGTAGTATTAGTACTTGACTGATGATCCCAGGTTTTTTTTTTTTTTTTTGGTAATAAAAAAAAACTTGGGTTAGAGGAACTTCCTCAAAGACATATACCTCTCATAAGTCTTTTTCCTTAGTCCTTATGTAAGAAAACAAATTAATACAATGCTTATATAAGGAGGGTTTTGGGGGAGGGGGAGGTTAATGGTATAGGTGTGGATAGCCATATATAGAGGTCTATATAGAAAATGGGATAGTATAGAGATGGCTTTGCCGCAGTCCGGCTCCTGTGCGGAACCCCCAAAATTCCGCACATGCGGGCCGCAGATCCGGCCGTTGATTCAATTTTTTTTTGAATCGACGGCTGAATTTTAAAAATGATTAAAAAGGGCACAAACGTAAATTCACAAATGAAAAAGAAAAAGAAAAAGGGGACACCGAACCGTCACATCAGTTCGGCGTCCCCAAAAATTCAGAAAAACGTCTCATCTTCTTCTTCCTCTTCTTGCTCAAGAGTGAAAAGCTTTGATTTTTTCTGTCATTGCTCATTCTCCAAAATTTCTTCTTAATCAAGAGTTCTCATTAATTTTTTGGGTCTCTTTTATCTATTCAAAATTTAAGCAGAATGGGAAGAAAAAAAAGAGTGAAAAAACTTGGATTTTTTTTGTTGTTGTTCGATTTATGCTTTCGTTTGTGATGATTTATATTGTTCGATTTATGATTTGTTAAGATTTATTTGGTTTTTGTATGGAACAAGCTGATTTTAAAGAGTTTTTTATAGGTTTATGCTTGGTCTATCGAATCTTTTTGGGATATTAGGAGGAGAAATTAAATAATAAAATGAAGATAGAATTTGCTGGGTTTTATTTCAAGGAAGTCATTTTGGTGCTTCTGGAATGGATTTCTTGTGAACACTCAAAAACACGTGTTCTTGTTAACAGAACGTGTGTACTTTTATTTAGCAAAAAAAAAAAAAACGTGTGTACTTCATAACTTTTGGATTGAAATGCTACTTAAACGAGTTTTCAATAAAAAATATGTGTTCAGTAGACAAAAATACGTGTTCTTCGTAACTTTTGGATTGAAATGCTACTTAAATGAGTTTTCAATAAAAAAAAATATGTGTTCAGTAGACAAAAACATGTGTTCTTGTTAACAGAACATGTGTTCTTCGCAACTTGTGGATTGAAATGCTACTTAAATGAGTTTTCAATAAAAAAATATGTGTTCAGTAGACAAAAACACGTGTTCTTGGTAAGAGAACATGTGTTCTTCGTAACTTGTGGATTGAAATGCTACTTAAAAGAGTTTTCAATAAAAAAAATATGTGTTCAGTAGACAAAAACATGTGTTCTTGGTAAGAGAACATGTGTTCTTCGTAACTTGTGGATTGAAATGCTACTTAAATGAGTTTTCAATAAAAAAAAATATGTGTTCAGTAGACAAAAACATGTGTTCTTGTTAACAAAACATGTGTTCTTCGTAACTTTTGGATTGAAATGCTACTTAAATGAGTTTTCAATAAAAATATGTGTTCAGTAGACAAAAAACATGTGTTCTTGTTAATGTAACATGTGTTCTTGGTAAGAGAACATGTGTTCTTCGCAACTTGTGGATTGAAATGCTACTTAAACGAGTTTTCAATAAAAAATATGTGTTCAGTAGACAAAAACACGTGTTCTTGGTAAGAGAACTTGTGTTCTTCGTAACTTTTAGATTGAAATGCTACTTAAACGAGTTTTCAATAAAAAATATGTGTTCATTAGACAAAAAACACGTGTTCTTGGTAAGAAAACATGTGTTCTTCGTAACTTGTGGATTGAAATGCTACTTAAATGAGTTTTCAATAAAAAAATGTGTTCAATAGACAAAAACACGTGTTCTTGATAAGAGAACGTGTGTTCGATGAAACAAAAACACGTGTTCTTGGCAAGAGAACATGTGTTCTTGTTAACTGTAACATGTGTTCTTTGTAAGACAAATGTCTTCTGGAAGAGGTTAAAGAGATTTGTAAAGTTAAAAAGGCAAGAGAGCAATGGTCAAGCATATTGAACAACGACAAAAAGATGCATAAACCAGCTTCATATCTAGATGAAGAAAACATTCACCGGACACTTTGTGCAAAAGATTACCAGAATCTACTAATTCATTAAATTACCAAAAACAAAAGGTCAATTATCACAATATACATAAATTCATTCAGAATTTACTACATTTTGTTTACTAGTATATAAAAGGCCAAAAATACAATTAATTAAACGACCACAAAAAAAGAGTCAATTAACTACAAAAAAAGAGCCAAGAATACAATTCATTAATGTCAAGAATACACATGTTCTCCGCATATATCTCCTCCACCATCAACTTCCTATCTCGCAATCTCTTTGTTAATGTCTCATTGCCATTATCGAAATCACCATTAGTGAATAACCTTTGAATGAGATGCTTCATATTTTCTATGTCCCGGATATTGCAAGTGTACTCGAATCATGTGACGATGGTCGCCAGTCAAGTAATCCAGCACAATGTACCTATACACAAAAAAGAACATGTGTTATGTGACAAAGAACATGTGTTCGTGACATAGAACACGTGTTCCGTGACAAAGAACATGTGTTCGAGCTACAAAGAACATGTGTTCAGGGTGAGAAAACGCCTACAAAGTTTAAGCAACATTTCGCGATGAAAAAGTCGGGTTCTTCAAATAAAAAGTCCAATCTCTACACACCATTAAACTGAAAACCAAACATATACTCTTGTTCACAGCTAAAAGACGAAACTAATCAGTAAAGTTTGAGCATCAAACTCTTACCGAATCATCCAAAAATCGCAAAAATGTGAGTGAAGCTACGCTTATGCCGTAAAACCAAGAAAAACTTACCTTCGATCCCTAAAATTTAATTTAGGCAAAAGAACCAAACGAATTATCACCAAAATCGGACTTTGTAACCCTTAAAACAGACTTCCCGAGGAAGTATAATCCAAGAAATGGGCTTCCAAATCTTCAAGAAAAACCCGTAAATCAAAGTATTTGTAGCATGAACCTTCCGTAGAGCAAGAACAACACCCAAAAAAAAACCCTCAACTTTTCTCCCGATTTCGAATAGCACCAAGAGAGAAAGTGTCGTCCCGTAAGAAAGAGGTTGAACACGATTAAAAGTGAGAGAAGATGATGAAGCCTCAAGAGGAGGAAAAAGATGAAATGGTAGAGATTTTATGGATCTGAAAGTCTCTTTTACCGATTAAAAGGAAAAGAGAGAGAGAGAGAGAGAGAGAGAGAAATAGGATTCAAAATTCATTTCCCGCTTAAATGGACAAACCAAACAATTCGGGTTCCATAAATACCCTCGCTTTATGCCACGACCTATTGGATCAAAAGTATAAGATCCAACGGCTCACAGGGCCGGCCCGCACATACTGAACCTTTTTGGTTCAGCATAGGAGCCGCGACAGCTTTGCCGGCCTATATCGATTTGTCTTGTCATGTTCTCTATAGGTTCTTCCTCTTAATATATATATTTTTTAAATTTAGAATATGTATCCATATTTATAATAAATAAAAAAGACAGAAACAATTATCTTCCTCTTCAAAGCATTGGCAAGGCTTGGCTAAAGGTTATTGTGGGGGGGGGGATGCCCATGGGGCTTGTTTTACTAGGATGGTTTGTAATGAACCTTTGGAGACACTGTCTTCAGTTTTTTTATATGGGTTAATATAGGTCCTTCATGGGTTTTCACCACAAAAAGGTTATTGTGGGAAAAACTGGGTAGACTTGATTTAATGGTTTGGTCCAACAAGGCAGCAACTCTAAATAAGACCACTGTGTAATTTTTTTTTTTTTTTTGATATTGTGAATACTGTGTGAGGTTAAGATCATTAGGTACGACTCACGCCTTATTTTTCCATTCTTGTAGGGCTGAAGGAGTAAATTTCATAGACCATCATACCTCCTCACAACTCAACCCACAAGCACTGAATCTATATAGAGTTTTGGTTTCACAATTTCATATAGGGTCACTGAGCAATTTTTTTGTAGTTACAGTGAATAAGGTTTGGGATCATGACCATTAGATCTAACACGCTCTAGTTGACGTTCTTTTTTGGGCTGAATGAGTAAACACCATAGACTACCATATACCTCCCTAGCTCCCTCTCCCTCCCCCTCTCCAACCCCACAAAGCACTAGATCTAATAGTTTTGGTCTCACAACTCTATATAGAGTTACTAAACAACTTTTTCTTACAGTTGTGGTGAATAAGACGTGAGACCAAAATCATTAAATCTGACCCACATTCTAAATTCTCATTCTTGTAGAGGCTCAAGGAGTAAACTTCATAGACCACCATAACACCCACTCCCCCTTCCCACAAAACCAACCCCTCTCAAGTCCTTTTGCCCTATTGAATCTTGATTGACACATCCACTAACAAGTAACAAAGTTCAGGTGGAGGTGACTGGAGGTTATAGACTTATAGGCAGGTGGAGGTTATAGGTGCCTAAAAATTGAGTGCAAGTGTGATTATGATTTTTGTCATTGTGTGCAAACTTTTTTTTTTCTTTCGAATTTGCCCTCTTCTTCTAAAGGAAAATAGAAGGAAAACAAATAAAATAAAATGTATACCTTCTCAAATTTGAAGTCTTCCTACTTCTTAGTAGCAAGAGAAATAAGAGAAGACTTTTTTTTTCTTTTTTCTTTTTTGCTGAATAGAAATAAGAGAAGACTTGCTTCTTCCTATCACACACATTGTGTAGGCTACTGATATTGTCAACACAAATTTTCTCCACCCCAAAATAATTTATCTTCAAACGATTAATTTACTATTTTGGTCAATACTAATTTCTTTCCAATATTTTCTTCACTAATCTATTCACACTAAATTTCTAACTTTCTCTCTACTTTCCCCAAAATTAGTTCATGATTTCTCCAATATTTTTTTCCTAATTTAATATCGTGAGCTGATTTTGGGATAAGAGAGCAAGAAAATTAGAGATTGTGTGTGAATAAATTAGGAGGGAAAAAAAAGCGAATATGTAGTCATATTATTATGTACAAAATTAAGTCCAAGCCTCCTCTTTTCTTTTTCTTTTTCCTTCTCGTTGAAAATGAATTATAATTTTTTTTTAAAAATTTTTTTTAGCTTAATCTAAAGACGGTTCCAATATTAAGTAAGATTAAATACTATTTATTAATCTTGATCGGCAATAAATTAACTGTAAACACAGTTATCCACCTGTAATCATGTCTTCCTTCTTAAGATACTGATCCACATATGATCATTAACCCTAACACTAAAATTTTCAACACTATTTGATAAGATGCATCAATCAATGATTCCATGAAAAAAATTACTTATAGTAACACGATACAAAACTTTTAATATGATAATATATTTCAAACAAAAAATAAAGATTAAATATCTTTCTTTTTGTGCAATCATGGATTTACTTAAAAATTGAAGAAGGCATATGTTCTTGTTCGATATCAATCTGGCTACAGTGTGGAAAGATAAAAAAAATTATATGTGTGAAATATTTGTCAATTGCGAAATAAAAAATTTAACGGTTAAAATTATTTTACAATAATATATGTTAGATTTACATAACATAAGTTGTTCGAACGTTGGATATGGAATTAAAAAGAAAGAAAATGAATGAGTTGAAGATATATATGAAGAATGTGTGAATCAAAGTGGGGTAAGCCTATACCGGTGATCAAGATGTTTCGGGTTCGATACCTCTTCTACGTGGGGACAATAAAAATTCTCCTCCTTTGGTGAGGGAGAATTTAAGGTTGAAAGTGGATGATAAATACATAACATTTCAAAAGGGTTTGATTTAGGACAGAACAAGTGTTCCCCAAAGCAATAACAAGAAGCGGGTTTTGAGCTGGTTCATACCCCTTTTTGGATATTACTATTTAACCCCACCGTTTCTAAGCTTTCATTTTCTAGTATAAGAAATCGAATATAATTTCATATCTGTAATCAGTTGATTTTTATGGGTGGGAATCGATCCCAGGTCTTACCCCTGGAATGTGATGCGTTTTTCACTGGGGCAATTGTTTTCCATATGTCATCAGTTGATTTGAATTTAATAGTAGAGTTTAATCAACACAGGTAAATTAATAGTTGATATGATATAACGGTACATATGAGATCTAATTCTTATTGTCTTTATATGTTGAAGAACCTTATTTCTATCCTACTTTGTATTCTTCAAGTTTTTGACTTATTAGGGGTTTAATTGAGAACATCTTAAACTTTGGCATTGTTTTTTGAAATTTTGAAAAAGGTTGAGGTACCATTTTGAGGAGCTAAATCGAAAATTCATTTTTTTTTGGGTGGGCCGGGGGGCGCATAAAAATTTGGTATTTGATTTGGTTTTGTTATATTTTTTAAATCAAGCTGAACTGAAATTTTATTGAAATCGAATACGGAATTCGAAATTATTTTGATATGGTTCTATTTGGTTCGATTTATGTTGAAATTTCAAAAAAATATTCTAGTGGAGCTCAACTAAACATAGATTACAGAAAATAAAATAAAATTATGATGGACAATTAGTATAAAAAATTTAGAATAAAAATAAAATTGTAAGTAATATTAATAATAAAGTTAGTTTTCAAAATAACAATAAAAAATTCAATGTATTCAGTAGTCGGTTTCTAAAACTTGGAAACCAAATAGCGAATCGAATTATTATTGAACTGAATAAACTAAAATACCAAATAAATCAAATTAAATAATAAAATTTGATTCGGTTGAGTTCGGCATTTTGATTTAACCGAATATAAACTTTCGTGGCTGAACTGAACGGGAAAATGACGTGGATAATTCTCACACTATTTACTAAGACACGATAAGATCCTATAAGTTTTTTTACTTTCTAGTAGAGTCCCAGAACAAATTTTGCTACTGTTAAGTAGTCCCACCACCATTGTCCGCTGTGGTTTCCGATTAAAATTAGCCAGAGTGTGGCTACTTTTGGTGAGAAATCGACAGGGACAATAGTTGTGGGACGATTTAACGGACGTAAAATTTGTTTTGGGACTCAGCAGAAAGTAAAAAAAACATGAACCCACTATCAACAAGTGGTAGATAGATTATTAAATATGAAAAGGCCAAAAATGTCTGATAATAATATCTTGAGACAGCAAGGCTGATAAATACCATTAAGAATAGGCCCATTGGCCCTAAGCATTGTTCTTTGAATATAAAACCCGTGGTATGTTGTTGGACTTTCAGGATTTGTCATATGGACGGGCCCAGTTATGGGGGCCTACCTTTGTCTCTAAAGGCCCAGTGTACTCACTATCTCAGCTTACATTTTATTGTAAGCTCGCACTAATTTCGTGAACCTCATGAGAAAAATTAATATTAGCAAAAAATAATAGTATAACTAGACAAAAAAAGAAGACCTGAATTCAGGAACTTTTAGTAAAAATATATATAAATACATTTTTATATAATATTAATATTGAATTAACATTTTTTACTTTACATCTTAAAACATTTTTTAAGAAATCCAAAACAAAATTCTTAAATAAAAACTCTATTCGGTCCCATCCTCAACTCCGGTGTTCAATCATAGATTATTTCAACATTGGCATGTTGAAGTACATTATCAGAGTTTAATTAGCCGTAATAGTTTAACGCCTCACAACCTGGCTATAGGGTCACATAAAATGTGGACGGAAATGTCATGTTAGGATTACAAGTGTATATATATTATCATATGAGGGGTACAAGAATCGAATCCATAACTTATAGTTCTGAACTTGTAGCAACTAAACCAGACAAATATATCATCCTTGATCACAAAATACCAATTCAATACGGAGATTTCTTGGGAAGTAAAAAGTCGAGGGAGGGAAAGGAAAAGACAGTAGTTATGTAAGCGAAAAATTCTGAACAACTTTTAGCAGCAAAAGGTCCATATTCTAGGCAGCGATATTCACAGACGACGCTGCAGTTGAACTTAAATCCTTAACATCACCAGGCAAAACCGGTTGAGCTTTTGTATCTGGTGACTGTGAGTAGGATATCGAGATCAGCTTACATCTATACTTATCTTCTCCATCAGCTTTCACAGCTTCAAGAAGGCCGTTCTTATCGCTTAGCTCCTCAGTTGAGTGCTTGTCAGTAGGTCCCTTTTCTTTTTCGGGTACTGAATTGGATATGGCAATTAGTGATTCCCGAGTCACCTCCTCAGAAACCTCTATTTCAGAATCGTTCCAATCCATAAAATTACTGGTTTCCTGTGAATACCATCAGAAATGATCAGTCAAGACAACAGAGCCTCGTGTTGCATTTGTTAAACTAAAGCCCCATACTCTTTGACACATTTTAAGTAAAGTATATAGAATCCCCTACTGAAAGCCCCAGAAGCTGAAAATGCATTGTTTTTCAGGAAAAGTGGCAAATGTTTTTGGACATCCCAAAAATACAACTAAGCCACTAACATAAGACAGATGCGGAAGGACTAAAGGAATCATGGCAGCACTTAAAGTATTAGACAAAATCGCCAGTAGGTTCTTGCTCATAGTCATGATTCTTTCAAAAACGCAGCACCAGTTCTACAATGGTGAGCATAACTCTTAACCAGATACTACAAAAAGACCGCAAAACAGCAATTTGTAAGCAACGCATAAATTCCAATCTACATTTTGCTGGCAGAAGACAGCCTCCAGAGGTTTCAGCACACACATTGACTGCTAAAGACATCTGAATCTTCATCTCAAACCCAAAATTAACAGTACAAGCCGTAGGTAAAGACCTACACTTTCTATTGAAATAGTGCAACAAGGTTCTTTCAGTGTTATTAATAGCGACACTATAGCGGAATAACGAAGCCGGAAAGTGCAATAGCATAACCACATTGTGACCTTGAAGCCGGAAAGTTCTTGATTCTTCGGTGAAGCAGATAACTTAAATATTTGAAATACTAACTAAAACAATTAGAAGATACTATCAAAATCTCAAAATTGGATGCAAGAGTAATCCAGTGCACCTCAAAAGAATTAAACCCCAACATAGTGATGTTGTAATAATGACCAACCAAAATCTTAAACAGATGATATAAGAAACCAACACATCCAAGAGCAACATAAGCTCCTTCATTCTCAGTGTCATCAATTTGTTATTTAGACAAGACGCAATTATCTCATATTAGCAAAACTAAATTAAGAGTTAAAAAGTGTTACAAAGCCGACTCCTTAACCCACCTTCCAAAACTATCCATTCAACATCTCTAGTTGCCTTGCATATAGAAAAAAAGTTCCGACTTCAACCCTTTCAACCACGTTACGCAACCTCAACACACATTATTCTCAACTGATTACTTTTCAACATCCAGCAAAGACCCTTACAAAGCAATCTTAACCCATACTGGTAATAATCAGAACCTTTTGAGGCCCATATTATCCTATAGTATAAGCACAGAAAATATAGAAAATGCAATCAACAGCAAATCCCTTATACCCTTTTCCTTCTTAGGTCCAAAATATTTATCTCAAAATAAGGTAAACTTTTTACCCAATTTCAATCAGAAACATTTATTTTTTCAATTAAATTATCCCCTAATTTAAATTATCACACCATTCAATTGTGAATTCTTGAAAATCTATGCAGCTAAGTTTCAATCAAACTTCTAGGTCAAGAAAAGGCTAGTGTAGTTGACTTAGCACTCGAAAGATAGGTCCGGTTTTGAGCACCCCTGCCCCGATAATAATATTAAAAAAATGTTTCAATCAAACTTCCTGAAAATATAAAGTTTGTTAGGCAATAACAGAAGAATAATTCTAAAAAATAATCTTGAGAAATCCAGAACCAGAAAAGATTAAATTTTTGAAGAATTCTTCATCTGTTGACCTTTTTTCTTTGATAATACCCAAGTTCCGCACATGTAGATATGATTAATTACAGGGAAAATTCCAATAAAAATTCAAGAAATTAATGAAGGAGAATTAGAAAGAAAAAAAAAGGGAAGGAGATGAAAAGAAAAGAATACCTAAATGAGAAATTGCGTCAACGGGTTAAGCTGGCGAATTCTACAGTTTTAAAATGTTGTATTTATACGAAAATGATGTGTCGTGCACGTGTTATTGGTATTTCTAAACGTGTAATTCATGAATGAATTTCAATTTGGACTTTTATCTGTTATCCTGGTGTTTACATTATTGTATAACTTTTATTTTTCATATATTTGCGTTTTATCTTTTGATTATAATGGTTTTGACTATTTTATGATTAATGAGTAAATATTTATTTAGCAAAAAAAAAGAAAATGAATTTCAATTTGGTCGGAATATTCAATTTCTTCTCTAAAAGTGCATTTAGTCAATTGAGTTCATGAATTTAACTTAAATGTGTCAATTTGGTCCTAAACTAACGGGCATATAAATAGCTAACAGAGTGTTAGTTTTAATTTAGTCTTTGGAGTTCTATTTGTTTCCAATTAGGCTCTTCACCTTCATCCGTGTTCGCTGATGCCTGCGCGGCTGCTATGGAATTTAAATCACTCACGCTCAGCTCAACAGCTCCTTTGCCAATTGTTAATCCGCAACAAGATGTTTGGTGGAGTATTATAAAATCAATGTGGACGCCTCTTGGCGAAATGGCGCTGCAGCCTATGGCTGTGTTATCCGGGATAGTCTGGCGTGCCACGGCTAGCTAGTCTCATTTGTTAGCGCTGCTCATGGCGAGCTTCTAGCATTTATTGAGGGGATGAATAGATTAGCGTTTGTCGAAGGGATCTGGTAATCAGGTCGCTCATTGTCTAACTAGTCTTGGTCACGAATATTCTTCTATGTTATGGGATAAGTTTTATCCCCCTTCTGTAATGGTTGCGATAACTAATGATCGCATTTTGATTCTTTAATAAAAGCACCCATCTGAATTTCAAAAAAAAAAAAAATTGGCAAAAATATATTAATTCCGTCAATGAAATTACGACTATCAAATATTTAAACCCTAAAATATATAACTTAAATCATAGACAATAAACCCTAAACACTAAATGCACAGATATAAGGTTATCTTGAGAATGAGGATTATGAAGAGATAGAAAATTGTAAGATGATTATGAAGAAATAAATAGTAATTTTTAACTTATTACTATAATGAGAAATTAGAGACTAACTAACAAATCATAAAGCAACATAATCATTGAAGCATGCGATTGTGGTTGGTTGAGATGTGAAATAAATCCTTTTTTTTTCTTTTTTCCTTTTTTTTAAGGATGCTTTTTTTTTTTTGGATTAATTTTAATTTGGTCCACAGAAATAAACAGAAGTAAATCGACATATTCTTTTAATTATGAAGACCTAATTGAAAATAAATAAATTATTTTAGAAAAATAAAAAGTCCATTGATAACTTTTTCACCCGTCTCTTCCACATTATTTTTTAGGACCTTACTAGGCTACTAGAATTATTGGCTAAATGATTGACTAAAATAGTTTTTTGGACCGTTTTGCCCTTATAGTTGGGTGAATCCCTTATACCAACAGGGGGTGAGATAGTCATTTAACACTCTCAATTTGGAGATTTAGGGTTTCTATCCCCAAAATTCTAGGAGTAAATCATTTTCCTATTTTTTACAGGAATCCTAGCTACGTTCATGTTGTAATAAATAGTATCATCATTGTTGTCTATCGTTCTATAATTCTAGAACAATTAAATATATTCTTATCATTGTTCATTGGGCAAAAAATTCTCTGTCCCCATTTGTGTGTGTCCCCGTGTCCCCAACCAATCACAATTCACCATGTGTATATATAATTGAAACAAATATTTATATAGTAAATTCTGATTGGTTAGGGACACGGGGACACACACAAATGGGGACAGAGGATTTTCACCCTGTTCACTGTCTAATTATATTGTATTTGGTTTTGAAACAAATTTTCTCATCTCATAATGAATTATTTGTGTAATAATATATGAATCTCAACTTAAAAGCTGGTGTCATTCAGCAAAAAAAAAAAACTTAAAAGGTGGTGACAAAATACTATTCAATAAGTTGGTGTCATTCAGTTTATTTTTTAAAGGTATACTTTATTCTTTAACAACTGAGAATATAAATATGCTATTTAATTTTTCTCTATATTTGTTAAGTTTGACAAATTCATCTCTTGGTCTACAAGTGACCCATTGAATCATTAAATTATTACTTTTTTGTTTTGAATAAAATTGTATTAAATATATCATTTAAGGATATCATGGAGTACATTTGGTAGGAGAAAACTCGGTGGTTCTCCAAATTATTGAGAAGAGGCTTTAAGCCTCAATGCGTAGTTGACTAATCTATTAGCAGGAATGTTACAAGATGTGTGCGCAAAAGATAAATTACCTACACTATTCCCCCATTAAAAAAATTATTTGGCTAACAATGTGATCTAATGGGGACAAATCTTCATCTAACTGATGGATTTGATTGACTAGTGTTTGGCAGTCACTTTCAATAAGTAGCTGCTGATATCGTTGATTAATAGCAAATCGAAGTTCTTCCAGTAGAGCTTTTGCTTCAGCATGTGCAGGGCTGGGGGAGTTTGAGATAAATTTTGTAGCTCCTGCTTCGAATTTCCCTCGTGGTTTCTGATGATAAATCCCATTCCGCCATAGTTTCCATACCAGGCTTCGTCAACATTTAGTTTTAAAAAACCTTCTTCTGGAGCCTTCCATACATAATTAGCTTTTTCTTTAGCACCTTTCGATAGTTTTTCCATATCACCTGGCGAGAACATTTTTTTCTTCCCTTTAAGTATGTATTTTATCTAATCCGTATTGGGAATGGGTTGGCAACCCCCAGGTGAGCCTAGAGTTGAGTTGAGGTGAAAATGCTACTATACTCGGCAACATGGATTAAGGCGATATTGGCTACTCATTAAATTATTACTTAAACGGTATAAATATTTTAACTTTAGACTTTAAAAATACTATAATTCTTTCAAAAAAAGAAAAAGAAAAATATACTTAATGTACTTTCACATAATAACTCATCTTATAAATATTCATATTCATAGTTATTTTCCTTTTTTCTTTTACTCATATACTTCCATAAATAATTGACTTATACAAATATTATAATAAAAAGCTAGAAAAAACAAATTTTAATTTAAATACACTCGAAGAAAGAAGAGAAAAGCAGAATTGCCCATATGGCCGTTGATGAAAAGAGCAAAGTAATACATTTGTTGTTTGAGAATAATAGAAAACCATCCATGTCTATTGGTACATAAAAAATTCCTGTAAATATATTATAATTGTCGCTTTAATACACTAAATAAAATTTGAACTTCTAAACTAATTATTAAGAATGAAACAAGGTTCTGTTGGGAAACATCCATGTTCAATTCAACTATTATGTAGAACAAGTTTTTTTGGTTAGCAAATGCGAAACAATTTCACATCCATGTCTGATTTCACAAAACAATGGGCATTGCTGCCATGTGAAACAAACCTTCGATAGTTTGATTGATCACTGACGCCATCATTTGTAAAGTTTGTAACCGCAAGGGCCCCCAACATCTTCTAGTCCGGATCCTATGCGGAATATATTTTTTCACAATGTATACGAAACGTTTCAAAACATCTGCATTGAATCTCAATATAGTTGTTATGAGTCTTAAAACATATGTTTCACGCGGAAAAAAACATAACATGTGTTTTGAAATTCAAAACAGGTATTCGTTTTAAATCAATTTATCAGTATGAGTAGCTTAACATAGGGAGAGGGGAGGGAGGCGACCGATTCTTATGGAAGGGGGATTGTTAGACCGTTTAGCTCACTTGGAGAAAGAATACAAGATACAGTAAAAACTTTAATCCATTAGACGACTTAAATTTCGCACGTGCATCATTAATCCTGTTCCGCACTGAAGTCAGCTTCAACACCTTTCATCATCTTTTCCCTCCCCCTCTCTCCTCCCACGCAGGGTCACTTTGGCATGGATCCGGCGGACTGGCTCCACGGTCTTCTCACATGAGTTGAAGTGGAGCCTACTTGCAAAGTAGATACTGTTACAACTCATATGAGACGAATATGAGCCCGTCCCGTTTATATATTAGAATTTTCCCCACGTGCTCATCATCAACTTATCATGTGACCACCCCGTACTCACTCAGTGCTCTAATCAATCATCAAAGCCCCCTTCTGTTACTGTCTCCTTCAAAACACACACACTTTAAAAAGAACTCTCCAAAGAAGAGTCAACCAGCCAACTCTTCCATTAACCACCAAGAACTAATCTTTTTGCTTAAATTCATAAAACCCATTTCATTTTTCCATCTCACGAAGTGATTGAGTTAGTAAAAACGAGTTGGGGTTTTTACACACAGTAAAGTGTGTAACTGTGTGTGTGTGTTTTGTGGTCTATGTGAGTACAGAAAAAAAATGGGCTGTTTTCAGTCCAAAACTGCTAATGTTCAATCTCCTGACCAAGAACCCTCTCAGCCCGACTCTAAACCAGATCTTGGTACTTTATTTCATTTTTTTTAAAATTCATTTTGCCCCTATTTTTACTGTGTTTAGTTGTGTGTGTGTTTTAATGAATGTATATCCATGTTTATAAGTAACAAAGATTCTTTTTTTTGTGTACAATTAATTTCTTTTATTTTTTTTTTCCTTTTAGATTTTTGTATATGGGTTGATTTGCTTGTTGGGTGTTCATCAAAAGCTTAGCTGTGTTAATAAGAAGTTTATTTAGTTTTGTTTTTTGAAGTTTTCGGGTTTGATCCCTCATCTCCTAAACCATAGTCAGACACCGAGTGGCGAAGTTTAATTAGTTTGTTTAGCTTACTGTCCAAATATATAAGTAAATTACTATTACTATCTTTTCCTTTTTAGGTCCTTTTGTTGTGTACTTGTGTTCTTTTCTATGATTGGCTGCTTGCTTTTAAAGGAGATTAAATTTTATCTTTTCATTTGCATCTAGATATAAAAGTTTCCTTTTATGTGTAGTTCAATTTCCTAGTCTATCAAATTGTGTATTTTGTTGATTGGTCTTTTATTTTATTTTATTGAGAACCATACAAATATAAATTTCTTATCTTTTTAAATTTCATCCAAGTAATTGAACTATCTCTTTTTTCTGTTTGATGTTTGGAAGAGAATGGGGACCAGACGGACCAAGATCAAGCACCTGCATTTAAGGAATTTGGACTTGTAGAACTACGAGCCGCCACAAATGGGTTCAGCAGTGATCTCATAGTTTCTGAAAGTGGAGAGAAAGCTCCCAATGTTGTTTACAGAGGAAAGCTTAAAAGAAACCGGCTTGTTGCCATTAAGCGCTTCTCAAGGCAGTCCTGGCCTGACCCCCAACAGTTTGTGGTAGATAGTTCTTCTAACTTGTACATATACATTTTACAGTCTATTCTTACATTTTGTTATGACAAAAAAAATACAAATAAGAGTAAGAAGAAAATATTAAAAGAATTGTTATAGATGAATCATGCTGAATAGGATACATGTTCAATGTTTATTTGGCCTGTTGATTTCTTGAATTTAGACCAGTTCATTAGTTGGATTTTCTAAATTTTTGTGTAGCGATCTGAATAAAAGTTTGCTTGAATTCTTTTCAAGTTGATGCAATTATCTTCTTGTTGTAGTTTCACCAATTACCAAAACTGCTGTAGATTTGGATTTTTTCTGTATTCTTAGCTAATCAAAAGTCATAACTGAAGTCGATTGAGGTTATTCCACAGCCTCTGTTATGTTTTAAATTATGTGATGTCCTTGTTGACATGTGAAGTTATACTATACATTCCAGTTATTGGTATTGGTTTCATTGATATTTATTTGTTTCTCGTGTTTATGAGTTGTTTCCCTTATGCTTTTTTTTCCCTTCCTTTTTTTTTACAATACTTGTAGATAGCCCTTGTTTCGCTCTTCACGAACTCATTATGCAGGCAGAAGCTGCTGGAGTTGGCAAGGTTCGTCACAAAAGATTGGTCAATCTTATAGGATGTTGTGCCGAGGGAGACGAGCGCTTGTTAGTTGCGGAGTATATGCCCAATGATACATTGTCAAAGCATCTTTTTCACTGTATGACTTATCAAGTTTTCTGCTTTAAATCTTATTTCAATTGTTAAAAACTTGATCTGTCATTTGAATACTATTGATGCTTCATCACCATTAGACCAGGAAAAAGTTAGTGGTTGAGCCTACATACTATTTTGCATGCCTCATTTACTGCAGAAAACAGTATGTCAATCGGAAAACAGTATAAGAATTTTGCGGAAGCATTTTTCAGTTTGGCCGTACTAATACTATCAATCGGTCCAAAAGCATGCCATCAGAAAAATGGGTTCAAGTAGTTAAAATCAAGAGAGTTCCATTGTCATCCTGTTGATGGAATGCATAAAACTTTACTTCTATTCTGGTTCGTTGGATTTTTACGATTAGCTTCTTCATCCTAGACTTTTATTTTCTATTTTTCTGGTTGGAAATGTTGGCATGGCTTTGGTATATCACCTAGATATGCATCATTGTTATAGTCCCTGGAAAAGCTTCTGATTATCTTTTTGTTGCAGGGGATAAACAGCCATTGCCATGGGAAATGCGTGTTAGAGTGGCTTACCACATTGCACAAGCTCTTGACCATTGCAATACTGAGAACCGGAAGATTTATCATGATTTGAATGCTTACAGGGTTCTATTTGATGAGGTACCTTAATATGTGAGTGCATGCGTATATAGTAACTAGCACATTGGAAGGACTTTGCATCATATTGTTCTTCATTCCTTTCAATCAAGCATGTGTAGCCTAGATAATATGATCATTTGTTTATATCATTTCAATATACAACCCCCATTAACATTTCTGCAGAAAATTCTGTGGATGAAGAAATCTTCTGTAAATCCTATTATGGGAGAGTAATTGATTTGAGTGATGGTGTATGCGGATATGCTCGATTGACATAGGGCTTAAGGGAAATGGTCTATTCCGAGCTTGATTTTAAAGCCGTTGTTTGGGTATCAGTGTTGTTCTGTTGTATGGGACATGTCAGAAGAAAATGGAAGTCAACCTTACATTCGACTGATTTCCATTATAATGTACCTTCCACAGATATAAGTGAAATTTGTTTGCTCAGTTTTGATTTTGAACTATCATTGGCTGATAGGTTTCTTTCTTAAACAGGAAGGTGATCCGCGGTTGTCTAGTTTTGGTCTTATGAAAAACAGCAGAGATGGGAAGAGTTATAGCACTAATCTGGCTTATACTCCACCCGAATTTTTACGCACAGGTAGATTGTGAATTTCTATTCAATTACTTATCAAGTCAGTCAATTCTTACCATTTGTGGTACCTGTTTGCTGATACACATCAGATGTTTTTCTACAAATTTCTTGGTTAACTATAGGGATGACAACTTCAAATCAAATTTCTTTCTTTAATAGCTTAGAATTTTGGCAATATTCGCAAGTAGAGTGTTGCAACCGTTACTCATTTGTTGGAATAAGGATCTCAAAATCAAAATTGACATGCTGCTCAACTGCTAATCGATTCTTTTAATTGTTTCTTGTTGACGTTTTCTGTTTTCCAGGCAGGGTCATCCCCGAGAGTGTGATATATAGTTATGGAACTGTTCTATTGGACCTTTTAAGTGGAAAACATATTCCACCAAGTCATGTATGTAAATTCTTTTTCTAATGAATAAAATGTTTGATCATATTCCTTTCTCATCTCCATTTTTAGGCGATGTTGTATCGTCTATTCTAACAAATCACTTCAATCGATAATTCTTGTTGAGATATATCAATTTGTATCGGGTACTACCAAATATGCTAAACTGACATTTTGTGCATTATATCATATCTATAGGCATTGGATTTGATTAGGGGGAAAGAATGTACTATTGCTTATGGATTCGTCGTTGGAGGGTCAATATGCCAATGAAGACGCTACTGCACTAGTAGAACTTGCTTCCAAGTGTCTCCAATACGAGGCTAGAGACCGTCCTGATATCAAGTTTCTTCTTTCAGCTGTGACTCCCCTTCAAAAGCAGAAAGATGTAAGCTCCTTTGCTGTTTCTGTAAAATTGTTCTCTGTACAGTAAACGATGGAGCTAAGGATCTCAGGATTTAAGGAACTATTTTGATTTTCCGTCTTTCCTAGGCTGCATCACTTGTTTTAATGGGTTTGACGAAAACTCCCGTAGTTCTCCCTACTATGCTTTCTCCACTTGGAAAGGCTTGTACTAGGATGGACCTCACTGCTGTGCACGATATCTTGCTTAAAACTGGTTACAAGGACGAAGAGGGTGCAGAAAATGAGGTGAGCCATTTTTTAATTAAGCACCGAGAATTAACTCGATTAAGAGCTTTAGAAATTTACAGAGAAGAGTGGTAGCTTTTGGCAGGAATTTGATTATTGCTAGCACTGTATCCGGTCCATGTTTTGATGTCATATCTTCATTTATGCACCATGAAAAGTATACTACTACTCATTTAATTCTGTTGTACATTTGCAATCCATGGAGCTGGCTTTTACATCTTAGTGATTTTGTTTTTGCAATGTGATATTTCTAAAGCTTTCATTCCAAGAATGGACACAACAAGTGCAAGACATGTTGAACACAAAGAAATTTGCAGACATTGCTTTCAGGGACAAAGACTTCAAGAGTGCAATTGATTATTACTCAAAGGTGCGACATACTTGGATTCCCCGTCATTTCTTTTTGAACATTATTTTCTTTTTCTTATTATACTTTTATTCAAGGTTATTTTGATGTTTGCGGTTTTATGTTACGCTTACTGGAAAGGTTAAACCTTAAACCATCATCTATTGACGATTTTCATGAATCACGGAAGAAAATTATTGTACTAGCCTCCATCATATAAAATCCTTTCAATGAGAGCATTAATGAAGTTAATTACACTCATTTGTATCTAGCACTTTACAATCTATGGCGTTTTTCTGGCTTATCCTTGCTAAAATGCTAGTAATAGGTTTTCAAGAATTCCGGCCACATTAGTCACCTAGCTAAAATGCAAGAATGATCGCAGACTTCAGAGGTGCCTGTTTCATGTAAGCTGATGTCTGCAATATACTGTTGTTTGAATATGTGAATCGCATTAGAAAAATTGCTCACGATATGAAATGATAGGACCTATTGATCGGAATTTTTCTTCTTCTGATAACCTGCATTGTGTGCCCCTTGCGGTTATGAATCTCTTGCAGATTTGTTTCCGATTAAGGCTAATAAGACTGATATGGTTATTTTTCAAAATACAGCTCGTTTCTATGATGTCTGTTCCTTCTGGTACCGTATTTGTGAGGCGAGCTCTATCCTACTTGATGATAGACCAACCGGAGCTTGCTCTGCGAGACGCTATGCAGGCTCAGGTTTGCTTGCCTGAGTGGCCAACTGCGTTCTACATGCAGGCGCTTGCCCTATCCAAGCTCGGAATGGAAACTGATGCCCAAGACATGCTGAATGATGGTGCTTCTTTCGAAGCTAAGAAGCAAAACAGTTGGCGCAACTAGATTACAACACCCCTTTTGAGGGTAATCACAAATTCGCGAGTATCTTTAATCTTATTCGGAGTTAAATTCTTTTCATAGTCTGGATATGGGAATTCCTCCGGTTGGTTTTCCAATTCAGCGAGGATAACTAAATGGTTAAACTACTTCCTATGTTGTAGTAAAATAGTTTCATGTGAAAATGTATAAACATTTGTGATGGCAACAAGCTGAGTAGACCAGTCCTTGAATCAAAGAGGAAAATGCATTATGATAGTTGTCCGATTCTCGGTTTGAAACCTTTTTATGTCATTGTGACTTGACCTGTATATTTCAGGATTTAGGCCCCAACAATTGAGTTTTCAAATGTTGCGGCGGATTAATACACCATATGACTTTCGTAGTGTACTTTATAGTGTAAAACTACATCGAATAATATATGTGCACTCAGAGACGGATGCACATTGGAGTGCGTGGGGGGTCACATGACCACACTGGAAAGTTTTGTTTAATTCTAATTATATGCTAATGCATAATGATTAGATCTATATTATTAAGGTAGTAAGTTAGTGATCACGATAAGAATTTTGGTGACCCCCAGACTCAACCAATTTCTTTATTATTTTTTATATTTATTTGATTTTTTTTCTTCAACTAATATTCACCAGAGTTGAAGGTATTTTTGTTCTTCCACTTCATTCCCTCGTCTGAAAATTGATTGTCACATATGGTTTTAGCCTAAACCATCGTATTTTGTTAATTTGTTAAATCCGTCATAAAAAAGTAGTTATTGATACAAATATTATATTATAAATAATGTTTTTTACTAGAAATATAAAATAGTTTATTGGGGAAAATTATCATAGGAAATGTAATGCTTTTTAAAATAATGTGGGGGCGGTGGCCCTCCAAATCCCCCAATGTACACGCCTCTTCTCTCCCCGACATTTCTGAAACGTCGAATTTTCTGTACTGAAATTTTAGTTTATTTCCTAATTTTCTCCTTAAATGAATGCCCCCATTGTCAGTATATGGTAAATCCGCCACTGTGTGCACTATGTTAGGAAATAAACTGCAATAATGATAAAGAAACAAGATCAAGAACTATAGAGAAAGACACGCGAAATTGTTAACTCAATTCGTCAAGAAATTAACTACGTCCGAGGGCGTTGTCAAACAAATATATTTAAATTACACAAGTAGACTATTTATAAAAAGGCGGCCATGAACATAAAAGCCCCCAAAAAATTTGGCTCGAGGTTCACGCCGTCAGCGTGACCCGTGTTTAGTACTTCATAACCCAAGACACCAGACTCTAGTGGTACTTTATTTGGGGCACTCTTTAACATTACGTAGTGCAATTGGTATACGTGTGTATTAATTAGCTGCATAAACTGTTGCAGCCTCAAATCCGAATATTTGAAGTTATCATTTTACCATACTTTAAGAAAATTGGCCTGAATGTATAATAGATAGATTCCATTTTGATATACTAAGCATTAAGAAGAAAATGGAGCTTTCTCAATGAGTATCAAGTGGAAAAAGTATCTGGAAAAGGGTAATCTGGGATGACTCTGTATGGAAAAGGTGAGACAGAATATTGGGTGAAAACTCTTTATATTTGATGGTTGCCAAATGTGGTTGGTGTTGGTGAAGTGACTATGACCTCACAATGGTGGAAGCTTTGGTTTATACTTTTGGAGCCAAAAAGTTGGGGATTCAAATTTACTTTTTTTCGGATACGTGCTAATATTTTAGTAGTCATTATATAGATCAGATTAATTTGCTTTGATGATTAAGTGTTTAAATAGATGATAACTGCTATTTAAATTAGGTGAATGGCTTTTTTCAATCATCAAAGTAAGAATTAAGGATCAAGATTGATTCGGCATTTTCTGAGAAAAGTAAATCTCAATACCTTTAAATGGTTCACTCTTTTTAGTCAAACTTGGTAGCTAACCAGCACTTATCCACCATCAAAAGTGAAAAGACATGTTGTTTGAACAACATTTTTTAAATCCATTTTATCTTTCTAAACAGACATAAAAAAAAATGGTTTGAAATTTATTCAACTTGGTTGACAACAGTGATGGCTTTGGTTCTTATCACGGCTGCCAGTTCATGATAAGCACACCAATGATGTTATCTTAATTTACTGATTCGGATCGTGATTCTGATCGTGCGAAACACTCTATGTGATACTCTGATAATATTTTAATTAAAATATTTCATTCATATAACTTAAATTAAAATAGGTAAACTTTATGGGTAAATTAATAAATTCTAAATGTAAATGCGATATAATTAGAGAATGTCATAAGGAATGCCGTGTGTAATCTCCCTTGTTAAGGAAGAAGAAACTTGATCCTAAATCATCTCTATTTGTTTTGCTCCTATAATCTTTCACAATTGTAAAGGTATTTATTTAACCGCTGAAAGAAGATAGGGCTAGGAACAATAGAGTAAGTCTAAGATAGAGTTTTTCAACATTAGGAATTGAGTTTATAGATTGTTTGAAGAACTGAAAATCTTCCAAATACTATATATTAACATTTGAGATTTATTATTATAATTTTTTTTTCTTAAAAAAAAACTAAAAACTTAAAGGAAATGATGAAACCATAAGAGAACTGGTTCACCAATTAATTCACTTACCATGTATCAAATTTACATAAAACAACTTAAAATGACTAGAGGATTAATATTAAAGAGAAATCAAATCCTAAAAATCATTACCATTTTAATTTAAGTAGATAACATTTAAATCAAGAAAAAAAATACCATACCAGTACTTATCCACCACCAAAGCATAAAAAAAGACATGTTGAACAACACATTTGAAAAATGCATAATTTTAATCTTTTCAAAAAAGACAAGAAAAAAAATGGATTGAAAATGATTCAACTTGGTTGAAAAGAGGGGTAATTTATAATGGTTTCCAGTTCATGATGATAAGCACACAAATGATGTTACCCTCAATTACCACATTAAGATATTTGGTTGTGCTTATAATAAGACGCATCGAATTTGTCTTTTGCTTTTGCCATTTTGTATGGTGAGCACCGCAAAAATTGACAATTTTTTTTTCTTTTTTTCTGAAGCCCGGCTGGGCGGTTGCCCCATGAAGGGGAGATAGAAGTGCCTCACAAGAGGATGAGAGAACCCTAGAAAGTGAAATTAAAGTATGCCTCATGTATGAGGAGGGTATCGAACCCACGACCTTATGGTCGTACGCAGGCCATAGCCTCACTGGGCTATGGACCTTGTGATAAATTGTGACAATTAGAGCAATTCTTTATTCAAATTGAATGTCATTTTTTTTGTAAAATGAATATGAAAGTAAACACTTAATTTAAAAAATACAGTGTATTATTTAAAGTGAAATGTCGTGACACCAAGTCACTGCATTATACTTTTATTAGTTCCTACTTTATTATACCACAACTTCTTTGGAACCGTTAGTGTTTAGGATCTTCTGATTATGAATCAAATATTTAACTGTTAAATTATTGCATCATAAGTTGGATAAAGAGCATGAGTTTTAATTTTCAAATTTCTTCCACATTTGACCGAATTAACCTTCTCCATTACCACACACATGATTGATTATCACTTTTTATAGTCAAACTTGAAGCAAAGCAGCAGTTTTTCACCATCAAAAGAGAAAATACGTGTTGAACTACATGCTTGAAATCCATTTTTATATTTCCTAACAGACTGGGAAAAAATGGTCTGAAAATTATTCAATTTGGTTGAAAACAGTGGTGAATCCCTTGGGGGCATAACCCCATTTGGGTGAATCTATCGCTATTATGACAATTCTTGGGTTGTTGATAAACAGGTAACTCTAATGAAGTTTCTTAAAACACGATTTAATTTCTTTACTTAACCATTTATTTTTTTTATTTTTTTTATTATTTAAAACAGTGATGGCTTTGGTACTTATAATAATGGTTGCCAGTTCATGATGATAAGCATGACCTCATTAAGATATTTGGTTGTGCTTATAATTTAGACATATCAAAATTTTCTTTTTCTTTTGCTCTTTTTATTTTATTTATTTATTTTTTTTTGTGTATATGATAAGCACTTTGTAAAAAAATGGTGAGTCGTGGTTGAATTGGATACGAGCATTTGATTTTTAAATTTTAAGTTTCATCACTTGGTAAGAAAAAAAAAGTGATGTGCTGGGACCCACTCGCCATGTGACGGAGTCAGAATTTAAGTTTAGGAAACTGAATTAAAATTCGCTCACGGTATAAAATGATATATTTGAGGTAGTTGATAATTTTTTATTAAAATATATAAATTTAAACCATACTTATCTTAAAAAAGTGACAGAAACTAAGTAACAAATTTGATTAAATTTTTTTAAAAAAATGAAGGAAACCTGCCTAGGTTACAGAGGTATTAAGGATCCTGCTTCAAAATAACATATGAGAAAGTTGTAAAAATATTTGGTTGATTCAACGTAAGTATATTTTTAGAGAAATATTTATGTATTTCGAGGCATATTATATATTTTGAGGTTTTTATATACAATTCTATAAATATTCTTTTCGTCCGAATTAACTCTCATTTTATGATACAAAAGTTAAGGGGAGAATTTGAATTTGAATGAGTTTACAAACTTATCATTCTCAATTAAAAAAATTAGTCTGTTAATAAAATGAGACTACTAGTGGAAGTTCAAATGAAAATTATTTATATTTTAGAAATTGAGACATTCAATTTTCTACATCAAAAAATAAAAATTGTACGTTCACATCCGAATAGAGTGAGTAATATATAATATTGTAAATAAATATTTAATTTGGGATGGAAGAATTACTTAATTAAATATACATTTTTATCATAAAAAACCGTAAGTATTTGAGCGCCAATGACTGTGATCTTGTTTAGACTTCAAAGCTTGATGCATACTATCTTGTACTTGAGGATTGACTTGTTGTATACTGCTTTGTGGCCGAGAGTTACATATCTTCAAAATAAAAAAATAAAAAATACTAACATTTTTCCAGTTTTGTTTTTTTACTAAATAAGAAATTATCCATTAATCATAAAATAGCTGAAGGCATTACAATCAAAAGATAAAAAGAAAATAAAAGTAATACAATAGTGGAGACCACATGATAATAGATAAAAGTCCACACCCCGGACTAAGTAAACACTCTAAAAAGTAGAAAAAATAAATACATAATAAAAAATTTCGCAACATCTTCTCCAAAATCCTTGAACATCAGTAGCAAGCTCAGTTCCAACACTTTTCTTGGAAATCAACAATCTACGAGAACATGTGCGTATCAACATTTTTCCAGTTTTTTTTTTTTTTTTTTTTTTGCTGAATAAATTTTGTTTCCATTAATCACAAATAGCCGAAGCCATTACAATCAAAGGAAAATCTGAAAATACAGAAAGTAAAAGTTATACAATGATTTCAAAATCACGATAATGATGACAAAAGATACACCCAGGAAACTTGGATGGTTAGGAAAACAACTAAAAAAACTAGCCAACTAAACAAATACATAATCTTCTCCTTCAAAGCATCTTCATCGCAATCCTTGATCCACAGGGGACAGGGAGAATATCACTTTCCACATCTTCCTTAGGGGTCGACAATTTATAGGGGACCATAGGGCGTATCAACCGTCCCTACAAATTGCCTCGGGAACATGTAAAAAGTTGATAAAGGGCCCAGATCTAGTCCGGGTTGAACAAATCCTCCTAGAAAAATAGAAAAAAAATCTAGATCTGTGAAGATCTGAGACTCATCTAACCGCTGTGTCTTGAATCTTGAAGAAAAAAACTCCGAAAAAGGTTTTATATGATTCGTAGTACAAAGTAGAGTAATATAAACGGAACAAAAGGACCAAGACATAAATGAAAATGGCAAAAATTTGAGTTGACGTACAAGCTCTGTATTATACATACCTACATTTATATATAATGTATAATACACACTTCATTCTGATTTTCTTTTCTTAATCCAAACATAGTTCAATTACATGAGTGTGGTTATTGAGTTCTTCCTAAACAATCTTAGATTTGAATTTTTTTGCCGCGACTTAATTTAATTAGTTTTTTTGGGTAAATAGATTTGTATTTGAAGGATCGAAACATAAGAAGCGGAAGTGAGATTTGAACTCAAAATTTATATATCTTGAAGCCTCATCTTTGATAATTAGATAAGGCATGGTAAATAACTTAATTTAATGTGTAATATGACAATATCAAGTTTAATCTTAATGATATTGAACACTTCTAGTTTCTAATTTTTGTGCTGGAGAGTTGGAATTTGATTTCTTGACCTCTTATAATTATAATATGTAATGTACCAAGTTTTTTGACAAAATTAGTTAGCTTGCTCATAAAGGATGCTAACGTAAGAAATTAAGCTAATACCAAAGGTGAATTTGGATTGAGTCTGTTTTGAATTTGAGATTCAAATTGAGACTTACACTCTCTTTGTATATGAATGAATCCAAAAATAATTAACCTGTGTGAAAGTAGTTTGGTAACATTTAAGAAAGATCTCAAATTTAAATTATTTAGATGGAGAAATGCGATTCACCAGTTAAATTTTAGATATTAAGAAAAAAAATGAAATTAAGCCAATAAACAAACAAGAGGTAGTAGATTAAGAATGCATGCAAAAGTAGGATAAGTTGGCATCAACTTTTGCCAGTCCATATGAAAATTCGTCATGGATTTGTGCTTAATTTTAGGGGCAAAAAATAAATTAATGAAGGGAATGTCAAAACCTAGGAGACTATTATATACTATAAGGTTGTGAGAATAATCTTAAGTTTCTTTAAAGAAACTAATATAATAAAATTTATATTCTTAAATTATAAGTTATGAACTCGATCATTGAATTCTGTTACTCTTTCTTTTTTGTTTTCTTTTTTTTTAAATGAGTATTACTTTTTCTATTTTACAATATATATACTAGCCTCATCACCCGTGCTATGCACGAAAACATAATGTTTAATGAAAAAAAAAAAGGTCAAAGTAATATTGTAATTCAAAACATGTCAATGAAAATATATTATGAAAATAAAAAAATTCTCCATTAGAATAAAAAAAAATGAACATTGCATAAGTCTGAGCTAAATCGAACTTGACTATAAGCTCAATCGGAATTCAGAGGACCCAGTTATCTGAATTACCCGTTATTTGTTAAAACTTTAACTATTTATATTTATATAAATAAAAAATATAAGAAGCAAATAAGCGGGACTTCTTAATTTGATGAGCTCAAATGTCATTTCGATTTTGTAACTCAAAACATGTCAAAGTACCATCTTTTATAGTATTGTCAAATTCAAAAAACAATGTAACTTTTCGATGTGGGATACTCTTATAAGCCAATTAAGAGTTTACAACCAAAATAAAATTTAAATTAGCATTCCATTAAAAGAATTAAAGAAAACAGTTGTCAAATACTTGCCAGAGTAGTTGGCAATGCAGCGCAGCATCCGACCTGCAGGTCGGGGATCGAATCCCCCCTCTCCCGATTTGAATAAAATAGTTTAACATTTTTACCCCAATAAAAGTTGATATTTAATTTTTATTAAGATAAGTTAATTTTCAATTAATTTAATTAATCTAAATATTCTCTACCAATAAAAATTAGTAAATTTTATGTTCTTTATTATTCGTATTGCATTTAATTTTAATGTCATTTTCTATTTGATGTTTATATGTTCTTTTTCGTAAATTGGTTGCACGAAATATGAGATCCGAAATCCCTTCTAAAGTTTGGATTCGATATCTTAAATGAAAATATATTATGAAAATAAAAAATTCTCCATTAGGATAAAAAAAAATGATCATTGCATAAGTCTGAGCTAAATCGAACTTGATTATAAGCTCAATCGGAATTCAGAGGACCCGGTCATCTGAATTACCCATTATTTGTTAAAACTTTAACTATTTATATTTATATAAATAAAAAATATAAGAAGCAAATAAGCGGGCTTCCTTAATTTGATGGGCTAAAATGTCAGCCCAATTTTGTAACTCAAAACATGTCAAAGTACCATTTTTTATAGTATTGTCAAACTCAAAAAACAATGTAACTTTTCGATGTGGGATACTCTTATAAGCCAATTAAGAGTTTACAACCAAAATAAAATTTAAATTAGTATTCCATTAAAAGAATTAAAGAAAATAGTTGTCAAATATTTGCCAGAGTAGTTGGCAATGCAGCGCAGCATTCAACCTGCAGGTCGGGGTATCGAATCCCCCTTCTCCCGTTTTGAATAAAATAGTTTAACATTTTTGCACCAATAAAAGTTGATATTTAATTTTTATTAAGATAAGTTATTTTTCAATTAATTTAATTAACCTAAATATTCTCAACCAATTAAAAATTAGTAAATTAATTAAAAAAGTGAAAATCTAAGAAAAAAGATGGAAGAAATATATAGATACAAATATATGTATCTATAACATGCTCTGTAATATATATATACTAGCAAATGACCCGTGCTATGCACGGAAATACTGAATTTCAAATTATTAATTGTTTGAACAATTGTATTTAAAACAACAACTTGTTAACTTTAAATTTTCAGAAAACAAATAAGAAAATTCAACATAATTAGGTAATATGACTTTTATTGAGTAACTCACAAATGTAAGGGTTAACACCAGAACAATTCTTGGATCGAATAATATATAATCAAAAGAATTAAAAATAGTCTTATACTATTTCAATTAATGTTCCGTCCAATATTTTGATCCAATAATCACTACACTGCTACTATTAAATGTTAATCACCCAATCTTTTTAGAAAATATGAAGAAACTACGTATTATAACTTCATTTTTCTTATGGTGCCATCTAATTCATGAAGTTTTCTGCTCAAGTTTTTTCCGTTAAACTTGCATTACTGTAAGATCGATTTTAGTAAATGTTTTTATTCCCTAAAATATAAAATTAGTCTAATAGTATATTAATAAATTATTTAAAGGACATTTATTAATAGTAACGTTTATTGGATAAAAATAAATCAAACATAGATATAAATAATAATTAGACATCAAAAGTCATGAATATAAAAAAGATGAAGAATTGAGTAAATGTTGGAATAAAATATTCTCATAAATTCCTGTAAATTCACAGAAACTTCCCAATAAATTCCAATAATCACTACACTGCTACTATTAAATGTTAATCACCCAATCTTTTTAGAAAATATGAAGAAACTACGTATTGTAACTTCATTTTTCTTATGGTGCCATCTAATTCATGAAGTTTTCTGCTCAAGTTTTTTCCGTTAAACTTGCATTACTGTAATATCGATTTTAGTAAATGTTTTTATTCCCTAAAATATAAAATTAGTCTAATAGTATATTAATAAATTATTTAAAGGACATTTATTAATAGTAACGTTTATTGGATAAAAATAAATCAAACATAGATATAAATAATAATTAGACATCAAAAGTCATGAACATAAAAAGGATGAAGAGTTGAGTAAATGTTGGAATAAAATATTCTCATAAATTCCTGTAAATTCACAGAAACTTCCCAATAAATTCTCTCAAATAAGTTCCTCCTAAACTTCATAAATTTTTGGAAAAACAATGTTGGGAATGGCTAAAAATCTTAATCTTTAAAACCAAAATAACAAATCAAGTCTAAATCAAGTTTTTGCATAAGACTTATAGGACATATGTAAATCAATACATATAACAGAAAAGGTTACCAAGAATTAGGATTCTTTGTATCCTGCAATCAAATAAATTGAAACATTTAAAAAAAAATCAAAAAATCAAAATTAAAAGTGGCTAGTAAAGATCAATAGATTTAGCTATCATAAATCAATGCAAAAAAAAGAAAAAATTCTACTAATAATATAAAAGAAATTTAGCAAAATTACACAAGGGCCATAAGCAATATGATGATACATAGTTATCAGAAACTCAAATATTATTTAGGCTATATACTTTAACAAATACAATATTGCTTATGTCCGAAATTTAATGTTTCACTTTGACTTAAGATGAAAATTAATAAAAGTATTTTACTTTTAATAAAGTTTCCTTATTGGGAAGTTTCTGTGAATTTACAGGAATTTATGAGAATATTTTATTCCAACATTTACTCAACTCTTCATCCTTTTTATATTCATGACTTTTGATGTCTAATTATTATTTATATCTATGTTTGATTTATTTTATCCAATAAACGTTACTATTAATAAATGTCCTTTAAATAATTTATTAATATACTATTAGACTAATTTTTTATTTTAGGGAATAAAAACATTTACTAAAATCGATCTTACAGTAATGCAAGTTTAACGGAGAAAACTTGAGCAGAAAACTTCATGAATTAGATGGCACCATAAGAAAAATGAAGTTGCAATACGTAGTTTCTTCATATTTTCTAAAAAGATTGGGTGATTAACATTTAATAGTAGCAGTGTAGTGATTATTGGATCAAAATATTGGACGGAACATTAATTGAAATAGTATAAGACTATTTTTAATTCTTTTGATTATATATTATTCGATCCAAGAATTGTTCTGGTGTTAACCCTTACATTTGTGAGTTACTCAATAAAAGTCATATTACCTAATTATGTTGAATTTTCTTATTTGTTTTCTGAAAATTTAAAGTTAACGAGTTGTTGTTTTAAATACAATTGTACAAACAATTAATAATTTGAAATTAGATATTTCAGCATAGCACAGTCATTTGCTAGTATATATATATATATATATATATATATATATATATATATATATATATATATATATATATATATATATATATACATATATTATTTCTTCAAATTAATATCAATTAGAAGCTCAATTATTTTCTCCTCAATTGTTTTAGACTAACTACCCCCTTGAGATTCGAATTAAATAGGAAAATGAACATTTAAATAGGAATAAATTAGTAGTTAAGAATCATTTTCCATTGTTTCTTGTTTCATGTTGCACGAGCCTGGTTATACTAGCTCGGAGATCTTTTTTGAGTATTTTTTTGCAAAGACATGCAATTGAAACCTTGAATACACTCATAGATTTTCTAAGATTACTAGTTACTTCTATAAAACTATAATATTTGAGGTTAATTAATTTTTTAACGAATAGAAAATTTGAAAATTATTAATGATGTCGAACTCTTGATTAATGATTAGTGACTTCAAACTCTTCAATTAATTAGAGTCACATAATTAAAAGGTTCAAATTGTAATCATAAGTTTGGTTATAAATAATGAAAGACTAAAATTAGTTGATTGTTAGCAAAAGAAACCAAATAAAGGCAAAAGGAACTTTATGTTTTGGGTGAAACGTGAGATTTTTTTTGTAGGGAAAAAACATTCAACCAATTTAATTGTTTCATTTATTTTTTAAATTAGTATCCTTATATTATATCTTTCCGAAATGCAAGTATATTAAATACCTGACTTTTATTATTTTTAATATTTGTATTAGTTCTGAAATATAAATTCTATATAGGGTCTGTTCTCCGTTTCTGTATCTTTTTTAAGTTGTTGAAAAAATACTTTTAAAAAAGCAACCTTTTCTGTATACACGAAGTTGTTCTTATTTGTTGAAATAAGACCACTGAAAGATTTATTAAATCTTTTTCCACAATCCAATCAAGGGAGAAATCAGCAATAAGAATATGTTTTATATGATTATTTTGTATTTAATACATCCTATATTATTATTTTTTAGTTAAAAAAAATAGTTTCAGTATAAGTTATTCTAAAAAAGCACCTCACATGGTGCTTTTCAAAACAGTTTTTAGCTTATTTTAATCTATATATTGTGTTAATAAACAATTGAAAACATGTCAACAGTAGCTTATTTTAAACAAAAAGTTATAATTTGCTGCTTTTAAACTATCAAGAACATGCATATATATAGCTTTCTAACAAACACTAATTTTTTTTCTCATTTTGCATGAATAAAACCTACACTAGATATGCTAATAAGATCTTTTATATGTCAAGTGATTCTTAACTTAGCTAGTCATACATACGAATCCTCAAAATTTGCTCTAGGTAAGTCGTGTTTTCGAGACTCTTTAGAAGCTACTAATGTGTTGGGTTTTGGCCCATATTCACTGGAGTACTAATTAGATATCAATTAGGTTAAGAATTAGTAATTAGGTAAATTACTAATTATGTGGATTTCTAATTGGATACTAATTAGGTTAAGAATTAGTAATTAGGTAAATTACTAATTATGTGAACTCCTAATCCATTTAGCAAAATGTTTACTACTCCTATATATATGTGCATCTTATATGGTTTGGAGTAGTAAGGCGAGGAGAGCTAATGGATTGGAGCAATCTCCATTGTATTCTTGTTTCTCCATTATAATGAGAGTATGAGCTCGCCTTACCCGTGGATGTAGGTCAGTTGACCGAACCACGTAAATCATTTTGTCTCTTTATTGCTTTGCTGTTGATATTTGCTTGTGTGCTAGAATTGGGAGGGGATTAATTTCCCAACAACTGGTATCAGAGCGAGGTTCATAACAGAAGAGGAGTTGTTTTGGTTCATCAGTTTCTCCAAAGATTGGAGGAGAGTGTTGGATACAATCGAAAGAATTCTTTCGATTGGTTAAGCCAAGGTGGGAACACAGCGCTGCTACACCAGAATTTGGCGTTACTCTCCAGTTAAAGATCGACCAATTGTCAACTCAGAGTTCTGTGCAATTCTAGCCATCGTCACCAGAAACCGTTAACACAGGTGGAAAGATTTTTATGTATGTCCTCCAAAGATGGAAGAGATCCGTCAGAGATGGTAGTAGAAACCCGTCAGAGATGGAAGAGAGATCCATTGGGGGTGGAGCACACTTGCCGATAGAGGTTTTGGCAGAGAAGAGGTGTTGCTGAAAGAGATAAAAATCTAGTGTGGTTGGTGTACAAGTCAAGCAAATAAGAAGGATTAAATCTAGATGGTTGAATTGGAAGGGTGGAGGATTGATCCGGTACGTTTCGGGTGCATGGACCCAGAGGTGCATCGAGTGTCCTAAACCAGAGTGGGTTTGGTGAACTTTGAACGTTGAGCTGTTTGTTCCGTTATTGGTGTTGCCGTGTCTAACCGTTGATCAAAGTTGACTAAACTCATCTTAGTCAAATTCCCCTTAATTCAACGTGCTGATTTGAAGGTTCAAGTGCAGAGCAGTGGATTTGTGCATGGGGCATATGACACGTGGGGCATTTGGGACGCGGAGCGTACTAGCTGGAGATTGGGTGAATACGTGCCAGGGTGGAGATTGTTGGGTTTTGGCCCATATTCACTGGAGTACTAATTAGATATCAATTAGGTTAAGAATTAGTAATTAGGTAAATTACTAATTATGTGGATTTCTAATTGGATACTAATTAGGTTAAGAATTAGTAATTAGGTAAATTACTAATTATGTGAACTCCTAATCCATTTAGCAAAAGGTTTACTACTCCTATATATATGTGCATCTTATATGGTTTGGAGTAGTAAGGCGAGGAGAGCTAATGGATTGGAGGAATCTCCATTGTATTCTTGTTTCTCCATTATAATGAGAGTATGAAAGTCGCTTCTACCCAGTGGATGTAGGGTCGATTGACCGAACCACGTAAATCATTTTGTCTCTTTATTGCTTTGCTGTTGATATTTGCTTGTGTGCTAGAATTGGGAGGGGATTAATTTCCCAACATAATGTTGCTGATTTCTAAAATTTTATGCTAGCAAATCACAATGTTTATTAAATCTCAATCGAATTAGTTTTAAAAAAAAAAACAATATTTTGTATGATATGACTGTTTTAGAATCCTCGTGAACTAATAACTATAGTGGGGTTTATGGCACATAAAACAGCTAGTTCATAGTGACCTTTATTTTGTCTTGGAATTTTCCTTTAGACTCCCATTGCATACAAGTTGGGAAAGAGTCGGACGGCTAGAAACTATAGGACTAGGACTCCATATATGACCGGTAATCAATATTATATAATATTGATCTTTCTAGAATAGAATTATAAACAGAATTTCATAGCCATCTTATAAATTAGAGTTAAACTTTGATTTTCATTTTTTTTTTATTTTTTATTTAGCCCATGTAGGGTGGATAGAAGCCTGGTGAAGCAGTGCCCCTATGAGGGGAGTAGAAATGCCTCTCACAGGAGGAGAATTAGAAGCCCAGCTAGCGGGTGCCCCATGAAGGGGAGTAGAAGACTCACACAAGGGAACCTAAGAAATGTCAATTAAATCATTCCTCTTGTGTGAGGGGGTAGAAGCCCGGCTGAGCAGGTGCCCCATGAAGGGGAGTAGAAGTGCCTCTCATAGGAGGAGAACTAGAAGTCCGGCTAGCGGGTGCCCCATGAAGGGGAGTAGAAGACCCACACAAGAAAACCCAAGAAATGACAATTAAATCATTCCCCTTGTGTGAGGGGTATCGAACCAGGCCATAGCCCCACTCGGCTATGGACCTTATGAGACCTTATGATTTATAAATTAGAGTTTGATTACTCATTAATTAACTACTTAATGAGATTAAAAAAATAAAAAACTACTTAATGGATACTCCATCCACCATAATTCATGCCAAGAAAACTTAGGATCCACAGCCAATCACAACACAATAAAAAAACAAATAAAAAAATAAACTTTAATTTTTTTAATTATGTTTTAATTCGCAACCACTATCGAAGGTGTGCAGACTTATATATCATAGGATATATTTTAACACTGGTATAACATTACATCTATATTGCTAACTAAGACATCTCTTGCTAAAATCTCATATATACACGCGATATCGATGTATGCATCATCTTGTTAGTTGGTACTAATATAATCCTCTAGTACTCTATTATTCTACTAGAATATAGTTAAAAATATAATAGAAATTAATGCACCTTATAATTCCTTCTTTTTTAACTTTTACAAAATACAAAGTATATATATATATATATATATATATATATATATATATATATATATATATATATATATATATATATATATATATAGAGTAATACTCCTTAAAAAAAAGAGTAATACTTTTAGAATTCAATGATCGAGTTCGTAACTTATAATTTAAGAATATAAATCACAGTCACGCAGCGCAGTTTAACGCTGGCTCCAATGCGAGATGAGGTGTAATTCTGCAAGTGCGAAATTTTACTCGTCTGTTGAATTAAAATTTTGAAGGTTAAGATTGATTTAAAATAAACATCGGTTCTGAACTTCATAACACCTGTTATGTTTTTACCGCGCGCAACACCTATTTTGAACCTGAGAACATCAATCATAAGTCTCAGAACACATGTTATGAAATGTTTCATATGTACCGAAAAAAAATTATTTCATACCGGCGAAGCTTATATCACGTTTGAAATGAAATTTTGATCGGTTGCATGTATTACAAAATAAAGAAAAAATAGTAGATGACCTAGAGAGCTTTTTGTCAAATGTGTCACATCAATACAGCTAATTATCACAACCTTGAATCTTTATACAAAATGAACATATATTTCTGTATCCAACCCTTTCACGCTTCTATTATTATTATTATTATTATTATTATTATTATTATTATATATTTTTCATAAATATTTTCTTCCAACACATTACTTTGCCACCGTTTATTTTGTTTCCCCCGTCTTCACTTACGTAACCTCATTCTCAATCCCTTAGACAATCTGTCTCTATATATATCAGCTCATTTCTCCCTGCTTTTCATATGCTACTTATCTTCTTCTTCTTTATAAACTACAAAAACTAGTCCCCAGAAATCCCTCCTCTTACTGAAGCGAACTCTGGTCATCAATTGCATATTCATATATTTTTCCTAAAATATGGGGATATTTTCTTGCTTCAATATCGAAAACAGGGTTAGTTGATTATATAATGCTTTCATTTCTACTTAATTTATTTTGCCACCTTTCTTCTTTTTCGATTTCTATATTTAATCCTAGTTTGTGTATGGCACCACCTTTCGTATACATGTAAATTTACTCAGATATTTATAATAGTATTGGATAAGTGCGACAAAAATGATATGCAATATGATTAACTAGTACTAATTAAATTTTGTTACGCGCGTAATAACCTTGTCGTATATATGATTCTGGAATAATATTGATATGCATGGCTAATCTGTCACAGTTTATAATATGAGTTAGTCATGTTATATATGTATATGGTTTTCAATTATGATTTGAGAGTGATATTGGCTTTGCCGTGTATGAAATATTTGATTCATGGACCACACGGCTGCTATAGGCCACCACTTCCTCTAGTGACATGCATGCATGCCTCAAGTAATTACTGTAATAATTAGCAAAATGCTCCTATCACAAATGATTAATTCCAGTGGCAGCTATGAGGGTGTGCGAGGTGAGTGACCGCACAGGGCGTCCAAAAATCCGGGGCCCCAATTTTTTTTGTTTTGTTTATATATATACTTAGTAAAAAATCCGGGGCCTCAAAATTATTATTTTTTGTATATGTATACTTAGAAAAAAATCCGGGGCCCCAATTATTTATTTATTTATATATATACTTAGCAAAAAATCCGAGGCCCCATTTTTTTTTGTTTATATATATATATGTATATATATCTTAGCTTTCAAAATTTGAAGTCTAATTTTTTTTTCGCATGAGCGCTCTGATATGTTTGAGCCGCCCCTGATTAATTCATTTCTTAAACTTATATTTTAGTCCTAGCGAGGGGGATTGTGAGATCGGTTGGTTGGGTTCAATCATTTTTTTTAAACAGATATTTCTTCCACCCAAAAAAAAAAAAGAAAAAAAAAAGAAAAGGAAAGAAGGTATTTCGCTTTTTTTTCTTTTTCTTTTTTTGAGTTACTTAAACAAACGGAGTACTTCATAATTTTGAAAAAGCACTCATCGTAGTTCATTTTTATACTATTATGATTATCGATTAAAAAACAGTTATAATTAAATTGTTGTTTTATATTGATCTCCAATTCCATTGATCATATTAAGCATTAAATTGTATATCTCAACCAATCACCACACATATTGCTGCTAGTTAGCATATTATTAGATCCTTTTAAAAAAAAAGAAAAACTAGAAGAGTCCACCAAAATTATTTGCTTTATTTTGACTAATTAATTTACCTTTCAAATCCAAGTTTTAGAAAATTAACTATTTCCAACTCTTTTCTTTATTTATTTATTTATTTTTTTTGTTATACTTCTGGCTTATTTGTGTATTTTCATCATGATCAAAAGGACAAGAGGAGAGTAAATCCCAACGTAGAATGCACCCTTGATGGTACGGTTGATAAACATGGCCAACCTGCAACCCGTGAGAAAACTGGGAATTGGTTTGCTGGCAATCTTTTACTGTGTAAGTTATATTATTATTATTATTATTATTATTATTTACTACTATATACGTTCATTTATAATTCGTTCATTTATAATTCGTCCTGATATATAAGTTTTAGATTAGTCCCTGAATATTTATAGATTATCAATTAATGGTAATTTTTAAATGATCCCATCTAATTTTGAATGGAAAAAATTTCAGTGAACCAAGGCCTAGCAACACTGGCATTCTTCGGAGTCGGGGTGAACTTGGTATTGTTTCTAACGAGAGTGATGGGTCAAGACAATGCAGAGGCAGCTAACAGCGTTAGCAAATGGACAGGGACGGTCTATGTCTTCTCCCTCCTCGGAGCTTTCCTTAGTGATTCCTACTTGGGACGTTTCAAGACCTGTGCTGTTTTTCAAGCCATCTTTGTCTTTGTAAGTTTTATTATTCTCTCCCATTACAATTCGTCATATATAGGGACGAAGCTAGAATTTGTAGGGTGAGGTGGCGAAAAACTGTAATTGTGTGCCGAACTACATATAAAAACTGCAAAAAAAATATTGGGGGTGAATTTGATCAAATATTCCGAACTATCATATAAAATTTACTATATCTTAGGTTTTTAAAAAATTTCGGAGGGGAGACTACCCCTCCTGGCCCCTTGTCTTCGTCCCTGGTCATACATCTCGCCCCGGCATTACAATTCATAGTTCTATCATCACATAAACTCAATTAATTAGTATTTATCCTCGTTATGTTAAAGTAGATAGTTCAAATTGACATTAGATGCTTACATCCAGGGTCAAATTAAGGGGCCGATGGTGGTTGTCCCCTAAGAATTTAAAAAAGATAATTTTTACTAAAAAATTCTTCAAAAATATAACTTTCACCCTCAACAATTATTTAAAAATATCTGACCACGTGATTCAGTCGATATTCTCCGTTTAGCAGACAGAATAGTCCGTCGTTATTTAACTGTTTTCTTGTAATGACAGAATTCCTGTTTTTCTCAAGATTGAAAGAGTACTAATCACCCAAATGATGCAAAACTTTGTTATGTTACAGGGCTTGATAGGATTATCAATATCATCAAACATTTTCTTAGTCGAGCCTAATGGCTGTGGAGATGAACAAATACCTTGCGGTTCCCACACCACTCTCCAAGTTGCCCTTTTCTACATGTCTGTATACTTGATCGCACTAGGCTATGGCGGCTATCAACCTAACATTGCAACCTTTGGAGCAGACCAATTCGACGAGGATCATCCTAAAGAAAGTCACTCAAAAGTGTCTTTCTTTAGCTACTTTTATCTGGCTTTGAATCTTGGATCATTAATTTCCAACACAATTCTTGGATATTTTGAAGATCAAGGAAAGTGGGCTATAGGTTTCTGGGCATCTGCTGGCTCTGCTATTGCTGGTTTAATCTTGTTTCTTATTGGAACTCCTAAATATAGGCACTTTTTACCTACTGGTAATCCTCTTGCAAGATTTTGCCAAGTTATGGTCTCTGCTACAAGAAAATGGAAGACTGAAATCCCTTCAAATGGGGATGAATTGTATGAAGTAGATGGAAAACAACTTGCTGACAATGGTGGTAGAAAAATACTCCACACTGAAGGATTCAGGTACATTTTTAACATTTTATTTTCCTTTATTCCGCAATCAGTATACATGTTCGTTCTACATGCACAACTAATAGGTCTATCAGGGGCGGTTTCAACAATTTTGCGTTGCGAGATGAGCTGGATAGGAATATATGGAAAAGATTTTAATAATATTTTGAAACAAAACTTAGTATTTTAAAAGATGTTTTTGGAAGAAAAAAAAAGTGTTTTTAATGGTAAAATGGTCATTTTCAGAATCTTAGTAGCAGACATCGCCTCCTTTACTATTGCAGTTGCTTTAAAAGTTAGATTCCCTACATAAGAAAAATTAGGAGGTAGACATGTACTAACAGTTATGATTCTACTTCTTTCTCATATAATATTCTCACACCCCTGCATGTAAATATAGGGAAAGGCATAATACACTCGTAATGAAAAGAGAATTATGTGAGAGAAGTTGGTAATATAAGACTAATGGAACCATCTTCCACTTACCCCTCACAGAGATAGCTTCAAACAAAGTTTTATTCATATATTTTATAGCTGAAAGCAGGGACGAAGTTAGAAATTTGGTTGTTGGGGGCGAAAACTGCAACAGTATGCCGAAATACATATAAAACTGCAAAAAAGATGTTGAGGGCCGAATTTGATAAAATATTTCGAAACTACATATAAAATTTACTATATCTAGTAGTATTTTTAGAAATTTCGGTGTCTTCGTCCCCGGCTGAAAGAACAATTTTTTTATTTTTTTTGCCAAGTTACATTGATTTGCTTTAAGAGTTTAAATTGTGCATAGTAGCTAATAAAAATTTCATGTTCTTCACATCCAGATTCTTAGACAGAGCGGCTGTAATAACAACAGAGACTGAAGAAGAGAATCATTATAATAGATGGAGACTTTGCACAATAACTCAAGTAGAAGAAGTGAAATGTATTCTGAGACTACTTCCAATATGGTTATGCACAATTCTTTACTCAGTTGTCTTTACTCAAATGGCTTCACTTTTCGTAGAACAAGGAGCCGCCATGAAAACTACAATTTCGGATTTCCACATTCCTGCAGCAAGCATGTCCATTTTCGACATTCTTAGTGTTGCATCATTCATTTTTATCTACAGAAGAGTTCTTGATCCCCTTATTGCCAAGCTAAGAAAATCAGGATTAACCGAGCTTCAAAGAATGGGAATCGGTTTAATCATATCAATCATGGCAATGGTAGCAGCAGGAATCGTCGAACATTTCAGGCTAAAATACGCGAAAAGAGATTGTTTACAGTGTGACAATTCCAGTACTTTAAGCATATTTTGGCAAGTCCCTCAATACGTATTGATCGGTGCATCAGAAGTATTTATGTACGTAGGACAACTCGAATTCTTCAATAGTCAAGCCCCGGATGGACTAAAGAGTTTTGGGAGTGCCTTATGTATGACATCGATATCACTAGGAAACTACGTTAGTAGTTTACTAGTGATCATAGTCATGAAAGTCTCGACTTCTGATAAAATGCCCGGATGGATTCCGAGTAATCTCAACGAGGGTCATCTTGATAGATTTTACTTTCTTTTGGCTGCATTAACGACTGCTGATTTCTTCCTCTACATGATATGTGCAAAGTGGTACAAGTATATTAGATTCGAAGGAAGAAGTTTTCAGATTAAAGACCATAATCAAATAGCCGACACAAGGGTGTAGCTTCATTCATATGTTCGATGATCAAATAGCCGACACAAGAGTGTAACTTCATTCATCTGTTCATTGATAATTGCGATTGTAAATTTCTATCAAATCTTCAGTTTGTTTTAACGAATAAGATAACATATGCAAATACGTGCAAGTATTTATTGCAAATTGCAATGAAAGCAGGAGATGGAATTATTGGTTCTCTAGGCTGAGCAACAAAATGTAATTTGCAGTACTGAGTTATTCATAAATTTCATTAATTTTCTATTGAAAGATGTAAGATTGTAAAATCGAGTAGTATTGGCTGCTCCATGTTGCTTACTTGTTACTAATATAGCTTCATTGCATTCTTTTTTCATTTTTCGTTTATTGTAATATATTAGTAATATATTTGGAATTAAAAGAGAAAAATTGTGTCAGATAAACATATATTAGTTGGTAGCAGATATTGGATAACTCTTTTCTCAAATTTCTTTATAAGAGTGAGATTAAAAATGATCAATTGAAATTATAAATATATCAGCTCTAGAATTAACTTGATAAAATATGGGTAATTTTTATAGTATATCATTTTTAATATAAGTTTCGGTTTTAACATGCCTTCTATTCTATCAACAATAATATAAACTTAAAATAGAAGAAAAAACTGTTAGTGTAAAATTTTCTATTTTAGCAAACTAAAAAAACGAAGAGGAAGGAAAGGGGAGGCGTATACAGACAAACCACCTCCGAGAAGAGACTGAAATGGCGGTGCGGCAGAGAGCGGTGGCGACGCTGCCAACGTTGATGCGAGCTCTGAAAAAGGAATCTTTCAAACCTAATAGTATGGCGCTCACTGGACAACGTTTGCCTTCGCTTAGACGAGCTTTTTCTCTCTACGATCAAATTAATCTCATCGATAATGTTCCTGAAGATCAATTACGCTTCCAACAGTAATTCTATTTACGATTTTTCGTTTATTGTAATTTTATACTAGTTTCGTTGTTTAAAATCTCTTTGATTTGGTCATAATTATTTGCGGTTCATATCTCTGTGGTTAGTAATTGTTTTTACTGATTTTTTTTTCATTTTTCCGTATTTTGTAAATTCAATTATTTAGTTTAATTGTTTATCTTCTCTTTGATTAGCTCATAATTCTTAGCCATGCATAGCTCTCCGATCAGTTTGCCCTACCTATTCTTAGATTATTATTGTTGCATTTGCTTGAGCCTTGCTATGATTGAATTTGTTTCTATATACATCCTTATGATTTTTTTTTGTTTTTTTTTAAAATTGAGCTGGAAATGAGGAATTTTTATAGCATAAAAATAGTATATGACTGTGCATTAAGTTCTATAATAGTAGAGTTGCAGCATAATTCTTATTTTTTTCGTAGCTCTTTGTTAGCTCTAAGCCTCTAAGATTATTATTATTATTATTGCATTTGTTTGAGGCTTGCTATGGGGTTGAACCTGTTTCTACATACATCGTTTTTTCCTTTTTTTTTAAATATATAAATTTGTAGTTGGAATGAGGAATTTTTATTGCATAAGAATATTGATTATGCATTAAGTTCTATAATAGTGGTTTTGACTTTTGAGGCATAAATCTCGCTTTTCCTGCGATCATGAGTGAAATGTTACAGTTCTCTGCAGGTTTGCACTTTTAGTGAATTACTGGATTTTTTAAGATATTCGAATTCTTCAAGAAAGTTGGAGTCATTTAATTGTGATTTAAACTGTAGGATGGATCTGATAGACTACTGTTCACTTTTGTTGAATAATTATTGTGTATTTTAGGGTCACCGACAGTGGATTCACCGTGAATAGTGCTCAGTATGAAGGTAGCTTAATCTGTGTGGGAAATTTACTAATGTCTTGGAGTCCCAAGAAATTTTCAGAGGTCAATGCTGAAAGGTAATTAATCCACTATGTGGACATCATTGTTTTGCTGTCTTTAAATGTTATACAGAAAAGGGTGGAAAATAGTTGGTCTTTAGTCAACTTTTCAAAAAATTACAGTTGAATAATAGCTTATGTCTTATGAGCTCACGCTCACCTTTCATTCAAGTTTATTTGTTTGTTTGGAGGAATTGGGCCAGTTCTTGCATTGGTTCACTTCTCAGAGCTATTAACTAATTGTTGGTTCTTTCCCAATGGCGCATGATGTGGCTTATAGCTTCGATGATTGTTTTTCGGGTCATTTTAGTGGTTTATTCCATTAAAGATTTAATTTGTGGGCTATCATGTTCTCCTATATCTCTTGAATATTAAACATCTCAATGTCAGAAAATTAGATTTGGTTTGCTGAATTCCATTGTTGGTTGATTGGAGAAATAACCTGTTTAACAAGCATTATTATGTTTCAATGCAGCTTATCGATCTTCAAGGCTGTGCGGCCTATTCCAGGTGAGAAGTTCAAGGATTCTGGAAATCCTTTTCTAATTTACTCAAAAAATAGAATTTTTCAAGAAAACCTCTTTTCTAAGATTTGTTTAGAACTTGTAGTTTTATCCGCCCCCATGCCTGATTTTCAAGTTCTGCTTCCTGAAATTCCCTTATATGTTGCAGCTATGCCATCTGAATTTTCAGGAATCCATATGAAAGTTTTCTTCTTCAAGCTTGGGATAAAATAATTACTTGTCTTATAGTTACTTTCATTATGCCAAGTCATGATTCTTTGTGATCCTTTGGGTTTTTTCAATAGAATGCAAAAAATGATACTTGTTAGCTATCTAGATTTCTTGGCATATTTTTCTCCATCCTGTTGCAGTATTGGAATTAGGTTGGCATCGACTGACTCCTTGGAGTCTTTGAGTTGGTATGTGAAGTATTTCTGGGAACATGTTGAACCACTGAAGAATAGTAGCTGGTTGGTAATCTGGTTTTAGTACAGTTAGACTCTTTATCTTTCTGTCTTTGGGATAAGCCTTTTGTCTCTTTTTTTATGTTAAGGGAAGAAGAAGAAGAAAAAGACTGATAATCCATTTGTTGAGTCTTGTGAGTTAAGCTTCTTCACATCAAATACGAAATTTTGCACGTATGTTTCCTCCCTTACATGGTGTAGTTGTTATTGCTGTAAATCATTGAGGACAACCTCATCGTTGCTCTATTCTCCACTTGTCTCATTAGATACGATCAACTGCTCTTGAATGCAATTCTGGTCAGCTGCTTGTTTCATTAGCAGTGGGGGTGGTCACGGGTTGGGTAATGCGAAACTGTACGGTGCATTGAGCGATTAAGGATACAGTTCTTTCTCTCATCGGTTTTATGCCCTAATCTGTGCATTTACTTTGGAAAATATAGACTCAATAATTGTATATTCAGTGCCTTGTGTGTAACTTTTGTTATTTGGTTTTATTTTTTAGATTCCAATGAATCAAAAGCACCTTGTTGCTATTTGTTTGGTTCTCATGAATGTTCTTGTGTCTGCTCTATCAGAAATCTTAATCCTTGGTTGTGGGAAGCATATCCAACCAGTGAAGCCCGAGCTTCGGCAATTTATTCGTTCAAATGGCATGAAACTGGAAGCAGTGGATACTGTAAGTATGCTAATGGGATTTTCAGCATGTTGTGGCCATTCACCACGAGTATGATGTTTATAATTTGTAATAGTAGAAGCAAAGATGCCAACAAACAGTAATGTCAGATCATTGACGATTTAACAAGGCTTCGATTGAATGTTGTGAATATACACATCTATCTGTTAAGTTTGTGATATTTTCATGCACGTACTGATAAATTCTGGTCTATTCCGATATGCATGTCAGTTGTCTGTGTTTCTTTTAAACTGTTCATTTACTTTGTCTCAAACTTCCCCAATCTTTCAACACTAGACATCAAATTTTGTTGCGAAAAGCATATGAGTCTTATGCAGTCGCTTTCTTGCTTTGGTCTTCTACTGTGATCACTTCTACTTTTCTCGTTCTGCAGAGAAACGCTGCATCAACATACAACATATTGAATGAAGAAGGCAGGATTGTAGCTGCTGCCCTTCTCCCTTTTGGAGTGGAAGACTAGGACCTACATGTACCCATGTTTAATAGGCAAAAACTTCTCCATCACCAAATGAATTTCACCATCCCCTTCTCAAATGCAACTTCTTTGAAATTTAACCACTGTGTCTGTACACCAGTTTTGTTACCTTCCAATTTCCAGATTAATAATGCAATGTAAAGCGTTTAATCGAATCATAACTTTGAACTCGTTTAACCCTAAACTTTGTAAGCTTAGTTGAAGCATAATTTCCATATTGCTTAGCAATGTTGCTTGCTGGATTGGAGTGTTTTATTGAAGAATAAATAGAGGTAGATTTCTTTTACTCTTCATTTTGGTTGGAGAAGATATTGCGGCAGCCAAACACCAGGGATGTGCTCTTTTAAAGCGGGGCAGATCTTCTCATTTGGTTCTATAATAAAAATCTTCTAAAATATATTTTTAGAAATTTTATTGATATATTTGGTTCTATACCATATTTACTTTTACTTATAATATGGTATAAAGAGAAAGAAGAGAGTTTGATTAATGGGGAATAAATTAAATTCTTTAAGGTTATAATAGGAAACAAAAATTGTCTCACCTTTTCTCAATTTTTTTTTGGGTTGAGAATTCGACTCGACTAATCCAGTTGATCAAGATAAACTCTTGATAAAAGTTGCTCTCTCAATGCCTTGGACAAGCTTTCAGGAGCGGAAGTAACTTAGCAAATGTCACAGAAATCCACTCTCTGAATTACTCGAACTCTCAATTTTGCTTTCCAAACTTTGGGGATCGAAAGTGAAACGAGTTTTACTGAAACTTGTTATTAAATTTCTTAATTTATGCTAAAAACATTTCCAAAGTCTTTGCTTTGTTATAGTCTTATAATACAAGAAAGCAATGATTTTGTTTTCTTCCTCTTGTTGTCTTTTGATTTGGATGAACTTTTTCCTTAACAAAATTATAAGAGGTTTTTATACTACAACTGATATTGGGATATCTATCATCTTTGTAACTAACGAAAATGAATCTAATTCATATGAATGGAATTTCAAATTGAAGGATATGGTTCATTGTAGCTGGCTGCTTCCTCATGTACTGTTCTTCAGTATAGTTAGGGCTCATCTACGCGTTTCCTTCTCGCTCATATGAGGGTCAGTTTTGCAACCTTGATAAATTGCTGAAACTCTGAGATCTCTTGGAGTATTCTTTTATTAGTCTTGAGAAGAAAGAATCCTCCCTTTCTAGTAGCTTTCCTGGTGTGTCATACTCCGCTATCCTTCCTGTTGATGTCAAATAATCGATAACTAAGACAAAACAAAACAAATAAATGTGCATATGACATTCTTATTACCATCACTAAGGACCAGTACGAGATCGCTGTCAATGACTGTATGAATTCTGTGAGCTATTGTAACAATAGTTCGATCTTTAAACTCTTGACTGATGATCTTCTGTATCATTCCATCCGTTGCAGAATCAACAGATGCCGTGGCTTCATCAAGAACAAGTATCGTACTTTTCTTTAGCAAGGCTCTTCCGAGACAGAATAACTGCCTTTGTCCAACACTCCAGTTTTCTCCATTTTCAACAACTGCAAGAAACGCGTACGTTGGTAGCATAGAAGAGTAAATGTGAGGGTAGAAAAGGTAAGTATCTGACCTGCAGTTTCTAGCTTCTCTTGCTTCGCACGTACTATATCACCTAATTGACATTTATCAAGAGCCTGATATGGAAAAAGGAAAAACTTATAAATGATAAATAACATGTGAAATACGCGTTCTTTAACTAGACTTTGCTTAGTTGAGAAAAATTTACCTCCCAAATTTCATTATCAGCATGCTGGTCTAACGGATCAAGGTTTCCTCTGACCGTTCCCTCAAACATTGTTGGATCTTGGGGAATAATGCTAAGCCTAGATCTCAAGTCATGAAGGCCTATCTTTGTAATATCTACACCGTCAATTACAATGCTTCCATCTCTGGGCTCTACAATCCTAAAGATGGCTTGAATGAGTGTCGACTTTCCACTTCCCGTCCTTCCAACAACACCAACTTTCTTCTTTCCAGGAAATGTGCATGTAATATTCTTCAAAACAGATGGTAGGTGCTCGGCATAGCGAATCTGCACATAGAACATAGATTATCATTACTAGGTGTTTGGCAGTTCATATATTCCGGGACTTATTTTCGCTCTTTTTGTTCTCAAAATGATGCATTAAATGCTTGCCTGCAGACTTTTAAACTGAATTGTCCCGGTATCAGGCCAGCTCTCTGGTGGTCTGGAATCTTCAATCAAGTTAGGAGCTTCACTGGTAATGTTTGAATACTGAAGAATCCTTTCAACCGATATCATTTTGTTTTCTGCATTGCATATATTCCATATGACTGAGGCTTGCAGAACATTCAAATTGATTCCGTATGTTACTGCTAAACCAGCAATGCCTGCGATCAAAAGGACTTTTTTACATTCTTGCCTTTGGATGATGCATTTCTTATATTTTTTATCATTGTTACTTACTTGGATCGATTATTCCTTCGGGTAGGGTCACTAGCAAAAAGAGAGAGAAGGCGAACACAAAGTTGGATAACTGATTAAGTCTAAAAGAAAGCCATTCCATTGCTGCCACATTATGAAACCAAGGTCTTGAATGGTTATCAATTAGATGCAGGTTCGTGTCCATGAAGCGTCCTTTTTGCTCAAAAGCGCGTATTGTTGCAGCTCCTGAAAGTGATTCTGCAAAGTGATGGAGTATTGGAGCTCTCTGTATCCCTGCTAATCGTGCCAGTTCTCTTGCTGTTGGTATGTAATATCGCTGAAATGTTTTTAATATATAGATGTTAGCTAAAGATCAAGAATTTTTTCTATGAAATTACAAAGATTTAACCGAAATACCTGGTACCAAATGCAAATGGCTGTCACTGGAATGAAGATGACAAACACTTCCCAAGCTACCTGTGACATTACCGCGATAGTACCAAGTAACTGAATAATAGAGAAAGCACACCAACCTAATTTGTTTGCCATCTCCAAGTCTAGAATACTCTGGTCCGTGGATGCCTGTGCACGAAAGATATGTAAAGTTCAAGATTTTGAAGTTTGTAGAGGTTGTTTCGTTACTTTTTTACTCACCCGGTTTAGGATTCTACCAGTTGGGGTTGAGTCGAAGAATGCCATAGGAGCTCGAATAATACTGTTCAGCATATTGCTGAAGAGCTTCTCTGCAGTCTTAAGGCCAGTAATAGCGACAAGTGTGGCTCGGATCAGCACGCAAAGTGAACTTCCAACAGCAAGAAGCATGTAAACAATTAGTATAAAATGCATCTGAACAACTGGCTCAACGTTGCCCGTAGGACAAGCCCATGCCATCCAGTAGTTGCTGGCTATCTGCAGCAGTTGGAATGATGTTTGGGCCATAATGATTATCGGAATAAAAGCACCACGTCTCACGATTCTCAAGTAAGACATGTAAACTTCTTTTCCTATGCTTCCTTGCTCTCTTTCTTCATCCTGCACCAATCTTCCTTCTTTTTCTGTTATTTCAACACTCAGATTGTGCTCGGAATTTTGCTTAGTGTGCGGAAATTCTGCATGTGCATCAGCTTCTTCTTCTTTAAATTCACATTCATCTGTTGCATGATCACTTCTACTTGATGTTTCAACATTTAGAATGGAGTCTAGGGCCTCGTTGTGAGCACCGACTAGAACTTCAAATCCAATATTTTGCTTCAAGAGGTCTTCGAACGTACCAGCTTGTGCTATTCTTCCATTTTGCATCACCTGTTACAACTTATAAGCTAAACACAATATTTACTGTTATTTGAGCCTAACCTTACATTATAGTCGATTTTCAAGTTTGGGACGTACCAAGATTAAGTCTGCTGCTGGAAGAAATTCAACTTGGTGTGTAACATAAAGTATTGTCTTGTCCTTGAGAATCCCCATTAAGCAATCCTGTGAAAATTTCATTTTTCAAACAAAAAGATGTTCATCTAGCACACTTGGTTTCGACACCCCTACCCCGATAATAAAATATAAATAAATAAAATAAATCCAGACACCTGAAAAAGTTGTGACCCTGTATGAGCATCAACAGCACTGAAAGGGTCATCAAGGAGATATATATCAGAATCCTGGTAAACAGCACGAGCGATTTGTATCCTTTGCTTTTGGCCGCCACTCATATTTATCCCTCTTTCTCCTATCTGTGTCATGTCTCCACAAGAGAAAAGTTCGAAATCCTTTGTTAGTGCACACGATTCAATTGTTCTTATATACTTATCGCTGTCATAATCCATGCCGAAGAGAATGTTGTCTCTGATATTTCCAGTCAATATCCAAGCTGATTGAGGGAACATATGCTTTTGTACCACTGATCTTAACGGCCCCTGACTGTTTCGGCATCTCTCCCAGTATGCATGACAGCAGGCTGGACTTGCCAGATCCAACAGTGCCACATATAGCCACCTTCATTCCTCTCATTACGCGCAAATTTATTCCGTTAAGTATTGTACTTCCTGATTCGCCATCCCAGTTGAAACTTCCGCCTTCTATCTCCAATGCATATCCTGTTTCATTCTTTGGATTATATTCAACTGCGTCGTTTTGAATTTCATCTTCCTGTAGGTAAGAAGCCATTCTATCTGCAGAGACCTTTCCCTGTGCAATCACATTCAATAAATCTGGTAGATTGAATATAGGATCTTGGAGCATCCGAAATGTTGCTAATGCTGATAAGACTCGTCCAGCAGTGAGAGGGATTCCCATTAAAACACATCCACCGAAAGTTAAAATAGATATAAATGTCGGTGAACCCCAGAAGATGAAAGTTGTTAATGCCTGCAATCTGAGCGACTTCCATAGCCAATTAAACTCTATTTTCCGCAAACTTTCTAATTTCTGTAGATAATAGCTGTCCCATGCTTGAAGTTTGAGTGTCTTCATATTACGAAGAACTTCCGAAGTGGCTTTCATTCTTTCATCCTTTGCACCCATTATTTTAGTTTGGAATCCCTTCTGAATCCTAGTCAATGGTATGTTGATAGCCATTACTAATAGTGTTGCAGCCAGTGCCACGAGTGATCCCAATCTGAGGCTGTTGTGTAGAACATACACTGCTAAGGAAATCTGAATTGGCAACATCCAAATTATATTCAGATACCAGATGAAGTCGGTTATTCTTTGAACGTCAACACTCATAAGGTTGATTATCTCTCCACTAGTGTGGCTTTGACGTGATTTGCTTGACAAAACGAGGCCTTTCTTATATATGCGAGATATCAGAGAAACTCTTAGCCGTAGGCCTAGCTGACGAGCTCCAAAAATCCACTGCCTCTGAGCTATCGTTTCAACAATTTTCGCACCAAGAAAAGCCAATGCAAGTAGGTAACCACTTCCTAAGCTCCTGAACTTTTTCCGACTTAGATAATCTACGAGGCTGTTAATGAGATAAGGTCCAACATAAGATGATGAAGCACTTATCACAGCAAAAAAGGCGTTAATTGCAGCTTTTCTCCTTGCCAGGATATAAAGCGCCTTGTAGATTGAAGGATACGCAGTTCCATCTCTGTTCCTCACCTGTTCAATGCATTCATCAAAGGAACGCGATAGGAATGCAGCTGAATCCTTGATATCTACATCGGGAACTTCATCTTGATAGAGTGGCTTTTTAATACCGACCTCAAACAATGGATTGAGCCAAGAAAAGGTAACTAGTTGGAGAATTGTAGATTTTCCATATGAACTATCCCTTTTCCCTTCCGAATGCCTCTCATTTTTCTCGTTAAGAAGGGGCGTACTGATGCCATTTGTGACTTCAAAGACTATGCCAATTTTTCCGCGAATTGATATGCCCAAAAGGCAGGCGGATGCAAGAAGACTAAGCATATGAACATAGTCCTGCACTGTGGGGCGTTCATGATTAGTAATCATCGAATGTCCATCAAGAATCGCGAATGCAAGATTTAACATAAAGATGGATATCCACCAGGCTCTCAAGATCCAAGGTAACTTAACATCTTTACGTCTTTGAATTCTATATAAAACGAGTAATGCAATCGCCCATGATATTACTTGCATGATCTCCGATGAAATGGTCAGAACTTTGGATTTGCAGTGAGTGGCTTTCTTGTTTTGCAGCATTAAAAGCATCAGAAAATGAACTCCCATAAGCAAAATGGAGCAGAAGATACTGACCTTGTAACTCCGGCCAACTCCATATTTGTCCGCGCCCCTCAACATCTTTTTCCTCCCTCTGCATTGTGATTCGACAACAATCCAGATGAACTGGAGCAGAAAGATACCGAGAAATCCGAGGTGCAGGACTATGCTGGCATCCTCTACTAAGCAAGGTGAGCCTAGCTCTTTCCATACTATGTGAAATTGAATAAACTTTAGGCCTGTAATCCATCAAAGAACAGAATGTTACTAGGGAGAAACAATACAGAACAAAATGAAATTATATGTATTACCATTCATAATTCCTAATTTTTCCTACAATTTTATTTCTTTGGCTATCAAACTTTTCTAATTTAACCTTTCATGAAATCATTTTTTTCCTCCAAAGTTCTTTACGGGGTAGGGTTAAGACCTATGATCCTGAGTCAGACGTGTAACGCTAAATGCGCTATGAAAACGTGATGATAATGCTGAAAAGACATGAAAAACATAGTGAAGAATAAATATTTCACTCTCTGGCTTACTGTTCATGGCAGATTTTCTTGTAAATCAATATCTTGCACCATCACTTTCTGGAATGCTATGTATTAGAACATCAGAAATTCTTAGGGATCTTTAAGGTTATGAAAAATCAACCTCGGAAATATAGAATCTCAGTTTTATTTTATTTTTTTAGTGTCGGGGTTGCAAATACTGGATTAAATTTTAATGAGAAGATTTGTTTAAAAAAAAACATATGAAATTAATGGCTGATGATTTGGAGAAGAAAAAGGAAAAAGAAAGAAAATAATGGATATTTTTTTGTTCATTGTCACATAACTTATTCTGGTCACTGTTGGTGTCTTTAAATAGAAACAGCAATTTCTGTTATTTTTCCAATTTCGTAATTAGACAAAAAGAGTGATTTACTATGGAGTAGTGCAGGCACATTAGGCCTTTAATAGAAGGTTAATAAAATTAGTAATAATAATAATAAAATCTCAACTATAGAGGAAGACAGCTAATTATTTATACAAATAGACATATATACTCAAAGAATAAAGAAGAAATAGCTATTTTTGTCCATTAACCATTTACAAAGTTTCAATGTTGCCTATATAATATTTTCCGATCTAATTTTACCTGCTAACTATTTGTCGCGTGCCAATATTGTCCAAAATCTGTGAAATCTGACAATCGGGGGCGGCGATTGACACATGCACAACACATGCACAATGAGTAAGGGGTAAAATTGTCCACAACCACTACCCACCCACCCTCATTTTGAGTTTGATATTTGTATTCTAAGTCTCCTATATATATATATATATATATATTAAAATGCCTAATGTGAGTTGGCCAAAGACCACGCCTAATGTCTTCCCTAATTTGTGTTATGTGAATATTTTGAAAAGATCAAAACTAATTAGATTTTATTTACCACTGATCTAATCTTGAAACAAAAACAAGAAATGGATGAAAACAATGTAATTTTTTTTGAATTAAATATATTATGAGTTCATTGAAGGTAGTCGGATAATTAATCCACTTGAATCCTGAATTTATGAGAATATGTAAAGAGTTATTTTAAAAAGTAGACATTCAATTTCTAAATTTCTAATAGAGGGGAGAGTATAAAACAAGTTAAATTAAAGGTTTATAAGATGATCATTATATGAGGGTACATGCATGCATGCAGCTTCATAAAATTCAGAAATAAGCAGGGACGAAACTATAAATTTGACGTTGGGGCGAAAACTGCAACAATATTAACTTTTATTTCAATGATAAATATATAAGTAATTCAAGATTTATACCCTCAACAATTTAATACATTTTTTGAAGTAGCTGATCTAAGGGTAGAAATCGAATGCCAAAACATATAAACCAAATAAACTATAAAGCAAACTAGCCCGAACTCAAAAATCTATAATAATATGGTTGATTTTGGATCACAAGATCCACGTGAATTTAATCCACATCGAAAAAAAACTAATTACAAACTATAAACTTATTTTTTATTTGGTACTAGTATCCAGACATTTGTCCTAACTAATCATGTTAGATCTTAATGTAACTTCATGCATTTGGCCCGACTAATCTAATTGGAATCTTAGTATCACTTTAGTCCACCCAACATGAATTCCTCCAAACATACTGCATATTTTCGTTTTTTCAATATTTGACAGGATTTGAACTCTCTCATCTCTTACCGATTTTTTTTTGGGCTACCAAACTCATTTATTTCTACGGATTAGTTGCTTCAGCCCGTTAGGGAAATCCGTATATTTTACAATTGGGCTGCCTGCTTAGGCCTATTTAGCCCATCTTGAGATACAATCCATAGTTCCCCTAAACGAGCCCAAAAGCTCAGCCCACAAAATAAAAACTTAACCTCCTCCTTTCTACCCGATTCCTTCTCCCTTTCTATCTCCTCTCTAAGAACAAAAACCCTAAAAACTCATCCTTTTATTCCTTCTCACACACAGTGATCTGCTTATTGAAGTAGCAGAAGAGTGAAAATATGGCGGAGGTCATGTCCATGGAGGACATAAGAGCCGCGGGCGAACTTATTGGTATCGACTTCTCTCAAATCGATCTCGACTCCGTTCGTCTTCCTCCTGGCGAAGATTTTGGCATCACAAGGTTAAAATTTTAATTTCACTGCTTTAATTTCCAGTTAATCTGATTATTTTTTCTATTTTAATAATTATTTTATGTAAATTGACTGATTTGAGTATTTTGCATAAATTTTCTTCTTTCGGATTGCTTTACGATGATTTTAGCATCATACGGTTAATTTTAACTGCTTGATTTTCCGTAAAATATGATTATTTTTTGCTGTTCTAGTCCTTACCTTATGTTAGACAATTGCCTGATTCAAATATTCTTTTTCTGCTGCTTTATTTTCCAGAAAATCTGATTATATTTGCCATTTTAATCATTATTTTACGCAAATTGGCTGATGAGTATTTTGCATAAATTTCCGTCTTTGATTTTCTGTAAAATCTGATTATTTTTGCTGTTTTAGTCCTTACCTTATGTTAGGCAATTGGCGGATTCAAATATTTTCTTTCTTCTGCTTTATTTTTCCAGAAATCTGAATAATTTTCCTGTTATAATCATTATCTTACTCAATTTGGCTGATTCAAGTATTCACTTTCATTGCTTTATTTTTCAACAAATCTGATTAATTTTTTCTGTTTTACTCAGTTTGTTAGGTTAGTTAATTGGCTGGTTCAAGTATTTTGCATAAACATTTAGCTTCTATGTTCAAATTTCGTTTTTTAAATTTTTGGAAAAATTACAGCTTTGCAGTATCTTACGGTTTGATTTATGATGATTTTGTCCATTTTGTGATAGATTGTTTTATACTTATTTTCTAGTGATGATGAGGATTTGAGGGAGGAGGAAGAGCTGGAGTTTGATCAAGGATTTGGGAATATAATAGTGGTTGACAATCTCCCTGTAGTTCCGAAAGAGAAATTTGATAAATTGGAAGGAGTTATTCGGAAAATTTACAGTCAGACAGGGGTTATTAAGGAGGATGGTATGTGGATGCCTGTTGATCCAGATACTCAAAAGACTTTAGGTTACTGCTTTATTGAGTACAACACTCCTCAGGTAGGTTTACCTTCCTAAAATATTCGCGTTGCATTTGTAATGTTTCTTATTTCTTTTCTTATTCAAAAGAAACAATGCATGCACAAGTGCATAGTTGTGATATGGAATGGGATGGAGTGTTTAAGAAATTATGCCATCAGGTTGCGAACTTGTAGTCATAACTCATAAGCTCAGTGCAGTATTCATGAGACCTTCTAATGATCTGGAATTATTAATTCTGTATAGTCTATGTAACAGTGAAATGTAGATTTAAAACTCAACTGTTACCTCACTCCCACTTACTGAAATTGAATTGTGAAAGTAGCTAATGGTTCTATGGAAAAAAAAGTATAGTCGAGATTTAAATTCTTGAAGAATACATTATTGTGCCAACTGATTATTAAATGCATAAAGGAAACGAACCAAACATAATGCAAACAAATGAAAAGGCGATAAAATTGGCATATAACACAACTGACCAGGAGAAGGCGTCTTTGAATTCCCACTTTCCAAAACTATTTACATTCGGGCGTAAATGCATCATACAATTAAACAAAAAATTGTAATAAAATAAAAAAAAAGATTTAGGAATATGGGCCTGGTCTTCAGTTTGGGAATTCCCGTTCTCCTGGCCACAATTTGTTTTCATTAATCATACATAGTTCACACTTTCAGATTAGGTCTTTCTGTACAGTAGCTATCTATCTACCATAACTATTGGGTGTTGGCACGGCAGGAAGCTGAACTAGCAAAAGAAAAGACCAACGGATACAAATTGGACAGATCACACATATTCATGGTGAACCTGTTTGATGACATTGATAAGTACAGGAAAGTTCCAGATGAGTGGGCTCCTCCAGAAACTAAACCATACATACCCGGGGTTAGCCTTGTCTTTTGATCTTTTCATGTTCTTCGTGTTCTCTTTTTTGTCTATGATTTGATTTATTCCTAACCTTTGCTGGAATTGCTGTCTGGTTACAGGAGAATCTGCAGCAGTGGCTTACGGACGAGAAAGCTAGAGATCAATTTGTTATTCGTGCTGGTTCAGATACAGAGGTGCTATGGAATGACGCTAGACAGTTGAAGCCTGATCCTGTTTACAAACGTTCTGTGAGTTGACTTTAATTTGTTTCTTTTAAAGAGGAAAAAATATTTCTAAAAATTAAACCACGATTTGCTATTTAGCTGGCCTTATCTTGTGATTTTGAGATATTTTAATATTTTCTTTTCATTTTTGGTGCAGTTCTGGACTGAAAGTTTTGTCCAGTGGTCTCCTTTGGGAACATACTTGGCAACCCTTCATAGGCAGGGTGCTGCAGTTTGGGGTGGTGCCACAACGTTTAATCGCCTGATGCGTTATGCCCATCCACAGGTTATTTTCCGTTCATACTTCAATTTTTTATCCTTGTAGTATAACTTTTTCGAGTTATTTGCTTATCAGCTTTAGTTGCAGGTGAAATTGATTGACTTTTTCACCCGGTGAACAGTTTTTGGTTACATACAGCAGCCATGAACCCAGCAACCCTCGTGATAGTCATGTAAAGTTTTTTTATTTGATCTTTACTGTGTTTAATTAAAATGTTCCCATATTTTCAGAATTTTTTTTCTAATTAGAATTCATTGCAGAGGGTTGTGCTAAACATTTTTGACGTGAGAACTGGAAAAATGATGAGAGATTTTAAGGGAAGTGCAGATGAGTTTGCAATTGGAGGTGGAGGTGTAACCGGTGTTACTTGGCCTGTTTTCAGGTATCTACTGTAATATGTTGATAGATAGAATTATACTTTATGTATCTCTCCCCATCTGAGTAGAACTACTCTTTGTTTTTCATCATTGATCTATTCCATTATCTGACTTGAAAGCTGATATTTCCAGGTGGGGTGGTGGAAAGGATGACAAGTATTTTGCCCGTATAGGAAAGAATATCATTTCCGTTTATGAAACTGAGACGTTTTCTCTTCTTGACAAGAAGTCCATAAAGGTTGAGAATGTGGTGGATTTCAGCTGGTCACCTACTGATCCCATTCTTTCACTTTTTGTTCCAGAACTTGGTGGAGGGAACCAACCTGCAAGGGTAAGTCCAGAATTTCCATGTTGGATAAGCAACGCCTCTGATGATTTCTTTTTTACTTTTTCAGCACTAATTTTCCAAATTCCACCTACAGGTTAGTCTTGTACAAATCCCGGGCAAAGAGGAACTGAGACAGAAGAATCTCTTTAGTGTTAGTGATTGCAAAATGTATTGGCAAAGCAATGGGGACTACCTTGCTGTTAAGGTTGACAGGTATACGAAAACTAAGAAAAGTACCTACACTGGATTCGAGCTATTCCGAATCAAAGAACGAGATATTCCAATTGAGGTTTTGGAGCTTGAGAATAAGAATGATAAAATCATTGCATTTGCTTGGGAGCCAAAGGGCCATAGGTTTGCGGTTATCCATGGTGATAACCCAAGGCCTGACATTAGTTTTTACTGTATGCGGACTGCCCAGAATGCTGGTCGGGTTTCAAAGCTCACAACTCTCAAGGGCAAGCAGGCTAATGCTCTTTATTGGTCACCTGCTGGCCGCTTTATTGTGCTTGCTGGGTTGAAAGGTTTTAATGGGCAACTGGAGTTCTATAATGTTGATGAACTTGAAACAATGGCAACAGTTGAGCATTTTATGGCTACAGATATTGAATGGGATCCTACAGGAAGGTATATACTAGTGATATAGGATTTGCATTGTTCTTTTACGTCTTGCATTATTCTCAATTTTAAGATGGACTTCTTATACCTTTATGTTGATCTGTGATAATGCATTTTTAGTATCTCATTATATGGGTTGTAAGTAACATAAATATGAAACTTGTAAACTTTTCGCTGAACGTGGCTTTAAATTTGTTTGTTAAGGTATGTTGGAACAGCAGTTACTTCAGTTCATGAGATGGAGAATGGCTTCAACATATGGTCGTTCAATGGGAAACTTCTATATAGGATTCTGAAGGATCACTTCTTCCAAGTAAGATTAAATTCTTATATGAGTTTTTGCTTTCCTTGTTGGAGTGAAGCTGGTCTAACAGTGCCAGTACTTCAGTAAATATACCCGCGAATGCATTTGTGCATTTGTTTCTATAAATGCTATATTTTCTTTCATAAGGGGAAAATTAAAGGAAGAGCTTTTTATATTATAAAGCAACGGGTTTCTCATTAACCCAAACTGCAATGTTGTGTGCTGCGGTTGTTTTCTTTACATGTTTTCACTATTACATTATATACTGGGTACTTGTGTTAATGCTGGTATAATGCAGTATGCATGGCGTCCAAGGCCTCCAACCCTTTTGAGTGCTGAGAAGGAAGAGGAGATTGCCAAGAACCTAAAGAAGTATAGTAAGAAGTATGAAACCGAGGATCAAGATGTCTCGCTGCAGTTGAGTGAGCAGGAGCGCGAAAAACGAAAGTTTGTTAAGGAAGAATGGGAGAGATGGCTTAATGAGTGGAGGCAGTTTCAGGAAGAGGAAAAATTGGAAAGGCAAAGATTACGTGATGGGGAAGCAAGTGATGAGGAAGAGGAATATGAGGCCAAAGAAGTTGAAGTCGAGGAGCTATTAAATGTCACAGAGGAGGTAAATGATTAGAGCCAAAGCTGGAAGTAATTCATTTTTTCGGTTGTAAAGAGTGGTATTTAAGCACTGCTCATTGGGACCACGTCTCGGAATATTTGTGAGAATAGTAAGCAGAATGTAATTTTTGACAAGAAGGGTTATTTTTGCATTTATTTCCCGCAACTGCTCCAACTCAGTTCAGTTGGATCTCTCGCAGGTTTTTATTTATTTAAGACTTGGTATGTGATTAAGTTTAAAATTTACATACAAGCCAATAAATACAATACATGTAGGAAAAAGAATTGACTTTTTGACCTATGTGTATTGTATTTATTGGTTTGAATGTAACTTTTAAACTTACTTACCTACCAAAATAAAAATTCTCCAAGTTATAATCGTGGTGTAGTTTGAGATGAATCGACGGTGTAATTCATTTAGGCCCCTGTGTAGTTATTGGTCTGCATTTTCAGTCATCTAGAAAGAAAATTGACATTTTTTTCCCTTTTGTTAGTTAAAAGAGAGCTAACATGACAATCTAATAATCGGTCCCCCTACGAGATACTACCTTCAGACTTTCAGGACATATAATAAAAATTAAGGAAGCAAAATTAATTTTTTTTAATCAAAATATTAATATTACTATCTTAAATAGGATTTATATACTACCAATTTTTTTTTTAAAAGAGTAATATTAATATTTTGACTAATAAAGTATCTTATTTTCTTACTTTATTAATTTTCGCTACTTCTTTTGAAAGTCTTTATATTTAAGAATGGAGGGAGTATGTTTCATCGGACATGGTACGTCCAAAATCTAAGTAAATAAATGTTTGGATTTTCTAAGGACTGGAATGTGACTTAATTAGGTAGATTAACGAATAATCATTGGATTCAATAATCATATGCATAATTTTCTATGCATTAAGAGGAAGATGTATTTCGTATTCAAGATATGTTTATTACCAAAAATGTATTAAATTTCTTCATATGCATTACCAATAAAGGCGGTGGTAGAAATAGCAGGACAGCAGATCCATTGTTCGTCTTTCATGTTCTATTTTTAGCAACAGGCCCACAACCACATGGGCATCACCATCAATTAGCAGGATCCAGGATGAATGGTGAATGTCAGGCCCTACTTGCATTTGTAGCCCATAAGTATATTTCATCGTTTTATTTTTATTTAAATGAATGTGAACGTATATCGCAGTGGCGGGGTGAAAATCCTATGTCCCCATCCGTGTATGTCCCCGTGTCCCTAACTAATCAGAATTTACTATATAAATATTTGTTTCAATTATATATACACATGGTGAATTGTGATTGGTTGGGGACACGGGGACAGAGGATTATTTGCCGCAGTGGCGGATGCAGTATACCGTCACCGAGGTCACATGTCTCATAGGGGTGTCAACGGGTTCGGGCCAGCCCGAACCCGACTCACATAGCTCGAAAAAATGTGAGCGTGAGTTGAGGTTATGTGAGCGCGAGCTCAGCGTGAGCTTAATATTCAAGCTCGCTTCTTATGTGAGCTGAGCGTGAGCTTGACCCCGCTCAGCCCGATAAAAGTTCGAACCCGAATAAGATTAATAATATAATTAAAATATTATATATATATATATAATAATAATAATATTGTTATAATATATTGATAAACTCAATACTCAATACCACAATTTAATTATTCTCTCCTTCACAAAACCCTATTCAGTATTCACCTAGACCGACTCATCATCTTCCATCACCATCATCAGTCATCCTTATTCTGTCTTCAACATGTTTACAAGGTAAAATTTGGCTCTTTCTTTCTAATTGTATTATGCTACTGCATCAATCGACAATTAATCCAAATCATATTCTATATTTATGTCGTTTTGTCTCTTTTGCTTCTTTTTTGTATTCTTGTCCAAATTTAATTTTAAGGCTCATTGTATTATACTATTCTTGAGACAGGATTTTCGTTTTTTTCGTTGATATAAATGAGCTTGGGAAGCTCGTGAGCTAAGCTTGAGCTCGTGTTAAAATGTGAGATGAGCGTGAGCTCAAGGTTTATGAGCTTTTCCGGGCTGAGCGTGAGCTTTTCAATTTTTATGTGAGCTAAGCGTGAGCTATGCCAAGCTCAGCTCAAATAACTCGATTGACACCCCTAATGTCTCATTGAAAAATATTTTTTTGTGGGGTCACTCGCGGATTCACCTATTTGTGTGGGGTCACTTATGAATCTATCATTTAAATGGAGTAAGAATACACAATATTTACTAAAAAAAATTAATTTTCAACGAGTGCATATGACCTTGGTAGCGAAACATTGCATCTGTCATTGATTTTGGACCGACCAGTGGCGGAGGATAGTGAGGGCAGGAGGGGGTCATGCCACCCCCCCCAAGATTTTTGAAATTTCCATATTAGTACTAGGAATTTATTTTTTGTAAAAATAAGTCCTTATAATATAAAATGTCTTGGTTCCCTAAAAATGTAAAATTCAATATTAGTACTCTCTAACACATAGTTCCACCACTAACTTTCATAAAAATATTGTTTATTACTCACTCTATTCGGATTTGAATGTATAATTTTTTTTTTTTTGAGGTCCAAAATTTCTTAATTTTATTGATTAAACTTTATTAAGACACTAATAATGGATGTTTATTTTTTGCCAAAGGTAAATATTACGGTGATATATTTACCCAAAAAATAGTTGAGTGACAAAACCGCAAAACGTAAATAGTTTAGTGACCAAAATAGCTATTTTGAAGTATGATCTATGACAATAACATCTGTAAATTAGTCTCTTTTCTTCATTTTTTGGGTAATTTTTAAAATTAGTTTATGTCTCTTTTCGGAGATAATTTATCGTTTAAATTTAGATCTTCTAATAAAAATATATTTTTCTAACTCAAATATATTATTTTACACCGTGAACGAATTTTAATTCGACCCCCTAAATTTAAATTTTGACTCCGCCACTGTGACCGACCGAATATGGAAAGAGTCCATGAGACATATGCTGAGGTTGTCACGGACCCTTTCCATATGTACAGAAAAGAAACATTGCATTAAGCTCCCCAACTCCATTCAAATGTACGAACTTAATGGATTAATTGGTGATGCATTACCATGTCCCCCTAACAACTTAATTGCAAAAGCTCTTATATAAGTGCACTTTAATAAGGAGGCGCATCAATATTTTGAAGCATATAGTACCTATTCTTAGGGTTTCCAAAATTCCCACCCAAAAACCTTTTACTATATATACTAGCAAATAATATTGCACCACATCACTATTATTGCTTTTGTGGTTCTATTAACTGTTTCGTTACTTCATTAGTAATGCCCAATGCATATAAGTGGACGTAACTTAGCTGATCATTTTACTAATCTGTAAAAACTCACTCATAATAAGATTATAAGTTTGAGTCAATTAAAAAGTAATATCATTTCGCATTATCTGGCAAATATCTCAAATTTGATGATTAAAAAAAAAATGGTAATGCTCGATGCATGGGAAATTAGGTACTAGCCTACTAGGTAAGGGCAAAATTAGAATTCAAAAATAATTGGGAACGAGATATTAAAAATAACATTTCAAATAAAAAAAAAATTAAACTGTCTATGGGAAATATGATTTTGCAAAAAACATTGATGGTGGCCAACAACCACTAGTACCACCTCGGGGTAGGAAACTCATGTGAGAATTAAGATTGAATAGAGTTTTAATTTTAATTATTATTTTTTTGTAAAAGATTCACAAAATTTTGTCAAAATGTAATTTGAATTTAAATATAAAAATTGATATTCGATTTTGAGAGAAAAAAAGAAGAAGAAGATAGGGATAGGGACTTGATGGAGGCTCCACTGTTGGAGGGTGTGGAGATCATATAGACACTTGGGGCAAAAAATCCTCTGTCCTCGTTCTTGTCTCTAACCCTATCCCCAATTAATCACAATTCACCATGTGTATATATAATTGAAAAAAATGTTTATATACTAAATTCTGATTGGTTGGGGGTAGAGATGAGGATATGAATGGGGACAGAGTATTTTCACCCGACACTTGCCCAAAGCTCCACATCACAAGAAGTCCCTCACTCATTTTTTAATAAAAAAATATATGTTTGAAAATTTAATTAGTTATATTTTTGTAGTTATGGTCAAACTACTATTTTTAATACTTGTTTAAATTAAATGTGTATAATTAATTTAGAACGGAGAGAATATTATAATAATTAAAAGTAGTTGATATGTAGAAAGTAATAATAAATGTATAATGCGACTTGACACTTGATGAATCAAATCCCGGAAAATGACTATGTAATTATGGCGCCCTTTGATGATTTTTATTATTTTGGTAGGCTATTAAGTTTATAAGTTACATCAAAATCAACGAGTGCAGTACACGTAGGAAAAAAAATTGATATAAGTTCAATTATCTTTCCTACGTGTACTGTATTGATTAGCTTGGATGTAAGTTTTAAACTTAGTGGCATACCAAGATAAAACTACTCCCCTTTGATTTCTGTTCATTTGATTACCCTTATGAAATGAACATAAATTGATCATTTTAATTAACAAATTTCCTTGTTTTGAACTTAATTTTCAATGACAGCGTGAGACAAAAGACACTACATGTTTGGTCATAATTATTTGTTAACTACTATAATCAATTTTAGAATTGGATTTTCCTTAATTCGATTTTAGAAAATCATAAGGGTTGTGCAGTTTTTTTGCGGAGCCATTCAAGAGTGACGTGTGATTTTTCTGCGGCTCTCTTTAAATGCCACATGTGAATTTTCAGCGGCCTCTCTACACTTCGGGAAAGTCTGGCATGGGACGGCTCTTATAGGTACGATCCCACATTTCTCTCACATAATTTGAGACAAGATCCACCTGTAGGGTGGGTTCCGCAGGCCTTCATATCTCACAGGTACCCACAAGACCGTCCCATAGGGAATTTTTCCCTACACTTCTATTTGTGATAGCACGCGGATCCTCTGTCTAATCGATTTTTTCATGATAATTTTTTTAAATTAAATATTGTAATATGTGTACTACAGGGGCGGCTCAAACATTTTCGGGGCTCTGTGTCAAATTTTAAATTAAGACCCTATATAACCTTAAAAAAAATTGGGGCCCAAAATTTTCACTATATATATATATAAAAAAATTAAGGCTCCGATTTTTTGCTAAGTGTATATATATAAATTGGGGCCCCAGATTTTTGGGGGCCCTGTGCGATTGCTCAGCTCGCACCCTCTATTAGCCGCCACTGATGTACTCCCCTACTTTATTCTTTTTGCTAAGTATACCCTACTTTATTCTTGTATAGTTAATTTTACTCTCAAGTGATTCGAAATTTATCCAATTTACTTTATTCATTAACTATTTTTTTTCTTTCTATTTTATCATAATGACCATAAATTCAACACAATGTGATCCCCCTCCCCCTCTTTGGGAAGAAAAATGAGTTTTCGTTTCAAACTATACTAATAAAAATCCAATAATTTTCACCTTCTATGCATACACAACTTCAAAATGTCACTATTAATACATTTGAATGGAAGTAATACGGAATAGGAGAGTTGCAAAATAATTTTTTAAAGATTTTATAGGATTTTTAAAGAGTTTTAAAGTGTATACGTATTCAATTTGGATTTTTAAAAGTTCAATGAAATTTAAAGGTATTCAATTTAGATTTTAAAAAGTCCATTAAAATCTAGAAGCATTCAAAACTCTATAGATTCTCATAGATTTAATTAAATGTAGGATTTTGATGGATTTCCTAGGTTTAAATGTGTATTGTGAAATATTTTCTTTTTCCTCAAGATTTTGATTTTCTCTAATTAAATGTCTTTGATTACAATTTTTTTGGTGATCTCATTTCTTTAAAATTATAAGAAAAATAAAGAAATATCCAAACTAAAAAGATGAGATTTTTTTTAACATCGTTAGAAAACTCAATATGAAATGTTTATTTCCCAAAAACAAGATATATTGTCACAATATCCAAACAATTTTCTTCTTGATCATCTTCAAATAGAAATTAAAGAGAGCAAACAATTTCTTCCCTATTTAACCACAAATTTCTATTTTTCAAACATGGATTTCAATTCTCTGAAAAAGAAATCAAAGGGAAAAAAGAGTTCAAACAAAACATATCTTAATTAAGTCAAAGAAAAAAAATTCAGTAAGTAAATTATACAAATCTTGAACAAATAAAAAAAACCCGCAGTTACGTGATCTAAAAAAATCACCAAACTTTTTAAATTTTTAACAAAATGATTTAATTCCAAAAAAAAAAAGGATTGATAAAGATATGTTGACTTTGTAAATTCAACATCGCTGGATCTGTATAATACACCAATGAATCAGTATTTTCTTTATTTTTTTGGTGTTATTCAAATAATCTATAGACTTTATAAATAAAAAGAAATCCTGATAAATCAATCTAATAGAATCTGCGTAGACTCTGCATAGAGTTAAAACAATTCATAAAGTCAACAGGATCCATAGACTTTTGAAAATTAGTTAAAACCTTTTAAAATTCGGATTGAATACACCCCTCTTTAATACTTGTTTAAATCAAATGTGTATAATTAATTTGGAACGGAGAGAATATTATAGTACTCCCTCCATTCCCTATTAATTGTCGTTTAGGAGATATCTAGGTATCCAAATTAATTGTCGTTTAAGGTTCTTTTATTAGTTGTCAACAATTTATTCCAATTATACCCTTAATATTTTCCTTTCTTTTCTTTATGACGTAGAAGTGAGAGAGAGAGGAGGGTGGATAATATTGGAAGTTTAGGTGGAAATGACAACTTCCTTAATTTTCTCAAATTGTCTAAAGAGTCTTATATTTAGGAATGGAGGGAGTAATTAAAAGTAGTTGATATGTAGAAAGTAATAATAAATGTATAATTTAGTAGTTTTTAAAGAATATTATGTATTTGTTTATCTTACTAGTTTTTAATTTAGTATCTCCTAACCACCCAAGTTTTCTTGGTTGTGGCTTTTGTCTGTTATCATGGTTTTTTAAATCATTGTATAACTTTTATTTTCTTGTAATTTCAGATTTTTCTTTGATTGTAATGGCCTCGACTACATTGTGATTAATGAAAAATTTCTTATTCATCAAAAAAAAAATAATAAATGTATAATGCGACTTGACACTTGATGAATCAAATCCCGGAAAATGACTGTAATTATGGCGCCCTTTGATTTCTTTTAATTTGTTAACCCTTATGAAATGAACATAAATTGATCATTTTAAATAACAACTTTCCTTGTTTTGAACTTAATTTTCCTTGTTATAAAATTAGGTATTTGTCGTTGGAAAATCTTAAAGAAAGCATTAAATTTGCTTCCAGCTTCCATCAACTTGGTTTAAATATGTATACGGTTCTGCATTTAAGATTGAAGGTTATTTTCAAACAGTTGCGTCACTACTTATGATGGAGTAATTCTAATATTTTGTGGTTCAAATTATACCAAGTTACTTTTTTTTTTTTTTAAAAAAAAAAAAAGGGAAATGATTGTTAGTTAAGTCCAATTAGCTAAAAATTGACTAAATTGGGTCAAAATTGGTTAACGGACAAAAATGTCATTTCAATTCAAAAAAAAAGAAAAGTTAATTGGCCAATTGTGTCAAATTTGTTTCGCTGACATGGTTAATGAAATTGTGTCAAATTGCAACCGTTAGTCCATGAAAATATAATAATTGAAACCCTATAGTACTTAAAAGAAATTACAATATGGTCCAAATGTTAGAAATAAAATTATTTAAAACCAGTTTATTAAGTTTTGAATTCACAAATTAACCCAAATATAATGAATTTAAATTTCAAAATATTACAATTGTACCCCTACATAGTATAATCTAGTTTAAATTCACAATTTGACCCAAAAATTATGAAATTAACATTTAAAAAATTATAATTAAACCCCTAACTAATCACATATTCATAGTGATAATTATATAATATAATATATATAACCTTGGAAGTTTACTAATAAGTGATTGATGTATATAGAAGTATAACGAACTTTGCATGTGTACGGTTAGAGTTTCATAGTACTAATACAAAATAGATTATTTACAACGCTTTCATATTATTAATAGTCTACAAACAATCTTATAACCTTGAAATTGATTTACATTGTTAGATTGTTAAGAGTAATGTTATAACGTTAAGACATACTTGTTGCGTATAACTTGTCTCAATCACTATTGATTATTTATTTACTAATAAGTGATCGCCTTATATAGAACTATAACGAACCTTACATGTTCACTTTAACAATTTCATATTATTAGCAAGTGATCGCCTTATATAGAATTATAACGAACCTTACATGTTCACTTTAACAATTTCATAGTATTAATAAGTGATCGCCTTATATAGAATTATAACGAACCTTATATGTTTACTTTAACAAATTCATAATATTAATCTTTAAGATTGGAATCTTCTATCCCCGTTTGATATTCCATTCCATATTTTCACTAATATTAAATTGATTGTCTTTTCCTCTTTTGATTTCAATTTCATATTTCACTAAGTAAATTTTTTAATAAGATTTATATATGATTTCTTGCTAAGAAAGAGAGTTATATATTAAAAAAAATGGAAAATGATCAAAATCAAAATGGCCTCCTCCTACACCTCCCTTTCTTCCGCATCACCACCACCACATCAAAAGCTCAACCCCCCAACCGCCTATCAGACTGAAAACAGAATTTTTGACACAACCTAGACATCTATTGCAATTTCAGCATTATATGGTTTAGAAAGATAACCAGATAAAGTTTAAATCTTTATTGAATTGACTTAGATCTTTGTTTCATACTATCATCGAGAGCTTCTTGTTTATCAAGAACATAAAAAGGGTAGAAGAGGGTAGTTCGATTCCGTTTTCCGATAATTTGACCGGTGACAGTTCAGTCTCGTCATTTCCGATAATTGTTAATTTATTTTTTATTTTTTGCTTGTGATTCATGGATTTTGGGAACATGATTATTCTTAATTGATGGAGGTTTAATTTGAGTTTTTCATCAAATATCATCAATTGAAAATGAAAATGGGTTATTGTTGTTAAGATTTTTGTGATAAATTTTATTTTTTTTACCTAAAAATCTTGTTTGTTGCCAGAGTTTGATGGAGTTGGAGTTGATGTTGATGTTTACAAGATGAAATTAGTGATTAATCGAGTTGGTCAATGTTTGGAGTGGTGAATTTTTTTGCAGTGGGTCAGAGATTGGAGAGAGAATTTTTTTAATATATTTTTAGTCTTTAAATTAATATTATATGTAATATTAGGCCTAAAAAAAATTCATAAAAATCAGTAAGCACAAATTCGATATTGAAAAATTCAATTTAGGGATTTTTGGGAATTTTAGTCAATATATTGACTAAGTGTAAGCCATATAGCATCACCCACAATTTAAAAGTAGTCACTTTCTTCCTTCAAAAAGGAATCAACCCCTTTTCTGATATGTATCAGCCTATCAGGTCAATTAGACATTGTGATTCAAAACTAAAAACATCACTATATAATGAGAAGAGAGACAATTATATAATAATATGATCATTTATGGATTAGGAAGAGAAGATCTACATGAACCTGATACATATAAAAAATGAATTAAGCTTATAATGAGATATACCTCAATAGAATGCAAATGCTTTAATTTAGAAGAAATTAATTCCTACGTTTAATAAAAATTAAAATTTTCTTCCACTTTGAATATAAACAAAACGACCTACTATAATTCTCCTAGTAAAATTTTCTATTCAACTATGTCCGGAGACGGAGAAAGTCATTTTCTTTCTTCAATAACCCCAAAATGGAGGAGAGAGAAAAGAAAAAGTTATTAAGAATAGAAGATTCTAGTACTTACATATTATAGTCTTTACAATATTTTAGAGTTAGTTTATTATTTAATTTTTTTTTACTTAGAGTAACATTTTTAGTTGTTTAAGACTAGGACTATATTTGTATTTATATGGAAAATTTCTTTAGTTCATTTAATCAATTCAATACATTGATTCCATATATTCTTACAAAAGTAATTTTCTATTTTAAATAACCAAGAAGTGAGTGTTGGAACTGAACTTGTTACTTCTGTTCAAAGATTTTGGAGAAGATGTTGCGAAGAATTTTATTATGTATTTATTTTTTGCTACTGTTTATAGTGTTTACCTAGTCCGGGTGTGAACTTTTATCTGTTATCATGGTGGTCTCCATCATTGCATAACTTTTATTTTCTTTTTATCTTTTGATTTATTTTATAATTAAAGGATAATTTCTTATTTAGAAAAAGACAAGTGTATACTCTATTATTGTCGGAACATTGAAGATTTTGGTGGTCATATAAAAGGATAATTAAATATTGCTGGAAGGGTACTTGCTGCCGCGGTATCTCTTGTCCTTTTCAGAACAATTTTAGTTAGCGGTTCAAATATTTTATAATAATATTTTGTATATGTGTTTACATGACATATTTTATTTATTAATTAATTTGTAGCTGGTGCTCCAATATTTGAACATCATTTATATATCGTGAGAGTTTGAATTCTAAGTGGCAATATAGGCATGGTCTTGTCGAGTTATCTACGGGCCTTAAACGAAAACAGAAGTTTGATTTAAAAAGAATTTGTATCATAATATTATTCGGGTGGAAATTGTATGTACTCAGGTATGTCTCTATACTTTTTTCACCACTCATAATTTACTATGTAGACATTTTTTTCAATTTCATATATACGTGACGAATTGTGAATAATTAGAAATAAAAATGAGAACATACACAGAAACAGACGATTTTTTGCCATATTATTCAAACTTTCTGAAGGGTAAAATTACTCGTTAAAGTTTATCATTAAGATATTTTAACACTTCTTGGCTAAAATTAATGTGGATCTTCTTTGAACGAATGCTTAGTTTGAGCAATAATTGCCAGCCAGCGGGGAGGATGGCACTACTGGCAAAGTCACTTATTTAGAAGTAAAAAATTCCACAGTTATGCTACAATTATAGAAGAAGAATAGTTTTTCTTAAATTGTTTGTAATATTTAGTTGTTTCAAATATTACTCCATCAATTCATAATTATAAAACTTTCAAGACAAGTAGCGAAAATTAAGATATTTTGTTGATTAAAATACTAATATTATTATCTAAAATAAAATTAATGGTATATAAATTCTATTTAAAATAATAATAATAATAATATTTAGTTTAAAAAGAATCTTAATTTTTACTTTCTTTGAAAAATTTTATATTTAAGAATGCATGTAGTACAAAATATGCTTAGTAGCCTTATTTTAAGTGAGAGCCTTAGGTGACCGTTTCGGTTGCCTAAATCTCTCCACGACCTTGTTGAGTGTGGGAGAACAATCATCTCATCTTATCAATTAGGTAGGAAAGAAGTTAAGAATTGTATTTTTGGGTCGAAAAATTACAAAAGTATGTCGATCTATCCATAAAAATTGGGGGAGGGAGGGTGAATTTAATAAAAAAAAAAATCGAATTACATATAAAAATTACTATATCTAATAGTATTTTTAAAAATTTCGAGTCTTAAAATCGTCCAGGCAATTAGGTAAACTTCTATTAAAATTTTATTTAATAGTCCAATTTTAATAATAATACATCACATGCAAAAACATGTCACTATTCTTAATTTCGGTTTGGGTCAGTTGTACCACTTCTTATACTAATAATCTAATACTGAATTTTTATATATAACATAAACTCTAACTTGTAAACTGGTAAATAGTTATACTGCAAAATTAATTAAAAATGCTACAGGGTGTGATACAAATAGAAAATATTACAGAGAATTTATAGTGTTAATTTATTTATTCATTCAATAAACGCGGCTGGTTACAGGCAGTTAGTACTCGGTAGTACAGCAGTGCTTCCTGTGAGTTTGTGACCACTCATAAAATTTTACAAAAAAAAAGGGAAAAAAAATTGTGGTTGTGATACTCTATTCTACATGAGATGATAGTAAATTTGAGTCCTATTAATATATAAGCATGGGCGAAGTCCATGTTAATCTCGTGATATTCATTTTGACATAATGGAAGTTTTTGGACTAATTAATCAGGTAAGAAAGGTTCTTTCGGGCGTATTTTCTTAGTGTCGTAATTAATTTGCTAAGTATGTTATCGTAATTACTGTTAAACACATCAGTCGCGTTCGAAACCAGCGAGGATACATGACGTGAGGTTATGATATCAACAACCAAATCTCATAGTCATCTTTTTTTTCATCTATTAATGACATAAAGAAAACAGTTTCTAAGTAAATAGTCTTCAAGTCTATGAGTGGCGTTTTGGATCGCAGCGTGACAGTGACTTTACCCAACCATAAAAAAGGGTACAAATATCTTTTTTTATTTTGAGGTAAAAGTTAGGATAATCTGATATGACTGCAGCATAGGTAGAGGCCCTGCATTCACTTTGGCCAAAGAAATCCGCCACGTCGCCCTCCAAGTTAAAAATACAAAAAAGATTGTTTCGATATGACATACGCTAAAAGTAAAAAAATTTGCATAAATTTGTCACATCACTATAAAATGAGGAGAGAGACAATTTTTTTACTTTTAATCGTGTCCCATATCGAACAATCTTTTTTTATATTTTAACCGCGATCGAGATTTTTTTTTGAGGCTGACGCACTATTGGTCGTTTAGCTTTGACTGCGCCCCTACCTCCTACTCTGATCCCATATCGAATTTTCCAAAAGTTAAAGAACAACTTGATTTTTATCCCTACTCATTTTGGCATTTTCTATATATATTGCCACCATAGCAGCAGATTGGAGAAGAAAAAAAAAGCATTAAAGAAGAAAGGCTGGACTTTGAGGAGAACCAGAGAATAGAGAAGTAGTAACTAAAGAATGGCTACTAAACCAGGGATTCTCACAGATTGGCCATGGACTCCTCTTGGCAACTTCAAGGTACTACTCTATTTCTTCTCTAATTTCCTCGTTGAAAATTTCATATTGGTTAGTTAGATATTGTGTAAGTCTAATCTTTATATAATTCGAATAATTCTTTCCGTCTTAAAATACTTTTTAAGGGTTGAAGTTAGATTAAAATTTACTTTTAGCAAATTTAGCGGGTATTCATGGGAAAAATATTTAAGTCTCGGAGCGAAAAATATCTTTTAAAAAATGTAGTATTTTGTGTTTTGAAACTAGTTTCGAATGAAAAGTATCTTTTACAAGCCAAAAAGATTCGATGGTTAATATCTAATGAAAGATTCAACGGATTAGTGATGATAGCGATTGATGATGATATTTTAGAGCAAATAAAATATGTAGATTTGGTTAATAATTTTGCTTCAAAAAAGGCTAAAACAATTATTTTCAAATAAAGAAAGTTTGACAATATTTATGTTTTTAATAGTATGTTTAAAATTTTTGACTACATTTTGGAGAACAAAATTATATATAATTGTAATAATTTATCTTTTATATACTTATATAAAAATTATTTTTTCCGATTATATATAGTTTTATTTTAAAGTTTAGAACATGACACAAAATGATCGTGACGACATCGTCAATCATTAGTGATTAGTGTGAAGAGGAAAAGAAGAACAGAAAGGAGCATAATATTATATAAAATATTTCTTGAATTATAAGTTGCTTCAATTATTGGAAAGTAAGTGCTTTTGTGTTACTCTTCATTTTTGAAGGAACATAATAATATGCGCTGCTTATTGAATTATAAGTAGCTTCTATATATTGGAGATCAAGGCGCATTTATATTACTCTTCATTATTTAAAAAATATATATCTTAGAAATGAAAAATCTTCCAATTAAAATGATTCTTTATTCTAAATAATGTTAATCACGCGCTAAAATATCATATTCTATCTTAAATGTCACATGATTGTGATCATTGTTTACGTTATATTCCCTCCATTCCCTATTAATTGTCGTTTAGGAGATATCTAGGTATCCAAATTAATTGTCGTTGAAGATTGTTTTATTAGTTGTCAATAATTTATTCCAATTATACCCTTAACATTTTCCTTTCTTTATGACAAAGAAGTGAGAGAGAGGGAGGGTGGGGATAATATTGGAAGTTTAGGTGAAAATGACAACTTCCTTAATTTTCTTAAATTGTCTAAAGAGTCTTATATTTAGGAATGGAGGGAGTATTAAGCCAGTAGTGTAATTAATTAAGCAGTTATTTAATATTTTACTATCAACAACAACAACAACAACCAAGCCTTAATCCCAACAAATTGGGGTCGGCTACATGAACCAAAGTAAGAATCACGTAAGGTCATCCACATGGATGCAATCTCTCCATTTCTTTCGATTCCAAACACAACTCTCATCTAGTTCTAGCAGATTCATATCCCCTTTTATCACCTCCATCCAAGTCTTCCTGCCTCCCTCTACCTCTAACGCCATCTACATTACATAATCCTTCAATTCTCCTAACCGAGCATCACTTGGCCTTCGTCTAATGTGCCCAAACCAACGCAAACTGGTTCTCTCTCATCTTATCTTCAATAGGTGCTACACCAACCTTCTTCCCGAATAGTCTCATTCCTCACTCTATCCATTCTCGTATGCCCACACATCCATCTTAACATACGCATCTCCGCTTACATGCATTTTTCCGAATATGACACCTCTTAGTTGCCCAACATTCTCGTACCATATAATAATGCTCGGCCTAACAATGGCTCAGTAAAACTTTCCCTTCAATCTCAGTGCATGACATTACGATCACACAAAACACCCGTCGCACTCTTCCATTTCAACCAACCAGCCTTTAACTCGATGTGCTACATCTCCGTCAAACTCTCCGTCCTTTTGAATAATAGAACCAAGGTATCGAAAATACTCACTCTCTCGAGATATTTTTGTCACCCAAAGTTACTACTGGTTTTGCTTTACGGTCGTTCGCTAGTGCTAAACTTACACTCCATATACTGCTTTTTACTTCTACTAATCCTAAAACCTTTAGATTCTAAGGTTTGTCTCCATACATCCAACTTGGCATTAACACCCGCTCTTGTCTCATCTATCAAAACTATATCATCAAGAAACAAAGATGCACTACTGCAGATCTTGGATCTTGTATACACTCGGGTCGGGTTCATCCATAACTATTAGAAACATGAAAGGGACTAAGTCGTCGAACCTCGATGCACCCCAATTGTAATAGGAAACTCTTCACTTATCCCGCCGCAAACTCGACACCTGCAGTCGACTCCTCATACATATCCTTAATAAGATCAATATACTTCGAGATATACCTTTTCTTAGTCATCGCCCACCAAATTACCTCTCGGGGAACCATATCGTAAGCTTTTTTTCAAATCTATGAACACCATATGCAGGGTCCTTCTTTCTCTCTATAACGCTCAATCAACTCGCCTTATTAGATGTATTGCTTCCATATATTCCGAAAGTTAGTAGTAGATTTGTTTTTTTTGTTTTTTTTTAGATCCATTTCCTTCACTTACAAAACATTAGTTTAACAATTGAATAGCAATATATTCCGAAAGTTAGTAGTAGATTTGTTTTTTTTTTTTTTTTTTAGATCCATTTCCTTCACTTACAAAACATTAGTTTCTTTTTATAGAAACTTTAACCCACTCCACCATGATCGTTAATCGTTAATGAGTACTCACATTATCTCATTGGCATATTATAGATTCATAAAAGAAACCTTTTGCTTTTCCGGAAATATACAGGACTACTTGTTTTCTGGTCCACACAAAATGACAGCTTGGATTTTATGATGATTAAGTTTTTGTCAGTACCACACTAACATGATCTCAATATTTGGATTATCAATACCGACTAAATTGTTTTTATTTAGCACCACGGCTCTTATGCGGAACAAGTTTTGTTCCGCACGTGCGGAAAGGATTCTCATCCGTTGGATTAATATTTTGACAGCTGAGATTGATTTAAAATGAACACCTGTTCTGATTTCATAACACATATTCGCATGAACATGTGTTCTTAGCTCTGTTCTGATTTCAGAACACATGTTCGCATGAACAGGTGTTCTTAAGCTAAGAACACCTATTCTCAAGGGAAAAAAATATCCCGCATGTGCCAAAAAAAAACATGTTCTGCATAAAAGCCAGACTGCTTATTTAGTAACTATTTACATATTTCTCAATCATCAAATCAATTATCTAACAACAGATATTATGTCAACACTATACTGATAAAAATCTATCAACACCGGAATCAAAATGACAACGCGTGTATCACCAATGATCAAGATAATGTAGATTTAAAGATTTTAATATGATCCATTTCCAACAAAGAGAGAATAATTTTAAGATAGGATAATATTAGAAGATAAAAGAAAATATGTGAGATAATAAAAATATATATGATGTTACCTACTAGGAATTTTCAATAATTTGATGAGAAATTTATCTTATAAAAAAAACACCTTTTTAATAAAATAGTTGTATAATCAAGAGATATAATCAAGAGATGACAATTTGTCATCTCCATGGACCATTCCGACAGATCTTATGAAGGTTTCCAAAACATAAAACCGAAGAAGTTGCTTTCGGAGGTCATCTCCTCCCAATGGCGAAGCTTCACGCAGGCTGGAGGGGGCCACGGTCCCCCCCAAAATTTTTAAAAATTATATATTAGTACTAGAAATATTTTTTTTGGGGTGTAAATAAGTCCTTAGAATATAAAATGTTTTGATCTTCTCAAAATTTTGAAATTTCATAATAGTACTCTCTCCGTCTCAAATTGAATTTATATTTTCTATTTTAGTTTATTCCGAAATTAATGTTCATTTTCTTAGAATTAATGTATTTTCTCGGCGGTGTCATAATTCTTCCATCCTCAAAAAATTTCCTTCCTCCATTCACACAATTGTCTATTTTATTCGTGGAATGCTCATTGTTTTGTAACATAAAAAAATTTATAGTTTTAAAGTAAAAACATGTCATTTGATTACTTAATATATTCAAATACACAGGACTTCAAATAAATAAAATTTTCTTTAAAATATATCTTTAATTAAACAAATAATAATTTTTTTTATAACTTTATCATTCTATTTTGAAGTGAACTGTAATACTAACCTTTGCATATTAGTCATTTTTTTCCATTTTTATTTTTATCATTTTTCTTTCTTAGTTTATGCAATTTTTTAAAGATAAGTATCATTTTAACTTAAAATCTTTTAGTAAAAATATTTTTTTTCTACTTCAAATATACTATCATAGATTGTAAATAAATTTTAGTTCGTCCCCGTAAATTCAAATCCTTACTCTGCCACTGCCTCCTCCAATTTTATTTCGACATGACTCGTCCTTTTGTCTATATTTTTTATAAGAGTTTAAAATTTTTTTCTAAATATTTTTCGGCGCAATTTAAAATAACAACTACAAACTAAAAAAAATAAGTTTGAAAAAAAAATTAAATGCGCGTTTTACTTTACAGTTGTAACTGTATCATGTGACCGCAATTGAACTTCAAGTCGTACTCGTAGATCACAAGGTTCATAGCTCAGTGGGGATATGACTTGCCCACGACCGTAAGTTTGTGAATTCAATACTCTCCTCATATATAGAGCATGCTTTAATCTCTCTTTTTAGGGATTTTCTTCTCCTCTTGTGAGTCACTTCTCTATATCCTTTATGGGACAACCACCCAGTAGGGCTTCAAAAAAAAAAAATTGTTCTCGTAGGACCGCGCTCTTTATTATTCTAGAGGCAATAGTCAAGAAGCTCACGACTATTGCCTCAATTTAATTTTGGAAAATAATTTTAGACTAAGTAAAATTGACTAAAAATTCAAATTAAATATTATTCACCTTCTGTTGGTATAATGGATTCACCCAAATATTTACCATTTTACCACCAATTTAGTTAATTAATTGACTAAGACTTAGCCACCTAACACTACTCTTTAATTTTTTGATGAGGTGTTATTTTGATACCTTTATTTTTTTGCACCTTCATCCTTTTATTTTTGCCATTCATAAAGGTTTTCCAGAAATACAGGAGTGCCAAAATAAATAAATACGAGTGTCAAAATAGAATTCATCTTTTAGATTACGTGAATATAGTTTATCGGACAATACTATTATTAATAATTTTCTATAAACAGAATTTAGAATGAAAAAGAAAAAAGTAAAAAATCTTTATCTGAATTTTTAAAGATCTTACATCGATTAATTTGTATGTATATTTCTTTCTTATGTGACTTGAGTAATCATTCTCCTCTTGAAGTACTTTTTAAGGAATTTGGTTAGACCTATACGGTGGCTAATGAGTTGAGTTAATTACTATTTTGGTCACTAAATTATTTACGCTTTGTGGTTTTGTCACTCAACTATTTTTATATATATATATCACCCTATTATTTACCTTTTAACCAAAAATAAACTGCCATCATTTTTCGCAGTAGTTTTCGTTGATATGTGTCGAGTATTTGACTGAAAATAAAAAAGTAGAAAAATAAATCACTACGTCATTTTTGAATAGTCATCTCAATTATCAGATCAAACAACTTAACATCTCATATTAAGTTCAACGTAATACTAACACAATACACGTTCAACAAAAATGTTTCTACCTACTTACAATTATGTCTCTTGTAGTATAGTTTATCCTTTAAAAATCCATGCAAGTATTAACAAAAGTTTTTTTTTAAAAAAAAATCTGTATTTTGCAGTACTTGGTGTTGGCTCCATGGGCATTTCATTACACGTACTCACTCATGGTAAAGGAGGCAGGAGAGAGAAACATTCCAATGTTTCTCATTTTGCCCTTTCTATTGTTAAGAATGCTTCACAATCAAATTTGGATCTCTCTTTCTCGATATCGTACTGCAAAGGGCAATAATAGAATTGTGGACAAGACCATAGAGTTTGAGCAAGTTGACCGAGAACGCAACTGGTTAGAACTCTATTATATTCTTTCTCTAAAAAATTTAACTATTTTTTTTATTAGCGCTATACAAATATAAAATTCGAAACTTACAATTTCAATGAAGAGATATATTGTGTTTAACTAGCACTAGATTTCTTTAACATTTCTTTCGAATAAATATTAGTTCTTCTGTTTCAAAAATAAATGTTCATATTAATGTTAGACAAGACACGTGATTACAAGTTTAGAGAATTTCATAGATAAACATACCAAAATTATCCAAAATAGTATCATTTAAAAAATGAGATAGTCTTGCATAAGAAATAAGTGTTTTTTTAACAATTTTTTTTTAAAATATGACCAAATTTGAAATTTAGTTTGTTGAGTATATTTATTGATCTTGAAAATGAGAGTATATTTATGATAAGCTATTGTAAAACATATTTTTTGTTTTAATTTAAGTAAAAGTTCCTTTTAAAAATAAATAAAAGTAGGTTGTTGATTATTAACGGTAAAATAGGAAACAATAATTTTGAAACTAGGTAATATACGCTTTATTCATAATTAAATATTCATTTTTTTAAAAAAAATGAGCGTAACACTATAAGATTAAATAATTTGATTTTTCTTGCATTTTTTTCCAGGGATGATAATATCATATTTAATGGGCTAATATTCTATGTGATTGGATGGTCTGTGGAAGGAATGACGGTTAATTTACCAATTTGGAGGACAGACGGTGTAATTATAACAATTTTACTGCACGCCGGTGCGGTGGAGTTTCTATATTACTGGCTTCACAGGGCCTTGCACCACCACTTCCTCTACTCTCGATACCACAGTCACCACCATTCCTCCATTGCTACCGAGCCTATAACTTGTAACGTTCTCTTATCCCTTTTCCCTGTCGCAAAATTCTGTCATAGATCTGATCTAACCAATAATTTATTTTAGAATTATTCATATTATTATTGAATAAGAAGAAAAATAATTAACAAATAACTAAAGGCGGAGTAAGGGGTGGGGTGGGGTGACAGCTGCCCTAAAAATTTTTAAAAGTGCTATTTTTACCCTATAAAATTAAAAAAGATTCAAAAAGATTATTAGTAAAATTGATCTCTTGTCCCCTTAAGGTTTTTTCAAAATTTTCTCTTCGCCCTCCTAGATAGTTTTTGGCGTCGTCCTTGAAAATAACAAATATTAGCTCTTTCATTGTGCTAGAGAATTTTAGATTACAAAGTTCATGTATAACAGGTACTATGTCTATATATGAATTTTTCCCTTATGGTTGTTGTTCTAAAAAGAAATAGTAAAAAAATTAGTTGCAAAAAAGATCATATTATTATTTATTTATTTTTCATATAATTATTTAGCGAAAAGAAGTTATGCACTCTTCATTCCAAATTGATACTCATTGTTTCATTCAGTATACATAAAAAAAAATGAATATCTAACTTGAGACAGAATAAATCATATTAATAGAAAAATAACTTCTCATGCATAAATTAGAGCTGGTTACGCAGTAAATAATAAAATAAAAACTTATTGAAAATGCAGTAAATAATTGAGTTAGTAGAGTTAAATTAAGAGCTAGGGAAAATAATCGTTAAACATACCACATTTATTTTATTAAATACCTAGTTAATAGTATTTTTTTTTAATATAAATACTTTTATAGTAGGGAGTTTACTACATGAAAATATAAATATCTATAATACGGGCCCTTGTATATGAAGTGTTTATGTCTACACTATTAAACATAATATCATATTCACGTGAATGAAGGACCGCAAAGTCTTTTTCTTGCCGTCGAACAATATAATTATAATTTATGGACACAACAATACAATTATTCTTTACCGTAAGGGAAAACATGAATTATAGTATTCATATATGCATATACATACATGTTTTTTAAACTCATAATAAATGCATCTACCCTCACTACTACGTCAATATATACTTGCAACTATAGCCATCGAATTAATTATGTGACCTGTGCAATGTAGTACTACTCAATCAGATCTCATTTATCTGTCGTTTTAAAACAATGCATTCAAATTAAAAATATGATTGAGATACGTTAATTTAAAGATAGATAGACACTTTTAACTTTCAATTAATACATTTATGTTGGGACAATTCAAATTAGTTGTTGACTGAATTAATTAAAGATAAGGGTAAGTTTGGAAAAAATATATTTAATACTTTATTGGTTTCATAAAGTGACAGATAGTTTTTTTTGATAAAGTATATTTAGGTGACAGATAATTGAAAACGGAGGGAGTATTATTTTTACACCAACCTTCCACATGACTTTTATCATACTTTTTCATTAAAAATAAATGGTCCCAACTGATAATAAATTTTACATCGGAGATTTATCTATCTTAATTAATTTTCTTTTTGTGTTGTCTCAAATTATTTACATTTTTTTCTAAATAAAGTATTCATTCATGTAATTATTATACTCCACTAACTTTTCATAAGATATAATATGTGCATACTTACATTCATTAAATAGTCTAACCAAGAATAGATTACGTCCAAAATTCATTTGATTCTTACTTATTTTCCTCAAAAATTAAATATTTATTTTTAAAATTTTAAAAAATTGGCATTCAATTCATTTCGAAGGGAGTATTTTAATTCAGGTTAGAGGTACTAATTTCACATGCTATTTGAATCTACAACATGCATATACTTAGTCAACTGGGATAAGATGGGTATACTCTCATATTACCAAACAATGACCAATTCTCTTATGTGATTCAGGGTGTCAATCGAGGTATGCGAGTCGAATTTGACTTAGTTCACGCTCAACTCATATAAAAATTGGAAAGTTCAGCCTACGCTCAACCCGGAAAAGTTCACAAATATTGAGCTCACACTTTAATGTGAGCTCGAATTAAACTCACGAGGCTCATGAGCTAAATTTATATCAGCAAAAAAAAAAATCATGTAGTAAAAATCATGATACTTAATTTTTGAAGCAAACTAAACTAATAAAAAGATAACAGAGATTAATACATAGCAAAGTCAAAGGTTAAAGAATCTACATACAACGTAGACAAAAATCCTTATATAGAGTAAAACAAAAGAAATTGAAGTCTCATAATTGTAAAAGCCTTATGTAGAAAAAAATAAGAGAAGCAGAAATTACATAATTGTTTGTTATTCTAATAAAATGAGTCTTATATAAAAATAAAAAAATAAAATAAAAAAGAGAACTCATGCACTTAAAATTCTAACAAATGATGAAATTGAAAAGAGTGATTTAATTCCATTGTTGGTGTCAAATCCAATTTCGGCAATCACATTGAATTCTTCTACAATCATTCAAATGTATAGGGAAGTAGTGAGCTGCGAAATTGATTCAAGACACGACCACAGGTGCTAAAAACACTCTCAGATGCTACTGAACTTATATGAATGGCTAATACATCTCTTGCCATCATAGACAAAATAGGAATTTAAGAGCATTTACTTACCAATAATCCAAGATAATAAAGTCTTCATCAACACTACCACTCCTTGTTGGGTAAATTTTTTTCTCCAAATAAACATATAATTCACATTTACAGTGCATCACTTCTTCCTCTTCATTAAATTTAAGGAATTCTTTAATGAATGCCAATTTATAGGTCTTCTTCTTTTTAATTAGTATTATTATTATTATTATTATTATTATTATTATTATTATTATATATATATATATATATAATATTTTAATTATATTATTCTTATTCGGGTTCGAGCTTTTTTTGGATTGAGCGAGGTCTAGGTCAAGCTCACGCTCAACTCACGTAAAATTCGAGCTTGAATATTGAGCTCACGGTCGGCTCACCTCAGCTCAAACTCACATTTTTTCAAATTATGTGAGTTGAGTTTGGGCCGGCCCAAACACGTTAGCACCCCTATCTGTGATATATCATGACGCATTTTGGATAGCGGTTGCTGATATAAAAAAAAAAAACTTGCATATATTCATTGGCCATTGCTCAAAGATTCAAGCATATAGTTAATGGCCATTATTTTTCTGATATTATATACTCACCCTTGGATTTATAAATTTTTTTTTTGGCAGCTGTTATTCATCCATTTGGAGAACATATATCCTATTTTCTCCTCTTTGCAATACCTTTGGCCACTACATTTTTCACAGGGACAGCCTCAATTTCATCATTTGCTGGTTACATAATTTATATTGATTTCATGAACAATATGGGACACTGCAACTTTGAACTTGTCCCTAAGACCCTCTTCTCCATCTTTCCACCTCTCAAGTATATCATGTATACCCCCACGTAAGTCTTCTTCAATATTGCTCTCCATAGTTTCCTTAGCTAATCGTGACAACTTAATTTGTATAGACTTGAGTGTACATTCACTTTCGGAAAAAAATAAATAGTTAGTAAGATTAGTATTAATAAATTAAAAATCTTGAACTTTGTTATTGTGACACGTTCTGTTAAGTCGTTTTGAATTTGTGTAATCTGACTTGATTATAAAGTAGTTTAGCGAAAAAAGATTTCTTTGCAATTTTAACAGTAAAATTTGTTGATTATTGCAGGTTTCACTCATTGCACCATACACAATTCAGAACAAATTACTCACTTTTCATGCCATTTTATGACTACGTCTATAGCACCATGGACATATCTTCAGACAAATTATATGAAACCTCACTCCATAGAGAAGAGGATTCACCAGATGTTGTTCATTTAACACACTTAACCACAGTAGAATCTATTTACCGTCTCAGGCTTGGTTTTGCTTCTTTGGCTGCAAGTCCTGAAATGTCCAAATGGTACTTGTGGTTAATGTGGCCAGTTACAGTTTGGTCCTTGATGATTACCAGGATTTATGGTTCCACATTTACCCTTGAGAGAAATATCTTCAAGAATCTCAAATTGCAAACTTGGGCTGTACCTAAATATAGCATTCAGGTAAGGGATTTGTTTTTTTAACAAATAATATTTTTTTATACTTATTTGGACGGGGTCGATGGATGATCAAGAAGGTACATAGCCTAGGTTGTGGTTATTGAGTAGGGGTGGAATTGGTCCATGGGGTCCGACTCCACGTCCTCCGAAAGATTGAGCCAGTGTTGAGGTGGACACTGCGAGTTCTACTTTTGCAAGTAGGTCGAGTTCTGCTCATTGGACAGATTCTATTCCATTTTCCCTTGGACTGGTGACTTCCATTGCACTTGGGAGCATTGTCTGCCTATAGTCTCCCCAAGTGGGTGATCCAATGTCATAATTTGTGGCAATGCGAGCCAACCCCTACTCAATACTACCTTCATTCCTAAATATAAAACTTTCATTACATGTTGCGAAAATTAGGAATGCAAAAAATTAAAATGTTTTTTTAATCAAAATATCAATATTACTCTGTTAAATAGAATTAGTGGCATATAAGTCATTTAAGAGAGTAGTATTGGTATTTTAATTACAAAAACATCTTTATTTTTGCTTTCTTAATTTTCGCAACATTTAATGAAAGTCTTATATTTATATTTAGGAATGGAGGTAGTAAAAGATAAAGAAAAATACAAAAAGGAATTTTTCAATTCCATCAAGGGAAAAAGATTATGAGGCAGTTCTTGCTTATAGATTTGTTATCATTGCAGTATCTTATGAAATGGCAAAAGGAGTCTATCAATATTTTGATTGAAGAGGCTATATTGAAAGCAGAGGAAAAAGGGACTAAGGTTTTGAGCCTTGGTTTATTGAATCAGGCAAGTCTTTTTGCTCCTCTTTTGTATAATTTTTTATTTATTTTATATAAAATAAGTTGATCTTGAGGTTAAAGATTGCATTTATTTTTTTCAGGAAGAGGAATTAAATGGAAATGGAGAGCTTTATATTAGAAAGAACCCTAATCTCAAAGTGAAGCTGATTGATGGAAGTAGTTTGGCAGTTGCTATAGTTCTAAATAGCATTCCAAAGGGTACTACACAAGTGGTCCTAAGAGGACATCTATCCAAGGTTGCTTACTCAATTGCCCACTTCTTATGCCAAAGAGGAACTCAGGTCAGGAATTGAACGTTCACTTCCCTTTTTCGTTAATAGAGAAGCAAATATTCAATTTGAATTTTATGTTTTGATAAAAATCTGTACTAATTTAAGGTATTTGCCTCGTGTTATAAGATGCTCGGGCTTATATTTAACTTGACTCGTAATTTATGAGATTATCTAAAATTGTTTCAGGTATTCGTAGTATATGATGAAGAGTACAAGAAGCTTAGACAAAGGCTTAATCCCGAGGCTGGAAGCAATTTGATTATCTCAAAATCAAACTTTCCAAAAGTATAGTCTCTTCTCTATGTTTTTTTTTCTAGCCCTTTTTCCATTTAGTACGAGGAAATTAATATTAACAAGGTTTTTTTTTTTTTTTTTGTCATAAATAAATATATCTAAGTTGAATGAATTCTAATTACTATTTTTTTTCTTCAGACATGGATAGTGGGAGAAGGATTTGTGAAAGATGATCAAATGAAAGCATCAAAAGGAACAAAATTTATTCCTTTCTCTCCTTTTCCACCAAAGAAAATTCGCAAGGACTGCTTCTATTACACTCCACCAGCCATGTTGGCTCCTAAACATCTCGAGAATTTGGACTCTTGCGAGGTTAGAAACACATTAATTTTATCGGCTTCAAATTGAATTTTCGTTTTCCTATTCATTTTTTTCTTAGTACTTTTTTATTCATTTTGTTTGGAACTTTAAAACTTTAAATAAGAGAAGATTCTAAATGGGGTAAATAATTTCTCTCTTTGATGTACAATCAATAGCGAGTCTAGGGATGGAGGACAGAGTCTCGTGATTTTTAAAATTTTAATTTTTTTCTTAAGATTCCTTTTTTTTAAAAAAAATAAACCCTTTAAAATATTATACATTTTGCCCCTTAAAAAGGGGTTGAAAATACTCTGTCCCCATTCCTTTCCTCATCCTTATCCTCAACCAATCAGAATTTACTATATAAACATTTTTTTCCAATTATATATACACAGGGTGAATTGTGATTGGCTGGGGAAAGGGATAGGGATAGGAACGGGGGCAAAAAATCTAAAAAGTTAGTTAAACAATTGTGTATATTTCTTTAATATATACTTTTGTATAACTTGGCCCCAACAAAAAATACTGAATACTGAATCAGTCCTTGGATTACAATATTTATAATGCAGCATCTATCCCAAAAATTTAAATCAATATTTTTTCGCTTCGAATTTTCTTTATATAACCCTATGCTTTACTAAAAAAAAATTGGTATACTCTCCCTCCTAAAGTTTTAAAGTTATTATATTATAACTACTCAAAGTATTATGCTCATAAATTCACATTTTGAATTCGACATATATATATATATATATATATATATATATATATATATATATATATATATATAGGATCAATTATAAATCATTAACTTAATTTGTTGCTTGATATACGATTATCAGTAATGAATATTTTTCTTGTGTGACAGAATTGGTTACCAAGAAGAGTTGTGAGCGCATCACGAATAGCTGGGATTTTGCATGCTATTGAGAATTGGGAGGTGATTCATGAATGTGGAAATAAAATGTTCGATGTTGAGAAAATCTGGGAAGCTAGCCTGAACCACGGGTTTCGTCCACTTAATGAAGTTATTAATAATAATAACTAGATTAATTAATATCTAGACTTTTTTTAATTAGCAAATTCACTTTGTTTCTCGTAATTGCAACTAAGTATTTATTAGTATCTCTTTTCAAATTTCCTAGTCAATGTGTGTGGTAAAAAACTTGCATGTACGAGAGTAGTTTACTGTTATGGTGATAAATAAAAATAATTTCTAGTACTCTATTATTATTCATTGAGAATACAATGTAACCTTTGAACCGTTTCTTAATATTTGGTAAATTCTAGCGACACAATTTTTTTTAAAATTATTATAAAGTGTCCAGACTGGTTATAATAAATTCATTGAATATTCAATTCACTTTTTTAATTGATTTGGTCTAGTTAATAAATTGCTATAGACTATAGCAATTTATTAACTAGACCAAATCAATTAAAAAGGTGAATTGAATATTCAATGGATTTATTATAATCAGTCTCAACCGGGTTGGTAGTTGAGAAAATGACAAGTGTGACCTTCCTCTAGGACACTTTATAATAATTTCATTTCCCTCAATTTGGCCGGTGGGATTGGTAACAACGGTAAATGCAGAGGCTACCCGTACCTCCCCCAGTAATTTCATCACCATCTGCCGTCAGAATAAGATATTATCGATGGTAACTCCTCACTTGAAAAATGGAGGATGGAGCATATTCATCGAGTCCGATCTCACTTTTCTTTATAAAAAAATTTAGTCAATCCTATATGTATAAGTAGGGCCGGACTTTACTAATTCAATCGGTGCAAAGATATTGAGAGGAGGTGGGGGGTCACACACAATAGAGCCGTCCCATCTCTAATTACCATTTTTCACACAAATAGTTTTATCTCTAAATATAGGTCTGTTGCACTTACCATTATACCCTATCTACCCGACCTTGACGCCCCGACTTACATACTAATATTTTTTTAAAAATTAAAGTATTACTTGAATATTAATCTTTTCTATTTAGTTTGGATGAATAACTTTTTCTTTTTCTCGTTCAAAAAAATAAAAATAAAAAAGTTCGTGAACGTGCGAATCAGTTCATAATCCGTGGATTGGGTATGGATCTATCATTTGACAGTCCGTAAAAAATTGATTAAATCTAGTTCAATCCATTTAAAATAAGTCTACGCAAATTTAGACCCAAATCGAACCAGATCTATCTGTTTGACAGTGCTAACAAAAGTGTACCCATCAAAAGCAAGTTTAGAGTACAAATCACATAGCAATTAAATCCGCCATATTCCAAAGTTAAAAAAACAAAAAAAAACAAAAAAAGGGACCTGCTGATATTCTACAAATAAAAGATCACCATAACCATCAATTTTCTCCTTAAGGCATCCTCCATTCATAAAAAATAATTGAGCCACCTAACAGTAACCTTTCATAAATCGTGCTTATTTTAGTTTACTTCTTCCATTACAAAATGTGATGGTGAGAAATTATCTATCTTATCTTGGACTTTGGTCTTTGGACCTTTAATGTTCAGTTCATCAATATACAACGAGTCTGGTAAATATTGTTGTAAAAAAGAAGTCGTTATCCTAAGATCGTACCTGAGCTGTGATTTTTCTCAACTATTATCTAGTTTTTTTTATTACTCGTTTTAAAAAGGTTTAAAATATTAGAAAATAAACAGAAATATTGGGAGAGGAAAAGGGATAGAAAGCAACAAAGAAACACACAAGAAACTGTTTACCCACTTGGTTAAAAATTAACTACATTTGGAACGCTACCAGATTAGAATATTCATTATGTTATGAAATACAATACCCATTAACAGAAAATTTTAAAAATTTGACATTGTTAAAAATATAAGCTGTTTGCACAGTATCTTAGGCTCTATAATCTAACCCAAAAAAGTGTGAAAAGAGTTGTCTCTTCTTTTTTCAAAACGGAAGAGTTAGTCGAGATATAAGAGAAATTTCCATTTTCATTGAAGTTCGAACATCTCATGCTGTATTAGTCACTCACATTTTCATATAATTTTTTAGGCAAATTGGTGAAATCGCTCCCCAAACATATTATGATTGGTGATTTGTGTTTTTAATTTTTTTAATTTTTTATTTTAGATACTCAAACAATTTGCTCGTTGGTGGAATGGATCCTTCTGTCCAAAATTTCGCTAGTCAACAAAAAATTCAAAATTCTTCTCAATAGTACATGAGTATTTTTGATATTCTCTACACTTACCCACATCCCATATCTATACCCAAACTGCACTAACCCTTATTCATCCGCCCAACCCAGCAACTCACAACTCATTCCCTCTTCTTCAACCTCCATTTCTTCACTCCAAGCATTCTTAAAGTTTATTTAACTTCATTCTCAATCTGAAAGTCAAATTTGACAAATAATCAAAATGATTGATCAACGGAGGAGAAACCCCCATAATCTTAAAGATTTGAAAGAAAATTGAAATGGCATCCTCCTACAGAATCATTACTTCTATCTGGGAAAAAAAATTATGGAGACAAAAGGGTGCAGAAAGCAGAATTTGAAGTAACATTAATGGTGAAATTCTAATCCATTTATAAGATTTCAATAAAGATTAAAGTCTGATGATCATAATAATTGAATTTAAAGATTAATGTTGTTATGCAGGAATCAAGAAGCTTGTTTCTTAATAGTTACACAAAAGATCGATCCCTTGATAGACATGAAAACCTAGCAAGGAAGGGAAAAACTAGTGGTTGGAGATCGGGGGAATTCAGCGACGGACGCAGGTAGGCGCCACTGGGTCAAATGACCCCAGTGAAATTTTTTTTTTTTTTAAAGTATATATGATATATTTTACTCAATTTAGATAATAAATGACCCCACACAAAAAATTTAATGACCCCACTAATAAATTCTCAAAATTTTGATCGAACAAATAAGAATCCGTTCCACACGTACCGAACAATTCTCGTTCCGCACTGGAGCAGTGGTGTTAACCATTCTTATTGTTTCTAGAAGATATTTAACAAGCAACTTTAAATATTGTAAAGATTTAAAAATACTTTTTGTTTCTAATCTTTTAGAAGATATTTAACAAGTTGCTTTCAATAAAAAACAGTATTGTCTCTCAGGTCTCAAGTCTCAATTTCTTCCCGCTTCGCGGGATATTTAACAAGTTGCTTTCAATAAAAAATAGTCTCGTCTCTCAGCTCTCAAGTCTCAATTCCTTCCCGCTTCGCGGGATATTTAACAAGTTGTTCTAAATAAAAAATAGTTTTGTCTCTCAGCTCTCAAGTCTCAATCCCTTCCCGCTCCGCGGGATATTTAACGAGTTGCTCTCAATAAAAAAAAAAAACAGTCTTGTCTCTCAGCTCTCAAGTCTCAATTCCTTACCGCTTCGCGGGATATTTAACAAGTTGCTCTCAACTTGGGGAGGGGTGCGAACTTGATAAAATACTCCAAATTACATATAAAATTTACTAAAATTTATCATATCTAGTAGTATTTTTAAAATTTTCGAGCACCGTCTCTGACCCCACTGATCTCAAGTCCTAGATCCGTCACTGGGGGAATTGGATTAGTATATACAGAATGGAGAAGGGGAATGGGTTTAGCATATTCAGAAGGATGGGTGTTGGGTTAGGGGAATGGGTAGTTTAGGTGGGGGCGGTTTCTTTAAATGGGCCAATGGGTTTGGGCATGGTTTATGGGTGGGTTAGTATATGAAATACCATAAATGTCCATGGTCTTTTGAGTGGTATATTTTTAAAAAAGGTTGGCTAACGATTTATTCACAGTTTCTTTAATAGAAGGACCCATTCCAATAATGCGCAAATTGTTTGAGTATCTAAAAGTAAAAAAAATTGTTGATGAACCCAAGTCATCAATCGTAATATGTTTGGGGTTGGATTTCACCAATTTGCCAATTTTTTAACCATATATTACACAATGCAAAAAAAATCGTATATCCTTAATTTGTGTCATGTTATCGTTCCCACTAATTAGAAATCGATATGTGTTAATTTTTTCTTTAATGGTTTCACTATTTATTTTAGATTATAATTTTTTAATTAAAAAATTAACCTATGATAATTTTTATTGATGAGACGAGTAATAACACACAATGATAAAAGAATTTTTTTTTAGCGAGTACTCAAAATAGAATTTGCTTCAAGCACGTCTTTGAATAATAGATTGCACACATGCAATTTCTTCTCTAGTCAACAAAAGTATCTTCCCCATAACCTATGAGAAAAAGGGAATATTAGCGATTAACTATGGACATTTGAATGTTTGTACTTGGAAAGAAAAAAAGACCATTGGGTCTTTCTCTTTTTTATTCCTTTAAATATATAATTTTTTTTTGGCTAGTTCTTGATGCATGGAAATCTTGGGTTGTCATTACATGTACTTACTATTCAAATTTTGGATAGTGGATATTTTTTTCAATTATATATACGCATGACAAATTGTGAGTAATTGAATATATAAATTAAAATATAAACGGAACATACAATTTTTTGCCGTTCTTAATTACTGTATATAGATTCATAGCTAGATTACCAACTATAGCTAAAGCAAGTTCTAAGTTCAAACTTCCACGTCAGAGTAAATGGAATTGAAGGCTCAAAGTCATCATCTAACTACCTACGGCTGTCTTACGTTGTCGTCTCTAACCTCTTCAATTCATTCTTTCAAAAAAAAAAAAAAAAAAATACCCTCTTCAATTCAAGTATCCAAGCAGTTTTGCAAAATGAGCTGCCAACCTCCAACTGTCCCTTTTTTTTTTTTTATAGTATAGGACAATAACTTTTGTGCCTTGTTGTTGTGTTCCCATTGAAGATTTTGTCGAAGAAAATAGTTTTGTCAATATATTAAAGTGTGGCGTTAGTAATATGAGGTGTGATGAATAACAATCTCGAATCAAAATATTAAAAAATGACCGTTATTATCCGTGGTTTGCATTATACTGGCACTGATTTAGCAGAAATGACAAAATATAGCATTGAAATTTTGGGGGGTAATATTTTTGTCCGGGACGGAAGTGGGACTTTTGTCCCCAAACCGAACCCTACAAACCCTAATTAATCCGTGACCTGAGGACGGTATTGCCACTTCCGTCCTCATATTACAGCCTTTTTGCAGTGTCTAGTCTTTTCTCACTTTTTCCTTACAATAATGGGACTGCAAATGTGGACCAAATTGAGGACGGAAATCCTACTTCCGTCCTCAAATGGCCGAGAGTTTTTCCCCATGGATATCATTTGTGGCCAGTTTTTCAAGGATTATAAATACTATCCACTCTCCACGAAAATTTGAATAAAAAATTCAGCAAAATTCACTTCATTTTCTCACATCAACATACCCTGCAACTCATTCAAACCATTCAACTCATTTATTTCCATAAAAACCCTATCTTCCCTAATATAATTTGATAATGAATAGCGAAATGGATCCCGCCCTGGAAGAGTATTTCAGACACCAATTTAGAATTGCGGTCGGAAATCAAACCAATGGAAAAATGGTAGTATTTTATTTTGTAATGTGTAAGTTTTTTTAGATGACTTGTGTTTAGCTATCTAAGTAATTGTATTGTCTTCCATCAAAGTACACAAATTGGTTGGAGCAAACTGGACTCGGGTTAGCAAGTTCTGTCTATCTGAAGGACGGCTTTGGGAATCAATGGTGCGTTTATGTAACCAAAATAGATGATACGTACTACCTAGACGGAGAATTACAACAATTTTTGCGTGACAACAATTTTCGGCCCACTGATAAAGTTCATTTTATACCCTCTCCAATGAATGTACTAGATATTTTTGTTAAAGGAGGGCACGTGAAAGGTTACTTGAAGGGCGAATTATCGTATCCTTCTGACGGGGCTTTTTTCCGGCAGAGTTTTCGAATAGACATTGACAAAACCTATTCGGCACTTTCTAAATCGATACGTTTTCTAATATTAAAATTTTAGTAATAAATTCGTTCCTCTCAGAGGTATGGGTTGTAATGTTGTTTCCCGTGCATAGTGAATATGTAGAAACTACATGCAATGGCGTGTTAGAATGCAGCGTGGAATCCCCGAAGTACTACACATGCGCAATTTTCACGGGAACAAATTGACAGTCCAAGTGGCTATAGACGAAGGCGGAGACGATTACTATTTTTTGGGGTAGGATGAGTTTGTTGTGTTTTCAAGATTACATCTCGGTGACCATGTACAAATCCATCCAGTCCCTTACGATATCCCTGATTATAGGGCCGGGAATGATGCTCTTCCTTCATACAAAAAAATATGGCAGAGAATGATAAAGGAAAATCCGGCTTTCCTTCTGTACCACTTAGCCCTTGGATTAGCCTAATGCATAGTTATATAAACCAAACATGTAAGTTATGACACTACAAGAAAACAGTTAAATAGCGACCGTAATTAGCGACGGAAATATTCGGCAACTAATTTACCGACGGAATACCGACCAAAGGAAACCGAAAAATATTCTGTAGGGTATTCTGCTACTATTACGCCGTCCCATATCTGGCCCCGTTGACCAAATTAAACCGACGCTCGTTTTTTCTATAAGTTACATGACGGAATACCGACTCGAATTCAACGACCGAATGCCGAGCTGGAATAGATAACGGTGTCAAAACGACGTCGTATTGCTATTTCATTTACGTAAAAAAAATTAGTATTTAAAATTAATTAAACCGAGCGTCGTTTTTCTATGACGTTACCTACGAATACCGATCAGATTCAACGACCGAATGCCGAAGCATGGAATAGATAACGATGTCAAAACGATGTCGTATTGCTATTTCATTTTACTGTAAAAAAATTAGTATTTAAAATTAATTAAACCGACGCTCGTTTTTACGTACGTTAAAGACGGAATACCGATTGAATTCAACGATCGAATGCCGACGGAATAGATAACGGTGTCAAAACGACGTCAGTATTGCTATTTCATTTATGTAAAAAAATTACTATTTAAAATTAATTAAACCGACGCTCGTTTTCTATACATTCTGACGGAATACCGATCGAATTCAACGACCGAATGACGACGTGAATAGATAACGGTGTCAAAAGCGACGTCGTATTGCTATTTCATTTCGTAAAAAAATTAGTATTTAAAATTAATTAAACCGACGCTGTTTTTCTCATAATTCACAGACGGAATACCGATCGAATTCAACGACCGAATGCCGACTGGAATAGAATAACGGTGTCAAAAATGACGTCGTATTGCTATTTCATTTATGTAAAAAAATTAGTATTTAAAATTAATTAAACCGACGTCGTTTTTCTATAAGTTACCGACGGAATACCGACCGAATAGTTATTCGTCATTAAGCCAAAAACGACGTCGTTTTGGTATTCCGTTGTCTAAAATCCCTCAACAGAAGTCAAAATCCCTAACTTTCCCCCTTGCGAAGCTCTCCCCCCCTTGCGAAATCCCCCCGTCGCCGCCTCTCCGCCCCTCCGCCCATCACTCCCCCTGCCGACGACCGACCGAATATCGGCACAAGGCGACCGTCCCAGTCACCGACGCCCTTCGGACACTCACCACCCACCGAAGCAACACTCCCCCTTCAAACGCCGCCAGTGAAGAAGGTGAGATTTCATTTTCGTATTCACCTTATCTTTTTACTGCTTTGGTTATTTTTGAAATTCATGTTTAAAGTATATGGTTTAGGGGTTGGAATGATGGTTAGGAAATTAAAATTTGTGAACGGGTTCATATTTGTTTTCGGATTCCCCTGTTCTCTGTTCATATTTGCCTCAGTTTCTTTCCTTTTTCTTGTTCTGTTTTCTATTTCTTTTCTTGCTTCTCTTTTCTTGCTTATGTATCCCTACTTATCATGTTCTCACACAGTGCATTTATTCAGAAACATAGAGTTTGCTTCTTCTTCCCCCTCCCATACATTTCTAGTTTCTATGATAATAGTATGATGATAATGGTAGTACTTAGTTGCTGGGATGATGTACTGAACCATCTGCTGCCCCCATGACATATAATAAGTTAGCCTAAGTGGTAGTGGGAATCGGACAATTGTAGTAGACTGAATTAAGGAATCTCCCTATGGAACATAAATTCAAAAACCAGTGCTGTCCTCTTCCTTTATCCATTCTCTTCTAACCAACATCTTTGATGAAGACTTAACAATAGAATGAGAATCTTGAAGATTTTATCCAATTAATTTCCTTGTCTATTTTGGAATTTTCTATTTGACCCATTTCTAAAAATTAATATCTGAGTTTTGATTCTAGTAACTCATATCTTGTCCAATCTTGGTTTCTATCGGTCCGGCTATAGTATTGAACACAAAAAAATCAGTATATATTTAACGTTTTTTAGTCATTGGATAAAAAAAATTTGATCATCCACCAAACTACATAATTTCTAACCAAAATCTTGTTTTGTATTGTTTTGAATGATTAAAATAACATGGAGGAGTAACAACCCTTATTGATGACTTTGTCTTTTGTTTAGTGCTAAAAATGGATGAGTGCCAAAGTTGGAATTACATTTGTGGATATATTGATTTCATAAACAAGAGATTTTAGATGTCATTGGAAAAAAAGAGAGATTATTTATCTTTCATCCGTTAAAATATTTCTCGTGATTTATATTACTGCGACAGTTAAGAAATTATAGTCTTTCAAATAAGAACTAGTCAATTCGTATATCATGAAGTTACAAAAGTCGCTATTTAAACAGAATACTATCGTCCAATTTTACTAAGAAAATCAAAATACCTTAACATTTTTAGAACATGTCCAAGTCAAATATTAATGATTCAAACACTTATGTTTACACTTATGTGTATCAAATATCAAATATTAATGATTCAAATATTAACTTTCTCGAATCTCGATGTGGAAAGTTTTAGGGATCTTTGAATAACTCATTTTAACTACTTCCCCATGATATCAATGTCTGTTTTAACCTTTTGCCTAATTCTTTATTTTTTGTTTATGTTACTGACATTGAATTGTTTGCGAAAAACCATGCTAACTTTTGTGTTGTTTCATCGCAAATATCATCAATGAACATTAACTTGTATTATTTTTTCGCAATACATTATTTATTGATATGCAATTTGGTATTGATCCAAATCCATGTATTTCAGAGATGCCTCCGAAGAAGAATATTCGAGTTTCGTTACCGTTTGGTTCGCCACCCATGTCTGGTCCGGCCTCCACTTCCCAGCCAGGTTCGTCACCTGATTTGGGGTCGACACCGACATCTGCCCCGAGCTTGGTACGACATCTGCCCCCGAGCTACATCGCCACTGAGCTAGGTACGACACCTCTGTACCCATGCCCCGAGTCTACGTCGGTTGCCGGATCGGCGTCTCACCGATCTCTCGTGCCACCGACGGCGTCCCGATACCAGTGGAGTTTTGGCTACAGTAGATACTCGTATTCTCCTGCAGCCTACCCTTAGCACGTAAGTAAATTCATTAATTATTTCCCTTAAGCTAATTATTCTACTTGTCGTCATTGTAGTAACTAATCAAGTTTTTGTTTGCTATTATAGTTTTAGATTGGCATCTAGTTGCTCCGCCGCCATTACTGGCATATTTCAAGATCGTTTCAAGGGGGCATACAGCACCATCAAGGATGTTCCCCAGGAAGAAGAAACATTGTGGTGGGACGAGTTCAAGGTAAAGAAATTAGTAAATAAGTTATAATTTAGAAGTCTTTATATTTAATTATCTAACATTTTTTTTAAAATACGAGAAAAAGTATCGGCTGGGCTCTGAGCATGAGGCGGGTGTCAAGTCAAGTTGGCGCATGTTGCTTACGAGGAGATCGAGCGGGATTATGAGCGATGCTCGGAAAAAGAATAAGAAGCCCACATGGGTTTCGAGACTGATTGGGGCGCGACTTCGGGAGTACTGCAAACTCAAGCTTTAAAGCCAAGTCTAAACAGACAGCAAAAACCAGAAAGAAGGGAGGGGTGGCAAGGGCCCGATGAAGCACACGGGCGGTTCGCTCAGCCACATTGAGCACCACCTCAGACTGGTAGTTAAATAATCTAATTGTCGTATACATATATGTTATGTGTTTATTGTTAATATTTAATTTTCAAAAATGATTTCTGTTAACAGGAAAAGGAGGCCGGACAGGCAATCCCATTCCCAGCCACTTACGATCATCTTCATCAACACCATATCGGCCCAAAGAAGGGCGAATGGGTTGATGAAGCTTCTAGAGAGTTGTCCGTAAGTATATCATTACCTTTTCTCCCTTTTTGATATTTGATTAGGTTTTCTCCGTTTTCATAACCTGACACAAGTGTTCATTTTCAGGGGGTGTTCCATGCGGTTTATGACGATTCTGCAACCCAAGCAACTCAAGCCGGCTTACCTCCTCCGGATTTGGCGACCCAGATAGTGTTAGCTAACAAAGGTTTAGCTAGTATGTTAGCTAACATTTTAACTAATAAGGACAATGTTATATTAAGTGCCTCTGAGTTAGAGGAAAAGTTGAGTAGTGCCTTAGACGACGACTTAGAATCGGGACTATGACGATGACCCCCTAGCTGTCGATGAAGTTTTGGGGGAGTCAATAGAGCACTTAGTTAATTTTATATGTATTCTGTTATGTTTTCGGTTTTGTTTAGTTTTGAAGTTTTGGGTTAATTTTGTTAGTTACACAGTTTTGGGATAATTTTGAATTTTATATGTTTTCTGTTATGTTTTGGGCTATGTTAATTGTGACTTTTTGGGTTACATTTTTCATTATTTGCACGAATTGTGCGGGGGGTTTGTAGTATTCTATTATGTTTTGGGCTATGTTAATTGAACCATGTTCTACTTCTGGAAATTTGGTCTCACGGCGACCTCTTAGCGACCGAATAACGACCGATTTAGGGTTTAGGGTTAGGGTTTAGCGACGTATTAGCAACGGATATACATTTATCATTTGGGCGACCGAATAGCGACCAAAGCGACATATCCGTCGCTATTCGATCGGTATATTCTCCCGGGATTCCGTTTTTTATAAAACAGCGAGGTTTTTAAAGATATATAAAAATATTTGAAACAAGTAAAACATGTACACATTAAATACCTGAATAGTGAAACAAGTAAAACTTATATTTATTCACAAAATACCTGTATAGACCTGAAGCAGAACAATTCAAGTAATACAATCGTATTTTGTGAATAAGTATAAGTTTTAATTATTTGTCTATTCAAGTTAATGTGTGTGTGTGTGTGTATATACATATTTTAGTAATAGTAACTAAAATAGACAAAAATGTTTCTATATATCTTTAAAAACCGGAATCCGGGAAAATAATAGCGACCGAATATAACAGGGCGGTCACTATTCGGTCGGATTATTCTCCCGGAATCTATTTTTTTATAAAACAGCGAGGTTTTTAAAGATATATAAAAATATTTGTCTATTTTAGTAATATATACGTATGTACACATTAAATACCTGTATAGACCTGAAGCAGAACAATTCAAGTAACACAATCGTATTTTGTGAATAAGTCTAAGTTTAATTGTTTGCATATTCAAGCAGAACAATTCAAAATACCCGTGTGTGTGTGTGTATACATATTTTAGTAATAGTAACTAAAATAGATAAAATGTTTCTATATATCTTTAAAAACCCCGCTATAGTATAAAAAACGGAATCCGGGAAAATAATAGCGACCGACTAGCGACCGAATATAACAGGGCGGTCGCTATTCGGTCGCTAAATAAAATGCCGAAACGGCGTCGTCTTGTCCAGTTCTATTTTCAAAAATTGGAAAGTGTTCAGTCTTTCTTTATGGCGACCGAATAGCGACCGAATATACTTCGGTCGACCGAACTGCGACCTCGGTCGACCGAAACCAGCTAGTTCCAAAAGCAAAAACTCTCTGTTTCGGTTCGGTCGATCCGAGGAAAGCTCGGATGATCCGAACTAATATACTGGGGCGGTCGCTATTGGTCGCTAAATGAAATAGCGAAGCGGCGTTGTCTGTCCGGTCTGCGGGATCTTTGTTTTCAAAAAATTTACAAGTGTTCAGACATTATTTTGGGCGACCGAACTGGCGTTTTCGGTCGCTATTCGGTCGCTAATGTTAATTGCAAAGCAGGCGTCGTCTTGTCCGGTCGCGCGGGATCTTTATTTCCAAAAATTTACAAGTGTTCAGACATTCTTTTGGGCGACCGAATAGCGACCCGAATATGCTGAGTCATCGGTCGCTAAATTTAATTGCCGAAACGGCGTTGTCTTTCCAGTGAGTGGGATCTTTATTTTAAACCCTCCCCTGCAACACATTCTGCAGCCGCGATTTCTAACTCCACCACCATCTCCTCTAGTGATTTCTTACAAAATCTACCTTGAAACTCCACCCTCCTCCCATCACCACCACCTCCGGCAACTCCAAGACGGCGCCACCACCTCCGGCATCCGCAAGACTTCCCAATTTCAGTTGGGTATTTGGTGAGAATCTCTTCTTCTCTATTTATTCTAATGTTATTAATGTCAATATTTATGCTCTTTTATATCATTTATTCTTTAGCTTAATCAAAATGTGGTATAAGGGATAAAAAAAAATCATGAGACCACAAATTGTTCACAAAGAATCAAATTTTAGGGCAATTTACCTTTTATTAGGTTTACAACATACCATTTATTTTTTGCATATTAAATGATGATATCAAAGTGGCAAAATTTTATGCTTCGGTCATATTATCCCAATGATTTTATTTCTTTGTATTATCTCCCATCATTTTATTTCTTTGTATTATCTCCCATGATTTTATTTCTTTGTATTATCCCAATGATTTTATTTCTTTGTATTATCTCACATCATTTTATTTCTTTGTATTATCTCCCATGATTTTATTTATTTGTATTATCGATGATTTTATTTCTTTGTATTATCTACCATGATTTTATTTATTTGTATTATCTCCCATCATTTTGTTTCTTTGTATTATCTCTCATTATTTTATCTCTTTGTATTATATTGCAACAAACAAACAACCTAATGTTGAAAATAATCGAAATAGTTGACAAAATTTTCATTTAAAATAGTAGATAAGATGCCATTATCACACGTTAATAAACTTGGAAATAAGGGTGACAAATCATCAAAATAACATTCAAAGTTAATATGCATTTAATTATTAAGTCTTTGTATCTCGGATATTGTGTTTGCAATGGAAGACCCAGTAGTTGGATGTATATGGATTCGAATAGTGGACCTCGTCATAGTCAAGAATTTATAAGCGGGATTGAAGCGATTTGTGGCTTTCGCGGTTAGTACGTGCGCTAATGTACAAATAGATGGGATTAGGTGTCCTTGTGGGGTTTGTAGGAATAAGTCTTTTCATATGCACGATCTTTGTGAAGTATCACCTTGTTATGAACGGATTACGTGTCTAACTATTATAATTGGACATGTCATGGTGAGGCATTCATTCCCATGCCTCAAATCCCGTTTGTTCATGAAATGGATAATTATAAAAGACACACGATACCAGAACAATTATCGAGATATGATTATTGATCTTTGCGGGACCAAGTTTTAATGAAGCGGCAAAATAGGGGACGTGGAAGAACCTCCCAATCCGAGTCACAAAAAGTTCTATGACATGTTGAAAAGCTTTGTTGATAGCCCACTTTACAATGGTTGTACAAACCATTCACGACTTTCAATGGCTGCCCGAGGATGTTGAGCATTAAGTCAGAAGACAACTTATACGAAACTACAATAGATAAATTTGCTTGAGTTGATGAAAGAGGCACTTACTCCAAATAATAATGCTTTTAGGCGACTTTTACAAAATGAAGAAATTGGTTAAAGGTCTTGGATTACCGGTGCAAAAGATTGATGTTTGTGTTAACGGTTGTATGTTGTATTGGAAAGATGATGTTGAGAGTAGAGAATGCAAGTTTTGTGGCCATGCTAGATACATTAAGAAAAAGAAATCAAAAAATACACGATTAAAAGAGATTTCTTGCAAAAAAGATGTATTATTTTCCGATTACTCCAAGATTACAAAGATTGTATGCATCGAGAAAGCTGCAAAGCCACATGACATGGCACTCGAGACGGTGAGAGGGAAGAGGGAATAATGAATCACCCACGGGATGGAGAAGCTTGGCAACATTTTGTGAGAACACACACCCGATTTTGCGGTGGAACCTCGGAATGTAAGGCTTGGGTTATGCACGAGATGGTTTTGCACCTTTCGGCATGTCGGGGAAGAACTATTCTTCTTGGCAGTTCTTCTAACACCTTATAATCTCCCCACTTGGATGTGTATGAAGAACAATGTAATCTTCTTAACTATCATTGTACACGGACCCCAAAAATCCAAAACACAAGATCGATGTGTACTTGCGACCTTTAATCGATGAATTGAATCAGCTGTAGAGGTGAAGGAGCGGAAACTTATGATATCTCAAAAAAAACAAAATTTTAAATTGAGGGCTTCATTACTTTGGACAATTAGTGATTTCCCGACATATGGAATGTTGAGTGGATGGAGTACAGTGGCATTCACGCTTGTCCATATTGTATGGAGGAAACACAAGCGTTCCATTTGCGATGCGGAGGGAAACAATCGTGGTTCGATTGCCACGGATGCTTCTTGTCACTGATCATCCTTTTAGAAGAGATGCAAAGGGATTAGAAAGGGACCGGCGACAAGAGAGAGCGAGACCCGCCCGACTCGCCTTAGTGGTCATGAAATGTTCCTTAGAGTTAGAGATTATCAAAAAAATTACCGATACTGGCTGAAGAGATCGGTAAAGAGCAAGGCGAGGGGGACGGGATCATAGTTGGGCTAAACGTAGTATATTTTGGGACTTACCTTATTGGCGGACACTTTTGATAAGACACAACATTGATGTCATGCATAATGAAAAAAAAACGTGTTTGATAATGTCTTTAACACCGTGATGGGCGTGAAAGGTAAAACTAAAGACAATGTTAAAGCTAGAGCGGATGTTGAAAGGTATTGCAATCGTCAGGAATTGAATATTAAACACGATGGCGAGGTAAAGCAACAAAACCCGAAGGCATGTTTCACTCTTACCAAGCCTAAAAAAAGAAATGGTTTTGCGGTGGGTTAAAGAATTAAGGCTCCCAGGATGGATATGCATCGAATTTGGCGCGATGCGTTGATATGAAAAGAGTTGAAAATGTCCGGAATGAAGAGTCACGATTCTCATGTATTCATGGAGAGACTTATCCACTATAGCACTTAGAGAAGTACTACAGGCAAATGTTTGGGGACCCTTGGTTGAACTTAGTACGTTCTATAGAGATTTGTGTTCCCCAAAGTTGAGTGTGGCGCATATGCAAGAATTGGAGGACACTATCGCTATTTTTATTATGCAAGTTAGAGAGAATATTTCCTCAGGGATTTTTTGATGTGATGGAACACTTGCGATTCACGCTTCGATGCTGAAGCGAGGTTGGTGGCCGGTGCAGATTTAGGTGGATGTACCCATTCGAGAGGTAACAACCATTGTCTTAAGTTATCTAATCTTTGTATTATATTTTTCATGTACGTATTTACAATGTGATTAACTACATATGTTTTAATTAGATACTGCACCGTCGAAAAAAGAAGATAAAGAACAAGGCTAGAGTTGAGGGGTCAATTTGCAATGCATACTTGGTCGAAGAAGGCTGCTACGTTTTTTAGCTATTATTTGAACCCCACGTGAAAAGCGAGAGTTACAACCATTGGGCGAAATGATGGTGAAAGGCGAGATTAGCGGACCGAGATGTATTATCAATTTGCAACTTACCGGAAGATCATTTGGAAAAAAAAGAAAGGATTTTATTAAGCGATAAAGATTATAAAATAGCAATGAATTATATCCTAATGAATTGTGAAGAGGTCGAACCATATCTTGATAAGTAAACTTATCTATTTGCTTCATTTTTGTTATATAATTAAAAGTGGCCAAATAATAATATTGTCATTTAATTTGTAACTCGGGAAATTTGTTAGTCAAGTAAATGAACAAACCCATGAGATAACGGAGGAAGAACTTCAAAGTCGGGTTTATAATGATTTTTCCAAATGGTTTGGAACTCATGTAAGTTGGTATTGTGTAGAAATGTACTTGTAATAAGAATGCATAATTAAAATAATTTAACTTTTATTGCTCAACGAGATACATAGCCTTGAGGAAGATTCAGAAATTTTGTTGAAAAAATCTGTCTTGGGGCCCGTCAAGGAGAGTGATGTCATACACGGTTACTTTGTTAGCGGTTATAGATTTCACACCAAAGCCCGCGGCGATGGAAAAGGAGCGACAAGCAGTGGGGTATGGGTTAAAGGAGATTATTACGGTGAGTTGAAGCAAGTAATTGAGGTTGAACTTGCTTTGGAATACGACCAAAAAATTATTCTTTTCAAATGCGTGGTTTGATTCTACTCCAAATCGAGGTTTAAGAGTGCATCCTCAATATAAACTTGTAGAAATCCATAGGAAAAAGAACCTACCAGGGGTTACGATCCATTTGTATTTGCTTCCCAATGTCAACAAGTCTACTACACACCTTATCAGGGTAGTAAGACATCATCTAGGAGCTGATTGGTTGGGTGTATGTCGTTCCAAACCACGTCTATTTGGCGTTCATGGTGTTCGGTGCCGTATCGGGGACGAAAGTACGCGAGGAGGAGACCAGTCGCATTGATCCAACTATTGCGAAGTTGGTCAACTTACGCACGGTCGAGGGAAATTGAAGTTGTACTTGTGGCGAGTGCGAGCCGTGGTTATGAAGATGATGGCGATGGCGATGATGAAATTATGTCGGGAGATGACAATTACGAAGAAGAGGATGAATTAATGACCGATGATGATTTAGAATGATTAAGATTTCTCGCTTCTCTTGGAATTCCACATATTGAAAGTGAGTCATATTTGTTGTTTTTTTTGTACTTTATTACAATAAATTAATTGTCATATTGTATAACTTTTTTAACATAATTCAAAATAGAAATTTTATTGTCATAATAATTTGATTCTTACATTTTGCAGATTGCAACTCATGCATTTTCAAGGATATGCATATGAATGACATCAAGGAGTTTATGAGAAATGCACACTTTGATTGTAAGTTTTGATAAATGAAATAAATTACTTTGAGCGTGAGTGTTGCAATGTAATGTGCACACTTTGATTGTGAGTTTTGATAATTCAAAGTGTGCACTTTGAATGTGAGCTTTGTAATGTAATGTGTACACTTTGATCGTGAATTGTAATGTAAGGTGCACACTATGATTGTGAGTGTTGTTATTCAAAATGTGCACTTTGATTGTGAGTGTTGTAATAAGAAGTTTGCACTTTGATTGTGAGTATTTAATGTAATGAGAATTGATTGTGAGCATTTTGTTTGTGAGCATTTTGGTTGTGAGCATTTTGGTTATTAGCATTTTGGTTATTCTTTGCTATTACTGCTTTGTGTTACGTAATAGGGATTTAATTAAATTAAATTTTTATTTTTTTTAAATAGCAACAATTTAGCGGCGGTAAATACCGTCGGTATTCGGTCGCTATATGGTGACCCTCCTACACGTTACTAATTATCCGTCGCTATTCGGTCATTCCTGGGTCAAGTCAAATGTCAGCAATGTTGACTATACCGTCGGTATTCGGTCGGTATATGGTGACCCTATTTTCCGTTGCTAAATATCCGTCGGTATTCGGTCCTTACCAAGTCAAAGTCAAAAGTCATCAATGTTGACTATTCGGTCGGTATTCGGTCGGTATATGGTGACCCTCTTTTCCGTTGCTAAATATCCGTCGGTATTCGGTCGTTAAACAGTCAAAGTCAAAAGTCAACAATATTGACCATTCGGTCACTATTCCGTCGGTAAATAGAGACCGATTATTCGGTCGCTATACTTTCCGTCGGTATTCGGTCGTTATATTGTCAAAGTCAAAAGTCAACAATGTTGATCATTCGGTCGGTATTCGGTCGTTATTTACCGGCCGATTAAACGGTCGCTATATATTCCGTCGGTATTCAGTCGTTAACCAGTCAAAAGTCAACAATGATGACGATTCGGTAGGTATTCGGTCGCTATTTACCGACCGAATATTCGGTCGCTATATATTCCGTCGGTATTCGGTCGGTAATTTTCTTAGCGACGAAACATACACGACCACGTAATTCGGTCGTTAATCGGTCGCTCCGATTACCGACGGAAACGGCCGTCACTGTTTCCCTGTTTTCTTGTAGTGTGAAAACATTGAATTATTATAGTGTGACGTAATTACATACAACTTACCGCAACGTATTCCTCCCACTAGGCTTCAGCACCATCCAAATTAACAATGTTGATCCTACCGTTGTACTTGAACCATGGTTTGCGCTTAAGTGCTTCAAAATCCCAAAACCGCCTGCGCATTTTTGCAACACCTGCATCGATCATTTTTATTGTGAATTGTCCGCCGGTGACGGAGTTCATTTTGTAGACAATTTCGTTGTATGAATCGGACCAACGTTTTTCACCATTGTAACCCAATGTACTAAAAACATAACAAATTTCTATTAACACCTGCTCGTATTCTGCAGGCCATTCTCTGGTAAAATCAACATCCCTAAATTTGTTACGCATTTCTTTTTGAATAAATTCTGGAAAGTTTGTCATTTTAGAAGATGATTTTTTAAGAGGAGAAATAAATTTAGAAAAAAGGAATTGTGAAGAGGATGAGGAAATTTTAGGGTTGAGAGTTGAGAATGTTGTAGATTGTGGAGAGGTTGAGAAGTTATTTATAGATGTAATTGGAAATTCAAAAAATTAAATTTTTTAATTTTTGAATGGACAAGTCTCTAAAAATCAGTCAGAAATGTGAACGAAAATACCAAAACCGTTTAGATATTTACGTTCAATAATGCATGGTCAAAAAAGCAAAATTGAGAAAAGATTAGACACTGCAAAAAGGCTGTAATATGAGGACGGAAGTGACAATTCCGTCCTCATGTTACAGATTAATTAGGGTTTGTAGGGTTCGGTTTGGAGATGGAAGTCCCACTTTCGTCCTTGGGTCAAGACGGAAGTGTCCCGGACAAAAATGTTGCCCCCCAAATTTCAATGCCATGTTTTTTTCTACTAAATCAGTGACAGTCTAATGCAAACCCCTTATTATCCATCTTTAAACTCAACTCAGGTTGAATTAATCTGATGCCTTATATTCAGTAATTTATTATATTTATGTATCATCTAATATAAGACATAATGCAAAACTATTTATTATCATTATTTTTTTTAAAGTGGATATAATTTGATCCAAACCAGGTACTCAGCCGAAATCATGTTTATAACTACTTAAACAACAAACTTGTTATGTGGATCTATGATTCCGTACACATGGTATGTTTGAATAATCTTGCACCTGCCATTGTAGAATACTCGTAGTTCAATTATTGAAAACACTTGCCCCAAAAATCAACGACAAAATCAATAGTTCTTAGTTATTGTTTGGTGTATTTTGATAGAGTCTGGTACATACTACTTTATATTAAGTATGAATTGAAATTCAAACTATATTTGTATTGAGTATGAGAATGAAATTTCAAGCACATACTACTTTAATACAAAAATTAAGAATCTCAAACTCAATCCAATCAGGATTAGAGATTGTCATGGTGTCATCATGGCAGGCAAGGGCAAATGAAGCTCTAAATAAATTACTATTCCGGTAATAGAAAGATCACAGATGGGTAGGAATAGATGTCATAAATATCAATTTGTTAAAGTGGTTTTTTTTTTAAAAAAAAATCTATAACCTAAAATTGTGAAACCCTAAGTGAAAAGTGAGATATATAATAGTTATATACAAATGGAAAAAATGAAGAGACACGAAATAGAAACAGAATATGCAAAATCTAATTCGTACATGGTATTTTTGCACATGCGAGAACACGAACAACTGTTCTTTCGAATAATTATGAACAACTATTTCTTCATTAACTTCCTTTCAAATAAAGAATAACCTCATTCTCCTGGTCCCTCGAAGCATAGCTCAATATGAGATTTTACTACAAATGTTGTTGTGTCAGTCTTGTTTCTACCCATAGAAAGAGAGTTTGATTCTTACCAAATACATGAAATTAGATCTCTTATGCGGAAATGACTAAGAGACGGCTTGTGAAAGACTCATATTAAAACACATCTCGCTATTTAAATTCTTCACTAACCCTAAAAATAAAGATGTTAGACCCTCAGAATTGGAGCTCAGTCCTTTAAGAATCAGTGTTTCATCTCACTAAAATTGTTCGTTCAACACCTCCAATAATTACTACCGGTATAACACATGTTTAGCACGGACCACATCCGAAATTGTCCTAAATCCATAAATGGAATTATTAGCCATTTTTGTCACCAATGTTGTTTGAAACAGCCACTTTTATCCTTTTTAACTTTTTTCAGCCATTTTGTCACCAATGTTATTTGAAACAGCCATTTTTGTCACCAATGTTGTTTGAAACAGCCACTTTTATCCTTTTTTCAAATAAAATTCTAAAAAAACATCAAAATTGATAATGTGGCAAAAAGCTATCATAATACCTCTCTCTTGCAGGGGTAAAACTGGAAACTTATAGTCATTCATCAGTGACGGATGCAGGTAAGGGTCACTGGGTCATTTGACCCCAGTGAATTTTTTTTCCCCGCTTCCCGGGATATTTTACAAGTTGCTCTCAATAAAAAATAGTCTTGTCTCTCAACTCTCAAGTCTCAATTCCTTCCCGCGAGACATCTCATTCTCAGTCATTTTTTTATGCTGTATATTGTTTGACAAAATACAAAAAAAAAATTTTGGAGAGGGGGGCGAACTTGATAAAATACTCCAAACTACATATAAAATTTACTAAAATTTACCATATGTAGTATTTTTAAAAATTTCGGGTCCTTCTAGAATCCTCCCTGACCCCACTGATGTCGAGTTCTGGATCCGTCACTGTCATTCATACAATAAGTTTCCAGTTTTACCCCTGCATGAGAGAGGTATTATGATAGTTTTTGCCACATTATCAATTTTGATGTTTTTTTAGAATTTTATTTGAAAAAAGGATAAAAGTGGCTGTTTCAAACAACATTGGTGACAAAAATGGCTGAAAAAAGTTAAAAAGGATAAAAGTGGCTGTTTCAAACAACATTGGTGACAAATATGGCTAATAATTCTCCATAAATGAAAAGAGTTGTTTCTTTCAAAGTTGGGGGCTTTGCCATATCGAAACTAGTCATCCCAAAATATAGGCTTGTACTTTGATCATTATTGATTACCAATCTGAGGAAAAAAAAAGTAGCTGTTGAATTATCCAAGGAAAAAAGACTATGGAAGCCAGCGATTATCACATGGGGCCTTTGTCCTTCTCACTGCATTGCCTTTCGTATTAGAAGAAGCTTCATCGAATTTTAACTAAGAAAAAAAATCTTCTCATCCATCTTCTTTATGACATACCCAAAATCCAAAGTACGGCAGCTCCAGTGGGGTAATTTCCGCACTTGCAGAACTTCTCTCGTCTGTTGTATTAAAATTTTAACGGTTAATATTGATTTAAAACGGACATCTATTTTGAGCCTCAAAACACTCTTCTTGTTTTTTAACTTCAGAACACTTGTTATGTGCCTCAGAACACCTATTATGAGCTTCAGAACACCTGTCCTAAGGCGTTCTATATATTTTTTTCGGATCCAGACTAAAATCCAAGCAACCCGTCTACAGTGCATAACACTATATGTTCTGCATCGTGCAGAACATTTGGTAGCCGTCGGATCAAGAATTTGACGGATGAGATCATTTGAGTGAGATTAAAAAAAATTTTAACTCTCACCATCCCAAATGATCTTAGCCGTCCGATTCTTAATCGACGGTCACCAAATATTCCGCACAGTACTTGATGTTAGGACCATAGGTAGATTGAAATCCAAGAGATATCAGATGGACACCCCGTAAAATTCAGTTCATTTTATGGACTTGTGTCTACCCAAATGTTCCTTAACTTGGTCGCGGCTACAGTACCTAACTGAATTAATGGTTCGTTCTTTTTGAGCGCCCAAAGGGCGATTGCTCCCGGGTGTAAGAGCGGAGAGCACTCCTAGATAGGGAAGATTGAAGCACGCCTCATTCCTGGGAGGGAAGATAAGTCTCATAAGGAGGAGAAATTATTTGCCCCAATACGGGAGATATAGGGAATCGAACACTGGGACCTCCGCTGCAGTGTTCAGAAATTTCTTTACCACTGGAAACTACCCACATCTACAATTGAATCAAATTGCCTTAATTTTAAAATTATTATTTTTATTTGCAATTAAATGTCAACTTTTCTATATCATAGTAGAAAATTTAGACAGTAGTTTGTAACGGAGAGAGTATAAATGATTTCTCAATATATTTGGCCTAACTTAATAATATGTACCAAGAGTGGCAATAAATATTCATCTTCCCTTACAGCTATTATGGGATATGGTCCGGTCCAAGTTCCTGACCGTATTAAGAAAATAGCATCCTATGTTCCAGTCCGGTTCCTATGCGGAACAGTTATTTTTTTCCGCAAATGCGAACACTTTTTTTGCGCTTCGAAAGCACTGTTTCTTATCACCTGAACAATTGCTCATTTTTTAATCAATCTTAGCCGTCAAAAATTTAATTTAACGGACGAACTTTTATCTCGCATATTCCGCACAAAAGTTGTTCCGCATAAGAGCCGTGGTGCCTATGTTCACGTTGATTCACATTCTTATTTCTTGATATATCAAAAAGAAAATTAAGAAATTTTATAGCAAAAATCCTCATCATAAATATATGGACCACTAACCATTTGGCAATTTCCTATAGTTTGCTATAGCTTAGGTTGGTGGAGTTGGACAAATAGGTAAGCCTTATGGATAATGAAGGGACGAGGAGATTAAAGTTAATAGTTGTGGAGGTTATAACAAGAATTATAGTCATAACTCTTTAATCTTTGGTGCCCTACTCTTATTAATGATGATGTACATAGTATTTTTTAAGTGTCACAGTTACTATTAATTAAATTATATAGTACATAAAAGCAGCTGATCAGCCATGGAACTTCTTCAAATGCTTTCACTCATTTGGCAACCCTTCAAACACATAAAAAATTTGAAACGACGTTAGCACAATCTCTCTTATAAAATTTTCGTTTTGGACGTCACATTTTATTTAATAAATCATTTAATTTTTTTTTATTATCAAGCCAACTTTTGAAATAAAAATAAATAAATTCCAATGCACACGGGGTCTAATTTCCCAGTCCCGCTTTAACTCTTAAGTTAGTAAATATTGTTAAAAATTTCACATCGACTAGTTTGTGTGCATATTTGCAATATATAAGACTTGGACAATCCTCCCCCTCTTGAGGTATCTTTTGAGGGATTGAATTAGTCCCAAGTTCATTTTTAACAAATATGTAACCTAATAATAGAAAAAGAAATAATTCATCATAAGTTAATGATAATTTTTTCATTTTTTAAAATGTTTTCTTTTGGTGATTATTTGTTATGAAAAATAATCAAACTCTGTTTTTCCATCATACTACAAATATAATTTTCTTGTTAGGGAAATTAATTAAGATTGTAAAATTTCATTAATTCTTCTAATCTCATTTAGTACTCTGTCAATTATTAAAATAAAAATATAATTATGTACTCAGTAAATCATAAAAATGTGAGTTGTTTTTTTTTTAATAGAAAAAAAAAATGTGAGTTAATGGTTATTTAGAATTAATTTAAATTTTTACCTATTTTATTCCTTAATTATGCCTTAGCATTACTATCGTCTGTCGTGTAAGGATAAATATGTTACCCGTAAAATAGGTTCCAAATTTGTTTTTGTGCTAGAAAAATCACTCGTAAATTTGTTAATGGCAGTACTTAGCAAAAAAAAAAAATGTTAATGGAAAAAAATTTATTTACAAAACTATATGCATAAAGGATTCAAAATCTTATATTCGAAATTAAGAGAGTATTAATTGCTTTATTAGAACTATTCTCAGACAAATAAAATAGTCAAAAGATTTTGAGGACAGCACAATATTTCTGTGAAATGATGAGTCGGAATTGCAGTTGGAGTGCAAGTTTGATGGAATAGATCACGTTCTTGTTAGTTCATTTTTTTCAGTTATTACGCATAAAATGCCAAAATTATTTGGAAAAAAAATCTTTGATGATTTCACTTTCTTACCGAATGGAATTGTTCGACTCTGCAAGGAAAATGTTGTCGCATTTGCCTAAGAATTAAGTGTTAAATCTCTTCTGTCTCCTCTATTTGGTCAAATTATTTATAGCTTCGACAATCCACGTGTACTTGGATTAGGTTTAATATGGATTAATTTTATTTGAATGAGATACTAAAAGTTAAACTTTATTTGAATTGAGTTTAGATATGAAATATTAAATATTAATCGTGTAGAAATATCAGAAATCTCAAACTAAATCTCAATCCGCCTCTTATCCAGAATAGGAGTATCTCGTATTGGGAATCAAAGTAGAGCCCTAACAACCACTGTTCGGAATTTCGGATTGAGGGGAAAAAAAGTGGTCACACTATCCCTGAGTCGGTTAAGGTGCGGAGTGTTCAAATTTTTCGTACTATGCATATTTAACAGAAATCGTCGGATCACTAACTACTGTAATTACAATAATTATTTTTTGAATTCAATATAGTTATTTTATGTACGGCCATTTAATTAAGTGATTTGACAATTTTAATTTAATTTGTACGGTGCTAAAAAATACCCATACACACCTTAACCATTTCGCACACTATATTAGGAGAAAAATTATTCACTTTTTTATATTATTATTTTATTATCACGAGATTGCTAGAGTCAAAAGTTGCTCAATTGATAAAAAAAATATGAGTTCGATATGGGACACAATTGCCTTTGTTTTCGTTTGTTCGATATGGGAGTACCAAACATGAGATGGGTTTGGAACTACTATATAAAAAACTAAAAAGAATGAAAAGAAAATTTGTGTTTGGGACCATATTTGTTTATAGGTTCCGATATATAAACGTTTTTCTTTTTTATATTTTTCCCTTAGTTGGTCCAATAACGTTAATAACGTTTTTTTTAATTATTTTTTTAAAAAAGGAAATGTTAAAAATGTTGATATAAAATTAGCTATAGGAGAAAAAAATGATTCGAAACCGGGGGAAACGGTACACACCATAAAAGTTCGAGGACAAATTAATTCATGATAATTTTTTATTAATGAGAACGAAAACGAAATATAAAATTAGGACATACAAATTTTTGCACTATGAAAGTAAAATAAAAATAAAAATGTTTGAATATGGTAGGTGGCATTCAAAACAAAATCCCAATAGATCCGCGCTTGTGAAATCGCGTGTTTCACCCTTTGCCTAAAAAAGATTGATCATCAAGCCTTCACCTTCCGTATTTAGAGCTAGTGAAGAATTTAAGATCCTGCCATTTTACTTTTTTTCTTTCATCTCCTTTAAAAATTGAATAATTCTGAAATCAATTAGGTCTATTAAACTTTGTGTTTAAAATTGGTCACATTCCTACATAATGAGGAGAAAGACAATTTTATAATGATGTGATCAATTCTGAATCATAAGATCCACATTAACCGAATCCATATTAGAATTTTCCTTAAAAATTGTGCTCTATGTGTACACGGTTCTCATATTTCTTTTAGGCTCTATATTATATGTTAAATTAATTATTTTTTCTTTGTCATTTAAGAAAACCTCCTGAGCTAGCAGTTAGCCAACTACTATATATAAAGGCCAAGAAATGAGATAAATCAGGTCACATAAGAAGCATCAACAATAGCAAGAAGAATGGCTACCACCCCAGGCTTCCTCACAGACTGGCCATGGACTCCCCTTGGAAGATTTAAGGTACTTTTCCATACATCTCCTTCTCCTTCAGCAGGGGTATGCATGTGAAGAACACTCAAAAGAAACCCCCCCCCCCCCCCCCACACACACACACACAAACACCAAAAAAGGCCAAAAATCAAAACCACACAAAATAGTCACCTGAAAACCTCTATTGAATCCAATGGGGGATCATGGAGGCGGCCACAATATTTTCCAAAACGTCCAATTTTTTTTTAAAAAAAATACATCTCGCTTTCTAATTTGTTTTTAAAATTTATACTTTATTTTTAACGTAAAATTTCTGAATGCGTCACTATATTGAATCTTTGGGTTTTATAGATCTGAAGAAGGCGCATTTTTTTTTTTAATAGATAAAAATAAATTAGAGAACATTATATTAAGTCAGATTGATGACTTAATTTTTTTGGTGTTTAATTATCAGTATGTTGTAATAGCGCCATGGGTGGCACACAGCATTTACTCGTTCGTGACGAAAGGTGAAGAAAAGGAGAGGGACTTGACCAACTTACTGATATTACCATTTCTGTTGTCGAGGGTGCTTCATAACCTCTTATGGATCAGCATTTCTCGTCATCGTACTGCAAAAGGAAAAAATCGGATCGTTGATAAAACCATTGAATTCGAGCAGGTCGACAGAGAAAGCAATTGGTCCGTTTTCTTTAACTCTTTTTCGATCATTTTTATAAGACGTTTTTTCTTTAACCATAGGTTGTGTTTAAGGTTGTGAAGATTAGGGATGCCCATGGGGCCGGGGGCGGAAACCATGATCTTCCCGGCCCCACCTTTTCACCGTATATCCATAGCCAGGAGCGAAGACCGGGGGCCGGGGTCGGCGCCCTCTTAAATTTTTAAAAATATTATTATTTATCGAAATTTTATGTGTATTTAGAAAAATTTTATCAGTTTCGCCCCTCCCCCAAGAATTTTTTTTTGCCTTTTTTTATTACCCCAAGAATTTTATTAATTTCGCCCCAACACCAAATTCCTGACTTCGTCCCTGTCCACTAGGCCATCGATCCCTGGATCACTCCTGGGATTGAACAACCTAACAACTAGGCCATTCAGGATTCCTGTCCCTAAACATATTTTGTAATCTTCGGAAGGATTAAAAATCTAATATTACCTTAAGTAAAAAGTAACGTATTTTTAATCAAAATATTAATATTACTCTATTTAATAAAATTAGTGGTATACAAGTTCTATTTAATAAAGTAACATTGATATTTTAACTAACGAAGTGTCTTATATTGTGCTTCCTTAAATTACATACATATTTTAAACGATTTATATTACGGAATGAAGGCAAAACCAAGTTAAGAAAAAATATTATTTTTCATTGAGTGAGACATAATTTATTGCAAAAAAAATAATACGATGAAAATAGATTTTAAATTAGATCTTATTTTTTGCATTTACTATTGATTCTTCCAAAAAACAATAAAAAAATACTATCATTGTTTTAATCGAACAAATTAAGAAGTTGTTACGGATGATTCTGGATGGGTTTGTTTTGGTTTATTTAGAAATGGTCAAATTAGTTGAATGTCACTATTGTTGTTATACATATACATAAGCATGCATGGCCATGCACGTGAGCAATATCGAGATTTGGTTCATTTTTTAGAATTATTTTTCGGGATACTTAACATATTTTGCATTTTCCATGTTACTAGTATATAATTAACTAATTAAGGAGAAAATTACAAAACTCAACTGCTATTTTAGATTGCCTAAAGATTATTATGTATTTTTAATCCGATCTAATCATTTCCTAAAAAGAAGAAAAAAAGGGGAGGGAGAAACACGAGCCCTTACAAAACCGGTCCCAATGCTACCCCTTAAAATACATAAATTAATTTTTATTTATTTATTTATTTGGTAGAAAGTAAATGTTACAAAAAAGAAAGAGGTAGTTCAGTTATAGTACATAAATGGTTATCTATTAACAACATACACATAGATTTTAATTGTAAGGTCGCTCGTTCAAACGATTGAAATTATAACTATTTCGGATATACGATTCTATACTAGCTATTTTCTTGGTGGTCTAACCTTACATATAGATTTTAGTCGTAAGGTCGCTCACTCAAACGGTTGAGATTACAACTATTTCGGATAGAGTGTTTCAAAATAGTTGTAATTTCGGTGATCCGACCAAATGACTCAACAATCAAGATTTATTTGTACGGTATTGACAGTCTAGCAAAAATGAGTTTGCACTCAACCAATTTTTTTTTTAACTTACTAGACTATTAAAATTATTAAATAGAAATTGGCTAAAACCCAAATTGGGGTTGAATCCCTTATACTAATATGGGTGAATATTGCTAATTTGAATTTTATCCAATTCATATCCAAAAATTCTAATAACAAATTATATTTTTTTTTTTTTGGGTCAATGACCAATGCTGGTTTCAACTTGACACTTTGGTGCAACTTTTTCTTTTTGAAAAAAAAAAAAGTTGTACCAAGTGTCAAGTTGAAAATCAGGTCATTGACTATAATAATGAGACTGATCAGACATATGTGACTATGCAGTCCGTACAATTATTGTAGAACCCCAAGAGGGGACATTGATGAGTTTGTTTATTGGTGGTGGTGGTGGTGTTTGGCAGGGATGACCAGATAATACTGAATGGAGTACTTTTTTACATCTTCAACACGTTAACTCCACTGGCTTCTTACCTTCCATTGTGGAGAACAGATGGGTTGGTTATTACAACCTTAATTCATGCTGGTCCTGTTGAATTTCTCTACTATTGGCTTCACAGAGCATTACACCATCATTATCTCTACTCTCGCTACCATTCCCACCATCATTCTTCCATTGTCACCGAGCCCATTACATGTAAGAAACTTCTCCAACTTTCCAAGAAAACGAAATTATATATTCATTTATATTAGTGGAGGGAAAGGTATACAAGGAAAAATTGTATCATAAACGCAACTTATAGATCATGGCCTACACTTTCTCATGTTTTTGACGATCTGTAAGAGGAATGTAAATACATGACTAAATGACTAATGTGCATGAATCCAACCTGCTAGGCCCATACCCTTTGGAAAATTAGGTGTGAAAATACTTCAATAGATCTGATCTCACCTCTTCACCAAAATTCAATTGGACTCTATTTATAAAAGTAGGGCTCAGTATCATCTTAGCATTAGTTGCATTTTTGTGAGGGAGAAATTAGGCTGATCACCCCTAAGTACTCGCTAACCGACCTTTGAAAGTAAGATAAATTAATAAATCAGATTTAAGTCCCAATTTTTTATATGAAAATTTTGCACCAACTATTTTATTTTTTTCACTTTTTAAAAGGAGGATTAATAATGGTGTCTCACTTTTCCACCGAAATGACTCGAACTACCGGTTAAAAGTGAAGCGTCTTATCGCATTAGCTGTGCTTCATTGTCAATTTTGCACCAACTATACTAATATTCGTTGACAAACATCTCAAACTCGCACAATTGTTAAACTTTACTGCTGTCTTTTTCTAAAAGTAAAATTCAATAATTCAGTACAAATTTTCTTAAAAGGAAAATGGGGTTCTACTTTCTTGAATTTTTTTTCTCATTTTTTGGTTGGTTTTGCAGCTGTTATTCATCCATTTGGGGAGCACATAGCATATTTTGTACTGTTTGCAATTCCAATGTTGACAACAGTATTTACTGGGACTGTTTCTAATGCATCTCTGATGGGGTATATTACTTACATTGATTTCATGAACAACATGGGCCATTGCAACTTTGAACTCATTCCTAATTGGGTCTTTTCCATTTTCCCACCTCTCAAGTATTTGATGTATACCCCCTCGTAAGTCTTTTTCCATCTTTTCACTATCCAATTTTACCCTTTTCTTTTCCTTGAATTGTCTATACTTGAAAATATTTTATGAAAATGACAAAATTTATAGGTTGAATTCCATAGGCGTTTATGGCTTATTAGAGAGTAGGGCTGTTAACGAGCCGAACCGAGCCGGTTTTGGGCCAAATCGGTTCGGATCGTTAAGAAAACCGAATCGATCGTTAATCGGTTCGTTAGTCAACTGATTCGGTTGTTCAATTCGTAATCGGTTCGAAATAAAATCGTACAAAACCGGTTCGTTAATCGAACCGTATCAAATCGCGCAAAACCGGTTCGCTAATCGGATCGAAAATCGTAATTCGCATAAAATCGTAATTCGCATTAAATCGTGATTCGGTTCGTTAATCGGATCATACTATTACAAAACTAGGGTTGTTGGCGAACCGGTTAACTCGCAAATCGCTCGTTAATCGGTTCACTAACTCGCTAAAATTGGTTAACTCGTTAATCGCTCATTAATCGGTTCGTTAAAATCGGCTCGCTAACTCGCTAAAATCGGTAGAATATTATTAACCGGTTTAACGAGCGATTTAAAACGATTTATGAGCCATTTTATCGAATCGTAACCGGTTCGTTAACGAGCCGAGCGAGTATAACGAACCGATTTTAACGAACCGATTAACGAGCGATTAACGATTTAATCGGCTCGATAACAGCCCTATTAGAGAGTACTCATGATGGAGATAACTTATTTAAGGCCACAACAAACAAACTGTCACAGACGATCTTGTGTGCTAATAAAGAGTATTATTAAAATTCAAATCTACTTAATTAACACTGGTTCATAATTAATCATGATTTTTTTATTATATGATTTTACTTATAAATTAAATTTTAAGTATAAATGATTGATTGAGTTATCTGCCTTTTCCAATTGTTTTGATTTCGTGCAAAGAACTAAAATTCCTTGAGAATTGACATCTAACTTCAAAATCTCTCCAATAATGGTATACTATGATACGTCTTCATTGTATGCGTAATGTTATGGATTAAAGATATTAAACCAAGTAAAATTGAGTGGCAGTTGTTTTTAACATTTTTTTATACTATATATATGATTTTAATGTACACATGATATCTTGTTGTGAGATGTAGGTTACTCTCTTTGGTGAAATAATTATTAGCATTTCCAACTTTTTACAAGGAAACAATAAAGACACTCTACAACATTATATTTTTTGTACAAGAAATGTTAGTCCGTTCATTAAGAAATAAAATTCAAGAAACTTTTTACATTATAGGAAAACTAGTTCACTATTCTTTTATTCTATTCTCAGTCATTGCTTTGACTTCTTGATGCCCCTAAAGTCTAGTTGAATACTGCACGATTTTGAAATAAAACTTAACGTTCTAAATTCCTTTTACGTTATAACTGTTTGAATCTCAAATTTTAAATTGTGTTCCTTTTCATATGAAATACTATCTAACTAGAAACCAAGAATTTGCGATTATATATATTTTTTGCCTGCTCGTTTATAGATTTGCAACTAATTAATGATAAATATTGTCTATTGAAACAGATATCACTCTCTGCATCACACTCAATTTAGGACAAATTACTCCTTATTCATGCCTGTATATGACTACATCTATGGAACAATGGACAAGTCCACTGATACCCTTTATGAAACTTCATTGAAAAGAGAAGAAGATGAAGCAGATGTTGTACATTTAACTCATCTTACAAACCCAGAATCAATTTACCATATTCGCCTTGGATTTGCTTCTTTTGCTTCCAAACCTGAAAATTCTAAATGGTACATGTGGTTTATGTGGCCTATAACATTTTGGTCTATGATCATTAATTGCATCTATGGAAGAACTTTCATCTTGGAGAGGAATACCCTTGAAAAACTTAAGATGCAATCATGGGCCATTCCTAGATACAATATTCAGGTAAGAGTCTGAATTTATGTCTTTTCATTTATAACAGTATTATTAAACAGTTACGTGTCAGCCTTTTTATTTAGAAAAAATGAAGAATCATAAAAAGGAAAATGGGACTAGGAGTAAACATGGAACTTATATGTACGTTGGGGTGATGAAATATAAAAAGACATATATTCTAGTAAATTTTAAAAAAAAAAAATATATGGGGGAAGGGGGAGGGAAGCGAGATATAATTTTTAAAAGGATTTACGGGAAAATAATATATTTTTTATTGAAAATTTAGTGTTTTAAAGAATGATATTGGTTTGTAACATTTGTTATTTTTGGCAGTACTTTATCAAATGGCAATCAGAAAGTATCAATGGATTTATTGAGAAAGCAATACTTGATGCAGAAACAAAAGGCACCAAGGTGTTGAGTCTTGGTCTTCTTAACCAGGTAAGCATGTATTTCCAGTATTCTACCCAAAAAAAATGTATTTCCAGTATTGACTTGCAATTCGGGAGAAATTCTATGTTGAGGGAAAATTATAAATTAAAAAACACATTATAATAAACTGAAAATTCTTGGTTTGTAATATTTTAAAAAATTATGAACGTTTTTATTGAAAATTTGTCATTTGAAGGGTTGACTACCACCCCGTCGCCAGTTCCGCCCTGCATGTAACACTTATTATAATAAAGTAAATTATAAAAAGATACATATTATAATAAACTGAAAATTCTTCATTTATAATGTTTTTTTAAAACAAAATGAACGTTTTTACTGAAATTTTGACATTTCAAAACATGTTCGGGGTTGACTGTCACCCCATCCCTAGTTCCGCCCCTGCATGTAACACTTGGGCATTTTTTTGTACATTTTTTTAAATAATTGAAGTTGAATTTTGCAGGGTGAGGAACTTAACCATTATGGAGAACTATATATTAAGAGAAACCCAAAGCTAAAAATCAAGATTGTGGATGGAAGCAGTTTGGCAGTGGCTATTGTCCTAAACAGCATTCCAAAAGGAACCAACCAAGTCCTCCTTAGAGGCAACCTTAACAAAATTGCATATTCCATTGCTATTGGTTTGTGCCAAAAGGGCATTCAAGTGGCTATTTCAACTGAAAGAGAATATGAGAAGCTTAAACTAACTATAACTTCTCAAAATAATTTGGTCCTTTCTAAGACCTTTACTCAAAAGGTATGTGAAATTTTGGAAATATTTTGATTGGGTTTGGTCTGAGTTTTAAACTCAAATTAAGACACAGACTCTCTTTGGATTGAATCTGGAAAATGAAACCTCAAGCACTAAATCGGCGACAATTTAATTTGGGTTTGAGGCTAGTCTGAGTTTGAGACCAGAAATCCAACCATACCCTAAATTAAGATTTTTTTTCTTTTTTCTTTTTATGCAAAATTGTAAATATTAATTTTTGAAAAAATATTGGATTTTTTGTTAGGTTTGGATAGTTGGAGAAGGATTAAGTGAAGAAGAGCAGCTCAAGGCAATTAAAGGGACAATTTTCATTCCTTTCTCACAGTTTCCCCCAAAGAAATTGAGGAAGGATTGCTTATATCACCATACTCCCGTAATGATGGCTTCTTCTGCACTCCATAATCTTGACTCTTGTGAGGTAAACCCATCAACATTTTTCCTCTTTTACGTGTGCTTTAATATACGCAAAATTATAATTTATAAGTTAGGGTGAATTACATAAATACATTATTTTAGTAAGCTTGAAAAAACAAATTGGGAGACGAAATATAATATATACAAAAAATTCACAAAATTTTTTTTTATTATAAAAATTTAGTGTTACTAAAAAGGCAAATTGGCTTTACGGGTCCAAAAATATTTTTACTTTTGTGATTCTTGTCCAAAATCTATTTTTTTACAAAATTAGGTATCAAAACAATTTATGTTTGGTGAGGAAGGTCCTTCCTTCCAAAATTCATTCAGTCAACTGTTAATTAAATTTTGAATCTGGTCAACCCTAAAATTATCAAGGGTTATTTTTTGAGATTTTACGTTAATCCCCACCCCTACCCGACCCCTCCCTCCATTCTACCCCTACTCGACCCCTCCCTCCACCCCTACCCTCCTTCCTTCTTCCCTGCAAGAATCATCCATGGAAGAAAAAGATACTCTCTCCGTCTCAAATTATCTGTCCACTTTATATTTACACGGGGATTAAGATTTTATCAAATTTTTGGGTGAAATATGATAAAATGTCAAACATAACTCTATTTATTGTTATTTCCAATTTAATTCACCTCATTTTCTCTCTTTATTTTTCTCTCTCCAATATTTAATGTAAATGGTAGGATTGAAAAAATCATCATTAATGAACAATTTATTTAGAAAGTGGATAAATAATTTGGGACAAATTAAAATAGAAATGTGGACAGATAATTTGGGACGGAGGAAGTAATTGCAAGGCCCAAGTAATGATTAACAACCCCCACCCCCTTCTCCTTCTTTCCGTCCAGTCCTTCAAATTAATTGTTGATATTATGATATTAATTTGAAGTTTCAAAACCATCTTCAGTGATGAATTAAGGAGGTAATTTATGATATTTTCTCTTTAATTAATTCATCAGGTAATTTATATTTTTCTTTAATTTTAGTTTTGATTAATTAATAATTGGTGTGTTCATCAATGAAAATGGTTTTGATTTTTTTTTTTAAATGAAAAGGCCACCAGCTTGTCTCCTTCAATTGCTTAACCATAGTTTGTCTTCTTTAGATTTTCAAGAAAAATAACTTTGTTTCTCTTTCTAAGAAATGGGTTTTGTAAAATATAACTTGATTTAAAAATAGTTTGTTGATTCAAGAAGCTGAACAAAAATGGGGTATTTGCTTTCATTTGCGGGGATGGTGGTGGTCGGCGAAGGTGAGGTAGTGGAGTGAGTTGTGGATATGGAGATGAATTGGGGGCTGGATTGGACTGCAGAAGGGGTAGTGGGGTGGGTATGTATTTTGCCGGCCGGCCGGTGGGGTGGGTATGTTTTTTGGCTGCCGGAGAAGAATGGTGGGGGATCTGGCGGAGATGAAGAAGGGTGTCGGGTAGGGTGGGGTGGAGAGAGGGGATCGGGTAGAGGAGGGGTGGTGGTTAATGTAAAATCTCAAAAATACCCTTGATAATTTTAGGGTTGACCAGATTAACAATTTAATTAACAGTTGACTGAAAATTTTTTTGGACGGAAGGTCCTACCTCACTAAACATAAATTGTTTTGATACTTTTTTTTTTTTGAGCGCCCGAAGGCGATTGCCCCCGAAAGGGAAGAGCGGAGAGTACCCTAGATAGGGAAGATTAAAGCATGCCCACATGTGCGGGAGGGAAGATAAACCTCATAAGGAGGAGAATTATTTGCCTCATTATGGGGAGATATAGGAATCGAACACGGGACCTCCGCCTCGTGTTCGAGTATCCTTACCACTTGGGCTACCCGATTCCCATAATTGTTTTGATACTTAATTTTGTAAAAAAATAAATTTTGATCAAAAACACCAAAGTAAAATGATTTTTGAACCCGTAGAGCCAATTTGCCTACTAAAAATGTTGTGGGGCTCTCAATAAATTCCTTTACCCGTTGGCTGATTTGCTATGAATTTCTTTGCTTATTGAGGACGATCGCCACAACCCACTCCCTAGATCTGGTTGCTATGAGACTAGATCAACTTAAAGTCTTTCTAGAGACCAATCTGATAACGGATTAAGTCTATATTTGTACACTTGAATTTTCTAGTTCTAAATTTGCAATTGAAAAAAAAATTAATTGCTGTTTCGCAATTGTAAATTAAGGATCAAAACGACTATGTATTAACCTAGTCAATAGTAGAACTGTCGCTAATAGAAATATTTATTTATTTTTTTATGCACAGAATTGGCTACCAAGAAGGGCACTGAGTGCAAGCAGAGTAGCAGGAATATTGCACGCCCTAGAAGGGTGGAATGAAAATGAGTGTGGGGACTATATGTTCAATACAGATCAAGTTTGGGAAGCCAGCATTAAACATGGGTTTTTTCCCTTGCTACCTTCCTCCACCAACTAATTTTCTGTGCTCACATTGCAAGCTTCCAATGTGTTTTCCTTTTTGGCTTTGGTTGGAAATGTAATATTTGTAGGAACAATGGCTACTAGAAGCCCCCATATATATATATATATATATATATATATATATATATATATATATATATATATATATATATATATATATATATATATATATATATATATATTTGTGTGTGTGTTAATGTAAACTTTGAATTGGCTACAACTAAAGTTTGCATGATATTAGCCCCCACTTGAAAAATGGAGGCCTACATTTGACATTTTTTTGCTAGTATCGTATGATCTTAATTGTTGTCTCCATGTCTGTTTCATTCACTCACAATTAGCCACGTGAATATGAATAATAACGGTTAAGTAAGTGAAATTAAAGAGACATCCACGTGACGAAATATGAGTGATTGGGATAAGATATGTAGACATCAGTTGAGATAGACGATTTTTTCTTATTTTTGCCCTTGAACTTTAACATAAACTTACATGCAAGCATACCAATCTACAACATATTCTCCAGCCTTAGCCTTATGGAAAGATTTTTCTCACCATAAAAAAAGACCAGGTCCACCATCACCACCACCACCACCACCTATTACAACCCTACCAACCCCTACACCTACACCAATTACCACTTCCCCTACACAAATTACCCCTTCCATACCAGAAAATCCAACTACCCCATCTTTAAACCCCATAACAGAAATTTTAGATACCCCATCTTCTAATCCTACAGTTGTAGCCTTCTCAATGGTACAAATACTCAACTTTGTTAAACCAAACCCCAGCACTTCCTTTCTGAAAAATCTTTCCCACAATTTCCCGTCTCCTATTGCTATGGCCTACCTAATGCCCAATATCTCTCATAGACAGACAACAACACCGGCCTCCGGCATAAACTTTGATTTGAGTGGTGGGAGGGGGAGAGTTTCCATACTAGTAGAATGGTTCATTTACTTAAATATGACCTCCAAATTTTATGAAACAATTATCATACCATTAATTACATTCTCAAGAGAAAGGGTGCAGTTGGCATGGTACTTGATGTCTGAGACCTCAATATCGAGTTTGATATTGTAACATCTAAATAAAATAAATAAATGAATAAACAATTTCTCTATTAACATGAGAGACCATTTGGCAATTTCCTATAGTTTGCTATAGCTTAGGTTGGTGGAGTTGGACAAATAGGTAAGCCTTATGGATAATGAAGGGACGAGGAGATTAAAGTTAATAGCTGTTGAAGTTATAAGAATTTTTTTTTATCTCCATAGGCTCCTAAGTTTATAAGTTAAATCCAAACCAATGAGTGCAGTACACATAGGAAAGAGAATTGATACAAGTTATAACAAGAATTATAGTCATAACTCTTTAATCTTTGGTGCCCTACTCTTATTAATGATGATGTACATAGTATTTTTTAAGTGTCACAGTTACTATTAATTACATTATATAGTACATAAAAGCAGCTGATCAGCCATGGAACTTCTTCAAATGCTTTCACTCATTTGGCAACCTTTCAAACACATAAAAATTTGAAACGACGTTAGCACAATCTCTTATAAAAATTTTCGTTTTGGATGTCACATTTTATTTAATAAATAATTTAAAATTTTTTATTATCAAGACAACTTTTGAAATAAAATAAATAAATTCCAATGAACGCGGGGTCTAATTTCCCAGTCCCGCTTTAACTCTTAGTAAATATTGTTAAAAAATTCAAATCGACTAGTTTGTGTGAATATTTATAATATATAAGACTTGGACAATCCTTCCCCTCTTTAAGTATTATTTGAGGGATTGAATTAGTTTCAAGTTTATTTTTAACAAATATGTAACCTAATAATAGAAAAAGAAATAATTCATCATAAGTTAATGATAATTTTTCCATTTTTTAAAATGTTTTCTTTTGGTAATTATTTGTTATGAAAAATAATCAAACTCTGTTTTTCCATCATACTACAAATATAATTTTCTTGTTAGGGAAATTAATTAAGATTGTAAAATTTCATTAATTCATCTAATCTCATTTAGTACTCGGTGAATTATTAAAATAAAAATAAAATTATGTACTCAATAAATCATATAAATGTGAGTTGATTTTTTTTTAATATAAAAAAAAAAAATGTGAGTTAATGGTGATTTAGAATTAATTTAAATTTTTACCTATTTTATTCCTTAATTATGCCTTAGCACTGCTACCGTCTGTCGTGTAAGGACAAACATGTTACCCGTAAAATAGGTTCCAAATTTTTTTTTGTGCTAGAAAAATCACTCGTAAATTTGTTAATGGCAGTACTTAGCAAAAAAAAATTGTTAATGGAAAAAAAATTACTTACAAAATGATATGCATGAAGGATTCAAAATCCTTATATTTAAAATTAAGAGGGTATTAATTGCTTTTATTAGAACTATTCTCAGACAAATAAAATAGTCAAAAGATTTTGAGGACAGCACAATATTTCTGTGAAATGATGAGTCGGAATTGCAGTTGGAGTGCAAGTTTGATGGAATAGATCACGTTCTTGTTAGTTCATTTTTTTCAGTTATTACGCATAAAATGCCAAAATTATTTGGAAAAAAAATCTTTGATGATTTCACTTTCTTACCGAATGGAATTGTTTGACTCTGCAAGGAAAATGTTGTCGCATTTGCCTAAGAATTAAGTGTTAAATCTCTTCTGTCTCCTCTATTTGGTCAAATTATTTATAGCTTCGACAATCCACGTGTACTTGGATTAGGTTTAATATGGATTAATTTTATTTGAATGAGATACTAAAAGTTAAACTTTATTTGAATTGAGTTTAGATATGAAATATTAAATATTAATCGTGTAGAAATATCAGAAATCTCAATCTGCCTCTTATCCGGAATAGGAGTATCTCGTATTGGGAATCAAAGTAGAGCCCTAACAACCACTGTTCGGAATTTCGGATTGAGGGGGAAAAAAGTGGTCACACTATCCCTGAGTCGGTTAAGGTGCGGAGTGTTCAAATTTTTCGTACTATGCATATTTAACAGAAATCGTCGGATCACTAACGACTGTAATTACAATAATTATTTTTGAATTCAATATAGTTATTTTATTTACGATCATTTAATTAAGTGATTTGACAATTTTAATTTAATTTGTACGGTGCTAAAAAATACCCATACACACCTTAACCATTTCGCACACTATATTAGGAGAAAAATTATTCACTTTTTTATATTATTATTTTATTATCACGAGATTGCTAGAGTCAAAAGTTGCTCAATTGATAAAAAAAATATGAGTTCGATATGGGACACAATTGCCTTTGTTTTCGTTTGTTCGATATGGGAGTACCAAACATGAGATGGGTTTGGAACTACTATATAAAAAAACTAAAAAGAATGAAAAGAAAATTTGTGTTTGGGACCATATTTGTTTATAGGTTCCGATATATAAACGTTTTTCTTTTTTATATTTTTCCCTTAGTTGGTCCAATAACGTTAATAACGTTTTTTTTAATTATTTTTTTAAAAAAGGAAATGTTAAAAATGTTGATATAAAATTAGCTATAGGAGAAAAAAATGATTCGAAACCGGGGAAACGGTACACACCATAAAAGTTGGAGGACAAATTAATTCATGATAATTTTTTATTAATGAGAACGAAAACGAAATATAAAATTAGGACATACAAATTTTTGCACTATGAAAGTAAAATAAAAATAAAAATGTTTGAATATGGTAGGTGGCATTCAAAACAAAATCCCAATAGATCCGCGCTTGTGAAATCGCGTGTTTCACCCTTTGCCTAAAAAAGATTGATCATCAAGCCTTCACCTTCCGTATTTAGAGCTAGTGAAGAATTTAAGATCCTGCCATTTTACTTTTTTTCTTTCATCTCCTTTAAAAATTGAATAATTCTGAAATCAATTAGGTCTATTAAACTTTGTGTTTAAAATTGGTCACATTCCTACATAATGAGGAGAAAGACAATTTTATAATGACGTGATCGATTTCCCGAATCATAAGATCCACATTAACCGAATCCATATTAGAATTTTCCTTAAAAAATTGTGCTCTATGTGTACACGGTTCTCATATTTCTTTTAGGCTCTATATTATATGTTAAATTAATTATTTTTTCTTTGTCATTTAAGAAAACCTCCTGAGCTAGCAGTTAGCCAACTACTATATATAAAGGCCAAGAAATGAGATAAATCAGGTCACATAATAAGCATCAACAATAGCAAGAAGAATGGCTACCACCCCAGGCTTCCTCACAGACTGGCCATGGACTCCCCTTGGAAGATTTAAGGTACTTTTCCACACATCTCCTTCTCCTTCAGGGGGGTATGCATGTGAAGAACACTCAAAAGAACAACCACGCCCCCTCCCCCTCCACCACACACACACACACACACACAAAAACACCCAAAAATGGCCAAAAATCAAAACCACACAAAATAGTCACCTGAAACCCTCTATTGAATCCAATGGGGGATCATGGAGGCGGCCACAATATTTTCCAAAACGGCCAATTTTTTTTTTGGATAAAAAGCGCTCACGCCTCGTAAACTATTCCCTTTTTTGGTATTTGACCCTCAACTAAAAAGGGTCAAGTTTTACCCTTAAACTATTTCGATTTTTGATTTTTGACCTTCCATCCATATTCTCCGTTACTTCATAATGGAAGTCCAAAAAATGGGGGCATTTTTTGCAATCTGTATAAGATCCTAAAATTTTTTTTTAAAAAACTATTATTCTGATGAGAAAGAAGAAGTCGCCGGTGAGAACAGTGACAGAAGAAGCCTGAAGCCGGGTAACACTCATCTTCTCCCACTACCAACTGTAAATTCCAACCTCTTAAAAAAATCTTAAAAGGCTCTTTTTCCCCTTAAATTTAATTCTATTTATTATGAATGATATGATTTTTCCAAAATGTCCACATTTTTTGGCCTTCCGTTATGATGTAACGGAGAATATGGATGGAAGGTCAAAAACCAAAAAGCGAAATAGTTTAGGGGGTAAAACTTGACCCTTTTTAATTTAGGGTAAAAAAAAAAGGAAAATAGTTTAGGGGGCGTCAGCGCTTTTTACCCTTTTTTAAAAAAAAAAATACATCTCGCTTTGTAATTTGTTTTTAACGTAAAATTTCTAAATGCGTCACCATATTGAATCTTTGGGTTTGATAGATTTGAAGAAGGCGTAATTTCTTTTTTAATAGATAAGAATAAATTAGAGAACATTATATAAAGCTAGATTGATGACTTAATTTTTTTGGTGTTTAATTATCAGTATGTTGTAATAGCGCCATGGGTGGCACACAGCATTTACTCGTTCGTGACCAAAGGTGAAGAAAAGGAGAGGGAATTGACCAACTTACCGATATTACCATTTACGTTGTCGAGGTGCTTCATAACCTCTTATGGATCAGCATTTCTCGTCATCGTACTGCAAAAGGAAAAAATCGGATCGTTGATAAAACCATTGAATTCGAGCAGGTCGACAGAGAAAGCAATTGGTCCGTTTTCTTTAACTCTCTTTCCGATCATTTTTATAAGACGTTCTTTCTTTAACCATAGGTTGTGTTTAAGGTTGTGAAGATTAGGGATGGCCATGGGGCGGGGCCGGGGCCGGGCGAGACCATGATCTTTCCGGCCCCACCCTTTTCACCGTATCTCCATAGCCCCATCATTAGCATGTATGGGAATTCCATCCCTAACTTAGGTGGAGATTCAGGGTGTGCTTGGATTGAGTCTTCTTTGGATTTAGATTTGGTCTGATTTGAGATTTAAATTCAGACTCAAACCAGATTTGGATTGAGTTTGGGATTTGATCTGGAGATGATTTAACACTTCATATTTTATTCCCAGACTCAATCCAAAGTTGGTTTGGGTATGAGTTTGAGTCTCAAACCAGACCCAATCCAAGCATACCCTCAGTCTCGTCTGGGAAAAAGCGGGAAATATTTTCTCCAAATCCTTACTTTCTTTTTAGCGGAAGTTCAATCTCGATTAAAAAAAATTATGAATTATTTAACTAAAATATGCAAATAGAATTTTGAAAGACTAATATACAATTATAAAATAGAATATTTAATGCCTATAAAATGAAATAATATTTTAGATGTGTCATGCGGGGCAGACTGGACCGAAAAGTGAACAGAAATATTATTACACCCGCCTTCGACCTCGGCCCCGTTAGCATAGCCAAATTCATTCCCATTCCCAATTCCAATTAAACTGAGTTCATTGCAATCCCTAATGAAGAGCCTTAGGAAGCTGAGGCGGTCGCATAAGGCCCACCTAGAAGAAAGTCCCTAAACATATTTTGTAATCTTCGGAAGGATTAAAAATCTATTATTACCTTCGTTCCTTTATATAATTCGTTTATAAAATGTAGCAAAAATTAAACAAATAAAAAATAATGTATTTTTTAATCAAAATATTAATATTACTATCTTTAATAAAATTAATGGTATACAAGTTCTATTTAAAAGAGTAATATTGATATTTTGATTAACGAAATACCTTACATTTCGCTTCCTTAAATTACATACATATTTTAAACGACTTGTATTACGGAATGAAGGCAAAACTAAGTTAAGAAAAAAATATTATTTTTCATTGAGTGAGACATAATTTATTGCAAAAAAAATAATACGATGAAAATAGATTTTAAATTAGATCTTATTTTTTGCATAAGCCCCAGATTATTATACACGACCTTAGTTGAGATTCGATCTCATTTTTTAGAATTATTTTTCGGGGTACTTAACAAATTTTGCACTTTACATGTTTTTTTTTTTTTTTTGACGCCCGAAGGCGATTGTCCCCGAGGGGAAGAGCGGAAAGTATCCTAGATAGGGAGATTGTAGCATGCCCCATGCCTGGGGAGGGAATTGAGCCTCACAAGGAGGAGAATTTTATTTGCCCCTATTAGGGGAGATACGGGAATCGACCATGGGATCTCCATCTCGTGGCCGGGTAGCCTTACCACTTGGGCTACCCGATTCCTGTCACTTTACATGTTACTAGTATATAATTAACTAATTAAGGAGAAAATTGCAAAACTCAACTGCTATTTTAGATTGCCTAAAGATTATTATGTATTTTTAATTCGATCTAATCATTTCCTAAAAAGAAGAAAAAAAGGGGAGGGAGAAACACGAGCCCTTACAAAACCGGTCCCAATGCTACCCCTTAAAATACATAAAGTAATTTTTATTTATTTATTTATTTGGTAGAAAGTAAATGTTACAAAAAAGAAAGACGTAGTTTAGTTTCAATACATAAACGGTTATCCGATCCGGCTTCTGTGCGGAACAGCCAAAGTTCGACACATGCGGAACAATCCCAGCCGTCGAATGAAATTTTGAACGGTTCAGATCTGGAGAGAGAAAAGTTGCGGCTAACTTAAAAAATAATATAAAAAAAAAAATTTCTCTCTCCAGATCTGGATCGTTAAAAAATCTCATCCGACGACTGGTAGCGTGTCCCGCACCGTACGGAACAAAAGCTGTTCCGCATAGGAGCCGGGATGATGGTTATCTATTAACAACATATGCATAGATTTTAATTGTAAGGTCGCTCGTTCAAACGATTGAAATTATAACTATTTCGGATAGGCGATTCTATAATAGCTATTTTCTCGGTAGTCTAACCTGTTTTAGTCGTAAGGTCGCTCATTCAGACGGTTAAGATTATAACTATTTTGAATAGAGTTTCAAAATAGTTGTAATTTTGGAGATCTGACCAAATAACTCAGCAACTAAGATTTGTCTATACGGTATTGACAATCTAGCAAACATGAGTTTGCACTCAACCAAATTTTTTTTTAAAAAAAAAAAAAAAAAAAGTTGTACCAAAGTGTCCAAGTTGAAAACCAGCATTGGTCATTGACTATAATAATGAGACTGATCAGACATATGTGACTATGCAGTCCGTACAATTATTGTAGAACCCCAAGGGGGGACATTGATGTGTTTGTTATTGGTGGTGGTGGTGTTGTTTGGCAGGGATGACCAGATAATACTGAATGGAGTAGTTTTTTACATCTTCAACACGTTAACTCCACTGGCTTCTTACCTTCCATTGTGGAGAACAGATGGGTTGGTTATTACAACCTTAATTCATGCTGGTCCTGTTGAATTTCTCTACTATTGGCTTCACAGAGCATTACACCATCATTATCTCTACTCTCGCTACCATTCCCACCATCATTCTTCCATTGTCACCGAGCCCATTACATGTAAGAAACTTCTCCAACTTTCAAAGAAAACGAAATTATATATTTATTTATATTAGTGGAGGGAAGGGTATACAAGAAAAAGTATTATAAACGTAACTTATTGATCATGGCCTGCCCTTTCTCATGTTTTTTACGGTCTGGAAGAGAAATGTAAATACATGACTAAATGACTAATGTGCATGAATCCAACCTGCTAGGCCCATACCCTTTGGAAAATTAGGTGTGGAAATAGTTCAATGGAACTGATCTCACCTCTTCGCCAAAATTCAGTTGGACTCTATTTATAAAAGTAGGGCTCAGTATCACCTTAGCATTAGTTGCATTTTTGTGAGGGAGAAATTAGGCTGAACACCCCTAAGTACTCGCTAACCGACCTTTGAAAGTAAGACAAATTAATAAATCACATTTAAGTCCCAATTTTTTATATGAAAATTTTGCACCAACTATTTTATTTTTTCCACTTTTTAAAAGGAGGATCAATAGTGATTTTTCACTTTTCTTCCGGAATGACTCGAACTACCGGTTAAAAGTGAAGCGTTTTATCGCATGAGCTGCCCTTTATTGTCAATTTTGCACCAACTATACTAATATTCGTTGACAAACATCTCAAACTCGCACAATTGTTAAACTTTACTGCTGTCTTTTTCTAAAAGTAAAATTCAATAATTCAGTACAAATTTTCTTAAAAGGAAAATGGGGTTCTACTTTCTTTAATTTTTTTCCTCATTTTTTTGTTGGTTTTGCAGCTGTTATTCATCCATTTGGGGAGCACATGGCATATTTTGTACTGTTTTTAATTCCAATGTTGACAACAGCATTTACTGGGACTGTTTCTAATGCATCTCTAATGGGGTATATTACTTATATTGATTTCATGAACAACATGGGCCATTGCAACTTTGAACTCATTCCTAATTGGGTCTTTTCCATTTTCCCACCTCTTAAGTATTTGATGTATACACCCTCGTAAGTCTTTTTCCATTTTTTCACTATCCAATTTTACCCTTTTCTTTTCCTTGAATTGTCTATACTTGAAAATATTTTATGAAAATGATAAAATTTATAGGTTGAATTCCATAGGCGTTTATGGCTTATTAGAGAGTACTTATATATTGGCATGATGGAGATAACTTATTTAAGGCCAACAACAAAGAACTGTCACAGACGATCTTGTGCGCTAATAAAGAGTATTATTAAAACTCAAATCTGCTTAATTAACACTGATTCATAATTAATCATGATTTTACTTATAAATTAAATTTTAAGTATAAATGATTGATTGGGTTATCTGCCTTTTGCAATTATTTTGATTTCGTGCAAAGAACTAAAATTCCTTGAGAATTGACATCTAACTTCAAAATCTCTCCAATAATGCGTAATGTTATGGGTTAAAGATATTAAACCAAGTAAAAATTGAGTGGCGGTTGCTTTTAACATTTTTTTATACTATATATTTGATTTTAATGTACACATGATATCTTGATGTGAGATGTAGGTTACTCTCTTTGGTGAAATAATTATTAGCATTTCCAACTTTTTACAAGGAAACAATAAAGACACTCTACAACATTATATTTTTTGTACAAGAAATGTTAGTCCGTTCATTAAGAAATAAAATTCAAGAAACTTTTTACATGATAGGAAAACTAGTTCACTATTCATTTATTCTATTCTCAGTCATTGCTTTGACTTCTTGATGCCCTAAGGGCCTAAAGTCTAGTTGAATACTGCACGATTTTGAAATAAAACTTAACGTTCTAAATTCCTTTTACGTTACAACTGTTTGAATCTCAAATTTTAAATTGTGTTCCTTTTCATATGAAATACTATCTAACTAGAAACCAAGAATTTGCGATTATATATATTTTTTGCCTGCTCGTTTATAGATTTGCAACTAATTAATGATAAATATTGTCTATTGAAACAGATATCACTCTCTGCATCACACTCAATTTAGGACAAATTACTCCTTATTCATGCCTGTATATGACTACATCTATGGAACAATGGACAAGTCCACTGATACCCTTTATGAAACTTCATTGAAAAGAGAAGAAGATGAAGCAGATGTTGTACATTTAACTCATCTTACAAATCCAGAATCAATTTACCATATTCGCCTTGGATTTGCTTCTTTTGCTTCCAAACCTGAAAATTCTAAATGGTACATGTGGTTTATGTGGCCTATAACATTTTGGTCTATGATCATTAATTGCATCTATGGAAGAACTTTCATCTTGGAGAGGAATACCTTTGAAAAACTTAAGATGCAATTATGGGCAATTCCTAGATACAATATTCAGGTAAGAGTCTGAATTTATATCTTTTCATTTATAACAGTATTATTTAACAGTCACGTATCAGCCTTTTTATTTAGAAAAATATGTAACTTATAAAAAAAATGAAGAATCATAAAAAGGAAAGTGGGACTAGGAGTAAACATGGAACTTATTCGTACGTTGGGTGACGAAATATAAGAAGACATATATTCCAGTAAATTTAAAAAAAAAAAAATATGGGGGAAGGGGGAGGGGAGCGAGATGTAATTTTTAAAAGGATTTACGGGAAAATAATATATTTTTTATTGAAAATTTAGTGTTTTAAAGAATGATATTGGTTTGTAACATTTGTTATTTTTGGCAGTACTTTATCAAATGGCAATCAGAAAGTATCAATGGATTTATTGAGAAAGCAATACTTGATGCAGAAACAAAAGGCACCAAGGTGTTGAGTCTTGGTCTTCTTAACCAGGTAAGCATGTATTTCCAGTATTGACTTGCAATTCGGGAGAAATTCTATGTTGAGGGAAAATTATAAATAAAAAAAAACACATTATAATAAACTGAAAATTCTTGGTTTGTAATATTTTAAAAAATTATGAACGTTTTTACTGAAAATTTGACATTTGAAGGGTTGAATGCCACCCCGTCCCCAGTCCCGCCCTGCATGTAACACTTATTATAACAAAGTAAATTATAAAAAGATACATATTATAATAAACTGAAAATTCTTCATTTGTAATATTTTTTTTAAAAAAAATTAACGTTTTTTACTGAAATTTTGACATTTCAAAACATGTTCGGGGTTGACTGTCACCCCATCCCTAGTTCCGCCCCTGCATGTAACACTGGGGGATTTTTTTGTAACTTTTTTTTAAATAATTGAAGTTGAATTTTGCAGGGTGAGGAACTTAACCATTATGGAGAACTATATATTAAGAGAACCCCAAAGCTAAAAATCAAGATTGTGGATGGAAGCAGTTTGGCAGTGGCTATTGTCCTAAACAGCATTCCAAAAGGAACCAGCCAAGTCCTCCTTAGAGGCAACCTTAACAAAATTGCATATTCCATTGCTATTGGTTTGTGCCAAAAGGGCATTCAAGTGGCTATTTCAACTGAAAGAGAATATGAGAAGCTTAAACTAACTATAACTTCTCAAAATAATTTGGTCCTTTCTAAGACCTTTACTCAAAAGGTAAGTGAAATTTTGGAAATATTTTGATTGGGTTTGGTCTGAGTTTTAAACTCAAATTAAGACACAGACTCTCTTTGGATTGAATCTGGGAAATGAAACCTCAAACACTAAATCGGCGACAATTTAATTTGGGTTTGAGGCTAGTCTGAGTTTGAGACCAGAAATCCAACCATACTCTAAATTAAGATTTTTTTTTCTTTTTATGCAAAATTGTAAATATTAATTTGTGAAAAAATATTGGATTTTTTGTTAGGTTTGGATAGTTGGAGAAGGATTAAGTGAAGAAGAGCAGCTCAAGGCAATTAAAGGGACAATTTTCATTCCTTTCTCACAGTTTCCCCCAAAGAAATTGAGGAAGGATTGCTTATATCACCATACTCCAGCAATGATGGCTCCTTCTGCACTCCATAATCTCGACTCTTGTGAGGTAAAACCATCAACATTTTTCCTTTTTTACTTGTGTTTAAATATACGAAAAATTAGAACTTATAAGTTAGGGTGAATTACATAAATACATTATTTTAGTAAGCTTGAAAAAACAAATTGGGAGATGAAATATAATATATACAAAAAATTCACAATTAATAAAAAATTTAGTGTTACTAAAAATAATGTGGGGCTCTCAATAAATTCCTTTACCCGTTGGCTGATTTGCTATGATCGCCACAACCCACTCCCTAGATCTGGTTGCTATGAGACTAGATCAATTTAAGTCTTTCTAGAGACCAATCTAATAATGGATCAAGTCTATATTTCTACACTTGAATTTTCTAGTTCTAAATTTGCAATTGAAAAAAAAATCAATTGCTATTTCGCAATTGTAAATTAAGGATCAAAATGACTATGTATGAACCTAGTCAATAGTAGAATTATCGCTAATAGAAATATTTATTTTTTTGTTGATGCACAGAATTGGCTGCCAAGAAGGGCACTGAGTGCAAGCAGAGTAGCAGGAATATTGCACGCCCTAGAATGGTGGAATGAAAATGAGTGTGGGGACTATATGTTCAATACAGATAAAGTTTGGGAAGCCAGCATCAAACATGGGTTTTTTCCCTTGCTACCTTCCACCACCAACTAATTATCTGTACTCACATTGCAAGCTTCCAATGTGTTTTCCATTTTTTTTTTTTTTTTTTTTGCTTTGGTTGGAAATGTAATATTTGTAGGAACAATGGCTACTAGAAGCCCTATATATATATATATATATATATATATATATATATATATATATATATATATATATATATATGTGTGTGTGTGTTAATGTAAACTTTGAATTGGCTACAACTAAAGTTTGCATGATATTAGCCCCCACTTGAAAAATGGAGGCCTACATTTGACATTTTTTTCCTAGTATAAAATCGTATGATCTTAATTGATGTCTCCATGTCCGTCTCATTCACTCACAATTAGCCACGTGAAAATGAATAATAACGGTTAATGAAGTGAAATTAAAGAGATATCCACGTGGCGAAATGTGAGTGATTGGGATAAGATATGAAAACATCAATTGAGATAGACGATTTTTTTTTTTTTTTGCCCTTGAACTTTAACATAAACTTACATGCAAGCATGGTTCAGTTACTTAAATAGGACCTCCAAATTTTATGAAACAATTATCAAACCAATAATTACATTCTCGAGAGAAAGGGTGCAGTTGACATAGCACTTGATGTTTGATACCTCAATCTCGAGTTTGATATTGTAACATCTAAATAAAAATAAATGAATAAACAATTTCTCTATTAACATGAGAGACCCTTTGAATGTTTACATATCCTTGGAATTTATATTCTAGCAAATTTAAACAATTTGGACATTTTCAAGCATATAAAATTACAAAAGCATGTTCAAAGTTATGCCCTATCAAGTTTATTGATTGAATGAATCCAAAAAAATATTATCTTGTCATATATTGCCGGTCTAGAAACATAAAAACCTCCAAATGAATTGAGCCGCCAAGAGTTGCATTAACATTTACAAATTATTAATGTTATGATAATAAAAAATTCTCAAAATGGGTGGAAATGTGGAATAGAACACGGGCCAAGACTAACATTTACAAATGCATTTTCTTGTTATAGATCACAAATCTCTTAAGTTATGAATCAGATACTCGATAATTAAGTTATTATTTAAGTGACAACTAAAAGAATATAGATTGATTATAAGTGAGTTACAATAATATTCTTAAAGATAGAAGAACTCATATATATTAGTAGATTTTGAATCCTTTAGTATAAAAGAATGTAAAGGGAGAAAATATGTATTTAAAGAAAGTACATATTTTGAATAAATTAAAATAGAAAGCGAAAAGTGAATTTAAGACACATTAATTATAATATTTCCTTTTTTTCTGGTTTAGTAGGAGTTATTCCCATTACCATTAGGAATCTTCCTTCTACTATTTTTTGTGACCCGGATTCTAATGGTTTGTCCGATGTAAAGGATACGGGCGACTGTAATTCGACTTCTATTAATAATTAGCTGATTTCCATCCAAAAAAAAAAAAAAAATTATAATGTTTCCTTTTGGTGGCTTAAGACCAGGCCGCAAATGGACTATAGTGAATATGGGCCTTTATTTTATAGTAAATATGGGCCTTCTAAGGGTGATTGCCCATTATCTAGAGCAGTATTTCTATCTTCTGGTTCTTCTTCTTCTTCGTTACTACACACTCTGCAACTTTCCTCTCATCACCAATCAAACATGTCTGCTTCCATATCTTCATCAATAACCCCTTCATCTTTCCGATTTTCCTCTGAGCTTTTTTCATCAAAAACAGAAAGTCCCAACTCTCTTTCATGGTCTTCTTCTTTCCCCCACCTCAATCTTTCCATTTATAGCTCTTCAAATACTTCTCGGAAACAGGTTTGGGTTCTTTTTTTCTTGTTTTCTTGTTTTATTGTTTTTGTCTACTTGTTAGAAATTCTGTATAGTGAAAATTGATGAAAAGATTATTGAATTTATTTACCTTCATTATGCATTTCAAAGAAGAAAATAAAGGGATTTGTAATGTTGTCTCATTTGCCATTTATCTGTACATGGACATTCTTATTAAACAAATATAATACTCCTCTGTCCGGATTTGAATATCCTCTTAATGGGATGTCTGGAATTGAACGTCTCATCCCTAAATTTAGCTAAATTTTCATTTGTATACCAAGTCAAAACTCTTTAAATTTTAGCCGAAGTCAAAATTAGGCATTCAATTACGGATAGAGGGAGTAATAATAGAATGCTGCAATGGCTTGTTAGTAGAATTGAACTCAAATAAAGGGACCTTGATTACTTGGTTTGAATATGTAGATGCTCCCTTAAAAAAAAATTTTAAAAAAAATGTTTATGTAAAAGATGCTTTATGAATACTGTTGATAATCACATATAAGCTAGCTAGCGAGCAAATTTATTTCTTATATGGCTTGAGTAATCCTCCCCTCTTGCGGTAATTTTTTTTCAGGGTTGGAGTTGGACCCAATTCCATTTTCAACAACTACAAAACCTTTGTGATTCTGTTCCTTGCTTTTATTATTTTGCCCGGTAGTCCAAGTCTTTTTCTTCACCCTCCACCCAAAAGAAAAAAACAACAAAACTATGACTAGGGTAATGTATGAATGAAGATAATTGGTAGAATCATCACTTACCAGGGAAATAGAACTGCAAGATTTAGATACAAACTAGGGACCCTGCTAATAACTAGTCACTTGCTCCACAGTGTTTGGAGGGTATTTTGGATGATTTGCTAATGAAATTCCTTAAGACTTGGAGCATCTGTCAAGTGAGTGTGAATTATCTTTGAATTTCAAATGTTTGAATCCTTGAATGTATGTATACAACTCTGAAAGAGACATCCAAGCTAACAACTAGAAATTGGAGATGACATGCTGGGTAACTTTAAACGCGGTACTTATAGATAACCTATTCTCTATGCGAGTCATAAGTTCACGCTTCTGTTGTTCTGTTAAAAATAAAAGAAAATGATGCACTTGGAAGTAAGGTACATTTCTTTAAAAACTAACCATCTTATAATGTGCATATCCTCTTAAGAGTTTTGTTGTCGAAGCTGCTTGGACGCGTAGATCATCAAGTGAAGCTGCCAAGAGGCCGAACAGAAAGTCATGGAAACAAAAGACGGATATGTACATGAGACCATTTCTACTGTGCGTGTTCTTCTCAAAGCGGTTTATCCATGCAAAAGTGATGCATAGGGGAACCAGCAAGGTGGTATCTGTTGCTACGACAAATGCCAAGGACCTTAGGAATTCATTGCCATCTCTTACTGACGAAAATGCTTGCAGAGTGATAGGGGAACTAATTGCAGAGAGATCGAAGGAAGCTGATGTCTTTGCAATAGCATATGAGCTCGGGAAAAATGAAAGAATCGAGGGGAGGCTTGGGATTGTTCTTGATACCATTCAGGAGAATGGTATTATATTTGTTTAGCCTTTTGGTCTTTCTTTTTACTTCATCCCTTCTTGCTTTGTGGTTTGAGTGTACTGTAAAATGTAGAGTGTACGCGAATTCGGGTTGCCCTGCTATAATAAGGTTAATTAGATGCCATTATTTTTCGCCTAGGATTTATGAAGACGCGTGAAAACATTCTCTTTAATTATTTTCCATCTAAGCATAACTTCCATCCCTTACAAGCATATGTCAATTCTTTTGAGGTTTGGCTAGCCAAATTTGGAATAGGATTATTGAAGCATATCCTTTGCATGAATGATACATTTTCATCTCCACTTTCAAGCTAGAATATAGGAGGAAAAGCAAAATTAGACAAATTGCAATAAGTTCTTAAAATAACTGAAAATGTCTTCTAAAGTTCTCCACAATAATTAACTTTCAAATCCTACTGTAACAATGGCAGTTACTTCCAAAATGTATATTGATCATTCACTCTTAGGCTTCGAATCACAGCAGTAGGTATTCCTTTCGACAGCTTGGGAACTGCGGCTAAGAGAAGTAATGACCAACATTTAAGAACACTGACCAAATCATGGTTACCTGGAGAGGAAAATGAAACGAATGTGAGTTTTACCGAGATACCAACGAAAAATTGGACACACGTTGCAGTAACATTTCTTTCATATGTCAAGAATCAGATTCTTATAATGTTAAATCTCATCGTCGTGTCTAAAATTAAATGTCAAGTATAATGTTTGTGTAAACATGTATATCTGAAAAGGGCAAAGAAGAAGATGGGAATCAAATGCTTACAATTCATTAGATTATCTTGCACTGAAAATAGGTTCTGCATCCGAAGTTGGCTGAGTTCTGCGAGTATACTTGAGAAGTAAAGCTTCTGAAGAAAGACCTGGCACTTTTAGGTCCCTGCTTGTTGACACCAAAAGAAAAATGCAACAGTTTATCATATAGAGGTTAGAACAGAGTAATGAACAGTGTAGAAAACACATAAAAGACTTTTTTTTACTTTTTTCTTTTCTTTTCCAACCAAAATAAATGAAGAATCAGACCTAACATATGGTTCTAGATCCTTCCCTTCCCACTTTTGCCTCTCGCGAAAAAGCATTGAAAATCGCTCAGGAGGAGAGGATGGCAGAGATGATACGCTGAAGCAGTAGATCCAGGTATCTATCCCTAGCTTTTCCGATAAAATTTCCCCTTCCAGCATGTCAACAGTTGGATGCAATCCTTCAGGAACCTTCCTCATCCACTCCTCCATGAAATTCTCCATCTTCATCTTTCTTCCTCCTAGGATTCTCCTAGCAAAATGCACACAAACACATTGCTCATCCAACCTCCACACACAAGTTCCACCAATGCCCTCATCCATCTTATTACCGAAGATTTGCAAACAATGCCTTGCAATTTTGGAGGGATAGCCGTCTGCTTCCAACACACTAACAACTTCATATTCACTAAGTGCATTTGGAGACCAGTCATTCAGCACCAAGTTATGTAAAAGCATGTTTAAAATTCCATCCTTGTAATTTTCATCCAAAATCCTCCAAAATCCATTTATCTCTACTGCACAAAGTGCTTCTAACCCAGTTCTAAGCTCCATATCACTAGCTTGAATCCTGTCAACGAGATCTTGCCATGTATACAAACTAGCATTACGTTCCTCTGTACCATCTAATTCATCTATTTCAAAAGTGTCACCAATATTGTATGTATTTTGAGAAAGAAGCGATTTGAGCTTATCTAATCTTGGAGCAACTTCAACAAGTTCCATACTACCAGGAGCTAATTTGATCACTGATGCAACCTTCATATCATCACCGTCTTTCTTACAACAATCTCGCAAGTTCCCATCCGAAGCAAATTGGTCAGATGGGGGTACAAGAAACACCGAATTAGATGTCCCAACAAACTTAACTGCGTACGTTTTGGACTGACTACACAGAACTGCATCTTCATCAGGTTGTCCTCTTAGACTTATTCTGATAGAATATGAAAAGAAATGTCAAAAAATTCGACCATGTATATCATACTATTCGATTAGGATAAACAAGTGCCTACCTTTCTTGCAGAATTTCAGGGAGGAGCTTCTCGTCAAGCTCAAGAAGCATTAGGTTATCATGAGGACCAAAGCAATGGTGATAAGCAATAGACATAACTGAATTGGGTTGAAGATTCAGTATTGCATCTGCTCCTCCTTCTCTGCATTCTGGATTTTCAACTTCCATCTCCAAACACTTGCCCTGTGACTAGTAATTTCGTAAAAAAAAATAAAATGAAAAAGTAAAATTATCTGCTAGTATATGATATTTCCTCGCCTGATATTTCAAGCCGTAGGCCAAGCCAGGCCAATATAAAGACTGTTACCTGCATAAGGAAGTCATAAACATGTTAGTCAAGGAATGCTAGCGAAGTTGTGCAGCACTTATGACTTGGAACAATAGGCCATGGGTTTGATACCCTGTTTAGATAATTATCTTTTTATATTCAAAATGATAGCAAAAGAAGATGAAGTGCTCAGTTACACAATTGGCTAATGCAATAATTTACAAGCCCCACAAGAAATACTCGAACAGGAAAGTGGACATTCCGGATTGGAGGGAGTAATAAATTTCTTTCAAGGTTTGTTCTCTCAAATAGACGAAATTACAAACCCTCGCAAAACACAATCCACAGTCTGAGTTGGTGGCATGGAATGGTTCTAGCAATTCTAACCTAGGAAATCCTTATTTATAAAGATGTCCATTTTCCTAAAACTTCTCATATGGGATATTGAGAGAACCCCAACAATTACAACAACAGGTACTAAATTTTCCGATCAGAAGAACCCTAAATTCGACTCGATATTACGTGCATCAATTAAATCAATTAGTTATAAAAATTACATACTTATAAGAAATCAAGAAAAAACAAGTTTTTTACCACAGAAAGATTCCCAATTTGCTTGTGCTTTTCTGGCGGTAGAGTATTCAAGAAGCTTTAAATCCACCCTGAGCTGGAATGTAGGAAATTGAGGTTCCGAGCAAAGTTATAGATGGAAATGGAAGTGCGTATAAAACTACTAAAGAAAGAGAGAGCAGAGATTTCCGGCGAGGAAGAAAGCGGCGAACTGGTGGTGGTCGGAGGAGGAGAAGATGGAAGACTGGTGGTGAAGAAAGGGCAAGATTGTGTTTCTGGGAATTGGAGGGAAAATCTATATTATTCTCCCGCCAGTAAATTTAGTCTTAATTGACTATTGCTCCTTGAAGTTTAAGAAAAAATCCATTAACACCTTATGTCTTAGATATTACACTTGGCCCCTTTAGGAGACAAGTGTTTTTTCGCATGCAGAATATTTGTTCAGTTGTTTATTTCGCTTAACGGTTGAGAATATTCTTTTTTTAAAGGGTCATACTACCCACTCACCCCTCCCTTAGGAAGTTCACCCCTCCTTTTACCCCCATAACTCAAAATCTTCTTCTCTCTCTTCAATTTTTTCTCCCAACAAAAATTATTTTCCCTCATCTTCTGCCAGAGAATCACCTCCGATTGCCGGACCACTAGCCGGAGCTCACCGGAATCCGGCCAATTTTTTTTTGGATTTTTATGCTAATCAGTCTAGATCCACCACAAAATATCAATTTAAACAAATTTGAAGTCACAAAAAAAATATTTTAGACTTGTTTAATTTTTGTTACAATACCCCTAAAAAATTGTTTAGAATTTTATGGAGAAAAAAAAATTGTCGCGTCAGCATTGTGTACACATCATCAGGTGGTCAACCGGTTGACCGCGTACACGTCAGCAGGCGATTGACGCGTGACCACCCGATGATGTGTCAACGGTCATCCGGTCAACCGCCTGCTGACGTGTCATGGTCAACCTGTTGACCATATGATAACGTGTACACGCGGTGACGTGGCAATTTTTTTTCCAGAAAATCCTAAAATATTTTTTGGCAAAAACACCAATTTTGTCCTAAAAGATGTTTCTAAGAGCTGTTAAGGTCCTAAAGGATTAATTTTCTCTTTTAATGTCCTATATGTATTTACGTTCTGCAAATAAGGTCCTTCCGTCCAATTTTTTGTTAAATCGACGTTAAATCAGAAAAGCGGTCAAACACACCACTTTTTACAGAGGGGCATTTATGTCATTTCAATGTCGTCTTCTTCACAACCCCTCCCCCGCCCCTTCCCCCACCACCATTAACCACCACCATCACCTGCAACAACCACCATTTCCTATGGCTACTTTCACCTTAAAAAAATTGAAGTTCATGAATTCCCTTAACCCATTAATTATGCTTGAAGAAGAAACAAAAATATTGAACATTGGGAAACAAGAACACAATTCAAAATTAAAACAAAAACCCATCAAACTTTTACAAGATTATACCATAAAAGAAACTGAAATTCATCTAATTATTCAAGAATTTGGGCATTGAAGAAACAAGAAAACATACAGAGAGTTTTTTTGAATTTTGATTTAAATAAAGAATTCTCTTTGATTCTCTTTGATCTAATTTAATTGTGGAGAAGTTTAGTTCGAGGACTTTAAGGTATTACAGGAAGAATCACAAATATGTTGATGTTAAGGCTGTAAAGAGCTGGGGTAGGCAAATTTTGGAGGGTTTGAATTATTTGCATTCTAAAGATTCGCCGATTATTCATAGAGATTTGTGGTGTGACAATATTTTTGTTAATGTGAATGGGAGTCTTAAAATTGGGGATTTAGGATTGGCGAGAATAATCAATCAGAAACCCATTGAAAAGAAACAAAACCCATTGTTGGGCGTGGTTTCAAGAAATTTTATATATTGTTTATATAGTACTCCCTCCATTCCTAAATATAAGACTCTTTAGACAATTAAAAAAAATTAAGGAAGTTGTCATTTTTACCTAAACTTCCATTATTACCCAACCCTCCCTCTCTTTCACTTATACGTCATAAAGAAAAGAAAGGAATATGTAGAGGGTATAATTGGAATAAATTGTTGACAACTAATAAAAGAACCTTAAACGACAATTAATTTGGATACCTAGATATCTCCTAAACGACAATTAATAGGGAATGGAGGGAATATTTTCTATCACCATTTATACATTGAATGTTTTTAGTAAAAATACAATGAATAATACTTAATTATTAAGAAACAATGAACATTATTTATTAGTTTTCATTGATATTAATTATAATGAATATATGTAATTCAATTAATACAAAGTATATTGTTTATATCATCTCGACGTCAATTTGTATGGTATATTGTTTTAAGTGTCATCACTTGATTTGCTAAAAAAATTGTGTTTATTTGTTTATCACTAATCTAAGTTTTATACATAACAGGTTGAAATTGAACGTAATTGTCCATTGCCCCCATTGCATCCATATTGGATACATTATGCAAGTAAAATGGCAAAAAGTCGATATGATCTATTGAAAGTCATATTGGTCGAGTGGGAAAAAATTAGACCAAGTATATGGATATTGATTGTTATTTTTTTGTAACATTTATTTTGTAATAGTTTATATGAATCTTTGTATCAAAATTTTTATTTTTTATTTTTTTTCCATATTCTGTAATGCTAAAAAATTCTAAACTATAAGGTTTATCGGATTAGGTTTATAAACATATTATTATAGGACATTAAGAGAAAAGAGATGGGATCTTGCTCCAGGCTCCTCTGCCTTTTTTAAAAAGCTCCGATTATGTCGGGCAACCTACCTAGATCTCTAGGTTCTTCTCCGCCGCCGGTGTGCGCGTTCAGGTCATCAATCTGGTATTACCGAATCATGGATGCCTGTTTTATTGGCTATTGTTGTCGGAAAAACTGGGGCTCAATGGATGGAGCAATTGGATGTTGCAGGAAAAAATGGGACATGGAGTTTGTGGTTTTCGGGACGGTTGTGTAGGGAGGGGATGACGGTTAATAATAGCCTTGGAGAGGGGAAGACTTTGCCATCGCCGGCATTGGAGCCTAGCCGACACTGTGTTTTAGGATTGGAAGAGAGTGAGAGGACGATTGGGGGCGGGTTCTATCCAAATAATCTAGTTGCAGTATTGAGGTCTATGGAGGAAATAAGTACAGGGAGGTTGGGAGCACTGCCGGAGGCAGAGGAGATGGCCAGAGTTCGTCAGTGTCCGTTTTGGGGGCGATGAATTAATGGGGGTCTGGCTGAACCGGGTCGGGCTATTAACCCGCATCTGAACCACAAAATCTTAGATCGGACCAGGATCTTAGGCCAACCAATTCTCACTGTTGACCTATTCCCCTGTGGCCTATCAAATTGTAAAGCCACTTTTGGGTTGTTTATGTCCTATATGGCTAGGCTGCTTGTAGCACACCCAATGTTGACAATTGTTGATCAATCTGAGCCTAGCCATTTTAGCCAGTGTTTTGACAATTTTGACACCGAAATCCAAAATGAATTTTCTTGGAAGCCAATTCCTAATTAAAATATTATATAACCTTTTTCAGTGTCAATTATTGCTGGTAAATATTTCTCAGCTGGTGCTCTTGGCGTTAACCACGGTAAGGCGGAGGCCGCAATTTGGCCCCGCCAAAGTTCATGAATCGCTTAATCTTGAATTGTACAAGACTTAGCAACTCCTGGACAATTCAAGGATTAGTGTGCTTCTATATGGCACATATATCTAATAGTTTATTAGTTTGCATAATAATGCCTCATGCCGTCCTCATGATTAATATCATGATAATGTTGATTTTTTTGGTTTGTCTTCAATTAGGATTTACTTTGTGTGATTTTGTAAGCAATAAATTGAGACGATCGTCCCAAGTTTGGATAATCATCCATCAACATAGAGCTCTGTTGCAACATGGTTTTGAATGGAGGATTGGAAGCAGACGTTCTGTTCGTATCTAGCATGGTCGCTGACTAGCTATCCTACGCATGTTTCAGCTGATCTCACCTCCTACTTATATGGGTTATGAAAATTTGCAGTCAAGAACTCTGGCAAGGATGGAAGACTTCTGGTTTGCACGTGACCTAGAGTTTTTGTTTTTTTTTTTTAGTCTGTTTGCACGGTCATAGAACATTGTACCTCTTGAAACATATTCTCTAGTTTTTTCTATGTCCGCGAATCATGTAATGGTCTGGCTCTTTGGGTAGCTAGACTTTCACTTCAAAGGGTAGGGGATCCATTGGAATTCCACCTCCCTCTTGTAACTACTGATATCTATTAATGATATTATTCTTTTTAAAAAAAAACAATTATTTTTTTAAGAATTGTAAATTTTTTAGACTTGTAATTTTTTTTGAAATATTGATGGGTTATTACATACCCTATGTGTTAAAACCTAAATACAAATAAAATACTTGGTATTTTTATTACACTTAATTTTTTATGCAATACCCCTAAAAATTTGTTTAGGATTTTCTGCAAAAAAATAAATTAAAAAGTGCCACGTCATCGCGTGTACACGTCATCATGTGGTCAATCGGTTGACCACATGATGACGTGTACACGTGGTGGCGTGGCAATGTTTTTTCCCAAAAAATTCTAAACAACTTTTTAGGGGTAATTGCAAGAAAAATTAAGTGCAATAAAAATGCCAAGTATTTACCCATAAAAAAATTAAGAGTTTGTAAGCCTAAAAAATTTTACAATTCTTAAAAAATTAAGAGTTTGTAATGTTTTTGTGACGTTCTACCAAGAGATAAAGTTGACGAGTATGACGTTTGTAAGAAGATGATGGTCTCCAAAAAATTCCGGCCAAAATACGGCGGCGGCACTGACGGCTGAGGATGGGATGTTTGAGAGGATTTGAGAGGAAAGACAGGGGGAGGTAAAGAAACAAATGGGGGGTGCCCCCACTAGTGGCCATGTTTTTAAATAATTAAGTGATACTGCATGTGCAGAATATATACAAAAAAGTTGTTTGACCAAATTATCTTGGAGTTTTTTTTTGGGTGAACTAGCATCTGAGAATCAAAATTCCCTGACTAATCCGATATTGCAAGTCAAGCATGAGCATGCGGCATTTTTCTTATTTTTTAAAATAAAAAACGGTCAACAAGACGGTCAGATTATTATAGATAAATAGAAGTACGATACAAGAAAGCCTAAACTAAGCTTGCCTAAAACAAGGGATATCAAGATAATCTAGTTGGCAGTGGCACAGTACCCTTGTAAAGATCGGCAGTTCAGTATTTAGTAATTAATATCCTTATAAACAACAGATTAACAATCACCACATGCATAATTTTGAATGCAAACTTCTATATCAAGAACCAGCTATATATCTAATTATCACAGCACCGCGAGGTTTGAATGGCCTTTGATGAAGAGTATCTTGGAAGTTGAAAACAGAGTGAACTGACGGAGGGAGCCAAAGAGTAAGCTCATAAGTACCAACTCCAAGGAGCTGCTTGCACCATGGCTCTGGGATAGCTACTGAAGTACCAGCATATACCAGTAACATCAAGAACCCATACCAGTTGTCGAGTTGGGATACTGGAAAGGTCTGGGAAAATTTAAGAATTTAAGACAGCTTCCAAATTTTCTTGGCTACCCTTTCGGTTTTGGATCATTGCTGATTGAGAAACAAGCAACTCATGTACTCTGCTCTTTAACTGCAATAACATCTCAACAACAGAAAGCGAATGATGGCGGTCCTCTTAATTTACATGAAGAAAATGATTAAAAAACAAAATCAACGACCACTTTGAAGGAATTTAAGAAAAGATAAAAACCGAGAGGAAATGAAGGGAGTTTATAGGTCTTGAAAAGTCGCCTACTCTTCAGCACGAAGTTCAAGCTATAAGGAGATTACAAGCAGATAAAACACTAAAAGAAACCAGAATATTACCTCATCAAGTCCAGCTTCAGTCATGACAGATACTGGAATGGCTCCGTCAGGCCCCATTTTTCGATACTTAGCCAGCTCAAGATCATCATTTTTAGCATCTTCGGTTATGAAGAATACAGGAGATTCTTTCAGCAGATCACATTTCGATACAACGTCAAGCCAAAGATGGTCAGGAAACCTTTCTTTCATTTCCTTGTAGATGAGAAACTGCATATATGAATAGAGCTTCCGGTAAATAGTTGATCAAATTTACATGAAGATGAGAAATGAATTATAAGTGTTATTCTGATTGAAGTTTTCAAATTGCTCCACTAAATACATGTATCAATTTTAATTTTATCAGATACAACTAGACTTAAACTCAGATGTGGAAATTGAATCTAGCATAATACTACAACTTCGAATAGCAATTTGAAAGAGATAAGTGCGGCTATTTTCTATTTTTGCCCAACATTCTGTACCGTGGTGCATGTTGTTTGCTTATGATATAGTTTTGATAGATGAGACAAGAGCGGGTGTTAATGTCAAGTTGGATGTATGGAGACAAACCTTAGAATCTAAAGGTTTTAGGATTAGTAGAAGTAAAACAGAGTATATGGAGTGTAAGTTTAGCACTAGCAGAACGACGAGCAAACCCGTAGTAACTTTGGGTGACAAAAATATCTCGAGAGTGAGTATTTTCGATACCTTGGTTCTATTATTCAAAAGGGACGGAGAGCTTGACTGAGATGTAGCACATCGAGTTAAAGTCTGGTTGGTTGAAATGGAAGAGTGCGACGGGTGTTTTGTGTGATCGTAATGTACTGCTGAGATTGAAGGGAAAGTTTTACTGAACCATTTGTTAGACCGGCATTATTATATGGTACGTAATGTTGGGCAACTAAGAGGTGTCATATTCGAAAAATGCATGTAGCGGAGATGCGTATGTTAAGATGGATGTGTGGGCACACGAGAATGGATAGAGTGAGGAATGAGACTATTCAGAAGAAGGTTGGTGTAGCACCTATTGAAGATAAGATGAGAGAGAACCATTTGCGTTGGTTTGGGCACATTAGACGAAGGCCAAGTGAAGCTCCGGTTAGGAGAATTGAAGGATTATGTAATGTAGATGGCGTAGATGGCGTAAGAGGTAGAGGGAGACCGAGGAAGACTTGGATGGACGTGATAAAAGGGGATATGAATCTGCTAGAACTAGATGAGAGTTGTGTTTGGGATCGAAAGAAATGGAGAGATTGCATCCATGTGGATGACCTTACGTGATTCTTACTTTGGTTCATGTAGCCGACCCCAATCTGTTGGGATTAAGGCTTGGTTGTTGTTGTTGTTGTTGTTGTGTAACAACTACTGGAAACCCCTCAGAAAAAGTTACTACAATTAGACAATTTATGTGGTAATGAGTAAAAACAGGTATGTACCTGATCTGAAGGAGAGGTGCCACATTCTCCGGAGAGATCATGAACGTAGAGTACAGCAGTTGGCAAATGAGAGAGGACAGCTAGAGTCAACTTTTCCAAGTTATTCCTTTCTTCTGCAGGTTTGTGCAGTAAGAACGTCATTGCAAGATTATGGAGACAGAACATAAACATCCAAGAATGCTAACAAACTTGAAATTCAAAATCTTTGTTAGAAAGCATATTTTTAAAAAGCACCAATATGGTGCTCTAATGGTATGACTTGTTCTTTTCCTATAAGTTATGCAACTAAAGCAGAGAACCCAAGTTTGTTTCCTATAAGTGCCTTACCATCATGTCTGCGTAGGAGACCAGGAGTATCTGTTACCTGAGACCAAACAATAAGGTAAATAACACGATAATAAAGACTCCCAAAGAATGAAATAGTAATATTAATAATTCAGAATCTCAGATAATTAACCTGAAAATTCTGGTAGCTCAAAGTAATATGGCCCATCAGAATTCCTCTGGTTGTGAATGGATAATTGCAAATCTGAGACAATTAAAAGAGCAGACCCAAGAGTTATGGTTAGTTGTTAGATGCCTACATCAAGAGTCAAGACAATAATCAAAATCGGACTACAATGTTAATTAAAACAATAAATGATTTTTTTTTATCTAAGCGCATACCTCTGGCTTCCCTGTCGAAAGTAAACGGACCAAGGACGACTTTCCTACATTAGGAGCCCCAACAAGGCAAAGAGTTGGTGTTTCTAAATCAACTACTGGCATCGCTCGCAATATCTGCAACCATATAACAACTCAAACAACTTACTACAAATCTTTAGTGCCAAGGATAATGATGCCAAATGAATACAAGTTTTAAGGTGATGTTCTCTATGATAAAATATCTAACTGACATCCACCTGAATGCAAATTTCGTCTGCATTATTGGTCTTCCATGAAAGTGATATTTTACTTGAATGCTTGTGCTTTTAGCTAATGGTTACCTTGGCAATGTCTAACAATTCATTAACAATTTTTCCATCCTGAAGGAACATTTCTTCAAGTTTCTTCATTCCCTGTTGAAAAAGGATAGCCAATATGAAATGAGAAAATTGCACATCAGAAGGAGTTCAGGTATTGTAGTAGCATACCTCAGTCAATCGCGCCTCTGCATCTCGCTTTGACACTGACTGCACCCAAACCATAAGGCAATGATTAATGTGCTTATTTAGACATATTTTAGGAAGGCAATAATTTTAGCTATCAAATCATTTCAAGAGCAGAAGGGAATATGCAAATACTAGATCAACTTAATAAGCTATCAAATTCCATTTGTTTGCAAAAGGAAACATGTTCTGGTGCTCCTCTAATCCTCTTTTAGAACAGACTTTTTTAAGAGTTTATAGACGCGGGGAGTCCCCTATAATTGGGGGTATGATCGGGGATGGAAAGGAGACAGACCTAACATTTGGCAATAAATGCACAAAGTGGCTGCTCCTAGAAGTGCGAAAAAAGTTTGCTTATTCTGCTAAGTCTGAATAACAACCTTAGCACAGATTGCAGCATGTTCCTTCCCAACGGATACCACCTTCTTCCTTAAAGCTTCAACCTTTCCCAACACCTATCAAACATAATATCATAAATGAAACACAAAATTATAATAAGAAAGCAATCCAAATGTGAGCTAAGAAAGGTTATTGGAGGAACAAAGTTGGAAATATAGGCATTGCCTGTGAAGAATAGTAAAATAAGAACCCATTACAAATAAACACAGTGATTTTGTAGGCAGTAGGCAACGGTAACAATTCAGGCAGAAAGTTAAGCGAGAGGATATATAACAACTAGAAATATCAGCTTACTGGTATAATACACATATTTTAATCAGTTTATGTGCTAAGAGAGTTTATGCAGAGTATTTAAACAGTGAAATGCTAAGGTACCAATGCCATGCTTTAGAAGATATTACTAACAATTACCTCTTCGTAGTTTCCATCTCCTAGAGTTAACTCAATTAACGATCTTTCATAAGGGTGCAAATATTTCTTCTTCGGGAAGTTTTCCTTATATGTTCTCAGAGGAACAGCGAGTTCCTGTGGAAAGAAAGATTCCATGTTGAGCTTTTGACTACTATGAGAGCATGGTAAAGAAACTTAGGTCATTACTAATTTACTGTGTTGAAAATGTACCTTCATTAATGCATCAAGTTGTTTTGCACCTCTGTTCCTCTCTCGTTTAGCAACATTAGCGATGCCTGTAAATGTTTAAACTACAAAATAATTGATACCAAGATAAAAACATTACAACATAATGGGCAACAAAAAAGTCTAAAACCTGCAGATCATAGAGAAAAGGATTACACAATTACCCTTTGTAGGTGAGACCCTCTTTGCCTTCCTCAATGCTGAATATAGGATATCTACATACGGCATCACCATAGGCAGCTTTTGGAATGCACCGACATTATCAACTCCAGTTGATGGTTCTTTCTAAAAGAGGAAAAATTAAAATAAAGCCGCAACATACAGATGAAACCAAAATCAGGGTTTATGGCATAGCACAAAAATCAAAAGAGAAAGGGGGACAGAGACAGCAAAAGAGAACGAGGCGCCCAACTAAACCAAAGGAAAGAGGAAAGATCATAAGAGCTCTAGAAGCTCTACAAGGAGACAAATCAGAGACCTCCTTTAATAACTACAGATATATTTAATTGGCTTGTTTTAGAAAAAGCATGAAGCTTTGCTAAAACGCATATGGCAAGAATTCTTCAAACTCCCAAATCTAAATGAAGCAAAAATAGTTGTCAAAATTCTAATTGATCCAATAAATGATATAAGCAGGATATGATCATATATCAACACCAATAAAGCTTAAACAAAAAGAAAAATAATTGAATCAAATAAACGAAAATTCATTTTAGTGGAAGGAAAAATCTTTTTTCCAAGAGACTACCTTTACGCCAATTTGTTGTTTTGCATCTGAAGTTGTTGGTACATAACTTCCTTGTACAACAACCTCATAAGTAGAAGTTTGCATATTCTTACATAAGCATGATGTTGGATACACAACCAGTTTTGGCATCAACCATAAACCTACAAGTACAGATATACGGTCAGAGGACAATGAAAATAGCAAGAAAAACTGAAGCAGAAAAAGACAAATATACCCACAGCTCGAACAAGACTTACTCCCTCCGTTTCACAAGTATACATTTTAGCTCTTTTATCCATTCTCAAGATGTTTAGTACTCTCTCTATTCCATAATATAAGTCGTTTAGGACATTAAACGAAAATTAGGAAAGCAAAAATCAAAGTACTATTTTAGTCAAAATATCAATATTACTCTCTTATATAGTTCTTGTATACCACAAAGTCTATTTTAAGAGAGTAATATTGATATTTTGACTAAAAAAGTAGCTTGCGTTTTACTTCCTTAATTTTCGATACATGTAATAAACTACTTATATTATGGAATTATGGAACGGAAGTAGTAGTCGTTTCACAAATTTTAAGAATTATTTTTCCAAAGTTATCCTCATAATAGAAATTTAAAGGGAAAAAAACTACATTCCACAATAAACATTAAAAATTGCCATTGAACATTTAACAGAAACAAGAGAGAACTTGAAATAAGTGCTAAAATTAAAAGAATTAGCAAAAAGAATAAAAATAAATAGAGATAGAGTAGAGACCTTTATAGAGGTTGGAGCGACGAAATAATGGAGAGGTATAAGGAATCTGCCATAGCTGCAACAGGTTTGAGGTCCCGCTCATTTTCTCTTTCACAAGAAGAAGAAGCAGTGACGTCTCAGTCCCGGAAAATCCAGTTAAAAGATGGGTCTTCTGGGCTTTATACTTCGGCTGGCTGGGCTGGACTTTCTTCTTTTCTTATCTCCAGGCCTAGTCTTAAGTCACGTTATAAGCCCATACGTGCTGGATATACAAGCCCAACGTCTCCATTTAAAAGTTGCATTTGTTTTGGGCTTAACTCCAAAACAAATGCAACGTATATCCCTAAACTAATTCAACTTAACAAAGTTGGTTGACGTAACTGGTTCGGCAGTTTTGCTCTTTAGAAGATGTCAGGGTATCGATTCCCACTCACGTATGAAACTGCCACTTTGGTCACCACTTTACTTCTTTGTGGGTCGATCTAATGCGACCAGTGATTAATCTAACTTTCTCAAAGGTTGCAGCCAACTATGACACCTCGTGATCAGACAAAAAAAATTATTTCATTTGGAATAAACTTTTCACTTGAGTGAAATTTTCACTTTTTAAAATTTTATGGGTTGATTTTTGTGAGAGAAATATTAGAGTGCATAGAAGAGAGAGGGGGGTTGCAGTGGAAAGAAAGTTTAGGCCGTAGAGTAAAAGATCCAAGTATGAGTTATAACAAAAATGATATAATATACAAAGCACGTCATTAAGATAAATGCACGAAGAGAGTGAACATTGGACAACAAAACCTGGCAAAATTCAAGTTACAGTAAGAATAATGGCAGTTAAACTCGCTAATTGACTCGTAGGATCGTATCATTCTACAAGTTTGAATGGACCTTACGTCTTAGATCCTACGTAGGATCGGTAATCAAGTAGGATCGAGGTAAACTCATGGGATCGGACTCAGAAACGTAAGATCGTACGATCCTACGAGTCAACTCCGAGTTAGTTATTTTCTCTTCCGGGTCGGGTTTTAGCTCAACTCGACCCGAGTGTTTAAAAAAAATTTATTTGTTCAACTCCGTAGCTTATTCAACCTTCTCAAGCCCTCCAATCTTCAACCGCAGACCAATTTCTTCTCTTACTCGATCGATATTAATTTCATTTTTTGCCTCTATTTTATTTTGTCTCCGAGATCTTCCTATGCCATCACCTAGAACAATGAAAAGTTAATTCGAAACTCTAAACTCTAATTTGATAAATTAAGTTATTTAGTCAAATAATCATGTTAGCATTAATGTTATTGAATTTAGATTGCTTCAATTGATCGAGGTCTGTGTATATTTGTTTTTTATTTTTTCCGAGTAAAAATTTTGATTGTAGAATTTAAGTTTTATAATTTTGAGACACAGAACTTAATATCATGTGATAAATATATGTTAAAAATTAGAAAATAGCATAAGACTCTGAAAATTTTCAAATTTCATCTAGAAGGATTAGGAGATTACTAAATTAATTAATATTTCTTAAATTAAGTAGGATCTACGATCCGAGTTACGATTTTACGATCCTACGTAGAAACTCGAGTTTGACTGCCTTGGTAAGAACCTAGTTGTACAACAACAATAATGAATTTGTATTTAACCGATTCCACAATCAATCAGGAACAACTCCACTCCCAAATCCAGTAAATATACAAGACAATCTCCAACCTGCAATCACTCTCATCGAGCCCACGATACAGAATCAATCTCGTCTCTTGCTTTCTTGTACAACTCGAGTCTTTTGGCACATTGCAGTCTCCTCTCCATCAATGCTGGATCTTCATCTAATAACTCTGCTAGCTGCTTACCCTGAGCCATTAGAAGACAAAATAGATATATCATTAGCCACAATCGATCATTTACGTCCAAAGTTGAATGTCCACTTACCATACAAAAATGAATAGCAAAGTGGACATTAAAATTCTAGGCGGAGAGAGTACATCTGTGTATTAGAAAGAGAGAACGAATACCTCTTTCTTCCCAATTTGAGTGTAGAAGTAGTTCAATAAACACTGTTTTGCTTCTCTAACTTGACAATAAACCACTGCCTTTGGAATTGTGTTCTTGAGAGTTTCAGATACCATGTGGACATATGATGATACATTTGATCCTATTCTCCTGAAATGACCTTCAGCATACCGGTCCATGTTCGCGGCAGCAGCTGCATTACCACCAGGTGGATTATTACCCCCTTTCTCGGGTGTCCTTTCCATTTCCTGGGGAAGTTTCCTGAAGAAATCTACTGTCAGGTACGAAGATTCCATGTCCACCAATCTGATAACGGTCTTCTTACTTTCATCTCGGAACTTTTCCAAGGCCTCATTGGCAGCAGCAGCTATTGTTTGTTGCAGACTTGGAAACCGCTTCAGCTCCTGTGACACACAAAAAGGGAAAAAAGAATTAACCCCTGGAAATAGAGGAGAAAATGCAACTCAGAGAACAAGGTGTCTTGAACTTACCTGGCACTCTCCAATCGACCTCCTCACAAGTTCCTTCAGAACAAAGTGAACCTAAATAGTGCTTTGCGGGTTAGTGAACAGATTTTTTTTTTTTAAAAACAACCAACCAAATAAACATGAATATGTTCAACTTACAGCATCTACAGAAGCTTCAGCAGGGCCTCTAAAATAGTTCAATGCTCCCTCAATAAGCCGTCGATAACCTTGCTCAGGGGCAATCAAGTGTGGCTGGTAACCATCTGCTTCTGAGACAATTTTCCTCACATTTTGTACGGAAAGATGCCGATCAAATGGGAGCTTCTTCAATGCAGCAGGCAACTTATTGTCAAAAACTCCATAAATCTGGTCTCCACCTGGTCGACTGTTACAGGGAACAAGAACAAATACTAGTTGAAGGAATGCTAGCAGACAAAGCAAAGTTACAGTAAGCACATCAAACCTCTTTAAGGCATAATTTGCAACAGTTTATCGAAACAGATAATTTAGCAGCGTGTATGTAATTGGTGACTGGTCAAAACAAGAAAACAACTCAACAAAACTGAGGAATCCAATTAATTTGTGCATGGAAAGCTGAAAAGTTTGCCCAACCTAAGATGAAGATCCTTAAATAAGCCATGCTTACAAGAAATTCCACTATAATGCAACAGCCAGTATAGCAAATAACTACAAATTATAGGAAAATTCTGATATGGACCAGGGCCAGGGGTAGGGCCCTGGTCCACTCTTTTAAAAATTTCATCTCTCAGTCACAGTTAAAATACAAAAAAGATAGTCCTGATATGGACACAGTTAAAAGTACAAAAATTGTACAAACTTGTCACATCACTATAAAATGAGGAGGGAAATATTTTTTTACTTTTAACTGTGTCCATATCAGGACTATCTTTTTTATATTTTAACTGTGACTGAGAGATGAAAAAAAAAATTTGAAAGAGGGGCGACGTGGCAGCTTCTAGACCAAGTGGACCAGGGCCCTACCCCTGGCCCTGGTCCATATCAGAATTGTCCCAAATTATAGGTCCAAAAAAGTTATTTCTATTCCATTAAACAAAACTTTAACCAAACAATAGCAATATTAAGGGAAATAATAATGATAATTTGCACCAATTGGGTCAAGAAATGTTGCCAGGTTACACTGACCAGGCAGAATATGACAAACTGGCGAGCACTTAAGGAACTGGACATGCTATTACAAGAGAACTGAAACTGGGATAGAGAATTAAACAATATAATCTAAAAATTATGATATCCTGAAAGCTAGTATGTGTTTGAGAAGCAAAAACGGAATACAAAAACAACTATTGAAGAGAGCTTCCAAGAATCAAAGCTTTTTCCATAAAAATAACCAAACTGAAAAGGAGGATAGGGGAGGGGCAGGGGAAGGATTTCATACCCTCCATCCAGATGCTCCTTGAATATCTTGTCAAAAGCACGACAAAGTTCCAAGATGGTGTAAAGTTGAGCCTGCAATCACAATGCCTCAATAAGTAATTATGCGACATATTTCAAGTAACACAACGCTAAGCAACTCACCCCAGCATCAACAGCGATTGGCCTTCCCATGTGGTCCATCTCAGATTCAAGTTCATCAATGCTTTTATTGATCAATGAAGTGATACTCGGTATTCTTGCCCTAATTACAGACTCCAGATGCTGAAATGCAAAAAGTCAATGATATAATCACCTTTCCATTTAATAATCAAGAATTAGTAATGAAAAAATATGGCTCTAAGCTAATATACCTTTGAAAGAAGTTTTGCAAGGTATTCAGAGCCCATTTTACTTGCCAAGTGCCCATAGTCAGGACTAGTAGCAAAATATTCGCGCTCCCTTCGTCTTGCAGCAATCATATCAATATTCTTGTTGATATCAGCTTGTGATCGATTAACAACACCCACCCAAGGATGTTGCAAGCGGTAGGATCTTCCTTCAAGAACCTACCAAAACACAAGAAGAACTTTACACAGTAACTAACTAATTATCATTTTATCTGTCTCTACCTTTTTCTTTCCCCGGGCGGGGAGGAATGCATGGAAGACAATATGATTTAGTTAAACATCAAATTCAGGATTCATCAAGTTGAATAAAATATTTTTACATTCAACAATTTGATGTGCTTTGCTCAAGTAACATCAAGGACCAATTTGGAATTGCCGTCTCATATTTTTTTGAACGTAAATCTTATTGAAGTTTTAATAGTAAAACTCTAATTTATCAATGCAATATAAGAGAGGAAAACTGACCTCTAAAGCATTGGTTCCTTTATCCATCAAATCTAGCTTTGTCAGCACTCCAAAAGTCCGTTCACCTGCACAAGTTGCAAAACTACTCCATAAGAAAGGAAGCAATCACTACAATTTAATAAAATACGTCAGGTTTTGAGTTAACAGAATATACATCAGAAGCATACCTGATGGATCAACCTCTCTTGCAAGTTTTATAGCATCTGATGTTGCAATATCTTGATTGGCTGGAGATATAGCCAGGATGATGCAATTAGGCTGCATTTCAGTAACACGATATGCATCAGCAACAAAATAATTAATTTTGTTTGAAGGAATGTGAATCTTCATTTTGACCCAAGGATGGATCAATCAATACCTTCTCGACATAAGTTCGGACCATGTTTTCGATGTCTTGGACTATACTCTCCGGCTGTCCGTCTAAAAAGAATAACAAGTATTACTGAATAAGATGAGACTCAGATCGATCAAGAAACCCTTAAGATATTGAAACTATACCAAATGAAAGAAAAAATAAATAAATACATCCCCAAAAGACATACCAATGGCAACTTTGGTTAAACCAGGTAAATCAATAAGAGTTAAGTTAACCACTGCAAATACATAAAAAAAAATACATTAGCCAGACAGTACATAAAAATATAAAATTATAATACTGAATGAATTGTAAGACCTAAAGAACAGTCAACGTATCAACCATAAGAAAGAAGAAAATTTGCTAAAGGAAGAATGAGAAACATACCATTTGGAGAGTAAATACTGAGGTGTATAGGAACAGGAGAAATTTGTTTTGTCTTCCCTGTAATTCTATCAGTTTCATCTGCAATTTCCTTCCGCACCAAGGCTGCCCAGAAAATTTGACAGTCAATGCGCAAATCCAGCAAGTTGATACTCACGGTACTCTAGAGGTTTTATGCTAGAATAGTTTGGGAATAGAAGAGCCTGATTACAATCTCTGCTCCTTTAAATTACACAATCTATCTTAATTGTTCAAGAGAATGTGTTTTAGAATATGGTCAAGAAATGATGAGATTAAAACATGACCAGGTTGTATAAGTGGGGACCTTCAGATGAGGAAGCCTCCTAACCGAGAACTACACAACAATAGTTTTTAAGACCATTGATTCCATATTCCATGTTAAAAGCAAATTTTACAGCAAATCTAAACAAAAAGTATGATGTTTTTACCCTCTCTACTTGAAAAACAAGTTCCTGCACTTGTCGGGGGAAAATGGGAATACCAAACAAACTATTTGGATAAGAAGCTGAGATTAGTCCTCAAATATAACTAGTTAAAACTTAAAACCCGATGTCACTGTCCATATTTTAGGCTGATAAACATCAAAGTGCGAAGAGTATTATCAAGTATCTTAAAGGATTTGCAGATCTTTTCACTTCATTAATTACCTTAAAAGTCATCACTGAAACAAATTAATCAATTATGCTGCATGATAAGAATCTTACTCACTGGAGTTAAGTTTCTGAAGACGTTAATTACCATATCTAAGCATATTCTTTAGGTCCTAATATGACACTTAACTCCAAATAACCAAGCTTAAGTGGATTAGAAGACAAATAATAACAATAGAACAGTAAAGTAGATAACTTTAGATAAATTGACATACCAAAATCAGTAAATCTTCTCCTTGGCAAATGACCGAACTCCGCATACTCTTGTGTTCCATCATCTGTCTTTTGCAATTGTAAAACCAAAGGACGCCTCGTAACAATTCCTGCATAAATATTTAGTTAAATTCGATGAACAGAACATAATGCACTAAAAATTCTAAGAATTTAAAACTCAACTAACCAGATCCTCGAGGAAGGAAATCTCGTCCGACTATACTCTCCAAAACCGAAGATTTTCCAGAACTCTGCAATCATTATAATTTTAAAAATCAATAATCACATCGAAAATGTCGTATCAAAAACTTATATTTTTACAATAATATCACAAATCTAGCACTATTTCACAGGTTAAACCCTAGATAATTCAGTAAACAGATCAAAATTCAGCTTTTACTGAAGAAACTAATCCAAACTACAATTTCAACCGACAATCTATCACCAGATCTACTGAAACTCGGCGTATTCGCCGGTAAGTCCTCCATAGAACTATCCGAAAATCAAGGAAATAAAAAAGCAGAAAAAATCGAAAAATGAGTGACCTGTCCTCCGACGACGGCAACAGACGGCAGAGCATCCCAAAGAGAAGAAAAAGCGTTGTCGCCGCCGCCGCCGTAATCGCCGAGAGAAGTACAAGCTCTTTGAATCCTATTAACCAGTCCAATTAAGCTCTCCATAGTTGCCATTTGCTTGAATTAAAATCAATCAACTAATAACAGATGTTCAATATGAAACTTCAGCTCTAAATAAATTAATTGAATCAAGGAATTTGAAAGAAAAAAAATCTGCAGTAAAAACTTAAAAGTTAAGCAATATAAAGAAGAGGGAGAGGTGAGAGGAATTGTAATAAACGCGGGATGATGAAGGAGCGTTGAGGTAAAAAAAATCAAATGAAGTCTTGAATTTAAGACTAGAGGGAGGAAATATAGGCGTGAGGTATTATGTCTTTTTATTCATTAAAAAGGGGGGAAAACGGTATTATGTCTTTCTATTTTTTTGGTTGTACGGGCTACGTGTTTTGTATTCAAATTTGTAGATAGTATAATAGTTCATTGATAAATCTTAGTAATTTGAAAAAGACAACTCTCAATTTTTTTTTATTATTGTGGGATAGAGGGAAATAAATAGTTCGGACTCGGATAACTTCATAATCGAAATGTTCGCTAGGTTAGATGAGCTGCATTTCTAGATTAGATAGTATTATATCTTTTTTATTACTTGCACGATTTTAAATGTGGTATTGATATTCTATTTTAGTTTATTCAATATAAAATCTCACTTTCTTAAAATAGATAAACTTTCTCTTTAGATTATCATAACTAACCTTTTATATTATACTCCTTAGTCCTTCCGTCCCAAATTATTTGTCCACTTTGCATTTTGTACGGGAATTAAGGTTTCATTAAATTTTATAGTGGAATATAGTACAATGTCAAACATGACCCTATTTAATATTACTCCAATTTAATTCTACCTCCTCTTCTCTCTATAGCCTTCTCTCTCTAACATTTAATGTAAGGGTTAGAATTGGAAAAATTGTAATTAATGAGCCATTTATTTAGAAAGTGGACAAATAATTTGGGACAAATTAAAAAGGAAATGTGGACAGTTATTTTGGGACGAAGGGAGTATAAAATATATGTTTAACTTTAAAAAAAATAAAGAGTTGCATACTCCACTAAAATATGGCTATTATGAGAAAAATATTTTATATAGTAGCAACGTCTTTGAAATTTTTGAATTTTGAAATCTGAAACTCAAAGATTCCAAAAGAGTAATGTATAGTTATAGACCGTTGTTGATGGAAAACTGTGGGCCAAGGAAAGGCTATTGCTTTTGTGTGATAATAATCGAAAGCTCCTTTTTTCTGGATTTGGAAAGCTGATTGGTTGATGGACCCATGTCTCAAACGGGCTTCCAATTGACGGGGGCTTGAAAGGGCAAAGACTACGGCCCGAATTCTATGCGGAACAACATATTTTCCGAACATACAGATCGCTTGAGAATCACCTATTATGAATGAATCATAATAGGTGTTCCATTTTAAATCAATCTTAATTGTCAAAAATTTCAATTTGACAGACGAATATAAATTACACACGTGCATAACTTATTCTATTCCACACTGGAGCACGTGCATAACTTATTTCATTTCACACTTGAGCCGCTTCGCAAAGACTAGTGTTTTCTCCTCTTCTTTTTACAATTGCACTAGGATTCTCTCCTCACAGTAATCTTTTTCTTTCTTTCTTTCTTTTTGATGAATACAGTAATCTGTTTCAGACGGTGTCTACTAATTTGATAAAAATATGTTTATAAATCTAATTGTGCGAAATAAAATCATTTTCTAAGTGATTTGAACTTATAATCTTATTATGAACAAGTTCTTAATATCAAAGTTGAAGCAAATTGAACCGAAGGAAGCATGCGAATAAAGTATATATTATTAGAAAAAAATAGTTTATGTATTTAGGTAATTAACCGAGCTTGGATCATACATCATAAAATAGTAACAATATAAATTTTTGTGTTTATAATGTTTGAACTACATATGATAAGTGCACTTCAATTTATTTCCTGGGAAATGTCTAATTTGCTTATTCTAGTCAAAACTCAGCTGTATCTTTGAACAAAATTAGTTTTACAATTAAAGGAAATGGAATCACAAGATTGAAACTCCAAAGAAGCATATATGGCCTTTAGATTGAAACTCTCCTATGAACTACATAAATGACAAAATGAAGAAGATGACAGACACCCTTTCTAAGGGCTGCTTGAAACAATGCGACGCTAAACGGGAATAGTTGTACCGGAAGAAGGGGATCTTCAATCCTTCTTGTATATTAAGGTGGGGTATTCAGGACTCCACATATTGTTTTCAACGTATGTATTAATTTCCTCCTGCAAATTATTCAGAAATACAGCTTGTTAATTGACATTCTAAGATGACACAAAGAAAACTTTTGAAAACCTCAAGTGGTAAAACAAAAAAAAACAGTGGGGGTGGCTCAAATTTTCTAGATAAATTCTATAGCATGATAAAATAGTTTGTCAGTGACTAGGAATACCTGATTAAGTCTCCGTAGCTCTCGGCTGTCCATTTCACGATATCCCTCTGCCAGATCCTCTTCTATTGCTTCCTTAATCACAGCTGCAGCTACCCCCTTGGTTATATCACGTATTCTGCACACATAGAAAACGGTAAGAGAAATACAATAGAAACAAGTAATAGTTTCTTATGGATGAAAAAGCAAGAAAAAGAAAGTGGCTCTTTCTAAGGAACTTTAGTTGAATCCCTTCAGTTTCTTAAAAAACCTTCCATACCTGGATATAGGAGGATATATTATCCCATTGAGCACCTCCTCCTCGGTCATATATGCGGCTAGGCTGTTACATGGGGAAAAAAATGTCAAGGAAATAGAAGTTTAATAAGACTTATTGCAGTTATAACTTTGGGATCTTTTAAAAAGAAAAAATCGAAACAAAGAGATTGCATATGAGAAAACAAAGGAAATAATACCATTCAGCTGCTGCTTGTAGCATGCCATCAGAGATGATCCTAGATCCAGCAAGCAGGGTACCCAATCCTATCCTGCACCACACAGGGGTCTCGATTTAAGAGAAAACAGAAAGAAAAAAAAATCTCAAATCAATCCATCAAGGATTTGAAATTAGTATCTCACCCTGGGAACAGGTACATGTTGTTTCCCTGATTGCAGTGGCCCATGCGACCATTTCCTGAGATATTTAAAGTTGCTGTTATGCAGCGTGTAGAAAAATGCAAAACATCTTCTTAGGTCATCGTCTTATTTAATTCCTTTCGTCCAGCATGTTTATAGTTAAGGAACGTTTTCGAAAACATATTTATGTAATGTAACAACAACATCTCTATTATCTTTGTAACTTTCACAGACTGCAATGTTCACTGAAGAAGTCACTAATTTCTTAGCATGAGTTGTAACTAGTTAATAGCTATTAACTACAAGGAAATAAAGGAATAGAGTAACATATTCTAGTGCGTATACTAAAGATTTCCATCTGCATATACAAGCAGGAGTTTGATACTTAGACATGGCACAGTTATCGGTTTAGCAAAATCAAATTATAGAAAACAGGTAATCAACAAAGGAGGAATTCCTTCCTGAAATCAATGACAAAGAAGGTAATCAACTAAAAAGTTAATAAATTGAATAGCTTGCTACTACCATAACCCAAGACAGCACTTAGAGATAAAGAGTTAAACTACTCTATCTGGAAAAGAGATGTGGTTTATAATAGCAATGCAAAAGTCAAAATACATACCTAGATCTACATTTTTGAAGGGGCTACCACTTGCAAATATAATGTTCTCACCAACAATTGAAAATGCTTCTTCAGGAGTGCATTCAGCTAAAAAATTCAAAAACATGAGTAGGAAAAATTGCAAGACTGAAAAGGTTAACCTACTTCTCCTTTAGCATGGAAAATGGATACCATTTGTAGTAGGATTCGACATTGGAAATATTGCTGGTCTGGTTGAAGTTGATTCCTTAAGGGCTTCTAACACCTGAAGATGGAAGAGAATTTTCCATAAATAATAAGTAAATAATGGATGACAACCTGCAAGATACTGAATGGCTGAAACATAATACTTCTAAGATACAAGGAAAAAATGAATAGGAGGAAATAGACAAATATAGAATGCCAATTGAAGTACCCCACTAAGAGGGAAAAAAACGGTGGAGTGTAGACAATCAGGAGGAAAAAAAAAGAGAAAGAGAAAACAATTAATTACTAAAGAGGGTAGATTCTGTAAATTGATTATCTTCTCCTTCATTCTTGGTTTATCTTGATGCTAATGAAGTTGGCGTGAAAAGTACTTCTGGAAATGATCTTTTGTAATCACATAAGCTCTAGGTTAGGAAGGAACCTTCACTCAAAGAGTGATATAAATAATGCAAAATAGTACACTATTACTATTTACTAGAGTTAACTTCAGGGCAAAAGGCAAGTTTGAGAGTTAACTTCCCTCAAAGCATTGCGGCAAAGGATCGAAACGCAAAATTTAAGAACCACGGAAAGATGAGTCAACTGAATAATGAACTTGGCTTATAATCATGACTTCAAGCCAAAAGTAACCCATCCCCTAAGAACAACGTTGTAATGATAACTCTTGAGTTCACAAGGAATGTCTACGATCATGGACGGTTTGAGTGAGATACTCGTTTGGGGCAATATGAAAAATTGTCAAAATTATGGTTTGAGTCTCGTTTAGGGTCTCTATTTTGGGTTGAGAGTTGTTCGATACCGACATTCCAATACTCAGATCGGCATGGAGATTTCGACGGTGACTCGGCTTCGAGATTTCGGCGGTGACTTTCTCGGCAACTCAGAAGCACATATATGTGCTCGATTTGGTATTTCGAAACATATCTGATTTTTCATTCTAGTCCATTTTGTTATCTTTTAGTTGCTATGGCCAATTCAGGTAATCCAAATAAATGTCTCATTTCTTCATCATCAAAATTCGTCATTGATTCTGGTGCAACAGACCATATGTCGGGTAATCCTAACTCTTTCACTACATATCAACCTCACACCCCATCAAATGTTACCCTAGCTGATGGTTCTCCATCTTGTGTAATTGGGTCTGACACAGTTAACTTAACTCATGAGCTTTCACTCTCTAATGTCTTGCATTTGCCAGATTTTTCTTTCAATTTGTTGTCTGTTAGCCAAATCACTCGAACTCTTAATTGTTGTGTCTCATTTTTTCCTGATCATTGTTTATTTCAGGATCGTATGACGAAGAAGATTATTGGTAAATGATATGTGTCAGGGGGCTCTACATACTTGACAAATCAGCACGTCAATCTCTTGCTTGTTCCACTGTTTCCTCTGCTTTCAAAACATATTGCCGACTGGGCCACCCATCTCCCTTTGCTCAAGAAACTTTGCCCCGAGTATTCTAAGGTATCAGTTTTAGATTGTGAGTCATGTCAATTTGATAAACATCATCGTTTTAGTTCTAGTCCTAGAGTCAATAAACGAGTTGACTCTTCTTTTGAGTTAATTCACTCTCATGTTTGGGGTCCTTGTCCCATCCCATCCAAACCTAGTTTCAGATATTTTGTTACGTTTGTTGATGACTACTCTCGTATGACTTGGTTATTTTAGATGAAAAATCGTTCTGAGTTATTCTCTATATTTTGTGTCTTTTATGCTGAAAACTCAGTTCAATGTCTATATTCGTACATTAAGGAGTGACAATGCAAAAGAATATTTGTTAGCAGCATTTCAAACCTTTATGACACAAAAGGGCATTATTCACCAAACTTCGTGTGGTTATACACCATCTCAAAATGGGGTAGCATAAATAGGCATCTTCTTGAGACTGCAAGAGCTCTTTTGTTTCAGATGAATGTTCTTAAATCTTTTTGGGCTGATGCAGTGTCAACCTGGGTTTAAAAAAGCGTGCCTGAGGCGAGGTGAGGCAACCATGAAAATGCCTCTGAGGTCTGAGGCGAGGCGGTGTCCATGAGGCGAGGTTGTGGCGCAGAGCGGCGAGGCGACGGAGGTGAGTCGCAGCGAGCTCCAGGCTATGTTACTCGGATTCTCCACTTACCTATGTCGTACCCGTGTCGGCCGGGTATGACGTTGGTACTGGTATGGCAAACGTACCGGACATGGTCAATTCCAAATGGGTACTTTAACTATGGCTGTCGGAGTTGTGAATTTGGGCGGATTTTGGAGTTTGAACCAAATTGCATCAACAATTGAAAGGAACATGTAATAGAAAAGATTCTGACATGGGATTTGAAATTGGTATGTTTTGAATATTTAATGGGGCTGCAATTGTTAGAAAAAGGAAGAGAATGAACAAGGGTTGGAGATGAGACGGTGGGGAAGAAAGGCTGAAGATGCTTTTTTCTTCTTTTATTAATACGTTGGAACTGGAAGACAACTGTATATTTTTATTTTTTTAATGTATTAATTAGAATGTGGGATATAATAGTGGGAGGGAATAGTGGGAAACATTTGTAAGTTTGAATTTTGATATTTCAAAATTTTTAAATTATAAATTAGCACATATGAAAAAATTAGTGAGAGATTTTTGTGATTTGATTTTATTTTAAATTCAAATTATAAATCATTCAAGATCTCTTTTTTTTTTTTATAAAAAAAATCATTCCAAATCTCATCACAATCTGAGAAGTATCGTGCAATATTAATTATCTTTTATGTTTAGCAATATTAATTATCCTTGTTTTGAATATTTTGATATTATTAAAATTTATTTATTGTAGGATCTTATTTTTTATTATTATGAATTAAAATTTATTTTCGTATCCCCGTACCCGTGTTCCGAATTTGGAGAAGTGTCCCCGTATCTTTTATTTTAGATGTTTAAGTACCCGACACCTAAATACATACACATACCCCACACTCGTACCCGTGTCTGAGTAACATAGGCTCCAGGTACGTTTCTCTTCCTTATGGTTCTCTTCTTCCTCCTCCTTCTGGTTCTTTTTTTTTTCTAGTTCTGTTATTTTTCTGGTGTGCGGCTAGGGTTATGAGAGGAGAGATAGGTTTTTGTTGTTGCTAGGGGTTTTTAGAGAATGAGAGAATTTGAAACATTCATTTTTCATTTTTTTAGTGGAGCAAATCTGCACCATTGATTGGCTACGGCTGCTAGTGTTAGAAGATGAGGGGTTATGGTTTTTTAGAGAGTAAGATCTGGACCATTGATTTGCTTTTTTTTTCCCTTTAAATCAAGAGACATACTAATGATTTCTTTAGATAAAAAAATTGTTTTTTATTTTGAACTCCTTCTGATCAAGGGACCATTGATATTTCTTTTTTCTTTTTCTTTTTTTTTTATACCCATATAATAGTTCTTTTTTTTTTAAAAAAAGTATGTTGATCAAACCTCTCTCTTAAAAAAAATTAAAAACAACTATTTCAAAATAAAATTAAAATCTCACGATACAAAAAGTTGTCATCTCTCTTCTCTTCTCTATTTTTTTCTAATCTCTTCACCCATACCTTCTTCAGAATCAAGATTCATCACCATCTTCAATATATAAGAATTTTTGTAAAGAATTGCGCCTTGCGTCCATGAGGCGCTCGCCTCGAACGTTTGCCTCACGCCTCGGAGCGCCTCGCGCCTTTTAAAACTAAGGTGTCAACTGCATGTTTTCTAATTAATCTATGCCTTCATCAGTTCTTCAGGGTGAGACTCCTTTTCATACTCTTTTTCCGACCAAGTCATATCCCATTGACCCTAAAATCTTTGGGAGTACTTGCTTTGTATGAGATGTTCGTCCCTCTGTCACTAAATTAGACCTCAAGTCCTTAAAGTGAGTCTTCCTAGGATACTCTCGTCATCAAAAAAGGTATAGGTGTTATTGCCCAAGTCTTGACAAATACATGGTCTCCGGAGATGTTACCTTTCTAGAAGACACATCTTTCTTTTCTTCTTCCGTTTCAACTTGTAAGGGGGAGGATGATGATTTGTTAGTTTATACTAGTACTCATATTCTGTTAGTATCTGAACCAGGACCTGATTGTGAATTTGAATTTGAACCTGACATTGTCTATCTTCCCACATCTATACCTTAACCAACTCTCGTTGTTGAGTCGACCACATTTACTTCCCCACCTCCTCTCAAAGTCTACTCTAGACGTCCACCTCCTCCCGACACACATCCAGCGCCAACTACTTCGTCATCTGATCATGTGTCAACGATGATCTTCCTATTGCACAACGCAAAGGTAAACGCCAATGCACTTACCCTATTTCCATTTTTGTATCTTATGATCATTTTTCACACTATGCATGTTCTTTTATCGCTTCCATTAATTCTATCACTATCCCTAAATCTGTCTATGAAGCTTTATGTCATCCTGGTTGGCGTCGTGCAATGATAGAGGAAATGGATGCCTTAAATGATAATGGTACTTGGGAGTTAACGGACTTACCTGTAGGGAAGAAAGCTATTGGATGCAAATGGGTATTTACAGTGAAAACTAATCCTGATGGATCCATTTCACGGTTGAAAGCTCGCCTTGTTGCTAAGGGATATGCTCAGATATTCGGAGTTGATTACTCCGATACTTTTTCTCCTGTTGCAAAACTAACCTCTGTTCGACTATTTATTTCTTTGGCAGCTGCATCAGTTGGATATCAAGAATGCTTTTCTTCATGGTGATCTTCGAGAGAGGTATATATGGAGCAACCACCTGGGTTTGTTGCTCAGGGGGAGCATGGAAAAATGAAAAGGAAAGTTTGTTATCTTCGAAAATCTCTGTATGGTCTAAAACAAAGTCCACGGGCTTGGTTTGGAAAATTTAGTCAGGCGATTAAGGTGTTTGGTATGTTGAAGAGCATATCTGATCACACGGTGTTCTACAAACAGTCTAGTGCTGGTATCATTCTCTTAGTTGTTTATGTAGATGATATTATCATAACAGAGAGTGACAGTGTGGGCATATCATCTCTTAATTCTTTCCTTCAGACTCAATTTAATACGAAAGACTTAGGAATGTTGAAGTACTTTTTGGGTGCTGAAGTGATGAGGAGTAAACAAGGCATATTCCTGTCTCAAAGGAAATATGTGCTTGATTTGTTGGCAGAGATAGGGAAATTGGGAGCAAAACCATGCAGCGCTCTAATGCTTCCCAATTCTCGACTCACGAAAGATGGAGAATTATTTGAGGATCCTGAAAGATATTGAAAACTGGTTGGGAAATTAAACTATCTTACAGTGACTCGTCCAGATATTGCTTACTCGGTTAGTATTGTAAGTCAATTTTTGTCTTCTCCAACAGTCGATCATTGGGCTGCTTTGGAACATATATTATGTTACTTGAAAGGAGCACCTGGACGAGGTATATTATATAAAAATCACAATCACTCTCGTATCGAGTGCTTTTCTGATTCTGACTGGGCAGGCTATAAGATGACTAGAAGATCCACGACAGGTTATTGTGTCTTTGTGGGAGGAAATTTGGTTTCATGGAACAGTAAGAAGCAACATGTTGTTTCTCGTTCTAGTGCAGAAACAGAATATAGGGCTATGTCACAATCGTCGTGTGAAATTATGTGGATATACAAGCTATTGGTTGAAATTGGCCTTAAAGTTTCTGTTCCTGCAAAGTTGTATTGTGATAATCAAGCTGCTCTTCACATTACTTTTAATCCAGTTTTTCATGAGCGGACCAAACACATTGACTTAGATTGTCATTTTGTACGTGACAAAATAGAAGATGGTTTCATTTTTACTGGTTATGTAAAGACTGGAGAACAATTGGATGACCTTCTCACAAAGACTTTAAATGGAGTTCGAGTCAATTATCTTTGTAGCAAGTTGGGCATGATCAACATCTATGCTCCAGAAAAGCTTGCCAGCAAAAAGAAAATGCAGGGAGAAATGAATTTGTAATTGCTGTACATAAAAAAATCAGAATAGATTTCCAATGTCAGTTTTTAACTTCATAATTGTCTCCAGAACGGAACTCCTTCCATGAATCAGACCTGATATCATGCAAAATATACCTCTTTAGAGAACAAGCCTCCAACAGCAGACAAACCAAGAAGCACGTCTGGTTTTACTTTCTGCACCTGAAACAAATAACCCAAGGATATCATCACTCATTTCGACAAAATAAAAACTCAAGTATCACCAGAGTGATGGGAATTCCCACAGTTCATCAAGAGCCTAACAACTTGATCTTCTAAGACAATTTTACGTGCAAGTAAAGACAGAAACTAAGTGTCGTTGAGTACTTCAGAATGACATACCTCAGGAATGACATTTAGGAGGCATGTTCAAGAAGACAGGCCTTGAGTAAACAAGTAATTAAGCAACCATATATTCGCAGAACATGAATATAATAAGTAATCATGATTTTACTCTTACTTAGAAGTTATAGAGAACAAGAAACTAGGAATATCTTTTTCTTCAGAAAGTCAAAGATTTCTTTCCATTGAATGTTACCAGGAAAGTTGGAATTCTCACCACTTCCGCAAGACTCGTCCCTTCCTCTAGTCCTTGACGGTCAGCTTCATTCACCTTCCTTGCAAATGGACGAGCTTCCGGATCAATATTTTCGCGTGCCTCAGTAACCAGCCCCTAGATACCCAAACCAAATGGATATATCATATGGTTCTAGTATTTTGAAATAAAAAATAACTGCTAGGAGAAAGGAACCGGAAAAATAAACAAACTACTCACATGTGCATCAACCACCCAAAATTGACTCCTAGCACTTTCAAAAGCAATTTCAGTATTTCCTAACATCCTTGCCATTGTTTTTCTAGCAGCATTAAGAACCCCTATTCCTGCACTGCATTAATAGGACAGTAAATAAACGTTCCAATAAAGTTAACCAGCATGAGCATCCTTTTCTTGACGAATAAAACAGCCTTCATAAAACATTTCTGAAGTGATGCCACTAACTTTAAACATTAGAGCTTAACCAATGCAGATAAGTAAACTTCATTAACTCAAGAAGCTGTTGACATCTACAACTTATTCTGATTTCCGAGGTGGATTGTGAAAAGGTGTCACAAAACATACCCCCTTATACATTAACAATGAAGCTAGTGCCTACGACAGCTAAAACAAAAGGCTGTGGTTACATCTAAAAACATGAGGAGCTGAGAAATCTGGCCTCTTAAACTCAACTCAGTTTATTTTCACAGAACACAGACTTTGGCATATATGTCTTTCTTTCTTGGTTTCCAATTGTTATTCATCTCATTTTCACTGTGCCTGGACCCATCCTCCAATAGATAAGTTCTATTGTAATCTGTTTTACTCTCCTATACTGCACCTTCTCAAAACTTTTACCATTCTAAAAGGTTACATTTGTTTTACCATAATGATTGAAACCCATGGGCTTATAGCAAAAGGATTTATCAACATCAAAATTCTCCAAAATGACAACCTACAGAAATGTCAGTCATCCAAATTCAAACTGGTATAAAGTTTCATCTTCGAATTTTAAATGTAAGGGAAAAGGAATATCGCAGATTGCAAGTACTCCACTAGTGTAGTGCTAAGCAAGGTCTAAGTTAGGCCAACCTCCAACCTCCAACCCCCCCCCCACCCCCGCGGGGCCAAAAAAAACCCAAAAGAAAGAACTAAAGGAAAAAAATAACTATTCTTTCCAAAAGGAAAAAAGAAGAAATAAACCTTCCAGCTCCAGCAACTACAATCTTCATCTTAGGGAAGTCAATCATTGGCCTTCCTTGCGCTCTTACAGCACCTAAAAGACCAGCAATTGCAACTCCTGCTGTTCCCTATAATCAGAATTGACATTTTATATTTTTGTACTGGAAGTGTTGGCAAGAGTTCAAATTGCCCAGCATGTTAAGTTACTTTTATTGCAATTATCCCCATATGAAGTAATTTTCAGAAGATAAAACTCTGTAGAGATTAATATGGAATTCGAATCTCGAGTTAACTTCCACTTTTAAAATTAATCTAGTGATTTCTGTCATTGAAAGTTTTAAAAAAAAATTAAAAACTAAAAGGATAAATAACTAATCACATAATATGGATAATAGTATGAGAAACTGGGAGCCATCAGCCAAATACTTCCAGTCTAAGAATACACATAATGATCCATGAAGCAAGCACCATTACAAAATAAGACTTTTTTTTTAAAAATAATTTTTTTTGACACGTTACAATAGAAGCCCACCCAATGAAGATGGACCTCTCCAAAAATTGGTGTATGCCACTAAATGCAGCGCGCACACGGTCTTCTTTGGTAAAAGGCGAAAGAATAGTTCGCTTTGTGCTCACTGTGTGGCTGCATAGACAAAATAAGACTTTTAATGATTAAGGGAAGCTAAGACTAAATACGTAGTAGTTGCTCAGAGCTGACCATTCCGGAGCACAAGCTAGAAGCAGTCTTTCTCATATAATCCCCTTTCTCTAATTAGCTAAAATTTTGATGCTCTATGATTTTATCTTATCTTTCATCCCCGTTGCTCTAGACCCACTTTGCACCTTGGGGCTTTAACAATACTGAGCCCAAGGAACAAAAGGTCTTTTCAACAAGTAGTTATTTTATTGATGATTCCTGCATGCTGCAGCATTCATTTCTGTGAATATATTACTCCTGTTTTACTAAAAAGGCAGTTGCATTTTTAATGATTTCCCAGCAGGGGAAAAAAATAAAGATATAAAATTTTATCTATATCAGGCCTTTTTTGTTTTTTCCCCTTTACGGGGAAAGGTTTTACCTGGACATCATCATTAAACATTCTGTAGGTATTCCTATAACGCTGCAACAACTTGAAGGCCCATTTGCTTTGAAAATCTTCAAACTGTAGAGCCAACATGCAACTAATATCAACTTAAGAATAAGGAAAAGTTAACTCATTAACATTATTAAATAACCTGGAAGCTGTTCGCAATCTCTGAACAACAATCAAAGTAAAGGTTGAAAAAGTACCTGAACAATTACATGTGGCCACCGAGTGAAAACAGCTTCCATGAACTCATCAATAACTGAAATATATTCATCTCCTTCAAGGCGACTTTGTTGCAGCCCCAAGTCTACACATTTAGAAACCAAAACATACAACATAAAAAGAATCTAGTGACAAACAGGCAAAGATAGATAATTATCTGCACTCATAAAATATTATTTTGGAGCAAGCATGTCAAATTAAAGAGATCAGAAGGTAATTTGGACTTGATGACAGACATATCAAAATGGAATGGTATTCTATTAGAGGAAAACTAGGGGCTGAACAGGTCACGTGAAAACCGTTTAGCAAAGCATGGGTTACAGAAATTGCTGAGTGCAAAATACCTAACATAAAAGATGGTTAGTAGAATAAGGCTAGGATTGTTTAGGTTTTCAACTCAAGCGAAAAGTAAACTTTTTTTAGTTTTTGGGGTATCTTGTGCATTTTTTGTGAGATAAGTAGTGAGGTCTATAATAGAAAAAGTAGAAAAGAGTATAATTGTTTTTTAGTTGAAAACCTAAACAATCCTAGCGTAATATTTTCGAGGTAGTATTTTCGAGGAACTTACTACCTTATGAAAAGGATAAACTGTTTGAAACAAATTGTATATTACAAATGCCTTCTCACCTGTGGAATGCACTCTTTTGATGACATGCAAACTTTGACAATCTAAATATTATAGGAATCCAATTTCTTACTGATGAGAAGGACAAATTTCATGACAACAAAATTAGCTACATTTCTGACACAAAAAACATAAACATGAGACAGAAATTTCTCCGAACATACTTCAATTAGAAATCCAATAATAAAAACCAAATTAATCTCCATGCTGTCGATGAGGCAGGAACTACGTTAGAAAATAATGTGAAACTTCACGAAATGACCGGGCACTCTCATTATCACAATCAAGCGAATGCAAGCAGCTGAGTTAAGACATGCAAAATAAAAGTGTGCTAGTACAAAAAATCAACATGTAATAGAGCTTTAAGTTTACTACTTCCTATGAGACCAGACATGGGACCATCAAGCTATAACTGAAGCTGCTGTAGCTGTAGCTGTGAATGGCAAATGAGGATGTACTTACACACGGGATCTGCTAGAAGCTTCTCATTATTAGTTCCAACATCAATCATAACAGGAAGTACCTGTTCAGGATGAGAAATATAAATAGAAACTACTGGATAAGTATCAGAAAAAAGATCGAAAAGTTTGAAAACAAAAAGCACGTAAAAGGTTCAAAATCACCAGCGGCCGTAACACATGGTGAACAAAGTTGATGCTTGCATTTGATTTCATTCAGATTCAGATTTTATGGTAAATCAATATTCTTTTTACTGGGGCATACTGTAATAACCAACCCAACAACAGCCTTTACTAAAGTCGCATTATGTGAGCCTTCAGAAATTGGGCTAAAGTTCAACTAAGCCCAAAATTGTTATGGAGATTTATGTATTAGATCAACAGGCCCCAGCACTGTTCATATAAAAGGCCAATTCTCATAGCCCAATGATATAGGATACAGACAAAAGAACAAGAATAATAAGCGCACAATAGGAAAAGGGAGAAGGAAAAATGTGAAGCAATAAATTGCATGTGACCATCAGTTTTAATAACTTACAGAGCCTGGCACAAAAAATTTAAAATGATATATCTGGCTTCAATTTATTGACTTCAGTTTGAGCACTGAGATGTTAAGATACAAAAGATAGAACAAAAAAGGGAAATCCCTCCACAATCTTATACAAGTTTGTTCATACTAGACCTTACTATAACAGAGTGTGTCACTCTATTGTTTGTTCAAAACTTCATCTACAAACGTTAATGTCAATGTCCAATAGCAAAATCTAGTTTTACTGCACCTTTTTCTCATTTTGATGAGTTTTAATGAGGAATACCTAATTGCTAATGCAGACATCACAAAGAAGATATCCAATATACATGGGCACAAGAGTCATTCTTACTCTCTGGGGGTTTATCCCAGCAGCAGCAACATAGAGATCCAGCTTCCCTATTGCAATTCCAATACCCTGAACACCCTGATCTCCTAGACCTAATATCCTGCTTCCATCTGTAACGACAATCATATCAACCTGCATAAAAAGTTCACCCACAGCAAGAAACTTTTACAGAAGTCTGTACTGAGTCATATTCAGAACTAGATAACTCATGCAATAAGACAATCACATACAATCTATGGGGAAAAGAAATATGAGGATATGAAAGACAGTTTAATTCAAACAGAAACTAACCAGAACTATGTATAGTTAATTTGTACCCATAAAGAAAATTCTCCCTCTATGCTATCACCATTTCATGCAACCTAACTATACAACCAAAGCTGAAGTTTTTAGGATTCAATCTATGAAGTGACTCATTCTATGTTTCATGCACTTGTTTTTTTTTTCTCTTAATAGTTAATAGCAGGGGCGGAACATAAGATGGGCGGGCAAGAATTTTCAATTTTTTTATATACTAGGTCTAGGTATATATATCCAACAGTTCAAAAAAAATTTTTTTTTTTTAATACTACGGCCCCCCAAGAATTTTCAATTTTTTTCTACTACGGCCCCCCCTAAACTTCAATCCTGGCTCCGCCACTGGTTAATAGTATGACTAGGAAGAACTTGTTTCTTTTTTCTCCTGATTGTAGATTTCATTATCTTCACAAGAGCTAAAGGATGCAAATGTAATGCATATTACAAATGGTGCTTATGATTGTGGCATAATCCACGTGGTCACACTCGATTGTCTACTTTAAAGATAACTGCAAGCACTTTTGTATCTTAGAAATTAGCTTTCAGATTAAAGTTTCAGACAATAGTTTCTCATCTAAACCTTGGCTTCCATGTTATAACAGAAGCTTCCTGCAGTTAGAGAATGTTTTCTACTGTCTTTCAGCAAATCGGCAGATAACTTTTTCCAAATAGTTCAGACTCCCGACTATCATAGAGTAGAGCATGGAAAAGAATCAAGAAATAACAAGTGCTACAAACCTGGTCAGATGGCCAGTTATATACCATTGACATCATTTCTCCACGATCTTCAGCACTGAAATACATTCCCCTTGGCCTTCTAAACAACCCACTATAGTTCTGGCAAACAAGACCAACTGTGGGAGTATAAACTATAGGTGCATATTCCTCAATGTTGTCAATTAAAACCTGTGAGCATGAATTAAAATTCATCAATCAACATACAGTCAAATTCAATGCAGTAGTGGAATAAATTATATATCTTAGTTTGTTATATCACATAGATATCCTCTGGTTCCAATTGCTTGCCAAAAGAAATGCTGAGAATTAAATATTTCAAATACATCTATCACACATAAATAAGAAATTTACGAAAATAAAAAAGAAAATGAGTTGTATTCGAAGAGAAGTAATTGCCGGATTATGAAACCAAAAACCTAAGGATATAAAAACAAGAAAACTGGTTGCTGTAAAAAACCTAAGCAGAAGCAACGCTCTAGTAATCCCCATTTCACGTATCAATTATAGTTCTATTGAACAAGAACGATAGTACTAGTGTAAAGTGTGTATGCACAGCTGACCTTGTAATACATTGTCTCGTTTCTATCGTGCAAGCGATTTAGGATGCGCCACTTGGCCAAAGCATTTGGGTCGAATGGTCCGTCTCTTGCATTGAGTTCAAGCCTCTTAAGATCAACCACTATTCTCCGGAGGAAGATAACAAATGTGTTTGACAACATTATACACTAATGATTGACAGGATAACAGCAATATAGTAATCATTATAATAAGTGCTTGGCGCATTATCAGATAAAGATATTAGTGAGAACTCATTGGTCAAACTACTTGCAAAAAGCATCCAAAAATCTAGAAAATGGTATACAAACAACCACTGCAAAAAAGTAACGCTAAGAAGAAGAAAAGAGCAAAATACACTACTCGGAGCCTGAAATAGATGTTAGACTGAACTAATCAAAAGCAAAACCAAAAGAATTAGCTTGCAAAAATATCTAAATCTTTCCAGACTGTTCTTGATTGAAAAATTACGTTCCAACTTTGTACTCAGATAGCCTTAGCAGGCAGAGAAACCTAATCAATAAAGTTTTTAAACAACGTGAAGGACGAAAGCATACTGACACTTACTTTTCTTACCTATCCCATCCTAAAGTTCCCAAGTTGAGAAAAAAATGCACAACTTTTTTTGTGTCAAAACTAATGAATATGTCAAGATTGGTTACTACTTGGGCACAAATTCTAATATTTTTGGCATTTTTACTTGAGTAATAATGAGACAAGCACTGGTGGATGGAAACTTACTGAATCGCTCAATTTGTTGTTCAGAAGGCATTACATTTGGAGGCAGAAGTCCACGAAGATCAAGACGATCACGCTCTGTAATGGAGAATGATGTTCCCTAAAATTCACAGAAATTTGTGTTTAACAAAAAAAATTACTCTTTCATGTTTCCATATTTAATATAACATAGAAAACAAAGTTAGACTGCGAAATAATTTTTTTTCATAAACCTAGAGACTTAAACATTATCAACAACATATTTCAAAGGTAACAATAGCAAATTTGAAAGAAAAAAAAAACAAGAAGCCTCAGTGTCTAATCTAACAGACAGCGTAAATAGCCTTCTCTCCTATTGCTTAACAGCTGAGCAAGCATTATGAGATCACACGACATAACCTTCTCTCAATACATTATGAAGGCCTAGGATCAGAATTACCAAGTTCAATTAAGTCCAGGATATGCGAATAATGTGGTATAGCCATGAAGCACGCAGAAAAACTACTTGTTCTATACGCTTCTCCATGTATACGCATAGATGATACTTAGTACATTACAGTTTAGTTAATAATAAAAAATTAAAACCTACAAAGTTCACCCGTAACAATATGCATCCTTCCAATTTAGTCACAAATAAGCTCTTTATTATTCTATTTTTGCATCCTGATCACAACTAATAAGTAGCTATAATTGATAAGTAAATTAGAAATCATATACTTAGTTCAGAACTCTGATCTGAAACTTAAACAAATTGCTAACACCTATGTCCGCAGAATCAAAAGAAATTGTCTAAAAAAGCAGCAAATAATTACCTACAAGCTCAAATTCAATTAAATAATAAAAAAAACATACATATATCCTACTTAATCCAATAAACACTATATTTTAGATGTTTACCTTGTTGAACCATGGATCATGAAGAATGTCGATACTGCGTTTATGAACAATGGTAGGACGGTGACCTTCGGTAGTGGTAAAAAACCTATTGGAATTCAAACTTTTTCTCGCGGTAATTCTTTTCTCCAAACGCTTTAGCAGCGCCGATGACAGCTTCAGTTTGTGCGAAAAATTACGCATTTTTTTTCTCAAGAGGAAATCCGGCAAAGGAATAAACGGCGATAGTGAGAGATCGGAAAAGAGAATCTTAAAACCGTAGAAGTCTGATGAGATTTGATGAAGATGATGAGTGGAAATGGGAAGTTGCAGTTAACAAACTTTAACAAGAAGGCCACTGTTAGAAAGAACTCGAGGAAAGAGTGTGTGAATGTTTGATTGATTCAAATATGGTTTTTTTTGTCCAATTAATTTCTTTACTACTAATATTAATTTAGCTCAAGAGTTTCACTCGTTCAGTTGAGTTCTCTAAAATATGAGTTAGATTTGAGATTAAAATTCGTAAGATTATTCGAACTAAAAGTGAGTTGAGCTTTATAATTTTTTAAAATGAGCTAACAGTAAATTATGTTAAACTCGACTTACATATTTGATTGACACATCTAACTATATTATTAATTTCACCTCCACTTTTCTAATTTGGGAAGAAAATAAAATGCCGTTGTGAAGAGAAAGCAATGTCCTCCGAATTTATTCTTCTTCCATTTGTTTCATTCTAACAAGAACTACCTTTTTTTCTTTTTCTTTTTTATAAATTACTTAGATTCATTTTGGCTTCTTTAAACTCAAGTTTATGATTTTTTCTGATATGGATTAGGTGTACATGGACTTTGTCTATTTCCTTATTCTGTAGTGATGTGACCCGTTATGAATCACACGATTCAATAAACTTGATCCATATCAGAACTATCCCAAGTTTATATTCATTGCACTAAAAAGGAAAAGTAGAGAATCTTACTTTCAGTCATGATCTACATTTCTTCCAAAAATAGTCACCCCAATGGAGTGGGAAAAATGATGTTGGGGGGTAGGGCTTATTGTCTTGGATTCATTTGGGCCCATGGGCAACCTTAAAGCGAGTCCCATTGTAAGTGGATTCTCTTATCTCACAGAAAAATATAAATCAAGGGACAGAAGAAAAGGCCAATTGGGCCTGTAACATTTAGGCCCAGTGTAAATCCACCTGATTCACTTCCCCGGGGATTGCATTGGTATGACCCAACTTTTCTCTAAAGTCATGACATGCCATACAAAAAAGTGGGAGTAACATTTCTGGCCAGTGATGTGGCACTTTCCAAACGCGCCTCGCCCACGTCAGCGCAGGACGGAAGTCGTCCTGAGGAGAGGACGAAAGTGGGTCCCCCGTGATGATTTTTTTGATGAATTGTGATCTCTCACTTTTTGTCTTTTTCTTTTGTTTTCTTTTTCTTTTTATGTTAATTTAAATATATATATATAAATTAGTTTTCTACAATTGCGAGTCGAAAAATTTCTGAATCCTTTTGACATTATTTAATGTAGTAGTAATATGATTATTTTAACCACATTAAATAATGTCTAAAGGATTCAGAGTTTTTCGACTCGCAATTGTAGAAAACTAATTTGTATATATATATATATATATAACATAAAAGAAAAGGAAAACAAAAGAAAAAGACAAAAAGCGAGAGATCACAATTCATCAAAAAAAAGGTTCACGGGGGACTTCCGTCCTCCTGACGTGGGCGAGGCGCGTCTGAGAAGTGCCACGTCATCCCGACAAAAATGTTTCTCCTCAAGTTTTGGGTGTCATGTCATGACCGAAATGGAAAAGTTAGGTCAGGCCCATGCAATCCCCCACTTCCTCGACATCAACTACTTGTGTTATTCGGACTCGCACCCTTCGTTTATTTCTTTAGTACCGTGTCGACAAGACACGATATGAGTATGAGTATGGGTATGATATACTTATCAGATTTGGTAAACACCGACCAGACACATTATTTTAAATGTTTAAGTATCAAACACATAAATACATAATTGTACCCGACTCGTATTTGAATCCGAGTCCGAGTAACATAGCCATTCACCAGTGATTAAAGAGTGTGAAACTATGGGTATGGCACAAGTTCAGGATGTGATGTTGAGGAAGTGAATCTGAGTAAGGGACTTTAGATACTCCCTCCTTTTCTTGAGAGAAGTCTTTCAAAATACATTTAATATAAATTAATAAAAGATAAAATTTATCATTATATTTTAAGTTTTAAATATCTCTTTCTTTCTATTCCATAATATAAGTAGAGACAATTTAAAAAAAAAACATCTTAAAAACTAGAAGAGGACATATATTTGAAGAAAATGAAGACTTCTATTGGGAGAATGGGAGTATTTGAAACCTTTGTTGTTTATTCCAGCTAAATTTTAGGCTCTATTTTGTCTGGAGTTTCAAAGAGTTTTCTCCTTGAGAATAAAAAAGTGTGCATCGTCTATTTGCGTGACAAATTGAGCCAATTATGACGAAGAAATGTAAGTAAAAAATGCATTTGGATAAGTGGTTCAGAAAAGTCATCACCCACGCCCGCTAAAGTAATTGACAATGTGGTGTGACATTTGACTCATATATCGAATCTTCCTTCTCCCAATTTAAGAAGAAAAAAAAGTTTGGAAAAAAACAATTTTTTATTAAGAATTCAGTGCGGAATAAATTTTTCCTGTAAGTGCAGATAAATCTCAACCATCTAACTACTTGATTCGACGATTGATTTTAAATAGAAAATAAAATATTGTTAAGTTTATCAAAAAAATAACTTTTCATCTTTGTTCACGTTTGATGTGCGTTTCGCAGGTAGATAATGAATGCCCCTCTACACCTAATCCTACAGTTATACTCTCTTCATTCCCTATTAATTGTCGTTTAGAAGATATCTAGGTATCCAAATTAATTGTCGTTTAAGGTTGTTTTATTAGTTGTCAACAATTTATTCCAATTATACCCTCAACATTTTCTTTTCTTTTTTTTTATGATAAAGAAGTGAGAGAGAGGGAGGGTGGGGGATAATATTGGAAGTTTAGGTGAAAATGACAACTTCCTTAATTTTCTCAAATTGTCTAAAGAGTCTTATATTTAGGAATGGAGGGAGTACTTCCCAATCTTTACACAAAAACCAATGGGATTAGCTTTGTGCATTTTTTGCCCAAGAATTGAGCTATAGTCATAGTGATCCTTCTATTCAACTACTTCGACCATTTCCGAGCACCTCATAATATTTTCGGGCCGTTCAAAGATTTGATCATTTCTGTATGAGATAGTCCAAACACTTTTTCTTTTTTAAGTTTAGAAATCTCAAGCCAAGTCCAGTCTAAATAGAGCCAGTTTTGCATTGCATTAGTTAATAATACCTAATATAAATCGTGGTCAATTAATTGTTTTTAAACGTTATCCATTAAAGAAAAAAATATATAAATATAAGGTAGAAATAAACTCGTAACATAAGATGATATTTTCATCATATTCGCAACGATAACTCAGTTAATTCTGGGGTGGCAGATTGTGTAGAGGAACGCATGATCGATTATTGGCAAGCGCAGTGTGGAAGTTTCAACCCTCCAATGGGGGGGTGGCTTCTTGTGGACGCCAAGTTAAAAGTCTTCCTACCTGCTCGGGCTGCTGTGTCGCCTTGATTTACATCCTCCAACTACCCTGTCGGATAGGAGTGTAGGGGCCCTGAAAACGTGGGTATCACCTTTTTAGGTAGAGATGATATTTTCATCATAAAAAAGAATAATTAAAAAAATACAGAATGGATCATTGTTTTTCTTTTCTTTTCTTTTTTCTACAGTGAAGCAGTTGATTATTACTCATTTCTCTTCTAACTTTGTAAGGTATTATCCATAACAAAGTTACGAGTTCGAGTTATACTGGAAGAAGTTTTATAATGCATGAACTGAATTTTTTTTTAATTGGATTAATTAGGTCAAGTACTTGAGTTTGGGATTTAAAATGATTCAAACTAAACACTACTTCCCGTAACCCATTCCGAATGACGATGGCCGCACAAGCAGTCGAAGGAAGCCACGAAGCCGTAAATGGACCATTTGTAATGATTTTGGTTCGTAATGGTCATACTAAATTAATAATCTTGCATCATCTTTGTACTTTAATATAAATAATTATTATTAAATTACATAAATATCATCTCTTATTGACCATGTCAAATTGTCCATATACAAACTTTTTTTTTTAAGAGAGAATAAGAAATTTTTTGAGCAAAATTCTGTGTCGAACACAAAATAATCGCCTTAGAGGAGAGGTTAGCTCCCACTAGGGCAACTTCCCTAAACGTGCATATCCAAACTTAACCTACAATAATCTAATTATCCAAGTTTTTAAGGATACTATAATCCAATTTGATACATAAATCATTTGATACTTTTTCGACCAGAAGGTCAATTTATTAGTTCTTTTAAGATATAATATGTAATTAATTTGGTGTCTGAAGTTGAAACTAAAAAAAAAAAAACATATATAAAATGAGGAATAGCAGTCTTTTCTTGCTTGAATAGTTGAATTCATTAGCAGCAGCAAGGAATAAGCCTTGGTTCTCCACTACATTTTTCTCTTTTCTATTGCACTCTATTATAGAAGAATAATAAACAAAAATAAACTCTTCACTTACCCACAAAGTTACAAAATGTGATGAAGACTGCAAGTTTTCTTTTTCTTTTATTATTATTATCAAGAAGGAGATGATTGGAACCGCCTTTTATACCAAACCATATCTACAAGAGCCCACTTAAATGTATGTTTATATCATTTTTCAAACTGAATATCCATAATATTTGACTTGCACAAAAACTAAGAAAAGTATTTTAACTACGAGTAATTTATAACAATATCCTTAAATATAAAAAGGATCATATGTTAGTGAAACTTAATTCCCTTAAATATACTCCCTCCGTCCCATTTTTATTGACATTCTTATTATTTTAAAATATCCAAAAATATTTTACACTTTCTTTAATTATAACTACAGTTTTTGTTAAGTTCCAAACTTACCATTGCTTCAATTTACAACTTCAATGGTGTTGATTTGGATTTTTTGATGCAAAATGACTTAATCCAGGCAATTCATCAAAAAATATATTTAATTCAGTCAACACCACCATGTTAGTTATTAAAAATGAGTCGGGGAGTAAAAATGTTAGTTATAAACATTTAGAAAGAAAATACAATTATTTAAAAAAAGTAAACAATAATTAGAACAACTTAAAATATAATTATTGAACATTTAATTTGATACGGTAACATATTGAATTATACTAATCAGTTAGGGTAAAAAGTACCGACGCCCTCTAAACTATTCTCTTTTTTGGTTTTTGACCCTCAACTAAAAATGGTCAAGTTTTACCCCCTAAACTATTTCGGTTTTTGGTTTTTGACCTTCCATCCATATTCTCCGTTACATCATAACTGAAGTCTAAAAAATGGGAGCATTTTGGGAAAATCATATCATTCATAATAAATAGAATTAAATTTAAAGGGAAAAAGGGCCTTTTAAGATTTTTTTTTATAGATTGGAATTTACAGTTGGTGGTTGGAGAAGAGGAGTGGTACCCGGCTTTCGGCTTCTTCTGTCACTTTTCTCACCGGCGACTTCTTCTTTCTCGTCAGAATAATAGGTTTTTTTTTTTATAAAAACAAAAATTTTAGGATCTTATACAGATTGCTCAAAAATGCCCCCATTTTTTGGACTTCGGTTATGATGTAACGGAGAATATGGATGGAAGGTTAAAAATCAAAAAACCGAAATAGTTTAGGGGGTAAAACTTAACCGTTTTTAATTGAGGGTCAAAAACTAATAAAATGAATAGTTTAGGGGACGTGAGCGCTTTTTACCCAATCAATTATTTAGGAGAAGTCAAATTTCTATCACTTTCATGTAGAAACCCTCGTGATATTTATTCACTTTCATTAGCATTTTTTGGTTCAAAAGTCCCCATATGAGATAGGAAGCAACCCCATATTATGAATAGTATTGTAGGCTTGTGGTCCATGTTTTTTCCAGAGGAGATGGATTAGACTTAAGAGACTTAATTGCGAGTCGAACAATTAAAAAAAAAAAAAGGGTCAGAAGGAGTTTGTTATCCAGATTCAAATATCTCTTAAGATACATGAACTTAAACATGGTTTGCTTGAATAAATTTATCTTATTGTGTGATTTACATTATATTACACATAATATGATTTTTTATATTTATCATTTAAGAAATAATTACAGATTTCTTATCAGTAGAATATAAATAAAAAAGAGTGCATTTTTTTATGCAAGAAGTGCCCTTTATGAGTATGACCATGACTAATCTGTTAGGTTATGGAGCCTATGGTATTAAGAAAACGGCAAATGTTCTCAACGTTCCAATTTTTTGAGCCTAATAGGTTGTAATTACGATTTCGTCTTTTTTCCTATAAATAACATATTTATGTAATTTAATATAGTATCTCATAACATAGTAAGACGAACTGAGTAAATAATTTCTTGTGTCTTTCTTTATTATTTTTAATCTCATTTTCTCTCTCAGTATTTATGTTTATTTTCTAATATAATCCTTTTGAATATGGCATACAAAACAAATCATAGATCACTATGGTGGAGAAGTATTTAGGTGTTTGTTGTTTACTTATAAACCTTTTATATTTTTGGATATGGACAGAAGCATGTGTGTAGAGTTTATTGTGTTCATATTCCAAAGTGCAGATCAATCGATATCATGGCATGACCATGGACATATACTACTTTTGCAATAGCCTAACTTCCATATTCTGTTCTATATGATTTTAAATTTATTCTTAACAGTTAAATTAAAACCATCCTAGGAGAGTAATACATATTTGTCAAGTAATCATAACCAGGGACGAAGACAGGGGCGGGAGAGGCAGTTGTCCTCTGAGATTTTTAAAAATACTACTATGTGTAGTTCGGAATTTTTTTTTAGTTTCGGCCCAATTTTTTTTTTTTTGTCGTTTTTATATATAGTTCGACATATTGTTGTAATTTCACCCCCCAATACCAAATTCCCGACATCGTCCCTGATCATAACTTAATTGGTTAAATTTATAATTTCTTAGAGTTTTATTCAGAATAAAAATTCTGATTTAAAACATTTTAAGAATGGTCAATGTCACAAATTTACAAAATTTGATGTGATGAATTTGGGTACCAATCACCAAAATTGTTCAGTTTTCCGGTCCCTCAAAAGAATCTAATGAATTCAATGTAATAAAGAAAATTTGAAATACTAGTATATTCAAACATAATTAATAAATCCGACAGGAAGGAAACTCGAGAGTTGACCATATCATTGAAGAAAAAGTAGTGTAGCAAAAGGCAAATTGGACAATTGGGATAGTGGTTCTTTTCCACACTATAATAGAACCACCCACGTTGACTTCCTAGGATCAGTGTTAACCCATCTTGCATCACAATAAAAAGACACTCAACTTTTTTCGGGAAGCCCAAAAAAATTGTCTTCATCCATCTTTTTTTTTCTTTTTTTTATAATGTTACATTACGATACGAGAGTTTTTAATACTATATCTTTAAAATTTCAGTGAAAGAATGTAAATTCTGAAATATACCTAAGTGAATTACAGTCTCAGAATCAGGAGAAACACTGATACAAATAAAGAATCAAATCTCAATTTCTTTAGTAGAATCAAAATTTTACGCCGTCTATATTAACGAAATTTACCTTTGATTAAATTAATAAATTCTGCTCGACATACTCCACTTTTTTTTTTCTTTTCTCTTTTTCTCCGGGAGGTTGATCTATCTTTTTAATTATTATTTTTATTTTTGGAGGGACCATATATATTATATAACTTTTCCACCAAGAAAAATCAAAGGTAAACCTCTTAAAAAGTTTATTTTGGGTTGCAATTCCATCCAAATAAAATTTCATTTTTTAAAATATTTTTTGGGGTCATTGCATGAGCCAAGTAGCATTATAAATGCGCGGTAGAAAAAAAATGTAAGTGAATTAAATTTCATAATATGAGTACAGAAGAAAGGGTCAGAAAAAATGGCTTGTGATTTCTTCAACAAATTTCTCAGCAAGAAGACGTTTATGATCGAATGGAACGTAAGAAAGAAAAGGAAATGTGATGATAAATCTAAATAAATTTACGTTGTCAACGCCGGTTGTCATCTCAATGTCGGTTTAGATACTCTAAGGGTGTGCTTAGATTGGGTTTGGTATAGTTTGAGACTCAAACTCAGAACCAAACCAGCTTTGTATTGAGTCTGAAAATGAAATTTGAAGTGTTAAATCATCCCCAAACCAAATCTCAGACTCAATCCAAAGTTGGTTTGGGTATAGGTTTGAGACTCAAACCATACTCAATCCAAATACACCCTAAATATAACACCGATCCGGAGAGTGTTAATTACGATTCAAAGTATTATAACACTCTTTATAATATTTCTTATAATGCTTTAGTTGTAAAAAAATTGTTCATTCATATGTCCTAAACTAAAGAAGATAAAATCTCAAGTGTGAACGGAAGTATAATTAAGGATCGGGTTGTGTTGGAGTGAATCCTACTTGTAACACTCTCTATTAAATTGTTAATTATAACCTTGTTCACGAAAATAATAAGAACAGACCGACTTCAATAAATTCTGACCCAGTCACCCCTCACATAAATTCAATTCCCTTGATAGCATACATGAACTCCGCTTCTTAGGCTAGGATCCACCAATGTTACAAGGATTATTACATGGAGTATTATAGAGAATTTAAGTGTATCAATATAGAGTATAAGTTTTTATTTATTTATTAGGTAGACATAGTAGAAGTTTTGTATCACATTTAAAGGGAAATGTTCCATCGGCTGCTTTGTTCTTGTTTATGCTAAATTAATACTATAATATTCTATAGAGGTACCGTATTAAATATAATCCCCTGGTCCCTACTAAATCACAATCTTATGACGTAGCTCCATAATTCAAGTGTTAATTGTAATATAGTAGCTTTTTACTGAAAAACAATATTACCTCAATAAAATAATATAAATAGTTTATAACATGTAGCGAAAATTAATGAAATAGAAGATAAGATACCTTGTTAGTCAAAATATCAATATTATTCTTTTAAATTAGATTTGTATACCACTAATTTTATTTAAGAGAGTAATATTGATATTTTGACTAATAAAGTATCTTTTTTCCCTTAATTTTTGTTATATATTCTAAATGACTTATATTATGAAATGGAGGAAGTATATACTGTGAATGTGATTTTTTAACGGAAAGTGTGAATGTGAATTATATTCAAAATTTATAACCTGATGATGTGTTATTTTAATCAATTGAACTAGTATATCATCATTATAGTATCATATAAAGGTTACATCAAAACGATTAATTTAGCAGAATGTTCATGAAAAATTCCTATTAAAAGGCAAATAATAAGCTATTTACAGTGGACTTGTGGTTTATTTGATGATCAATATTCGAGTACTTACTCTGATTAATTCGGCAGAGGATTTAATAGGCATTGACGTTGTGTGTCTGGTATTAAGAAATTTCGTGACATAAGTTGCTCCCAAGATATTTTAAATTTGCGATATTGTTTTATATAAATGTTGGAGAGTTGTAAGTGTAACCAATTACGTTTGAATTATTTGACGATTTATGGTTTATTTGTCACATTCTTGTTCTTATTAGACAATTATCTTTGTATATAAAGAAATAATTAACACACATCTTAGAATGGTAGCTTATGTATACTGCGAAAATTCCTATATGTAGACAAGTTGTTGGCCAACCGATATATATTCATTTTGAAGAATTCGTCAGAACTTCAATAAATTTTACGTAAAGGAACAAACAAAAGTTCCAATGTAGAGCTAAGAAAACACTTGATATTTGTCCTTGTTCATTTGTAAAGGTCTAGAAGATTAGGACTCATGTAGAGAATGGTATAATTCACAATTAAACTTAATTATTTCTGCTCGAACCTAAATTTAAAAAGAATCCGTTTTAATTATTATTTTTAAAATACCGGTCTCTAATAAAGTTAAAAATTGGAAGGCAGTTTGGGCTCGTATGGCAAAGTCCAGCAACATTTTCAAGTTTGGTTGGAATTTGTTATTCATACCATCTTTCTTGTTGTTCAACAAGGACTACATATAAAACTTCTTACTTATTTGAAAGAATCTTAAATTTTGTCAAATTTATTTATTTTTACAAGATAAAATTAATTTATATACAAAATTATTTAACTTCTTCGGTGAGATTATTTTACTCAATTTGACATGTTTTTAAAAAAGAATTGACTCAACATAACTCTCTGTGATCTCCTGTAACATTTATGATTACTCTCGTTCTCATTATTAGTGCTTATCTGCTTTCTTTTATAGATATATGAACGAATATTTTTATAAGAGTGTTACACGAGTGTACTACAGATCCCAACATGTAACTATTTTGTTTAGGGATAGATAAAAAAGATTAATTTTGATATGTACCATTATCTAATAGATTATATGGTATTGATTTATCCACATCAAGATAGATAATATTTTTTTGTACAAGTACATAAATTTGAACCACGGTCCTTATCAGAAAAAATCAAATAAAAAACCAAAAATGGAAAAAGGAAAAAAAGAAGAGTTGGTGTGTAACAGAACCGTGACACTAACTTCCGTCAAACTAAAATAAATGAATCTGGTGCTCTTATAAATCCCAATTAAACCTCGTGTCAGCATTTTATCTTCCCCACTTTTTTATTTTCCTTTTCATTTTCTCATTTATTTTTTCATAATTATTAACAAAATAAATAAAGAAAAAGTCTCCACCGAGAACTCATTAATAAAAACTTCCACCCATCGGCTCTCTTTCCTTCTGTCTCCTTCTTCTTCCCTCTCACAACAACAAATTCCCTTTTCCTCAGAAAAATCAACATTTTTTTTTTGTTTTTCAAATTATAGGTAGAGATTGGGATTTGATGATTGTATAGTTTTTGGCTGAGTAAATGAAGTGTAAGAAGCACTTTACCGATCTCAGTAGCACAATCGGAGTCTGTGCTACTTGTCTCCGGGAACGTCTTTTCGTTCTAATAGCTGCTCAGGTTCAAGCCCAATCACAATCCGTACAAGATTGCCGCAATTCCGATTATAATCCTAATCCTCCTCCGCCGCTCGTCTTTCCTCGTTCCGTTTCTCCTTATATTTGTCGTCGCAAATCCGATACCACCACCACCGTAGACGCGTGGAATGACACGCAACTGCGGCCTAAAAACTGCCTGCCGGATCAACGATTTTACAGTACTCCTCAAGTAGGACCCACCGGCTCCATTGTTATATCTGGTCCTTATCATAAGAAGAAGAAGAACGGGAGATTTTCTTTGTTGGCTAATCTCTTTAGATCCAAATCCGATAAATTAGAAGAATCTTCCGATATTTCCGGTTTTACTACGGAATCCTTTACTACTGCGACGTCGTCTTCTTCTTCGTGGTTCTCAACTATGCTTCCTGGTCGCCGTAAAAAGCAATCACGGACGTTTTCTGTAGTAGACGAATCGAACACCGGAGCGGGTCCGGGGCATAGAAGAAGAGTAAACCGGAAAGATCCGAACCGGGGAATGTCACCAGCTAGGTATTCCGATGATGAGGAAGAAGACGAGCATTGTTTCCCTAATGAATTGAGCGGTTACTCATCGGAGTCGTCTTCGCAACAACAGTGGAAACAAACGCCGAGACAAACTTCGGCGTGGATGCCGCCGGGAAAACGAGGAGGAGGCGGTCGGAATGTTACCGGAATGGGATTCTGTTTGAGTCCTTTGGTTCGAGCAAGTCCAGGTAGTAAGTGGAATAAAAAAGGAATTCCGCCGGATATGGTGGTTTCCGGCGAGCTAAGGGTGGCTCCGGTGAGGTCTCATCATCATTCGTCTAGTGCGACGTCGTTTTGCAAGAACAGGTCGAGAAAGCTTGCTGATTTTGGGAGGTTTCATCACAACCGTTAAAAAATTGATATTCAACGTTGACATTTGAGTTGCTCGGCGGTGCTTACGAACCCCTTTCACTATGTTGACATACATATTCGAAATTACTGTTTTGCTCTTGTTGCAGATTTTATGCACTACATATTCTACGTATACTTGTATTGAAATACTTGGAAATTAGAAAGAATTTTTTATTTTCTTTTCGTGTGACTAGAGTTTTGACTTTCACCCTTTTATTTGTGGATTATTTTAGAGGAAATCACTATTTATGTCCCTTCAACTATTTTGAAAAGAAAGTTATACCCTTTTTTGAATTTGTATGCCTTTTATACTTGAAACTATTTACGGGTGCCCAAAATACCCTCTACTGGCGGAATCCGGCCAGCTGCGGTGGTTTTTCCCACGTGACACTGACACCACTCGAGAGGTAAGGGGTATATTCGTCCTTAAAAGTTCTTTGACCGAGTTCCCTCAAACCCAATTTGAGACCCGATTGAGCAAACTGACCCATGACCCACTTGAGGTGTTCTTGAGGTTCGAGTAACCACAGGTCTAGGGGGGTTACATCTACAATATAATTGAGGTTTGAAAGATGGAGTTTGGTTGGATCTTCTTGAAATGGAGGACGAACTAGAATCCATTGATTTAGATGGGCAATCTTGAAATTAGGGCATTCTTGAAGAATTAGAGTGATTGTATGAGCATTAGTTATAAGGAATTCATTTAACAAGGGATTAATATGATGAATGAATTGGGTGGTTATAGGGAAGAAGATGATCATAATGGACGAATATACCCCTTACATCTCGAGTGGTGTGAGTGTCACGTGGGAAAAACCACCGCAGCTGGCCGAATTCCGCCAGTAGAGAGTATTTTGGGCACCCCGTAAATAGTTACGGGTATAAAAGACACACAAATTTAAAAAGGAGTATAACTTGCTTTTCAAAATAGTTGAAGGGGCATAAATAGTGCTTTCCTCATTATTTTAACAACTCTACACATTTTCCTTTTCTTTCTTTCTTACTTTTTAAGGAAAAAAATAAAAAGAAAGCTGGAATGGATCAGGTGGATTATGATTTATGACATATGAAGGTTATTATTATTATTTTTAAAGGATTATGAAGGTACACCACTACTGATGGTGGATGGTGTTTCCAATTTGCATTAGCTTTTGTTTCATACTTCGTGAGCCATTTTATTTGAATTTTGACTAATCATGTTTTATCCATGAGAATTTCGTGTTTGGATTGATTTTGAAATTCTGTCTAATAAATTAATAAAATGTAAATTGTTTTGTGAAAAAATATATGATCCAAAGCCAGAATTCAGGGTTTGAAAATGTGAGGAAGTAGTGCACACATTTTTTCGCTTCTTAATTATGGCTTTTTTTTTTTTTACATTCATGTATGTTGGCATTTAAATTGTTTTCATTCATTCACTTCGAAAAGCAATGCATTCTTAATTTTATAATTTCATAATATAAGTCGTTTAAGATATAAAATAAAAATTAAGAAAGCAAAAAACATGATACTTTGTTAATTAAAATATCAATGTTACTCTCTTAAATAGAATTGGTGGTATACAAAATTTTATTTATAATATGTAACTGAACTATTTGATGTGTAAATCAAATTGAAATCTTTTGGATTGGGAGTTAAATCCAAATAGAAATGGTGAGAAAAATAAAAGGAAGTCTCAAAGGAGAGTAGGTGTGATCTTGAAGCCATGATTAGGGAGGTGGAAATTGGGACCCTCCAATTTAAGGTAATGGAGGTGTAGTTGGAAGAGAAAATAGGGCCCACCACCACCACACCACCACCATATTTCCCTTGCTGCTGCTGTGAGCCATATTTAGGATGAGTTAATTAATGAGCACTAGCACTAGGTAGGAGTATTAATTCAAAAGTCAGATGTGTATTTACTGCTAGTGTCTGACCATACAAATGGTGGCGGACTGGTTTGTTTCGCGGTGGCATCAGTGCGTAATTTTTTATCGAACGGATTAAAATTTTGACAATTAATATTAATTTAAAATAAATATTTATTTTGAATCTCAAAACACATGTCGTATTTTTTAGTCTTAGAACACCTGTCTCGAGGCATTCCGTATGTACTGAAAAACTGTTTCTCATAGGATCCGTATTGGGTTTGATTGGGCTACGTTTCTGATCCTCCCTTTCACGTATCTCGATAGCTAATTTTTTATTCACCACTTAGAGAAAGAAATGTTAATTTTTTATTCATCAATTAAGAAAAAATGAAGATAATTATTTAAGTACCTTACTAGGTTAATAAAATTATTGGATAGAAATTGGCTAAAACCTTAAATTGGGGGGTGAATCCCTTATACCAGCAGGGGTGAATAGTATTAATTTGGATTTTATCCAATTCCTATCCAAGAATTCTCGTAGCAAATCATTTTCCATTATTTAAAGTTTAGAGAGTAAGTGAATAGAGTTTGATTTGTAATTTGACTAATTTCTTAAATTTTGTAGAAGCAAAATGGGTAATGAGAGGAGATACAAAACTCAAAAATGAAATATTAGTTTTACCTTCAATCTAAATGCACTCTGGTTTTATTGATCTGAGAACTGATAATGTATCGACACGTAACAAAAAATGGATGTAGGTAGTGGATCCATATACAGGGGGTGGACTAGTGAGTCTCAACTACAGAACTACTACTAAATTAATGAAGATGGGGTTTCCAAGTAGGCCTGCAAACGGGTTGGATTTTTATCCGTATCCGACTCGAATCCGATTTTATTTTTAGGATATGGTAAGAACTCTAGACCCATATACCCGCATCCGAATCCGAGTTCGTATAAGAGTAATAAAACGGTTACGAATATGAAATATAAAAAATCGTATCCGTTAAACCCGAATTCGTTTCAGGTAAAACAATATATATATTCCCTAAAATAATATATTTTACATGATTTATAGGATTTATGACTTTTTTGTAATATAAGTATTTTATAGGATTTATGTGATAATTATTTATATTGTAATTTTAGTCCTGTATATATACATTCTTAAGGGTTAAGAGATAACAAACCCTAAAATCACAGCCTCTTCTTCTTCTCTCTCTCTCTCTCTCCCCCGTTACCTCTTCTACCTTCTCCGGCGCCGTTCCATTTCTTTCCTTTCTTCCCTCTTCTTCTTTCTCTCTCTCCCCATTTCCTCTTCTACCTTCTCCTGCGCCTACTCCTCGCCGCTGCTCCTTCCCGTCACCGTCACCGTCACCGCTGCAGGTATATTCAGTTGCAAAGACAATTTGAGTAAGAATCTATGGGAGTTTTGGTATATTGACTAACAAATAACTTTCTAGTATTTTTTTTACTGTTGACTTTAAATTTATGCATATATTAATATATTTTCTATTGATTCATTATTTATATTTTCTCATATTGCAGCAATTTGTATGAGATAATCTTTACAAGTTCAAGTGGTTTACAAGTTCAAGAATCGTAGCATTTTGTCCAAGTGGTTTAGTTGGATTTGTTTTGAGGATTCATAGTTATTCAAGCGTTGTATATTTTGAACTTTAAACAACAATATGATTATGTATTGTATTATATTATATTTCGTAGAATTATTTGTGGATTATAATATAATTGGACTTTTTGAAACGGGTTTTACCATATCCGTATTCGGATCCAAATCAGTGGATCTGGTAGTACATATTTTGGATCCGCTAGGATATGGATACGGATATGGTAGAAAAAATTAAAAATGGATATGGATTCGGAATAGACAATTTCGTATTCGTTTGTAACCGTTTGCAGGCCTATTTCCAAGTCCTTGCTTTTAGTTTTCATGGGGACCAAACTTGGTTGTTGTTTATGGTCTGTCAGCAAAGTAGGTACCAAAATTCAAGATCATTCTAATGTACTTACTATTCTATTTTGGCATGAGTTTTTTGGTAGATGTTGAGTTCCAAAAATCATTTGTTGTCCCTCGATTTTTATCAAAGAAGCTGTTTTTTTTACACAAGATAGTGTCTTTGGACTGAATGTCAAAATTGGTACCAACCTTGCTGCTAATGGGACTTTCTTAGCATGATTTTGGTTAAGGTGTTGAGGAGGTAAATCCCCAGTACTATACTGACACTTTGTCAGTTGTTAGATCATTTGATGCGTGTAATACAAAAAAATATTTTGAGTCAATTTTTTATATCAAAATAATTATTTTATATTACAACCATCAAATTTTCTGATCTAACAATTCAAAATTATTTCGCACGGTGTTGAGGATTTACTCTCTCAACACCTTAACTGGTTCGTCTTAGCATGATGAGACAAGGGCATTTATGTCCAATGGAAAAGGAAATGAGAGAGAGAGAGAGAGATTGACTATGTTTAGTTCCAATCAAATCAAATCCGTTATGTTTACTCCTAAATTCTTTCAAATAAATGTTAGTACCTATTTAGTTTCAATCATTAAGAGATACATGAGTTAGAAGAGATCTAGATATAAATAGTTTACTTATATCATAATTGTGTTTTCTTATTAATGGTAAATATTACGTGTTTAATTTCGATTTTTATGGAGCATAAAGAAATAAGAAGTATATTGTCGTTAATATGATACGTGTCCTGATTTCAATACGGAGAGATAAATTGATTTTGTGAAATATTTGTGTGTTCTTACAGATTGTATTAGTAATGACAAAATTTTTAATTTCAATCATTTAAAATAACGTATAATTATAATAACAATACATAACAAGTCAATATCTTATTCGATTTAAATCATTAGTATAACGTAAAGATCCATAAACTTTTGTACCTATTTTCCCATCTAGTATATTGTTCAAAATCTTCTGCATTTATATATTTATTCTATCAACCAGTTAATATCTTAATCCAAAGTAGAAAAATCAAATGGTAATTAATTATTATAGATCTAACAGATTAAATAGTTTGGACAATTGTGATTCTTTCAATATAATCCAAAAAAGGAAAAAAAAATAAAGTTTTTGGACAAGTTTTGGATGTTCAAATCTGATAAAGTAAAGACAAAAATTCGAATAAATTCATTCCTTTCTCTTTTAACTTGCTAAAGCGTAAACCATTGGCTTTGAGCCATTTCCGCTAAGAAAAACACGAAACAAGTTTTCAAAATTAATGTTCTTCTTTCCCTTTGCTCTTCTTTCTTTACCTTTCTTTCCTTTTAGGTATGAAGATTAAATCTAAAGACGAAGGATTCTGCTCTTTCTACAGTCAGACAGACTTGAGATATTCTAATATATACTTTAGTACATTTGTCTAATAGACTAATAAATTTTGTGCGTGTTTGGTACGCGGGAATGGAAATGAATGGAAAGGTCTTTCCCACTTCTCTTTCCATTCCGGCGTTTGGTTGGACAATTTGAAGTGGGAATCATCATTCCACAGGAATGACAATTCCAAGAAGAAGTGGGAAAGGGCATTCCACACCAAAACCTATGTAATGACCTTTCCAGGAGAAGCTGAAATCATCAATAAATAGTAACTTACATTTATACCCCACTTTTAATTAATTATTACGTTCATTTTACATATCAACACATTCATATTTAGTCATAAATATTCTATTTCACTTAGTATAATTTCATAGATGATAATTTTATAAATATTTCTTTTTCTTGGTAGTAGTTTTAATCTATTTTTAAATTTAAAAGTAAAGATATTTTTATTATTATGTTGACGTTTTAATAAAAAATTATGTTTCAACAATATATATATATATATATAATATCAATGTTATTCAAGTAAGATTTTATAATGAATATTTAATTAGGTTTTATCACTAGTATATGCTAAAAGGGCATTTATGTCATATTGTGTTTAATTCCATTCCGTTCTGACATTAAAATATAGTTTTACCAAACACAGAAAAGGAATCGACATTCCATTCTGCCTTTACCTTCCAAACACTGGAATGACAAGAGGATTCCGAAGTCATTCTGGGTGGAAAGCGATTCCATTCCATTTCATTCCAGCGTACCAAACGTGCTGTTTTTGTGCGTTGGACAAAACAAAAGTTCATAGGCTTGAGTTAGTCAATATTACTCTATATGTGATAATTTAATTGATATATTAAAAAATATAGTAAAAGATTCGAAGTTTCCTGTACTTTCCATTGATTTCGATCGGCTTGAGTTGTGTTTCAGACTCACCAGACATGTACTTATGTTTGAGTCAAGAAGGCTAATGCGTAGTACTTTCGACTCAGAAAAATAAATCTTAAGCTTGATACCTCCATATGAATTTTTATTTAAAAAAAAAAAATACTTATTTTCTTTTTTTGAGGAATAAAAAATAAAAAATAAAAGACAATATACTTATTTCAGGACTAAGATATATATCTTCCCAAGCTAATAGATTTTTGGAGTCCAGATAAGTGCATTATTTTTAAAGGGGTTTCTTCTTGTTTGGTAGTAAAATGGAGGAATAGTATTGAGCTGTAAATACTGCACCCATTACACACTCTTTTCCTAAACTTATCAATAAATCCAAACATTGCCAGATAATCTGATAAACCTCAATTACAAACTTTTGAATCAAATTTTGGTAAATACTAATTAGATATTTTGGTTTATTCATACACTAATGTACCCACTTTACATAACAGGTTTTAGTCTTCAAAGGTAAAGTTTGCTCAGATTTTTTCTGAACACATGATGTTTAATTATTAGTCGTTCGATCAATCTGATCTAACAGTTGAATTTTAAAACAAAATATTATATAATATGTTAAGAAAAAATAGGCATTTTAAAATAAACAATCGATTAAGATTTATAAAAATCATACTGAGGAAAGCGATTTTGAATCCAATGCGAAACAAGTTTTTTCTGCACGTACGAAACACATCTCAGTCACTGGAAGAGTTGATTCAACGTTTGAGTTTCTCTTATCGGATGAACAATTGATCTGTATGTGCAATAATGTTCATAATTGCACGGTAGAACAAGCGTTAGATCAGAAGTCGATAAGATAATCTCCGCGTGTGAAAAAATCCATGTTTTGCATTAGATCCGTAAGGGAAGAAAACACCCTCAACAAATTAACCAAAACCAATGGCTTCACACTTAAAAATAGAAATATAACAATAAAAATACAAAAAAATGAGTTTTTGGAGGCAACAATAAGGATATTTTGGATTGTGGGAGTTGAGTTTGCTGTAGCCTACTTGGGTTGAATGGTCATTTTCACTTGGTGAGTTCATTCATTCATTCATGCATCAGAAAAACAAGTGCTTCTCAAAGCATGCACTATCATAATCATCGTGGTTGAAATTTTGCCAAATAAGGCATTCACAAGATCTTACTCCAAAAGTTTTTCCTAATCATCACTTTCCAACTATATTCTCTCAAAAAAGTATTCAACCCCTATTCAAATTGATTGAAAATGAAACAGTTTTTTTGTAGGACATGAAAATGATATTTTTCGCTCTAATCTCATGTCTTCTTTCACAAATATAATAATTTCCTTTAGATAACGTTTTATCACGAACGTCTTTACTGCCCATCTTTAAAATCTTATATAAGAATGTAAATCATATGATATGTCTCAATAGATCAAAAGTTCACTATACGCACAATGAATTAAATATCAACTATTTGATATGATTCAATTTCTCACATTGTTGCTTCCAACAAAATTTATCTTTAAATTATCTACCATTGAACTTAAAATTAGAATCTAGTTGCAAGCCAAATCTTCATCAACTAATTAAAAATGATATCATTAGAGGCCATTGCAAATTTTTATTATACAAGCGTGTGATAAAAAAGAAAAAAAAAAAGAAAATATACATAGAGTAGTTGGAAAACAATTTGCATATATCAAACATATAATTGGCCAAGGCTATTGTTCTTAAATTGAATTTGATGTAGATTTCAAATTGCATGATCCATGATTTGGATGTCAATTATAATGGGTACTTAATATTTTATTAATTTGTTTGACTTAAGAAATAGGAGGGTTGCTGTAAACTCAGTAGGATCTTGACAGTAAAAATTGTCTATTATTAGTGTTAGGTAATGATGAAGTTGTTTTTTTGCTGGATTAGGTAATGACAAAGTCACTAATTAAGCTTAATTAGTACTAATCTATTGGTTTGATTAACAGTGTATAACATTTGGCTCTATTAAGATTAAGAATATATTCACCCCGTCTCAAGTTATCTGTCTATTTTGTATTTTGTACGGAAATTAATGTTTTATCAAATTTTATAGTAGAATATGGTAAAATGTCAAATATGATCATATTTAATGTTACTCCAAATTTAATTCTACCTTATTTTATCTCTCTATTCTTCTCTCCCCTAATATTTAATTTACGGGATAATATTAGAAAATTATTATAAATAAATTTTTTATTTAGAAAGTAGATAATTAATTTATAACAGATTAAAAATGAAACGATTTGGGAATGGGGAGTATATCACAAGATTAAAAGGAAGTAGGAAAAGAAATTTTAGAGGTACTTTCACACCTGCAGGTGAACGTGTCATGAAGTTAGTGAAGGTGGGCCTATAAATATTATCTGTTCAAACTCGAGAAGCCCAACAAGAGTAAGTCTTAAGAATGTTACGTGTAAGTATGGGCCTAAATTCAAGGAGGCCTGGCCCAAAATGAGTTTAATTCCCTAGTGGAATCTAATTGATAGAGTGGCAACAGGGGTGGGGGTGGTCCGGGTGGAGGGTGTGCGCGTTTAAAAGTACAATTATTTCTTTTTTCTCACCTTTGCAAGGAATAGTAAAACTGATCATTAAAAAGAAAATAAAGCAAACTTTATTTTTGTAGAACCGGCGGGAATATTATGTTCCCGTTTGGTGTTACATTTCTTGTCTTACTAGTAATAAATTGACATGTACTAATTTTTTAATTAAAAAATATATAATCTAAAAAAAATAGTAAAACCCGTATGGGAAAAGCAATCTATACGGGATAGAGAACAACACAGAATGAGAATAGAGCTAAACCCAAAACTTGATAGATTTTCTACGATTCCATGATATAAATTCCAAAACTATCAGCACTGTGACGAATCGTTAATGCCATCTCTTGCAATGGCTTCCGCCTTCCTTACCTCAACATCGTCGAGATAATTCTGGTAGATATACGAAGCAAAACCCCAGAACGCCATAAGCAAAGCGATTATCTTAATGCCATTCATCTTGTCATGGAACACTATGACAGCTGCAATGGGAGTAACAGCCAAGGACAAAGTACTAATAACATTCGAGAATAGAGAAGAAACCACGAATATCAACCCAACTACACCAACCGAACAAATTTGCCAAGCTACCGCTGTCCATACCAAAGTCATCACATATGAAACTTTTCCTGAAACGAAAGCATTCATTTCTCCATGCAACGTTTTCCACTCCCCGCTAGCAAATAGACCAATGACAGACACACAAGTGGCTACCACTGATGTATAGATTTGCATTTCCAAAACCACGGAAAATGTTTCCTTCCTTATGACCTTCTCAAACGAAAGTTGCATAAGAGAAAGCAAGAGAGAGTATAGAGCAGATGCTGCAAGTGTAGTCACAATGCCAACAACATACTTCCCCTTAGAAAGACCAGACGGTCCACCAGATTCATCATTGACAGCGAGCAGACAAGCAGAAAATGAGAGAATGATCACTGAATTGAGAATCAGAACGGTGAATTTTTGTTTATTGATAAATAAAGAGAAAACGGCGTTGAAAGCCAACTGTGTGGCACAAATGAGGGAATAAGTAGAGGCTGAGAGGTACAAAAGCCCAGTCGAGTACATCATATTATCACCGGCTATTACTGCACCAAGAACAAAGTAGATTAAAGAAAGAGTTATGATTGAAGGTGGATTAGTTGTATCTGAAGGCGTCTGGGTCGAAGGGATGAAAAAATATGCGACTAAAAGAATGGGAAAAGCAGCCGTTTGAACAAGAGTGGCCATCCATTTACTATTTCCCCCTTTGAAATAGTAAAATCTTCCTAGAATTACAGCTACTGCTTGACCGACAAGAAGAAAAGCTATATTTACAGCGATCAAAAGCCACCAGTGCCAGCGCTTAAGTTTGGCAAATAGCCGAGGATTCATTGAAGGAGCCGCCTTTGTCAAGATTGGTACTTGATTATCTGTTATCAACAGCAAAATGAAAGGCATTTAACATCAATATCTAGCATATACATGTGAATAGCATCATTCAGTATGAGATTAAAAGTTCTGGGGATTGCTATAATCCAAATGATCCAGGAGAATGGGTTGTCAAAAGTTTAGCTTAGCACGAAGGGGACTTCATTGAATTTGGCAATTAATATGTATATAACAAATACTGCCTGTTTTATGCACTGCTACAGTTTCACACCGAGGATATTACAAATAAGAAGATATTATCCTGTTTTACCAATTGATAATTCATGCAAGCTTCATGCCGAGGATATTGAAAATAAAAAGATAGCTGACGGAATCTCAAGTTCCAATGCACCACCATCTCAAGTCCCGTTACACCAGACTTCACAAAAAGCATACAAAAGCAATACAAAATTCAAAATAAAACTATAAAAGTAAAAGATGAAGTCAGATTACTCTAAATCAGGAGATTAATTCTTCCTCTAAAAGAGTTTGCAACAGGTTCTTAAACTTTTCAGAGTAAAAGCATATGATATTCGAACATAAATACGGGTATATCAAATTTTGATGGTAAGTACTTTTGTTGGTCGCTTAGATACATAGATTTATTGGACCGGTAAAAAAACATTCAAGCATGGAAAAGAATACCACTCCTTAATATGCAAATACTCATAACTTACTGAATTAATTCCCCGTACAAACGTTGTAGATATTCCTCGTACTATTGGACACTTGAGCCAAGAAACTAAAAAATCAACCCAAAACAAGATTGCAAGCACCACAATCCACCAGCATTCCAATCACTCAATTTTTATTTAAAAGTACACCATTAAATAGCCAGAGATTACATTTCCCCACAAGATTCATAATTCTGAAATATGTACCATATGTTAGACACAAAAGGAACATATATAACGTGAAGTTGATAACTTCCTTAATCCCTTTAGCAAATAAAGTAACTGGCTTACCAACCCAGGCCCCAAAAAAGAAACAAAATAACAGTTTACCTCAAAAAAATATTACCAACCAGCCCAAAGAAAATGAAAAATATAACAGTTTACCACAAAAAAGTCTTTCCAATTTCACCCTTTAGCAAATAAAGTAACTGGCTTACCAACCCAGGCCCCCAAAAAAGAAACAAAATAACAGTTTACCACAAAAAAGTCTTTCCAATTTCACAGGCAATCGAAGTTGAAAGGCCAAGTAAGATTTGTAGTAATGTCATATAAAGATGCACAAATAAAATATGGTTGTACTTAAACGGTTCGGATCTTTGGTAAAAATCCCTTGCTACACTTTATGTAACATTCTAATAAAAAAAAATTATTCATATATCTACACTCTTAACAGATAAACCCTGAATATTAAAATGGATTTTTTTTTTAAAGTTTCCTATTCTTGTAGAGTTAACTCATTTCTAATAGGATTTAAGATCGTAATATAATTAAATTATCATATATAGTATATTTTATCTGAATTAACCATGCCCCGAACACACTAGAAAGACCCATATTAAAAAGTCTATAATTAGCAATGGTACAGTAGCGGTGTAGAAAGTGTTACGGAGTATACCGAAGTGATTCTTAAATGCAGAAATGGTAAAAAATAAGCCATAACTTAGTTTATCCACATAAGGAAACTTTACTCAAAATGATTTTACAGCCGTACCCAATTCCAATAACTTTACAGTACACAACAAGTTTCAATTCAATTCAGACATGCTTAAATTGCCAAAATCTTTTGGTTCTGTTTTTTTTCTTTTTCCAGAAATAAGAAAATCTTACCAATATAACCAGGAATCAAACGCTAGTGAACTTTTTAGGGTAACCATAATTATTATAGTTTGGTCGAAAAAGAAAATGGCTGTTTCTCAAGTACAAGAACAGTAAAATAAGCCATAATTGAGGTGATTCACGTAAGGAAACTAGCTCAATTACAGCCGTAAAAAAAAAAAATCAAACTCTTTCCCAAAATTCAACAAAACTGGCAAAATAAAAAACTATTAGTAATTTGTTTTTCTCCAAAATACAAACAAACAAAAAACAGGAAAAAAAAAAAATGAGGAAAGTGGTGGACCTGATGACATGGTGACGTAGCTGAAGAAAAGCGCCGGCGATAGAATTGGAGAGGGAAATTGATCGGAGCCAAAAGTTGCTCAAGGAGACTGAAAAAAGAGAGAGACCAAAAAAGGAGGCGGAAAAGGTGGATTTTGGACTCTCAGAATGTTGTACTTATCATGTATGGGTTTGATGGTTTTTTTTTGAGGAATAACCATCAAACCCATACATGATAAGTATTGATAACAACCGACTCTATATCTTTTAAAACATTTTTTTGTATATTATTTAGTACATCAGTGATATATATACAGAGTAATATGATTAATTTAATGACATAAATATTTTAATCTAACTATATCGTTACATGTTAAACAATTTTATTTATATACTAAAAGATTTGAACGGTTCCTAACAAATTGAGCTTACTTTCATTTAAGTCCTAAAAAAAAGGTTATTTGTTGGTTGACTTGTGGCCCCAACTTTTAGGCCATGTAGGTCAAAAAACCTTCCAAGATGCGAGCATGAACTAAGAATATCTTTTTGTACGAGCATAAAGTGGGCTGCGAATTTCATAAAGAATGACCGAGCTAAAAGGATCCAATGATTATAGAACTTATAAGAAGAGCTTTTTTCTTTTTTGGACTTGAGAATTTTTTTTTTGAAGCCCAATTGAGCGTACACTCCAATAGGGGAGAGAGTAGCACCTCATAAGAAAAGGAAGACAATTTTAAAGCATACCCAAACGTGGGAGGATATCGAACCTACGACCTCAACGTCGTAGGCAGGCTGTCGCCCCACTGGACTAAGGACCTTGTGATAGACTTGGGAAAATATAGTAAAGCTAAGGGATCAATTTGCCTGGACAAGCTTTATATGTCCACAGTATCTGGTGCCCTACTTGTAAGCTGAATGGAACTTACCCATTTCCTCCATCAAAACCAATCAATCATTTTCTTACCAAGAGATAGAAAACCGACCACCTTCCCTTAGGAATACCATTCTAATCGAATGTTACAATTTTAGAATCTCGCTGCTAACAATATACCAAAACAGTTGGAAATGAAGCTTCAATAGAGTTTCAAACTTCGGGTTCCGTTTGAACATACCCGAGACAAGGGAACTCGAATTAAGCTCCCCGTCTCTTTTGATACAACAGGAGCATTTTAGAAGCTTGGAATTTTGTACAAGCAAAACATAGTTCTGGCAGAAGAAATAAGAACTCGTGCATTTTCAAGTGTTCGAGACATAAAAAATTTTAAATTTAGATCCAGATACAAGAATGACATAAACAGCCAAAAGGGGGGCACAAAATCTTAACATAAAACTAAGAATCCGCATAATCATACATATAAAAGAATACAGAGACTAGAGTTAGTCAACTAAAGTGAAAAATTCCTGATTTCTAAGTTCCAATATCCTGACAATCAACCACACCCAAAATTTAAATGCTATCAGCAAGCGTAAACTTTACAGATAGATATAGTTGAGCCAGATAAAAGACACTGTATACCAACAAAGCAGATAACAACGTCCTCAGCCAAGCATCGTCAACAGGCACATCCCCCGGATTGTTGCTGTGCTTGAGATGCATTGGTGTTGCTAGACTTGAGGTTGACATCAACCATGTCTTCTTGCTTGGCAGAAGAAAGTGTCTCCATTCCAGGTAAAGCTGCAGCAATCTTCCTAAATAATGCCTGGAAATCAATTTACAAATAATAGCATCAATAAAGGCCAAAAGTGTTGAAGACCAATAGATCAGTGATGTTTTATGACAGAGATGAAAGAATGAAAACCCTTCATTTGTAAAAAAATAAAAAAGGGACCAGAAATAAATATAAAGGCTTAAAAAGCATAACAACTAATCAAATATACACGAGAAAACGTGAATCTGTGTGATTCAGAAGCTCCCAAAAGTCGGGAAGTATTTAGGCTTTTGATCTAACAATAAACAAGACCTTGTCATTCATTGGCCAGGGAAAATCATTCAAAATAATCCATAGCTCTTCACTAAACAAAAGAGTAACTGTGTCCATCTCTAATAAATCACTAACAAACAATAGACACTCGTTTCATTTGACTCAGAACTCTTCTGTAAAGACCTCAACAATGATCAATTACCTTGATGTTGAACCCAGCCTTTGCACTGGTTTCAATGAACATCACATTGAGGTCACGAGCTTTGGCTTCTGCTTCTTCAATTGATACTTGCCTACGATGAGCCAAAGGAAATGAATATATGAGAAACAATAATAAGGAGAAAAAAATTGAACATGCTCCAAAATTATATAGTAAACGTTAATTCAATTGCAACTTATTCTAACTTTAGTCTCAATGATCGACATTGAGATTTTTCAAGCATAATACATAAACAAATTCTGCTCATGCATTTTGGTCAAATGTGGATATTGGTCATCCCTGTGTCTCTTATGTACTAAACAGAGTCTCATAAGCACCCACACCAAGACTTCACTTCCTCATCAGCCATCATAGCCGCCCGTGAAATGAAAAGGAGACGGGAAAGGACACCCAGGTAAAGGAGTATGAAAAAAGAAAGAATATAACTCAATGCACAAAGCAGAAGTGTCCAGTCTCATACTCCTTATTCTTCATCCAAATTGAAAGTTGGTAGCAACTGCAGTTTCATATTAATGTTAAACATCATCATATCTAATGTCCATAAACCAAATCCTTCTTTACTATTCTAGGGACTAGATCCAGACTCCAGAGTGATGTTTTCGCTTGTAAGGCCTAAATCCATCAACAAACCTACAACAGGACTGCATTGAATTCTGCTTTGATATATATTGTTCTGCTGAAAGACATACGTAAAATATAAGATAAGAACCGTACTTTGAGCAAAAAAAAATGTAAAACAGACAAGCTAGCAACCTATCTATGACAAGATGTCTCCCCCATGCAAAGAAAAAAAGGACAAATGGATACAATGCCATAGAGGTGAAATACAACTGTTATCTTATCCAGATGATTTATCCATAAACATTACACAGAAAAGTACACTTCTATACCTCTTATCCACAAGGTCAGTCTTGTTGCCGACAAGGACAATGATGACATCACTGCCTCTCTCAGTGCGAACCTCCTCAATCCACTTTGATGTGTTCAGGAAAGACTGTCTGCCTAAACACCCAAAAGAAAGGATTGTAAACTCACAAGAACACAAGTAAATGAAAACAAAAAAGTCTCAAGCAGATGACCTAGATCAAAACTAAAGCCACTATATCTACAAGAAAATTAGGAACTTCATTTAGTGATTACAAAGGGAAAATTTCACCGCACCAAAATACAGCCTAGAGTATTTTATCTTACTAAAGACTAAAGTATCCCTTCATTCCGCTCAACTAGGGATAAATCATCTAAACTAGCTCTTGCAAATCAAAGAGAACAAGTGTATGATATAAAAGTTTATGAGAGAACAGAGGTGTACTTGCAACATCATACACAATGACAGCAACTGATGAGTCCCTAATATAGCTTGGAATAAGACTACGGAATCTTTCTTGTCCTGCAGTATCCCTATACGAGCAATAAAAGGAAACCACAAACGATCAGTAAATAAAGCCCATTATTGGAAACTGGAGATTGTGAACTGTAGAAGACAAAATAAGTTGCATCAAGTATCCCTATTTCAATAAGTCATTGTCATTTCACCCTCTTTCTAGAATTCGCCATCCTTAAACCAGTAATGCACGCACACGCACACGCACACGCACACAGACAGACACACATGAGCACACATATTAATGATCTATTCCAATTTATTGTTTTGTGAAATCTTCACCAGGTTCTTTCGCCAGTCCCCTTTTCATTAAGAAACTCACAGTTCCCATCAAAGTCCGCCCTCAATGACATTAATGTTAAAGTTCAAAGACCTTAGAAGTTGCATCCTTAGTGGGACACAAAAAAACTTGACACCAGGAAAGACAATTGTTGAAGCTTCATCATCACATTATATGTATCCTGACTGTTAAACTCTATATGCCTAGCAAACATCAATCTAAAAAAAACACAAATGTCCCCAACAGAACTGCAACAATCTCATACAAAATTGCAACACATTCATGATTTCCAAAAAAATTCCTGAAAATTAAGCATCCCTTACCAGAGCTGCAATCGTACAGTTCGGTCCTCAAGATACATAGTCTTTGATAAAAAATCAATACCAATTGTAGCCTGAATAACAACAAAGACAGATAAAGGTTCAAAATTTGGGGATGTCAGGCATGAGATAGAATGCAACTGTTTGAGTTTGATCACGTAAAAGCTAAAATATATGGCAGAATTTGCAATCATGATATGTCCACAATCTCTGACAAAAAACGTCATCTTTTCTTCTAGTTTAATTATCTGTTATTCATTTAACTGAAACCTAAAATCATTTTCCCCTTCTCACTGTGATTTGACAGATGCTGATAAAAACTTGGTCAACATGTTACGTGCATGATTACTTCCATACAACTGAACATTCTTCAAATTCCAGATGTGAAATTCAAAATGCAAGTCGAAACTAAAGATCCTGTACAAGATATCCATGGAAAACAAAATGACATTGTAGTACGTATGCATAATTACGGGAAATTCAAATGAAAACGGTGACATGGGTTCAAATAATCATTTTAAAACTTGCAATTCATTGTGAAAGAGTCTTATAAGTTATAACTCATCAGAATCATAAATGTGCATTCCAGCTAACATACAACTGAGCCTCATATACCATTATCTGAATAGTTCAATTCAAATACTGAGCTGATTATAATTCCAATTAAGTAAAATAACGTACTAATTGCACTACAATTATAAGTGGTCAGCTTGTTCGGTATATTCCACATCTAGATCCAATTAACACGATAGTCCGAGAGTAAAATGTCAATCAAGTAAGCTAGATCAAACAGAATAGAAAAAGCATGATTCGGTGCAAGATCATCATATACCGCACAAAAAATAGAACAAATCAAACTGAAATTCCAACATTAACAAAATAAAATTGCATCAATTCAATCAGATCCACGAGATTAACAAAAAAAAATAGAAATCATCATACCTGATAAGTATTATCAAACTTATCGTACATGAATCTCGTAATAATACTAGTTTTACCAACAGATTGATCACCTAAGAACACCAACTTATACTTCGCCAAAGCCGAAACCGGAGCCATAAATCGGATCTACTAATGAAGAATTAAACAAAGCAATCAATCAAAACCTAGTGTAGAAGGATCGCGCCAGTAATTTTCCGACGAATAACGATTGAGATCTCGCCGGAAAATAATCGAAGAAATCTGACGTGATTCCTTAGCTGAACAAATACGTATTCTGTGTATCAAACAGTTGAGAAGGAAGAGTAGGGTGGTTAGGGGTTGGAGAAGAGGGTTATGTTATGTTTTTTTTTAATGAATAAGAGGGTTATGTTATGAGAAATGTCAGAGTTTATAATCACCTGTGCGCGTGATGGCTTTGTTTTGTTTCTTTATATAATGATGATGATTCGGGATTTGGCTAACAACGGAAACAATATATGAGTTGGGCTGGGCACATAACATTACCCGATTACCGCCACTTTTTGTTTTTTACACTTTAAAGGAAAAATTTATACTAGAAGTGTTTATTTTATCTTCTCCACTATAATTATTACTTTTATCTTCTCCAGTGCCGGCCCGTAAGAAGGTGGAGGTGGTGCAACCGCACAGGGCACCCTCTCAAGGAGTATAACTGTTTATATGTTAAGTCCAACTCAAATATTCAAGTTACCATGTAGCCATCCATGTCCATTACTCCAATAATCCAATATGCAGATTTATATGTTAAGCCCAACTCAAATATCCAAGATACCATGAACATATTTCAAGGCATCAAGCCATTAATGAAAACAAATTTAACGTTAAATCTTCCATCTTAAGTTCTTAACGTTAATGTCTATTCCCAATTAAATCATTAATAAAATTGGTTAACTTAATATATTATATAACAAGGATACTATTTTATCAATATTATCAATAAACATTTTTTTTATTAAAAGTGCTGATTGTTATCCAAATGTTTCGATTACATATCGGATCTTATTAACTGTGCCCGTATCTGTAGCATCCGCAGAGAGAAGTTTTTCAAAATTGAAGTTGATTAAAACCTACTTGAGTTCAACAATGTCACAAGAAAGATTGAACGATATCGCAATCTTATGCATCGAGAAGGAGAAGCTAAAAAATATAGATATTAATACTATTATTGACGATTTTGCCTCCACCAATGCTCGAAGAAAGCATATTTTGTAGTTTTATAATGTCATATTTCGTTTATTTTAAAAATTGTAACAAGTTGAAAATGTTAATGTTCATACGAAGGGCTCCATTTTTAGTTTTCGCAAAGAGCCCCCGAAATGTCAGGACCGGCCCTGATCTTCTCTACTATAATTATTACTTTCTCCGTTCAAAATTGAAAGTCTAATTTAACTTGTTTAATAATTAAGAAAATTCGACATTATTTTTTACTAGATTCAAGTGATATATATGTCTTTTTAATAGTTACGACTAATCCAATTCAATTGTACAATCAGACTTCTTTTGAGGCAGAGTTCCCAATAAAAAAATTTCCATTTACAAAATTCAAATATCAACATTAACTTGCTTGGTGATTAATAAAAGTAGTTAAATTATAAGAGAGTTACTATCAGGAGAGCTAGCTTTTTCTCCTTGGTGCGAAGAAAATTGACACTATAAAAAATGCATTTTTTTAACAATGTTGATTCCGCTACTGATTACTATCATATCCTTACCTATAGGAGAATATATATGTTAGTTATAACTTGTAAAACCTAAGTGATACTTATTCGCTATAATATAGCTGGAAATAAATTAGGGAGCCACTTCCACCCAAGTACAAATATTAAGAATAGTAGATGTTAACTTATTTTATGGGTATAAATCAGATTGTCCACCGCGACAACGACTAATTATTTTGTTGCTGAGCTTTCCTAAAAGATAAACGGCTGACCATAAAAGGTGATATATTCCCATGAATAAAATTTGAATTTCTAATTTCATGATTAAAGTGAAGAAGCTAACTTAGCTAACCAATGAAGAACCACCCATATCTTTCCCCATGTATTAGACATTTTCACTGCCTAAAGACAATCACGCACAACATGAACTAGGTCTTAAAGAAAGGTTACTGATGCGCATGGGCCCAAATCTGTTGTACAATATCCGGCCCAATCTAGTTATCTCATGCAAATATATAAAGTGAAAAACTGTCTTGGCTGAAACAGAAGTGAAAATTTCTTGTTGCGCAATCATGAACTGCCTGCATAACAGAATCAAAACCAACAATCAGATACATTTGGATCTTCCACATACTGATATTGAAGCGACTGAACATTTTTCCGGAAGATCCAAACCAAAATCTCTGCACTTCTTCACTGCCCTCGCGCTCGCGCTCTCTACAACTGTACCGATAGGTAACTTCTCTCTGCTTTTTTTCTCTCTCTATTTTCGAAGAAATATTCAGAAATTAATGCGTTAATCGTCATTTTGATCGAATCCATTTCAATATTGAATTCGAGTTGCGATTATTGTTACCTGAATAAGCGACAGACTATATCTCGATTGTAGATTTTGGTGAACTTTTTTTATCGAATCGTCATTTCTCTGCTTTCTCTCTCTTTTTGCACTCATCTTCAGAAATCAGTGCGTTAATTCATTTTGATCGGAATCAAGATCGATATTCAATTCGCATTGCGCTTATTTTTATCTGCTGAAGCGACTATTCGCGATTGTACGTTTCGGTGTTTTTTTTTGCTGTATAGAGCTTGTTGAAGCAACGGAATTGTTTCGGTTTCACCTTCGGAAGTCTTCTTCTAGCTTCTAGAATATTCGATTCGAAAGAAGAGTAAAAATAGCTTATTAAGAATATTTGCACTGCTATTTAGCATATGAAAGGCCCAAATTAAGCAATAATCGATCTTGAAAATGTAATTTGCTTATTAATTATTTTAGTCGTATTAATGGAAATCTTAACATGTTGGTTGTATTTCGTATTATACTCTTGTATAGGTAGATTTCTTGTGTATTTACCTTTTAACGGAAATTGCATGCTGACATCTTAACAATTTTGCTCAATTTCCGGGATTATCTTTATTTATTTTATTTTTTCAGTATTGTTTCCTTAAATATCCAAAGTCTGTCACTTAATTAGTATAAGTATTTGGGGTACAGATGGAGTATGATAGACATGTTGCGGCTTAGTACATAATACAAGTGTTGATATAGAGTTACATGCACATATGGCATCGGAATTATTCCTTGTCTGTTTTGTTTTTTCCTTCTTTTTTCTTTTTGGTTAGTAGTCTGGGCAGTTGTCCAGGTGTCGAACCCGGGACCTCACGGTCGTGGGTAGAGGCCAGCCCCACTGGGCTGTGACCATCTTGACATTTTTTTTTTCTTTTCCTTTGAAAACTATATAAACTGAGAGAAAATGAGCTTCATGTAAGTTGATCTTTTGGTTTTTTTTTGTTTGTTTTATTTATACATGTTTTACTTTCTGCAGTGGTAAAGGAAAGATTTGATTCAGCTAAGAAGATAGTTTCCTTTGAGTCAAGTGACTTGAAGAGTAAGTTTGCATTGGTACTCTCTCTAATTCTGATATATCACTTGACGTGGTTCTGGATACCCTTTTTATTTATTTACTTATTTATTATTGTGGTCCTTTCTCTTTTTTAGTAAGTTGCATGTTCTTTTATTGGATGTGGCACATAATTCATTTTCTTTTATTTTATTTTTGCAATAGTTGGATATTGGATATTCCGCTTCACTGGACAAAAATGAGTGAATTTATAGATCTTCTGAATACAGGAAGGAAAAGTGTTGGTTCTGGACTTCCTCTCTCGGAGAGGCAAGTGAACTTGTGAGCTCAAGATTTGTCCACTGAAAATGCAGTTTAATTACAGGACCATCCAGCAATATAAACAAATTTATGAATTTTGATAGAAAAGGATATTCAAATGTAATAGTGCTTTCATATTTTATGGTTTTCTGATGTTATGGTTTTCTAATTTGTTGCTTAGCCCAAGTAAACTAGTACTACTCTTGATATTCTCATGACATTTCAAATTATGAACAGAGATTGGGCTAGGATTGACCGGTTTTGGTGCACTGTGCAATGTGATTGGAGTAATACGCTTCTTTGACAAGGGCTTTCTTGCAATTGGAAATGTCTGGAGACATGTCCTCTGAATTCATTCCATCTTTTGTTTATCATCTATGAATCACTTTCTTGCTGTTTTTGTTGCTATTCTAATGTTTTGTCTCATTTCTGTGGTGTTAAGATACTCATCCTGTCAGGAGTGACCTTGACCATTGGAGTGAAACACACCCTTCTATTTTTCATCAAGCCCCAGAATTACAAGGTCCTTCTCTTTTGTGCTTGTTTTTCTTGTTTATTCTTGTTGACTGAATCTTGCATTTTGTTCATGTAAACAGGGCTCAGTATCATTTAGTGTTGGCTTCTTCTTGGTTATCATTGGGTGGCCTATATTTGGAATGCTTGTGGAGACGTATGGTTTTGTTGCCCTCTTCAGGTACTCTTGATGATCCTAATACACAGCGGCAGACTTCTTTGATATTATTCGGTTACTAATGATGAAACATTTTAAATTTCAGCGGTTGCTGGCCAACAATAGCTATTAGTCTCAGAAGGATCCCAATTGTTGGTTGGATATTCAGTCTACCAATTGTGATATCGGTATGATTTCTGATATAAATGAATGTTAGCCATTTGTTATTTATTTCTTCTTGGCTTCTTCAAACTAAGGACTAATTGTGATGCTATACGTAGTGTATTTATTAATGCTTGCAGTTTTGGCCTGAAATTTGGTCAACAATTTGATTAGTGAACTTGCCTATGGTTAGAGTAATAATAAATTGGTTAGAATGTAAGCCAGTAAGTATGGCAGCTAAATTTGATTTATGTATGTTCTGGCAACTTGACCGTGTACCCATATCTATTTTATCTATCATGAAATGAATGAATGTGAAAGCTTGAATCAGCGTCAACTCCTATCTGTTCCTTTAAAATGATCCGGTGAACGATTTAAAGGCCCAATATTAAATGAAGTTATACTTTACTTGGCATTGAAAATTGTTTTATTGCTTCGGATGCAGTTCTTTGAACGTGGCAGACCCAGACGAGTGCCTATCTGAGGACGCGAATTGAGCTAAATACAGAGAAAATGAGCTGACAGTTTTGTAAGGTAGCAACAGTAGAAGATTCAAGTATCCCACTGAGGCCTGTTCATTTTTCCAGTTGATGTAACTAATTAAAAAGCAACTTTTGTATGTAGATTTCTAGATCCTGAATTGCGTAGAACCTGTCTATCTATACCTTTTGATATAGAGTGACCATCTGATTAGTACTAGAATTGAAGTCATTTTCTATGGGAAGTATGTTTCCGTTAACAGTACTTTTACTACTATTAAAAACTCGCAGTAATAGTGATATTAGAAGTTTCACTTGTTCTGTTTCAGTTTGCATTTGATTAATCAGTTCTTAAGCATCTTTGAGGGCCATTTGATATCTTTTGTTGGAATGCGATGTATTACAAAGTTTTCTAAAATATTGACAATCGCGTATTAGCTTGTAGTAGTTAATAAGACGTTGAGGAGTAAGTTTCCGCTTTCCATTTTATGGAATTTTCAAGAGAGATGTCTATAAAAGTAAAAGAACTATTTTTATTTTTCTTAATTGCTGGAAGGGAGTTTGGTTAGCCGTTGCCCCGGAGTAGTTTTATTATGGGTAGTGAATAAGTTTAAAACTTATATCCAGACTCACAAATGCAATACACGTAGGTCAAAAATGTCAATTCACTGTAAGAGAATTGACTTTTAATCATATTTGTATTGCATTTATTAATTTGAATATAAATTTTAAATTTACGTCGCACTTGTGGTTATATCCCACACGGACTAGAAATGGCGATTCTTGGGCAAAAGTACCATATAGAGCTTGATATCCTTTTAGAGGGGAACAAACTATGGCGGGTAAACACTAAATTAAATACTTTTTATTAAATTTAAACTACAAATTGAATCGTTTTGAAACTTTTTTGTATTAATAACACAAATATTAAAAATGATATTATAAATATAAATTTGACAATTTAAATTTAACAGCACCCCGTACTTAAATAAATTCAATAAAAATAGTAGTCAAATTGATTTTATCCGAAAAAATCAATCATAAACTCGTACAATTTAAATGAGAGTATATAATCAGTCTCACAAAGACCGTTCATATTGAGGATTGAGTTACCCGGTTTTACCTCATTACCACTTTATTCTTAATTTTTTTTATAAAGGTAAATATAAGTTTTTGTTGAACGCCCAAATTCCCCACTCTCACTCTCACTCTCACTCTCTACTCTCTACTCTCATCACAGTCGCCACTGTTGATTCCCAAATAGAGATAGAGAAGCAAAGGGACACAGAAAATGGCATCGGCATTGAGATCGAGCATTCTTCGTCACTGTAGAATCCCAATCTCAAAATCCCTAACCCTAAATGGATCCAAGCTCCTCGGCGGCGGCTTCCGATTAATGTCCTCTCACGGCGACGATCACCTCGATAAACAGGCTGTCGTATCAAGAGTTCTCGATGTCGTCAAGAGCTTTCCAAAAGTCGATCCTGCTAAGGTCTCTTCTCATTTCCATTTCCGTTTTTCCTTCCCTTCTCCAGTTTTGGTTGAAATAAGTTTAAAACAAGCAATTTACAACTCATTATTATTATTATTTTGTATTTTTTTTAGATCATTCTTATTTTTGGAGAAGATATTTAGTCAATTTGATAAGTTGTAGCTGAAGCTTTGATCCGAAAGCTTTTGCTTATTTTCAGTTTCCTTATTTTTAATAGAAAGCTAAAAATTTTCCATTTTAAAAGTATAATCAGTGATCAAGTGAGAAAGTTCTGGATTTTGGAAACTAGGAAGCCACTTTAATGTGGTTTGGAGGATGTATAGTCCACTTTCTCAAAAATATATATGCTTATTCCTGCTTAAAAGGCATAATTTTGTTATGGCTTCTATAGTCCTGTTAGTATGGGTCTTTGGTTGTACTTAGGAAGTTCATTATTTCTCTTATTTTTTGAAGTATAGCTAGCTATTCTGCCTGTGGTTCTTGAAATCATGCTGAAGCTGACTCCACTGTAACCTAACTGTTTCTGTTATTTGGTCAATCAGTAATATGATGTCCTATGCATGAAAAAAATGAAGTACTCCCTCCATTCCTTAATATATCGTTTAGGACATGCCGCGGAAATTAAGGAAGCAAAAAATAAGGTGTTTTTTTAATAAAAATATCAATATTGCTCTCATAAATAGAATTAGTGGTATACAAGTCCTATTTAAGAGAGTAATATTGATATTTTGATTGACAAAGTACCTTTCTTTTTGCTTCCTTCATTTTCACTACATGTCGTAATCGACTTATATAGTTATATTATGGAATGGAGGTAGTAGAAACTTTCCTAGAGTCATAGCTAGCAACTTCCAGCATTAATTTCATGATTCGATATATTTCAATAACACCCCCTTTCTTGAGACAAAAGTAGTTGTTCTTCTTCTGGGGCTGGGGTTGGGGAAGGACAGCCATTAGACTTGCTGCTGGTATGTTTCTGGGATATGGAATTGAATTGGTGTATGCTGCTACCAAGTACCAAATATATTTCTTTGGGGGCTGAATTCTATCTTATCTTGTGTCTGACATAATTCTTCACATCACCTTTCTTGAAATACTTTTAGCTTTGTCACTCTGACAAAAGGGATATTTACAAGATCAGATAGGTAATGTCCGATTGTGTATGTCCTCATAAGCACTCTGCTGACCTTCTATCAAGTTTGAGACTTTTGTCTGATAAATTACTTCTCAAAGAAGGTATATGCAATGTGAGTTTAATACCTAACTGATCAATTTTGTGTAATGGGTTTTTCCTATCTGAAGTTCCCTGACCTTCCCTTTTCAGATTATCTCTTCAAGTATTTGTTTCTAGTGTAAACATTCATGAACTGTAGCATACTATTGTAAACAACATATTTGGTCTTCTTGACTTGGGAAACCTGATTATATGAAATGAAATCCTATGATTGAATTTTTTGTATTAGAGAAAGGGGCCTCGTTTGCTTTCCAGCTTAAGGCTGCCTTCTAAAGCTACAAGCCCATATAGAAATATGTTAAATAATTATGATGCACGACATGTAGCTTTAATTTTATGGGAAACTCACTGAATTTGAAAGCTGGATTTACTGATCCTCAAGACATTTTCATGATCATTGTTGCTGAATAATTTTCTTTCCAAACGTGGCATACCAGTCCTTCTGATTTCTGATTCCCAATATATAATTGTAGTTTTTTTCTTTCATAAAATAATGTATCCATGATTAACTCCGAGAGATTAGAAATAAATTCTGAACTCAATTTCTTATGCAAAATCTGCAGGTTACCCCTGATGTTCATTTTCAGAAAGATTTGGGCTTGGATAGCTTAGACAATGTGGAGATTATAATGGCTCTGGAGGAAGAGTTTAAGCTCGAAATCCCAGATAAGGAAGCTGATAAGCTTGACTCTTGCTCTCTTGCAATTGAATACATCCGTAACCACCCAATGGCTAGTTAACTTGTGCTACTTGTTTTTTATTAAACAGTTTCTTTACTAGATAATGCCATCTGTTTGTTCTACCAGTTGAAAAATGTGAAGTTCTACCACACTGAAGGGGTGGAAAATAATTGAACTCCTTTTCAAGATCAGTTCTATACTTTGACCAATGGCTTTCTATGACTTTGAATGAGACAATGCCATTTCTGTCTTGCTTTTGATATCTTCACATTTCTCTTCCTATACACCTTTACAAGTTTTTGTTATAATGTTATTGGTGTGGTAACAAATGCGAAAACTTCTGAATATTGCATCAGATTTAGATATGTCTATGCTGAGAATATCATATTAGTTTTTTTTTTTCTTCCTGCGTGAATAGGAAGAATGCTTTTGGACTAGTTTTTTGGTTTGATGATCCCAGATATTTCGATTTATCATCACGTTTAATATGAATGGCAATGCTAGAAAACTGTTTTGTTATGTTGATCAGAACCCCACTAAAGTTCTATAGAAAATTTAGAGCTTTACTGATTGTCCAATGTAAAAAACCGTAATCTTAGGCAGGTTAGAATACAAAATAAAAAAAGAAAATGGGGGAAATGATGTGCTTGTATTTATTTGGTAGTGGTGCCCCAGGAATTGATATGCTGTAGTTAATTTTCCGGTGCAAGTTTGATGGTGGAGGTGTTGCCACTTGAAGAAAGAGTCCCACTACAATAGATTATCAACCTACCATGGCTATAACATCCACAGTAATTTCACAGCATTTCCTTATATCTTCATATCTCAGTTTCACAGGAGACACCAATCTTCTACCCTTAAATGCATCTGAACAAGCTTTAGCTTTGGTAAGTGTCTCAATAACTTTAACTTTAACTTCATGATATCTCTTCTGCCTAAAACTTTCCACAGCATCATCCATCAATAGTGAAATTGCTTCACTATAATCTATATAGCACTTATCCAGAATCCTCTCAATATAAACATTCTGATTCTTTGTTTCATCTGGTCTTTCTATAATCTCTTCTTTTGTTTCCCAGAAGTTCATCGCGATAAGGTTGATCATTTCCAAACCCAGATTCTCTATGGTTTTTCTATCTTGAAATGGGATTGATTGAAGAGTGCTTTCGCAGGAGTCGTATGTTACGTCTTTGCTGTGTCGTATGACGCGAGTACAAACATTGTTGATTAAATCTTTGGCTTGGCTGCCATGGAAAATGGAGAGGAAAACTGAAAGAAGAAAAATGCAGGAGAAAAGCTTCATCATTCTCCTCTGAAAGGTTCGAAGCTGATTTTGGTTAGATAGAAACGTGCTATAGTTTTTAGCATTTAATTGAGTTATTAAAGAATGTATTTATCGACTCCATTATCTAACGTAAAAGGCCAAAGTTTACTTTCATCAAATTCCCCGACAGCCCGTATTGTAGCTAATTCATCCTCATTTATTGTGTAATTTGGTTAACTTGTGAGGGCCTCGTAAGTATTGAGATTAATTCGGACTCGATTGATGGAGTGTTTGTAGAGTATGACTTTAGTGGATTTTGGAGCTTTTGAAAATGACATTAACTATCCAAGAGGAAATTAAGAGACTAATCCCATTAAGGAGTTTCCAATTCTGATCACGATGTAGTATTAGCGAGTCGCTACTATTCGCTCCAAGTTCGGGATTGTGTAATTTTATTTAGTAATAGAATAAGTGGAGAATCAAGTCAATTCAAAGTAAGATTTAATATTTATCTAATATTTATTGAAAATAGTGTTTCGGTAAAATACTTCTTGTAAAAGTGAAATCTCTTAAAAGGGAAAAAAAAATCGAAACATGTCAAGATACTAATGCAATGTTCATTCTTTTGTACGACGGGAAAGTATTAGAAATCTTAGAGAAGAAAAAGTTGTTAAATTGAACTTTTATTTTCTAAACTTGAAGGAGGTGAAATTCAAATTAAACCTTTATTATTTCTCATAATATGAATTTGAGGTCACTTAGAATTATTCCTAACTATTGGTATTTTCAAAGTGATATATTCTTGACCTTATAAAACTTTTCAAAATCTATATACACAAAGTAGTAGTTGTTCACAGAATACCACTACAACAGTAGTCTCCTTATACCATTACGTTTGCTATAGAATCATGAAAGGCAAAAGACAATAGGGAAGGCATTTCAAAAATTCATTTTAATTTATGTGCACATGATATTATCTTGTTTCTTTCATTCCGCATCCAAAACATTTCATTTAGCATCATGCAAATAATTCAATATTCAAAACATATACCTAATCTTTATCAATACTAAGTAAAAATAGTTGTTACTGTTGGTAATATATATATACTAGCCTAATTACCCGTGCTATGCACGGGAATATTTTATAATATTATTTGTATATAATTCAATAATAAAAATTAAGGTGGCGTTCTTAAAAGGAAAAAAAATAATAAACAAATTGAAATCTCTCTTAAAATTGAAAAAAATAATAAACAAATGAAGCAATTAAGGTGGCGTTCTTGGCACTTGGATATGAATGGTGTGCATGAAGCGTGTCTTTTTAACACTCACATGATTAGTTTTAACAAATTTCAGGAAAGAACTAATCACAATGGCAATCACACCACTTTTGGATGTCAAGGGGCAAAATGCTCCTCCTCCTCGTGATGTGCCACATTAAATTATTATCATTATTATTTAACTCGTAATCACTATCGAAATATGCATAATAGATTTATATGTCTTAAAAATGTCTAAATCCTAATTAAAAATATAAGATTACATTCATCCTACTAACTAAACCATCACGTATGACATGATATGCCCAATTATTGTCCTCATTTCTTTCTCTTTTCCTCAATTTCCTACTACAATCCTTTGGTGATGTATATTCATCTTCGGTAGCACATAACTTTCTCCCTAGCGAAGTTAACACAGTTGACAGTTAGAATTTGGACATAATTTATCGTAGATCCAAGTTTGATCCAGTATAACAAAAAAAATATCATTTTAATTAATAGTTAAGAAGTTAAAATCAATCAAATTTAACTATTTAGGTGATCACCTGGCATTTAAGTGGTTGTAAGATCATGATAGAATCTTAACAACTCAAAAGAAGAAGAAAAAGGAAAAGAAAGATTTATTCAAGATTTTCCTTTTACATTTTATACTTTTAGAACTATTCTAACTCTTCGTATTTTCAAAATGATATATTTTTTGACTGGTAACAATACACAAATAACATAATTCATTATAACCCAATAATTGGAGTATAGGTAAGGGAGGGATATAAGACGGATATAACATTTGATAATAAATGAATAAAGTGACTGATCCCATAATTCTTCTTGATCTTGTATAACTTTTTAAAATCTATATGCTTCGAAAGACATTTGTACTTCATGCCATAATGTTCCCCTTGAGATGCCCATTATCAAGATAGTGTGAGTAAACTTTTCATGGAATTGTCATTTCCCATGGTAGATTTTTCATGGTAGTCATTTCTATTTGCTTTTGAATATGTTCGTCTCTTTGTAGCTCTTTCAATCCCCCATATGAAAAGCTCCTTTGATTAAGGACAAAAAAACTCTTTATTCATTTAGGATAACTTTAATTAATCACAAAGAATCAGATATAATAAAATGATTCAGTGCTTGTCCAAAAGGTCATTATTGGATGAGTTCTTGATTGTGATTAACAGATTAATCAAGAAAGTTAGCTGATTAGATCAATGGTTTAACTTCTAATAATCAAGAAATGATTTTAGTTCTATGGGACAAGATAACCCCCATGACTATGGTGGAAAGGGCATGATTTGACTAAAGAGAAAATGCTGCTGTGGCTTTTGAAAAAGCCTTACCTTCTGCAGGAGGTTAATTATGATATGGATCATAGTTTAATGTATCATTTATTTTATATTCATCCACATCAGAAGATAGATTGTTTGAATAGAGTTTTTATATGACATTTTTATATTAATTTTTATAAAAGTTAAATTATTTATAAAAAATTTAGGTTTTGAGTTTAAATATAAGATTTGACTTTTCTTTGGTATTTAAAGACAGTAAAGGATTCTCTAGTACAATATGAGGAGAGAGATTTCGCCAAACTAACACTATATTATTCTCATGATGAAAGGTATTGCTATAGTGAAACTCTATCATTAATTGACAGAATCTCCACTATCTAATGTACACCAGAGCCAAATCTTAAAATACACAATTTGAATTTCTGGCAAGTTTTTGAGGATCTTATCTTATCTTATTGAAGGACTGGTCTTTCTAGAAGCCCAAACTTGTTGTGGCAATGAAGGATAGATTAGATGATGATCAAAGATAAAAGTAGAAGGCACTCTATTAGGATTTGCTTCACAAAGTAACTAAACTGAAAAAATGATTGTACTTTAACACATATTATGCCTTAATTCCCAATGTTCCAATTGTTAAGTAAAACTAGCAGTCGTTGTAACATTTTCGACTTTAATAATATTCATCTAACACCATCTAATCTTCCGACTCTAATAATATTCATCTAACACCATCTAATCTTCGCTCTCCATAATAATAAATTTAAAGAAAAAAATTAAACTTATTATTAACCTCCAACTTTTAAAAAACAGCATCTAATCTTACTAATATAATTACACAAAGTTAGAAGAAGAAAAAAACTAGGCAAAAGACACCAATTGAAGACAACATTAGTAGGAAAAATTCAATTATATAACAGTCATTGTGGGACTAGACTCACAATCCCCTCAACTAAATTGGGTATGGCCCACCTGTAGATATGGGTTACGCTAATTCATGTGAGAGGATTATGAGACCAGTCCACAATGACGGTTCTAAGATTGAGTAACTCATTAGCAGACCATGAATCCATGATAATTACATTAATCTAAACAAAATTAACATGAAAAATCTCAAGAAATCAAGAAAAAATAAAATCAATCTGATCCTGCAGTCTGATTCCTAAGAAGACTTATGATTCCTAGAGAAACAGCAGATAATTCAAAAGTATCATTATTTCTCTTAGTTATTGGAGAAACCAAGCCTTTTCTTTCTTGAAATCCATCTTCACAAGTTGAAGCAGCATCCATAATTGAACTTACAATAATATTTGCATCATAATATCTCTTAGCATTATAAGCTTCCATAGCATCCTCAACCGAATAAATCGCATCCGAATATAGTTCAAAACAATCATCTAAATATACCCTTGTAAAATGATCCAATTTTTTCTTCAGCAGTTGCTTAATATGACACCTGAAAAAAGCATCGAAACAGACAAATTCAGCAGAATTTAACATAAGCAACATAACATATTATAAGGATGTGACATAATGTGTACCTTGTATCAGTAACGTTATATCGAATTAATCTAATTGAAATTATTCCTAGGCCTCTAAGAGTAGCACATTGGCTAGCTGGTGCAGCTAGAATAGAAGTTGTGCAATGGTTGAAATTGATGTTTGGATCACCTTTTGCAAGAAGATGGCAAGTTTGATTGATAAGGGTTTGACTAGTGACTCCATGGATGAAGAAAATTAAGAAGGATAAGAGGAAAAGAGACAAAGGAAAGAATAAAGATGATGAGAAAAAGAAAGACTTCATTTTTTTTTCTCTTCTTGTTGATTATGAAATGCTGTTCCTGTTTTTCCCCCTCTCATGAGATAAATATATAGCTGTTGGGGAATTTGTTTGTTATATGTTTTAGGGCTATTTTTAAAATAAATAAATAAATAGATGAAAAAAGAAGTTTGAAACATATGCTGACTCCTTCCATGACTTGAGTTTTAAAATTATAGAGAATTCTCCAGTGTAATTTAGGATAGAGATTTTGTCATTTTGGAGGTTAGATTGAAAGTTAAAAGTATAATAAGACTCTATTATTAATTAGCAATATATTTATCATATAATTTGTATTGAAAGATCAACAGTATGATCAAGATACGTGAAGATCAATATTCTTTAAAATAAGGTTTTAGGTTCCTATTGCATTGTGTTCCTATATTAGAAAGGTTATATTATGGATTAATTCTGATATGACCACAAGATCTAAATAGATCTAGTTCTTTTGACAATTTTAGACCGCAATGTTTATATACGCCTGACCATTACAAAAATTTCCTATATGGATTCACACATAGTTTCCCTTTGTGTATTTTTAGATTAGATATATTTCTTGAGGATTTTCCTTTTTCCCCTCCTCTTTAACCTAGTACATCTATCCTTATAGTTTCCAAACCCAAGATAATAGAAACATGAAAAATTATTCTTGATTTGAAATAGATATGTGATCTTTATTGTTATGAATAAATACATCGCACGCAATTATATCTGAGTCTTTCACGACTCATTTGAAAATTTGAATCATTAATTACTTTGGACATTTTGGATATGCTTCCAAAAATTGTTTTCGAAAATTTCCAGATTTTACAGAATTTGTAATGAATTGATTTTTTTAATATTATTATCTTTTAACTCGTAAAAGTAAATTGTGCTTTTTTTTATATATATAAAATATGTAGTGAAAATTTTGTGTTATATAAATTATAATAAAAGAGTGACCAAATACATTGAGATCTTATAGGGACCATATGCAGGAAACATCATAAAGGAGTCAGGAATTTCTGAATTTCTGCTTCAACTTCATTAGGAATTTGACGATTTTGAATTCAATTATTAGTTTAAAGTTGCAGATTAATTGGAACTGAATAGACATTATAGAAAAAGTGGTTATAAGTTAAAGGCATCCTCGAAAAATACAAAACAATATGGGCTGGCTTTGCTCATCCTTTGGAAAATGCAATAAGAAAAACACAGCACTTTATATATGGACAATATGATTGTTTATAGGATAATGAAAACAACAAATACAAAGTACTATTTTGTTTGTCCAATTGCTCTAATTAATATTTCTATTTAATTAAATACAAATAAGAAATGTGTTAGTAAGTGATGGTTAAATATATTTTCGTCTTTAATAAAGTATTCCTTTTGCTGATAGTTGAATCGAATGTCTATTTTTTTTAAATACAAAATAGAATTCAAAATGGATAAACAATTACAATAAAAAAGGTTTAGCAACTCTTAAAATCACTTTTATTTATTCTTTTGTTGGTTTTTCTAATTCTAGAATTACAACAAAGTTGAATCTAGAGAAAACTCAATAGAAATAGCCAAGCTTTGAAGCAACTTAATAGAGCACCTCTTTTTGTTAGTCTGCCAATGTCAAGTGATCATAAAGATTAAAAAATGTCATTAGGAAAAATGTTTTTTTTTAATTTTATATTTGCCTCATTACATCACAAGATCAATAAATTGGGCCCCTCTCCTCTCTTGCTTATACGCATCAATGATCTTCATTTCTCTTCATTCATTCCATAATATAAATCGTTTAAAATGTATTATATTAGTCAAAATATTAATATTACTCTCTTAAATATGACGTGTATACCACTAATTATATTTAAGAGATTAATATTAAAATTTTGACTAACAAAATATATTATTTTTTACTTTTTTAATTTTCGTTTGTATATTCTAAACGACTTATATTATGGAATGAAGATAGTGTGGTAAGCTAAGAATTTAACCCAAAAGAAGAAGCACTAATGCCCATTCTACCCATTGTGAGCTATACACAAGAAATAAAAAGCTAGAAAAGTTCCTTAATTTTGGGGGGTCATGAATGTTGTATTATCATAGCATTTCTAGACCATTGTGGATAGCACTCTACTGATTATTAGGGCAATGTTTTGTGTATCTCACACTATCTTTTTCATTTGAATTGGTTACATTTGACACTATAATGAGGGAGGGAGGATTCGTCCCTTAATAGAGATAAACTGTTGGCTACGACATGTGATTCATTTTAGTACCCTTGTCATCAGGTCACCAACTTTCTTGAACTTTTGGCACTGGACAGACTTCAACCCCCATACATGATCTTACAACTTTGCGGAGAGCTGTGTTTTTGGTAAACAGTCGTCCAGACCGAGCTGATTCTGAACTTAGGAGGTTACTGGGTCTACAGATATAGCATTTGCTATTCTTAGTTGGCTTTGTGGTTGTGGGGAAGCAACAGTGGGGAATTTCCGCAATAGGCGAAAGTCTGACGGAGCAATGTCACGTGGAGGTAAAAAGTCCACGTGTCGTCCGCGAGTGAAGATGAATTTGTTCACAGAATCATTTTCATCTGGATTTGCTTTCTTCCCATCCCTGCTTGACTTCTCTATTCATTCGATAAACTTAAATTAAACATTTAAGGGATAAGATCTTGTAACTGATGATACTAGAAGACCATTGAGCATTATGTTGTTAGTTGGGCCGAGCCCTTAGATAATTAGCTTAAAATCGATGTCGCTGTAATCCATGAGAAATTCTATGAAAACCCAAAACAGCGCTTGGATTATTCAGTCCATTATAATTTAGAAGAGCAAAATTCTTTATTAATTCTTTCATGCTGGTGTACTTGTTATGAAATAAATTCACTAAATTATAACTTTATCACTTCGTATTTGCATATCTCATTTATTTTATTAGAATATCCTAAATTAAATGTCTTAATTTTAAATTTAGCCAAAATTTCAATACAAAAATTTAATTGTATCTTAAGTCAAATGTCATCATTAAATTTTAAGACAAATTAAAATGTGACATTCAAATTTAGGCGGAGGGAGTTCTAAATACAAGATCTACATTGAACATGAAAATAATCCAAAATAATTACACTATTTGAAGAGAGAGAGGGGGGGGAATAAGTACACTTAAAGAAGTAAACTAAATTGGGAACATTATTTTTTTTAAAAGACTTTTTTGGTTACTTGTTTCCGAGTATTTGACGCGAATAACCTAATTGAGATCTAATAAGTATTGTGCTCTGCTAACATATTTTTACTTAGAGCAAGTCTCAAGGGATCGCATATGTGACAAACTAAATTAAGATCACTTGACTTTTTTAAAAGACATTAGTACAGGATAAAGAGATAGCTTAATTTTATATAAATGTTTAATTATTTCTTAATAAGTTGGAAGAGTAAATTGAATCAATCAAAGCATTAGGGTTCAATTTGACATTTGAGAGAAGTTATGGATCACAAAAGAAAAAAAAAACTAACTTTGAAAACACTCTCTATTCTCTCCATTTCAAACAAAAGTCACAGTCAGATAAGGAACTCTCCCATACTCTAACTACTCCGCCACCAGCCGGCGCCGCCCTTGAAGGTGGTGGTTTAAGAAAAAATGGCGAACCTAAGAACAGCAATGGACGCCGGATTTTGGGACCTAAATATATCAACTCCACAGTCACTTGACGGAATAGGTCGTTCAATTCCGGGTGAACCTATTCCCTTAGACGGTAGCAGAGCTAGCCGGTCCCTCAGAATTCAACAGCTCGCTTTATTGAGAAATGGGTTTCCTTTAGGAATCATTCCTGCTTGGTCTCCCACTCCGAATAAAGAATTGGGCTCTTTTGCCCTTCATTCCCTCTTGTTCAAAACTTGCTTTAGCAATTTGTAAGTAATTATTTATATTTTTTTTAAATTTTTTTTTATTTTTTTCTTGTTTGTACTGTTATGCTCTTTTTTTTTTTAATATGAATTATGTGTTCATATTTGATTTTTCGCACAAATTAATAATGTTATTGCAAAAATTAAAGAATAAGTTCGAATGAAAATTTAGCCTTATTCAACTTGAAATTGGATTAATACGGTTTAGTAGATTAGTATCAAAGATTAAGGGTGAAATTGGAACAAGTCTCCTGCATTGGCCGGTCTAGGTCCAGATGTACGCAGTCTTACACTTATTTTTTTTCCATAAAGAGATTGTTTCCAAGGTTCGAACCCGTGAGCTAGCGGATAGCAAGTAAACATTTAACCATCGATCCAAGCACGGCCTTCACGTTTGTATTAGAAACTGAAATCCATGTTAAACCCAGTGTTTATGTTACAAAAGCTATTTATTCCATTTCTACAAGGTTCACAATGCTTTATTGAAAAAAAAATGTCTGATTTACATTTATATTTAATTCGCGAATGCTCATACAGGTGGCTCGGATTAATAGGACAGTTCCGTCCAAAAAAGTTGATATCTTCCCTTAAAGCTGAACTATCTGCTGGAGATGAATGGGAGATGCCTGCATTTAAAGATGTAGCTCGGCATTTCTTAGACAAATCACTTTATTCAATTGGTTTGTGCTCACAGCTAGCTTTGACATCTTCAACTTCGTTAGTTTTGAGCTCGGAGAAGCATGGTGAAAGGAAAGGACGCAGATCTAGAGCAATGATCTTTCACAAGGCAATGACCAAAACTTTGCTAAATCTTGTGTATTTGAGTTTCTTAGAGTTTTCTGCCCTTTTCCCGATTTGGCTGCAATTTTTAACCGTTTTCCATTCTGTCACATGATCTCATGACGAAAGGAGGACTCTAGATAATTAGTACTGCATAATAAGCCTTTTTTTTGGCATATTCATATTTGCTCGTAGAATGTTATCAATTCCTGTCCTAGGAAGAGTAGTTGTTCTTTTACAGTTATGTGCAATTAATATAAGCACTCCATCTTTATACCACTCCATGATTTTACTTTTGTCGCTTGCATTTGTTTGGTGTTGTTTCAGTTTAGTAGTAGTCACATTTTGAGATTTACTCTTTTTTTTTCTTCGAGTTGCAGCTGCCTGATCATGATATCACATTTGAAGCAGCATGGCCCGAGCAGTTTATAGACAGTAAAGGAAAATACTGGGAAGTTCCTGAATCCATATCGTTAGATTGTTTATCCCTTGTTTCAGATTCTGGACTACGATATCGCTTTGGCTTGCATAACAATAGTGGCTTTCCCAAGGCTGTTAATTCCTCTATTACCGAGGCACCTCTTGCTCTGCTGCCGGGATTTTGTGCTAAAGCTGCTGTTTCTTATGAGAAGAGCAAAGACCTTTGGAGAGAGAAAGAAAAAAAAGAGGATCTCATAGTAGAGACACCTGCCGGCAAGTTTTTCCGCCCTTCGTACGATATTCGTCTTAAAGAACCTCATGCTGCAATATCTGGAATAATAGGTAATCTTGGCACCTTAAATTTCTCTTTCTTGCTTTATGAATATGTATGTCTCGTCTCAGTTTCTTGATTTTTTTTTTTTTTAACATTTCATAGCTAGACATTTGTTGTGCTTACAAGAATCAGTTTCTTTTTGCATTGAAGTCGTAATTCTTCTGTGTTTTCGACTTTACTTCTCTATCCACTCACATATGTGTGCAGTGTTAAGCTGAGCATCCTCTGGTACACGTTCTAATCTTTATCCCATTTAGGTGCTGCTTGTGCATCGTGGTTTGGCAGTGGGAAGAGTGCCCTTGCTGCTGATTCAATCGAGGCAGGAGATGAGAGTACTCATTTGAATGCCAAGTCTAGAAGTCCTTTCAGTGTTGATCTGTTTGGTTCAGGTTGCTATACCTTCCAGCATGGAAAATTCAGAAAGTATTTTGGGGACCTAACGAGGATAGATGTGCGACTGGATGTTCCTTCGGCTTCAGGGTTACTGAAGCAATTTTCAAATATTTTCAGGAATTCTGCGAATAGAAATCCAGACGATGCTTTGTCTTCCCCTAGACTCAATCTCATTCTCCAGCAGCAGGTACATATGTTCTGGGAATACCTTTCACCTTTGTTCTAATTGCAAAATAAAATTGAATGATCACTGCACCCAAAAAGAAAAAGAAAAGGATAAACATAACTTCGTGTCTTGAATGATTATGCAAGATTAAGTCTATTTAAGCATCGTAATACGAAGTGAATGAGAACAGAGGAAAAAAGAATCATTCACTTGTGAGCTTAGAAGGCTTTCTTTAGATTTTAAGTGTCTTCCCTATATTGGCATATAAATTGTTCTCTGGTTTTCTGTTCATCACATAGGTTGTCGGGCCAATTGTTTTCCGGCTAGATTCCAGGTTTGTTGGTTCATCGCCTGTTAGACGCGGTCCTCACTTGGAAGATGTAGTGGTCAGCCTGAATTACTCTCTGAGGCTCCTGCACTCTGGGAAAGTGGTGGCGTGGTACTCTCCGAAGAGAAAAGAAGGGATGGTAGAGTTGCGACTCTTTGAATTTTAATGTCTTATTTGAGCGGGTTTTGTGTTAAAACGCGTTCTGAAGCATCGTATAAGTAGTTTTTTTTTTGGGTTATATTTCGGAGAAACCTAAACAATGCTATTTTGATCTTGATCTAGAGTTGATGTTTATTCGGTGGAATTCTTCATTGTTCCTTAGCCTACAAAGAACTACGAGGTTTAGCTCTTTCCAAGCGGGGTAGCAGCACTACTTGAATAATTTGTAATTGCTATTTTACCTTTCTCTGTAATCCCATTTCGCATATGTTGGGTGCCATTGATAGACATGCATTGCATCTGGAGAATTCCAAATCAGCTTGTGACCCGAAAGGCATTTTCAACTTAGAATTACAACTCCGACCAGGGTAGTTCCATCTTATTGGATTGTTTATGGGCTCAATTTCTGGATATTTGAAACAAAACTGCAACATTTACGATAATAGAAAGCTTTTTCGTGCACCAAGAAATCACACCAGCAAAAACTTCGCAAAATTGAACTTTTCTCTCTTTACTATTACATTAGTTCGATAAACAAAACAACAATTTCAAACATGAAAGTATTGTTTCTGATTAATGAAATTGATTAAATCTCCTACCCTTCCAGATGCTGCTGTGGACTTATTCAACCACGGCAAGCAAATCACCAGCTTTACAGAAACAATGCTTTTCCTCCGTGCCCAAGTCCACCTATGTTAAATTCAAATTTATCAGTAACCAACGGAGTACTAAAGGAACAACTGAAATATCTAAAGCAATCGCGACTGCCAAGTTGTAGAAAGTAAAGTATCCCAAAATTACGCGACTTGCAACCAAGTTTTTGCATTTTTTTTAGCAATTGCTGAAGAAGCAATGTAAAGAGTTGATCCAATCTTCACAAAATTCACAGCTACTAATGCGTATTTCCAGATACAGTAATCATGCAATCACGGGATAGAACAGCATTAACCGCCAGCTATATTATTATCTGATAGTAATAATTAGCCTGGAATATATTAATTCGCATCATTTCAGCGCCTATTTAGTTTATATAAACCAACGATAACAGATATTGCATCTCGTCTCATTTTTTCCAGCTCTTAAGCTGTCATATATGTTTAAAAATGTAGTTTTATTTACGAAAGTTGTTTCTGAGTCGTTAGGATAAAAATCATCGTACTAGTATATATAAAAACACCCCATGTTAGACCAATTTAGATGCAGATATTCTAAATGCATCTAAATCACATACCTCATAAGCATTTATGTCCGAGAAAAGAACCTGCAACGAATAAGAAACAGAAATAGAATTATGTCAACTGAATGCATTATGCATTTACCTCAGTGCCAGAACCCTCAGTTGCATGCAGGTGTAGTTGGAAAAATTGACATGAGAAAAATCACTAAACATTTTGAACGTACCTTTTTCCCGGTATCCAGTTCCCCAACCTCAGTGCCGACAGAAATAACCTAAAACCGAGGAAGCGATTAAGCAAGCATAAAAGTGAATGGCATTATATGGAGTATATCCACGGAAAAAGTATGCATTTACATCTAACTCACCTCTCCCAAGAGATACCTCTCAAACCTTACTGCTGACTTGGGCAGCAAAACTCCTCCAGCTGATTTCTATATGACAAAACTAAAGGGTGACTTAAAGAATATGAAGCTCTCATGCGCGAAAAATAGAATTAAAATGATCATGAAAATGTGAAACAATAATAAACCAACAAAGGGTATAGCAAAAGAAAATAATTTATCCTCTTTACATGAGAATATCCATATATCTAGGTCACATTTTATCCTCTTTAGAGGTTAAATACAATTAGCAAATAATTTTAGCATCCAAAAGTTAGTTAATAAATCTACAAAAACAAAGTGCTCAAATGTTTTCCTTTCATTCAGCTAAAATATCATTAGAACTCATGCTATGTACGCAATAAAGATTCAAAATGAATCAACCAAAGTGCTTCTAACCAGAGCTGTAAACAAATTGCACATAACAGAAAGGTTAAAGGTCCCAATGGCTAATGCAGTACGTGAAGTTGACTTTGGTTAGTGTTCCGTCTTGGAAGAGAACGCAAAATTTAAGCTTCCTCTCACAAACAATTCAACTTTCACCGAGACGTTTCATAACTAAACACAACACCAAATTCACTTCAAACCAAGACAACCCCAATTATATTTTCCCAAGATTGAGTCTTTTGTAAAAAAAAATTAAATGAATTTCATCAAAGAACAAAATCTCCATAACCTTTCTATGCTACAACATCTCAAGAAAATGTAACCTCTTTATGTAATCTCCTTACTAACTTTTACAAACAAAACTACAAAAATAAAAAAAATAAAAAAGGAAAGTACCTCAGGTAGTTGCTCCAACCTTATCAAGACTCTGTCAGCTTGAGGCACAACCTGTTTTTTTCATACAAACAAACAAACAAAACCCAGTTAATCTTTTACCAATTTTAACCCCATTCTCAATCCCCCAAAAGCACTGAAAGTGAAAAACCTTGGTGGGCTCAAATTTCTTTGCAATTGCATTGACTCTAAGAACATTATTTCTTCTCAAACCTGTTAATAATAAAAAAAAAAAAAAAAACAACAATAAGTCAGAGGAAGAAAACAGGGCTAATTAAAATAAAAAACAAATAACAAGAAACAGAAAGAATTACCTATGGGTGATTGGTGGGAGAAAGAAGGGATATTAGAAGGCTGATGGGTGAAAGGTTTTACTAGAGAAATGAAGGAAGAGGCCATTGGTGGATAAGGAAGGAGGAGCTGCTGCTGCTGCTAAAGGTTTTAGAGTGAAGACAAATGTAGTTTTGCACTTTTGCAGAAATGTTATTTTATAGGAAACGGAGCATAACTAATTTGATGATCCATCAATTTTAACCCGTAATTGTTTCGGCTATATATAGTGCAAGTAATGTTTTTTCCAAGTATATATTTGAATAATTTTCGCTTATTCCTACTTTGTTTGATCAAAAAATTCAAATGGACCAAATTTTTTTAGGGACACAATTGTTGTGATTTTCATACATTGTTACGTAAAGGTTGTTATAAACCTTACATGACTAACTTATAAATGTTTATATTGAGAGAACACATATTGTAGTCTTACAATAAGTGTCTATAACGGGAGAATACATGTTGTATAAGATTTAACATTTGTCCAAAAGTATGCAACACATGTCTAAAACGTGTTCTATATATACTGAAAAAACCACAATATAGTTGCGAGTCATATGAGTTGCCATAATTCAAAATTTGCACATATTAAGAAAATAGTTATTTGCACTTAAAAAAAATTGTTAGTTAGATTAATTTCTTTAGTAAAATGACCAAATATAATAAATGTAGTGTTTGTTGAGTTAATAAATGTGATGAACTATATGAGAAAGCTTAATAAAAAAGAGCATTGAAATTATTTTGGGTCAATTAATTTTGAACAAGGAAAAAGAAATTTTAAGACAACTAATTTGGGGTAATTTTCTCTTAGGGTGGTACAAATAGTATGGGAAAATCTGGCATGGGACGGATCTAATGGGTCCGGTCCCACACTTATCTCATATAATTTTTTACAGGACCCACCCGCAGGCCTTCATGTCTTATAGGTACCCATAAGAACCGTCACATAGCGATTTTTTCCCAATAGTGCCCTTTCTCACAAAATAACCATGAATTCCATGTGGGCTTACATATAAATGTAGGAGGCCCAATATTTTTGTAAGAGGAGGTACTATTACTATCGCTCTAGAAAGAAAAAAAGTCTTCCCTAATTTGGAACGGAGGGAAGTACTTATTATTATTATCTGTTTTCCTTTTCTTCTTGGGTAGGATCTCATTTTATTTGATTTCTTTTAATCAAAATTTAGTTAGTACTCTACTAGTTTTTGTTTTGTTTTTTGTTTTTGGGAGGAATAGTCTATTACTACACCAACAACAACAACAAAGTTTTAATTCTCAAGTAATTGGGTCGACTATTACTAGTAAAAAATAGACAGTATAGCTAGTAGAGTCATTCTAACCCAAAACACAGTTTGGTATTCATTTTTTTAATAAATAAACAAACACATTTCAAATTCGAGAATTGTAACTCCCTCTCTTATGTTAAAAAAAATCACTATTCTTCTTCTTCTTTTTTCCTTAAACCTTTATAATGTTATATCATGCAAATTTCACGTTCCAAATATTTTAAAATGGAGATAGTAATTTTTATATAAAAAAGGCTAGATTTGTACATGAATATAAGATGCATCATAGCCAAAAATAAGGTCATCTTTCACGTAGAAAGTGTTGATTTCATTGAATGCTCTATGGACTACATGGGATTCAAATCTAAGCATTGAAGGAAATAAAATGATTTATCTCTATAGAATCAACTACTTCGGGTTGGTGCAATTTAATATCTGCCAACTTCATGTCCTCTTTTGTGGTCAACATGTCATTTATGCTTACCGGGTCTTCTTGTCACCCAGTCTGGATCCTATGTGGAACAGAAAAAATTTCAACCGTGCAAAATAATTTGGACCGTTGAATAATATTTTTAACGGCTCAAATTTAGAGAGAGAAAAGTTGCGGCTGGAATTAAAAATAAAAAATAAAAAATTTCTCTCTCCAAATCTGGACCGTTCAAATCTATCATCCGACGACCCATATTGTTCCGCACGGTGCGAAACTTTTCCTTTCCGCATAGGAGCCGGAGTGCTTGTCACCTCCATATCCGATAAGATTCTTATTACTCGGAGGTACTGAGGAGTATTTCCTCCACACCGTGCAAATTTAATCAGAATTATTAGATCATTTTATCCGACAGATTAACAAGACGGTAGAAATATCGACTACTGCAAAAAGATTTATACAAATAAGGGGATGACAGAATATATTTGCTCTTTTGAGGACATAGTTACCTCTTTTTCGAGCTGGTTAATTAACCCAATTTGAGTCAATAATTATTTTTGTTTTTAATAAAGAATATATTTGAAATTTTTACATAGTGATTAAGAAAATGATTGAAGATTCATTATATATATATATATATATATGCTAACATTCGTTAATGATTGAAGAGTCATTATCAGATAGTTCCTCAAGTAATTGATTTTCAATAAGTTTGAAAAATTATACTCTCTCGTCCCCATTAAATGTAAATAATACTCCCTCCATTCCCTATTAATTGTCGTTTAGGAGATATCTAGGTATCCAAATTAATTGTCGTTTAAGGTTGTTTTATTAGTTGTCAACAATTTATTCCAATTATACCCTCAACATTTTCCTTTCTTTATGACAAAGAAGTGAGAGAGAGGGAGGGTGGGGGATAATATTGGAAGTTTAGGTGAAAATGACAACTTCCTTAATTTTCTCAAATTGTCTAAAGAGTCTTATATTTAGGAATGGAGGGAGTATATATTAATTTTACAGGTAACAAATAATTTAAAACATAAAAAATTGAAATATATGTATATGAATTAAAGAAGGTAGGTAGTACTAGCTATGAGTTAAATAATGGAGATAGCTATGCATTTTCATTTACCATTTGGGTGGTCAATGGCTAAGTTTATATTGGAAATATAGAACGAAATACTAGAAAATTTAGTCACGAAATTGTCACTACGTTGGCCAGATGGGATATAATTAAGTGTGGACACTACTTAGCATGACAAAAGGGTTCTTGTTTATAGCAGGGTTTGTGTGTGCGTGTGTTTTTTTTAAGGTTCCAACGCTTCGGACCACATGCAGATGACCTAACAATATGCTAAATGGGAGGATTAAGGTCACATGTAACAAATCACAACCTGGTTGGAGCAGAGGAATTTAGATAATACTCAATAATTCAAGACTGAGATTTCTTGCAATACCAAAAATCTTGTGTTTCGTAAGCCTTTCTTTGTTGCCCTATTTTCCAAAAAACCCCCCAAAAAACAAATTACTCCCTCCATTGCTAAATATAAAATTACATTATTTATTGCAAAAATTAATGAAGAAAAAATTAAAATATTTTTATAATCAAAATATTAATATTACTTTCTTAAATATAATTAGTTGTATATAAATCATATTTATGAGAGTAATATTAATATTTTAATTAAAAAATATCTTAATTTTTGCTTCCTTAATTTTTACAAAATGTAATGAAAGTGCGGTAAGGGAGGTAGTAGTTTCTTGGTTTAGTTGGAGAACAAAACCCATTGATAACACCATCCAATCTTGACCATGACGTAACCAACTTCCATTTACTTGTTTTTTCTTTCTTTTTCTTTCCATAGTAGATCAAGCCATTATAATTGTAAGTAGATTTGGATGTAATTTAAAACTAATCTTGTAAAAGTTAAATTGCTTGCGTAAAAAATAAAGGTTCACAAAATGTGTGACGTAATTCTATTCCAAATTGAATAATCTCATTTTATATAAAAGGGAAAGTAATTAACAATGTATAGTACTTTTTTAAAGTGCACAACAAATATGGTATGACGCTGGCAAAAGAAAGGTAGAAAAGGGGTTACAGGATATGATATTTGGCCTTCATCGCCCAGAAAAAGTGGGTACAGAACAGTTTCATAGTAACTACTAATGTTAAAGAAACAATAATATAAGAACAGCTTAACCAAAATACTACGTTAATGAATATATAAACAAAGTGGAATGGTCCCTAAATTCATTTTTTCAGACCCAACAAAATGGAAATATTTAATTTATAAAACTACTACATCCATATCCATACATAATATAAGTTGTTTAAAACATATAATAACAATTGAAAAAAAAAAAAAGATACTTTGTTAATCCAATATAAATATTACTCGTTTAAATTAAATTCGTGGTATAGAAGAGAGAATTATTTCTATTTTTACGAATATATTATCTTGCTTTTTTTCTTTCTTAATTCTTTGCTACATTTTTTAAACTATAGAATAATTATATTCCATGTGTGAAATAGCTTTCAGTTTCCGTTTTTGGTTAAACTAACTGCACAAACCTTATCTATGAATCTTTTGACCAGAATTTTTAGCTTACCAAATTGTTCAACACAAAGTCACAAACAACTTATAGAAGTAAAATTTCAAGATCATAATAAGATCGCAAATTCCACTGCGAAATGATATATATTTTCTTCCTCAACTAAATCAAATCCACATTGTTTTCTACGAAAATCATATCATATATTTCTAAAAATGGCATCCAACTAATTCATTAACAAAATCCTGCAATCACTGCAAAAGTTTTGCTACTGACTAGTAATTTCCAAATTTGAAAAAGAAAGAAAATCATTAGTAATATTTGACTTTGATTATCTAACTATATATATTCACTAAATCACCCGCAATTTATATAAATCTTTTTTTAGAAAAATGAAAATATTGAATATCTACATTCACTCTTTGCTAAATCCACCTGGAAAATTGGAAAGGGATTTATGAAATGACGGTGTTGCCCTCGCCTTTCTCTTTGAATTTACAAACTCATACCCCTGAGAGCCACCGAAACAGCTCGCTGATCTCTTCCCCACTTCTATTCGCCTCTAGGTCGTGGTCGATAGGCACTACGACGTCGCTCCGTCGACTGCTTCCCGTGAAAAATCTTCCGGAGCTCCGGAATGACACAGTCCGAGATGATAAAGAAAACGAACCCAACCTATCCACGTAATCTCTCAACCAACTCCGTCCTGCAGTGACCTCTCCCGCCAAATTCTCTCCTGGCGGCGCCGCCATTGGAATTCCGACAGAATCCTTATCAACTGAGGTACAGTCCGACGATCCTCGCCGGTGTGTAGAATCTACAGAAACCTCATAACTGTCATCCACGATATACTCGAACGAACCAATCGAAAAGGATCTCCGACCATCGGATGAATCAGACCTGCCATGGCGACGACTAACACTTCCAATTTCGATCCTAAAACTTCCGCCATTGTTTCTGTTACTCTGAATATCATTCGCCGCTGCAATTTTGCCGAACACTTCGGAATCCGTTGGATTCACAGACGAACGGCAGAGAGGACAGGTTAGATTCGATACTAGCCACGTGTCAATGCAACCGGCGTGAAAGGCGTGGCAACACAAAGGTAACAGCCGTAGCTGATCATGCCTCTCAAATTTCGATAGGCAGACAGCACATTCAACTCCGGTAAGATTACCGGTAACTGAACCAAAAGTGAATAAAGGAAGTGAGTCGAACAAACTATTAGAACAGACGGCGGCGGCGCGGTTGTTACTGCCGCCTCTGTGATTAACAACAACAACATCATCGTCGTCGTCATCTGCCGATGTTCCCGACCGTAATGTGTTCCGGAACCGCCGAGAGAAGAATCGGAGAATAAGGTAAATAGTTGCTGAGACAATAATAGCAGAGGCTACTACGATTATGACAATAACGATAGACGAAGCTGGACTGGAAGGTGATACAGGCCGTGGCGGACTGAAATCATTGACGGCGGAGATCGTATCGGAAGCGGTGGTGGTGAGGGGAGGTGGCGGTGGTGAGTAATTCATTGCGGTGGAGAAAGAAAAGCAGGGGCCTAGGGCTTGAGGGGGTATAGGGATGAGTATTAATACGAGTAATGGTGATGGCTTGGCTTGGTAGCATTAGCTGGTTTTGGTGTTCTTTGTTTTTTTAATGGTTCTTGCTGCTGGGCCCCACTTTCGAATTATTTTCACATTCATTTTTCTTTCGGACAGGAACTTAAAGGTAAAAGTAGTGTATAAATAAATTATTTTTACTGTCTGAAATTAGATATATCAGGGATAATTAAATATACAGTAATCTTGTAATCTGTTTTGGAATGAAGAAGAAGATTATGAGTTTGGATTTATGATATTTCTCAACCATGAATCAAATTGGTATAATTATATTCAGGAAAAAAAAATTGTGTAATTATTTCCTTTTGCTATGTTTAGGACCATCTGTTGTTTCATCACATTAAATAACTGTTAAACAAAAAATTAAGAGATTATAACTTATTGATAATAGAATATGAGATATGAGACGCTAAAGAATTCGAGAATTCTCGTTATTTTTTCAATTTTGATGTATTTGTTTTGTATTTTAGATATTTTGTGTGTTTTTCTATCTATATTTAGTAATATAGAAGGGGAAACGCGCCGGGCCGGGTGGACCTAGGATATCATCTCTCCCGCCCCTTTCCCTGTCCCCAATAGCGGGGGTAAAATTCATCCCCACATCCACCCCGCCTTCGTCTTAAACTGGAGAATCCTTACCCCAACTAAATTGGGTCGGGTCGGAACCCCGCTTTAATTGGGTCAACTGTCATCCCTAAATAGACACAAATTATTAAGATTTTAAATGCGTCCAGCTCAGCTCCAGATGTGAGATTATCTAATTTATCCTCATCTATTAAAAAAAAGTACAATTGTCTCAATGGTAAAAATGACCTTTTAAGGTAACCGTGGGAATGGGAATCGGGTAACCCATGTGGTAAGGTTACCTGAACACGGGCCTAAGGTCCCATGTTCGATTATCATATTTCTCCAAGTGGGGCAAATAATTTCTCCTCCTTATGAGGCTAAATTTCCTCACGGCGTAGGGGCGTGCTACTTATCTCACTGTCTCAGAGTCTCTCCTCTCTTCCCTTCGAGGGCAATCGCTCAGCAGACGTAAAAGGTAACCGTGGGAGTTGGATTAATTGCAAAATTTGCGTTTTAGGAAATTAGCAGTTTATAAATGCAAAATAAAGAGAAGAGTGAATGAGGTCAAGGAAATTGGAGTAAAGTAAATTATGGATAAAATCAGTGCAAATGCAATCTCTTGAAGAAAATAGGAAATTTCTTTGACACTTTAACGTTATCTGTCTCGCCGTTTTTTTTAATACCTTTTTTGGAACATTGAGAAATGGAGGGTTAAAAAAAAAATAACATGAGTAGAGCGTAAGATTAGGCAAAAAATCCTCTGTCCCCGTTCCTGTCTTAATCCCTCTCCCAATCAATCACAATTCACCCTGTATATATATAATTGAGAAAAATATTTATATAATAAATTATGATGGGGATAGAAGATTTTCACCCGTAAGATTTGGTCCATCTTTCATCTTCCCTCCTTTTAGGGTAGATCTCTTTGACAAGTTATCATCTCTCTTCGACTGGCTTTATTTAGGAAGCCTTTAACCTTTGATAATTTGGGACGGAGGGAATATTATTTTATTTATTTTTTATTTTCTTACGACAAAGAAGGAATGAGATTCAAATAAGAAGTGGAATATGAATTCAAGACTTTTACGTTTTGTGGTTTCAGTCTTTTCCACCAATACCTCGTTGGCATAGGTAGAAAACCCTTAACATTTATTATTATTATTATTATCAAAATGTAAATATATAAATGATAAAAAAAAAAAATTACAATTTGAATTTGTGGTCCATGTACAAAAATCTTCTTCTTCTCGGTCTATAAGTGGAATACCCTTAACTTGATTCTTGCAAACAATGATATAATTACCTTCTCCCATTCAATTCATATGTATGATGATGGTTGGAATTTGGATTTGGACCCTTTGAGAAATCGTTTGGAGCTTTTTACGGTAAAAATCATTGTCGTTGCTAAATTAAGAGGAACAACTATAATTTCCTTTTACTCGACTCCTCCCTTCACAAAGACACACTATGATTTCTAAAAAGAAAAATCTCTTCAACCTTGAAACAGTCTTGTGCGATAATTTAAGTAAACTTGCATTTTAAATTTAGTATTGACTGAATAATTATCAACATCAATCGGAACAATATTAATAAACTAGTTCATTTAATGAAATTAAAGGCTCTAAAAGTGTTCGTCTCCATCTTATTTATCGCAAAATTGCATTTTAAATTTAGTACTGACTGAATAATTATCAACATCAATCGGAACAATATTAATAAATTAGTTCATTTAATGAAATTAAAGGCTCTAAAAGTGTTGTTCGTATCCATCTTATTTACTCTTTTCCTTTACAACTACTTGGAATTTTTTCTTTTGTACTTGTTGTTTTTTTTTCCCATGTACAATTGCTTTACTTTTGGAGAAGTTCCCAAGTAAGTATTAGTTGGGTATGGTAGTTGAAATATTATTGGCCAAAATATACATACAAATTTTCCAAATTATTATCCTTAAACCTAAAAAAAATGACATTTTTTCAACTGTATGAAAACTTTTAGTATGAATTTTACTTACATTAGTATAATTAGACAGACAAAATAACAAACTTGAGGACATTCATTTCTTTGTCTTTGTTTTCTAAATTCTCAATATCACATTTTTCAAAACCTATTTTTGGCAAAAAAATCACAACCACTCCTGCCATGGATATTTACAATTGACTAATTTAAAGTGAAGTTGTCCATGAATCTAAAAATCCATAGATATTTTTATTTTTGTTTGCACTTCGTAGCCATCAATCGCCATCTCTTCTCTCTACAATTTTTTTTTGGACGTAATCCCTTCTTAACTATTTGGTTATAAGCCATAACCAACAAATAACTTCTTCAATTCTAATAGAAAGTGCGAGGTGCTCGACCGCATAGGATCTAAAAATTTTGGGTCCCAATTATTTTATTTTTTTATATATATTAAAAAAATTATAAAAAATTTATGTAATATTTTTTTTATTTGGGCTTCTCGTGCTCAATAGCTAATATGTTAATTTATAGTATTTCTTTTTCAACTAAATCAAAACCAACTCCGGTGATTTATATCATTTATTTAATTATTTCCTCATCTTTTCACGTCAATCTTATTTCATCATGTTTCCACTTGGCTATCACCAGTCAAATACCACTACTTTCTTCTCCTTCCTCATATTCCAGAACTTTTGAATAAATTTTGAAAAACAAAACTATTATACAACTATAATGATTTATTTATTTTTGATACATTTTCGTGAAAGTTCATTTTATTAGGATCGGCTTAATTTAAAATTTAGCACAGGATGCCTCTAAAATAATCGAAACGTCCCTGATCACCAGGTGTTGGCCAGTTAGTAAGTAGATAAGTATAATCTTGTACTTCTGATCAATATTTAAATCTCTTCTAAGAAATTAATTTTGTCATGTGCACGCCTTCAAGTAGCGCCTATCAGAGGTGCAACACTCTTGATGGAGATCACATAATTAGTTGATAAAGTACGGTCCAAAGTTATAATCAAATTTAGACAAATAGTACTTTTATTACTTCACCTTAACTCTTTTGCCACTCTGATAAAGTCTTATGAGCAGTTATAAAGAGTTCAAACTATTAAGTCCCTTGTGTTTAGGTCTGCAGAACGATATGTTTTTATGAAAAGAGAAGAAAATGATTGAAAAACGATATGTTTTATAACTTTTATTAATATACTTTCATATATGATGATAAAATTAGGGTAAAATATAGGCTTAAATGTAAACTGGTTTAAATATTATATATATATATATATATATATATATATATATATATATATAAACGGATCCGAGTTAATATAATTGAAAAAAATGTCAATAACTTATTTTAAATAAAAAGTTATAAGTTGTTACTGACTTATATGAATTAACGGCAAGAGACTTCACAAACGCATTTAAAATAATTTAAGTAACTTTCTATTTTTTTTCTTACGTGGGAATACTTTACTAATTTCAACATTCAATATAAAGACTTCGTCATTTGTAGTCAAAATCCTCTACTTACATCAATATTTATTTATTTTTTTAAAAAAAAAAAAAAAGTGTTGTTGACTTGATCACCGGACACTTTAGCTTTTAGAAAGAAAGTATGATCAAGAGCAGCAAGAATTGAGCAATCTTAGGTTCTTCCTTAGCTACCAACACCAACACCGACAATGTACAATCCTTTCTCTTGATGCTTTGCCTAAAGTTTGAGCTATTCTTTCTTTGTTAGGAAAGAATATGGTAGAACAAATATAATGGCTGAAGAAGTATACTTTCTTTTTTCCCAATTAATTAGAGTATGTATAGTCAAAAGATTTGGAGCAACAAAAATCTCAATTATGAGTTCACTTTAAATGTTCTAATGGACAATCAGAGTACTCGTAGAGTTTGAGTAATCTTACTCGGGAGTTAAGTTTGACACCTGAAACTTTTACATGATAAACAGGGACGAAGTCAGGAATTTAGTGTTGGGGGGCGAAACTGATAAAATTCTTGGGGGCAATAAAAAGGCAAAAAAAAATTCTTGGGGGGGCAAAACTGATAAAAATTTCCAATTTTTTTCCAAAATACACATAAAATTTCGATAAATAGTAGTATTTTTAAAAATTTTGGGGGCGGGGGTCTTCGCCCATGATAACAACAACAACTAGTTGGACGGAAATAAAAAATTAATTCGACATTACGACATTCAGACTCCTATCACTTGTGTAACGCAAGTTACTAATCCCTCCATTCCCTATTAATTGTCGTTTAGGAGATATCCAGGTATCCAAATTAATTGTCGTTTAAGGTTATTTTATTAGTTGTCAACAATTTATTTCAATTATACCCTCAACCTTTCCTTTTCTTTATAAAGTAAAAGTAAGAGAGAGAGAGAGGTGAGGTAATATTAGAAGTTTAGGTGAAAATGACAACTTTCTTAATTTTCTCAAATTGTCTAAAGAGTCTTATATTTAGGAATGGATGGGAGTATCACTTACTATAAACTCGGGATTACCTACTTTGGTCGAAACTCCGTGGACATAAATTTAATCGTATTAAATTTATTCAGTGAAAAGCTATTGATGTAAGAACTTGACTTGACCATCAATTACTTAGCTCACGTTGAAAGAAGATATAAAGAATATATAGGAGAGATGTCGTTCTCTTGAATAAATAAAAATAAAAAGAAGAAATTCTATATATAAAAAGGCAAAGATTATTAATTTTTATTTTGCATATATGTGGTAGCATCAATTAAGCAAAAGGGATATTTGGTTAACAAATGAATATAAATCATGGCAAAGTTATTTCATTTTTCTTTTTAAGTTGTCAAGTTTGATTTCAGATCTCTTGAACTACTACTTAAAGTACTCAATTACTACACTATTATCTGAATGTCGTTATTTCTTTATTTGTTTATTGTTATAAATACTTTTCTACCGAGCACTAAATTATATTTTATGTTGCATTTTATACCCCTAGATTAGGGAATCGTTGTATTTTAGTTCACAACATGAAGAAAAAAAAAGTCTCTTTACGGTCTCAATGTTAGATTCCGTTTAAAAAAAATATTTGAAATGGAAAAAAATGTCCCCCACCCTTTTGTTATACTAAATATAAATTGAAATTCATATTATGCTTTGTTTGTTGATCCGTTCACCTCACGATTCTACTAGCAAAATTCATCGTCTACTAATATTTTTATCTTAAATTATTTATCTTTTTCAAAGAAAAAAAAAAGTGATAGGGGTTAGAGATGGTTGTCGTGGCCCAAATTAGCAATGGAATTTGTTGTTAAGTAGCTATGAGTTGATAAGATGGTGTGGTTAGTAGCATTTAATTTTGTATGTTTCTCAGAAAAGAAATGTAAGAAATAGCTAATGAGGCATTGTCCAAGTGTGGGTTGTGCGTCTGATGAGTGAAAATGATTTTTAAAAGCAGCAATCTATCAATTTTAAATCACATTAAATCTGAAAATTTGGTTCTATCAGTCATAAGTTTCCCTCACCCTCGGATTTCGGTCCCCTCCCGTTTATCTTCATCATGTCTTCATCTTCTAATTCATCTTTTAGTTCTTCTAGACATATTTAAGAATTGAGGTTTGTCAAGAATTCAAATTTTACCAAATATATAAAAACGACACTACGTTGCATGTTTACATGAATTTCTATTAGGTGAACAAAGTGCATTTAAAATTCCGAACGGATAAGTCGGATCAAATGTCTGGATACCGATAGAGAAAAACTTAAGGAAAATAATTAATTTTGTAAAGCAGAAGAAGACGTATTTGGCAGTAATATAGTTGAACCAACTTGGTGTAGCGTAGCCAGAAGCAGACCCAAACAAAGCGGCTATATAAACACTAATGACATATTCAGCAAGAAAATAATTATTAAAAAGGACTAATACCACCTTAAGTCTCCATTATATCTTCACCATCAATAATCATTCCATATAAGACTACCTCAGGTTTATAAGGACTGTCATTTTCACTGTCAATTTTCTTTTGTTCGTTTCTAAATTAAATATGTCTTAATGTCAATTTTTTCTTCCAAATTTACCATTTTTTCAACTCCTTATTGAATACTCTTAATTAATTAAAACTATAACTTTTTAACACATATTTAAGAGGTAATTGGATGTTGTGTGTGAGAGAGAAAGACATAAATCTTAATTGAGATTAATAAAATTAATGGGGATATCTTAGACTTTTTCTTATATTTTACCATTAAAATCATCAAAACCTTAAATACTCGTGCATTTGTCAAAGTGCACAGATAATTTAGGACGGAGGGAGTATTAAGATTATACTTAATAATATATCAAATTTCAATTTTATGCGTATACCCTACTACCACTACAAAAATATAAACATTGAGATTGAGTAACGCTCCGTTTTGAAAAGTTAAATGACAGAGATTTGAGGTTGTAAGAGGTAAAAGGTGACAAAGTCTAATAATGTTTTTAATTTTTCTTAAAAAAATATAAATGTAAAAATCTTGGGGCAGTCGTCACCCTGCCTATCCCAGTATGGAATTATAACCATCTCACTAGGCAATACACACAATCCTACCATCATATCATTGGAACCTGAAACTCCATCGCTCGTTTTGTATTTTTAAGGTTATAATTCATATTCGAATGATCCTGATTATTGTAAGAAACTAAGTTGTTAGAAAAGGGATATTAAGACCAGAACTATCAATAATTTAATACCACAACTATTCAGAAAAAAATAAACACTTAAGACCAGAACTGAAGCTGAAAAATGCATGGTTCCTGGAAAACAAATTCAGACTTTAAGCATCCCCATTCCCGAGATGTAATTAGTGCCTCCACATGACAAAGTCAGGAATTGTATGCTGGTGACGAAAATTGCAATAGTATGCTGAACTAAAAATTTCAATAGTTATTTAAGGGTATAAGAGTAAAATATCTCTTGTCTTCCCATTTTTTAATTTACGCTAAACTAACTATCTAGAAGGACTTCTATTATAAGGTCTAATACTTTAAATGATAACTTAGTTCAATTTACAGTTTACGTCTTACTTGGACCGCTCTTACAGTCGTATCCATCCGGGCAAAGTTCCCAAAAAAATCTTCTTTTTTTTCTTTTCCATATACAAAACTCAAACTAGAAACCGCTCAACTTGAATAAGGTTTGGTTTTGTTGAAAAAAACACCAAATCAAACTCCTTACACTTACTTAAAGGCTGCCAGTGGATAATAAGTTGGGTTTATATTACACACATAAAATTAGGTGGTTTGAGAGATTAATTTATTACAGGTTTACACACTTCCCAATGTATAAATAGTACTAACACGCTTGGCAGGCGCAGAAAGAAATAAATCATCATCATGGAGTATTAACTTGGATCGTACTCATGGCATGCTCTTCCATCTCTATTTATTTTATTTTCTGATAACTTCTTCACCACATTCAATATCCTCTGTGGAAGCTTCAATTTTGAATTTTCAACTGTAAATGTCTGGCATCACCGCCTTATCCAACCCCCAAATGAGGAAAACTCGATTTTAGAGCTTCCACATCTCTTCACATTAATTGAAGGGAGCTCATATATGCAGGTAGATCCCGCTCAAATCAGGCGAAGAGACTGTGGGGTCAATCACACAAGGACGGTACTACGATTGAGTGTCCCCAAATGAACATTATTTCTTTATTTTGACAAATCCTATATTTCGTGTAAGAAATATCAGAGGAAGAAACAAAACCAACATTGAATTCTTCACAGTAATGTTTGAATCATAGCTATATATAAATGGAATTACCAAGAAAATGTCAAGAATTACAATACAATCACCACATCACACTTAAATTACCTTAGAATAATGGATCAAAGATTGTTCAATGGAATTGGATCCTAAAGGTATCCCCAGAGGAAGAAGATTTAAGGTTGAAAGTTGAAACATTTCCAAGAACTCCAAGGGCTCACCCACCTCAGTGTACATTTTGCTTCTTCGCATTATTTCTGATCACCCTCGTTCCTACAGTTATCAAGATAGGCAGTAGTATGGATATGACAGTGAAGCCGATGGAGATCCCTCGGACTGGTGTTATTACAGTCATACAGGTATCATAGGTTGCTGCAAGTGCAACAAGAGAGACTTGCAACTCAATTTGCAGAGGAAACCCGAGAGTGAGGAAATATATCATGTGAAGCGACATGAAAAACCCAATGGAGTTAAAGATCAGAAATAAACCAAAAGAAACCATGTTACTTGTTCCCATTATCGACTGTCCAGCCTTGTGCGGTTTGGAGAAAGCAGCTTTATTAGTGGTGCGATTACTGGGGAAATAATCGTCCTGCCAAACCCCGCCTGGTGGACTAAGAACAGCCGGATATGTTGCTGTTGCAATTAATACAGCTAACACAAGCAGCGTATTTCTAACTTCACTTGGAGCATCTCTAAGTTTATCGAACTTGAAGTAGTTCTGCAACTGCTTTGAAGGAGATTGAGGCCGGTCTTGCCTTGATTGATTGCCAGTTGGATTTTCAGTAATCACAACTACATTGGGAGATAAAGCTGCTTGCTGTAGGGGCTGCAAGTCCTCGGCCTTTACAGCCCCTGCTACCCTGAGCATTTCTTCAATTTCACGGTCACCCCCTTCCGATAGCAAAACATCCAGAGGAGTTAATCCCTTCTTGTTCAGGAAGTTCACATCCACTGTGCCCTCAGGAAAATAAGTTTTGTCAAGCACCGATTCTACAACCTGCAATGCAATTCTGTTCAGTTTCTAAAACTCAGAGAAAAATAGAAAAGATGGGTATAAAGAAAGACAAGTACAGCTTGCCTCATATTGCTTCCTCGATACTGCCAGGTGCAAAGTAGTGTCACCTTGGTTGTCCTCCTTGTTCAACATACCCTCTTCGTGAAGTTGCTTAAGGTACTCCACTAGAAACTGAAACGCTTCAAATTGGTTATTCTTCAAAGCCAAATGCAGTGAAGTCTCGCCCCGAGCAGTCAAGTCCATAATAGAATCCGTACAAGCACAAAGAAGCTCTCTAATGGCATGTACTCTGCCCTTAATTGCAGCATAGTGAAGGGGAATTCTTCTCTCTTTGCCCTTGATTCTGCACATACTTCTGTTCACCTGCAAAAGGGCTCTCAGAATTTCAATATCCCCGTTAGCTGAAGCGATGTGCAGCGGGCTTAGACCATCTCGGTTTAATTCTCCAGAAAACTCAGCATTCAAGTTTATGATCTCCTTCACAAAATCAATATGGCCTCCGGTACAAGCAATATGCAAAGGAGTGTCAGCACCTAACAGTGCAGCAGACCTTAGTAGAAGGGGATTATCTTTCATCAGAATATGCAAAGCCTGGACATTTCCTGTCTGAGCAGCTTCAACAAGCCTTCTATCCATTGACTATTCATGCAAGGTAATGACAAGATAGAGCGGTTTCCTTCTGTTTTTACAAAAAAAAACAGCAGAACTGGGAATTTGTATAAAGAAGAGAATTCCCGATGCTGCTTAAGGACATAAAAATTCAAGTCTAACATGATAGCACTTCATTTGTGTTACTATGTGATTACGACTAATTATCTTCCTGTGGAGCAAGTCAAAGTCAAAGTCAAACACAAAGATACTTTCATAATCACTTTGACATCTTAAGTGTGAAATAGAAGAAATCAAACCAGTATTGATGAAGAAAGAAACTGTGCTGACAAACAATATTTGACAAAGAATTAAAAAAAAAAACAGTAGTTGACTATTTGTATGCAGAGTCCTCTACCACTCAAAATAAAATAAAAAGGATCTTCTATCAGGTCTACATATTATGGGTGCACAGTTAAATACACTGATTACTGATATGCAACGGTTATAATAATTATTAGTGATTTTGCAGCGATAGAACCTTTCCATTCTACGTTAATTACTAACACTCAATCAAATCAACAGTACATCACAGATAAGGATATTATACAAATATACTTAGTAGTTTCTGGAAACTCAAACAAGGATGCAAGTATTCAGCACCAAGAAAACTGATTCCCAAGGAAAATACCGACAATAGAAAAAACTTAAAGAAAACTTACTGAAAGCGTGCATTGGAAATTTCTTCTTTAGTTGTTTTATCCTCCACGTGTTCAATAGGCAAATATGCCATAGTCTCTTAAACTTGAATGCTTTCAGTTGACGAGCAGCATAACTTCGCAGAAGAGTGGAGCTAAGCAAAAGGATCGCACCAATAGGAAACGATAACTATATCCACCCTCGAGCCATAGAACTGTCGGTTGACATAGTTGTTTCCTCGTACAGCGTTCACTCAAAAATTGAATCTACAATCCACCAAAAATGCCACTGACTCTACTAGGCAAAGTAATTCAGAGCAAGCTTACAAATAATAGGAGGATGTCCAAAAAGAAATGCAATTTCTAAATCCCGAAACAAAGACTCTTGAATCCTATCTTCTAACTTCTAAGCAACAGAAAACTTTCAAGCCTGGGGCACCAATTTGTATTACCCAGAACTTGGACAACTTGCCAAACCAGAACAACAAACAGGAGGAAGTTTGACATGAGTTCTGGGTAGCAATGACTTGGGAGAAGGTCCCAACCTAACAAAAGAGAAAAATATGTATGGTCAAACAGAACCTCGGATGACCATGTGCAGTAAGATAGTCCAAAAATTAACTATCGAACAACATATACCTTTTCTCATATTCACAACTAAAACCAAAGAAGAAATGCTTACAACTTTTCAGCCTGGGTAAGTGTAGACTCTTAACAGTTTCTATTGATATTCTAGTCAAATTAACAAAACTACTAGAATGCACAACTATCCTAAAAAAAAAAAGATTCCAAAGCAAGGAACAATAACAGAACTACAAAAGCAGTAACGAGATTCAATACCCTGCATAATGGAAATATACCAGCATAGTACAATTCATAAAAGATCATCATCTCAACTAATCAATCGCATATTTGTCCAAATATCCACTCCTCACACAGCAAAAGAGTCCGAGATAAGTAAATAATACTAACTTCATTCCATTTCAATAGCTACATTGCTAAAATTTGTCAGTTCCAAAATATTTGCTACACTATAGAAATCAATACATATTTATTGTAACTTTTCGAATCTAACTAATTACTCAACTAACCAATAATAATAATTCTCTCATGAATGAAGGCTGGACTTTTCCCTTCACAATAATGACTCTTCAATCAATTTCTCAATCTATGGGTAAACCCCAAATATGCCAATTTTTTTGTGGAACGGAGGTGGAGTTTATCATAAGGAACTTACTACTGTTACACAGACAGAAAGCAAAAAAATCATACTGATACTCAATTTTTCATATTCACAACTAAACTAAAGAAGAAATGCTTACAACCTTTCAACCGGGGTTAAGTGTATGCTAGCAGTTTCTGTTGATATTATAGTCAAATTAACAAAAGCATTAGAATTCAGAACCAGCCTAACCTCAAAAAGAGAAGATTCCAAAGCAGAAGAAAATAACAGAACTACAAAAACCTGAGCGGTAATGAGATTCAACACCCCACGTAATGGAAATAAACCAGTACAATGCAATTCATATAAGATTAAGATCAACATCTCAATTAATCAAGTGCATATTTGTCCAATTATCCCCTCATAGAACAAAAAAGTTTGAGAACCAAAAAAGTTTGAGATAAGTAAGTACTAAAGGTAATTAGAAGAGACTTACAACTGGTACATAGAAAGCAAAAATCATAAGACATACGATCTCCAGAACAAGCATAGTTCCAGTGTCAAAGGGATGATCTCCCATAATCGAGTATGCATCATCTGACAAATAAACGTCGTCCAAGGGAGAAATTCTGCACGAAACTGATAGCCTCTTAAAGTTTCCCGTGTTATACAACGTTTTTGACAAGCAAGCAAGTTTCAGAGGCATATTCGATAAAAAGGCAAGTCGGCAAACATATTCGACAAAAGACAAGTCGGCAAAAATATTCGACAAAATATCAATACAAACGACAAATTAAACGACAGGAAAGCATAACCAATAACAACATTGCCAATCATTACTATTCACTTGGTGAGAAAATAACTACATTTCTAAATTGGAGCCACATTGTGCCATTTGAATGAGAAGCTACATCAATTCAAACAGCAAACTAAAACCAAGTCCTAAAATCTATCTAGAACCGAAATTAACACAACAAAAAAGAAGGAAGAAAAAAACCCAACTTCTAAACTTACAAACACTAGAAATACCCTTAAACCTCATTCCATTATACAAGGCTCATCAACACCAATAAAAAGTTTAAACCTCCCCCAACCATCAATTCAGCTAAAGAACACAGCTCAGACAGAATCATCTAACACTCCGCATTGGGAGTTCTCTTCACCTTTTTGGTTTTCCTCTCCGATATTGCCTTTGCAAATGCCTCCACGATTCTCTGCTGCGATTCAAGAATCATTTGAGTCCTCTTCACCTCCATCTCCATCCTCATCTCTTCCACCTCTCTTGCCATATCCATTTTCATTCTCTCCATCCTCACAAACCCATCACCCAACACTCTTATAGCCGCCACCATCTCCCCCACAGGATCCCCCTTTTCCAACTCCCCTCCAATAACTCTTTTACCCATATCACCTCTCCTGCCACACACCCCATCCCTCATACCCTTATTACTAATACCATAATTAACACCAGGATTCACACTGGAGCTAGGGTTTTGACCACTCATCTCATCAAATTTATTACACACCTTCGCAGAAGAAGGCCCCACACCCACAATCCCCCTTCCCGGGATTCTAATACGAAATCCAGATCCGCCGTTAGCCGGAGAGCCATTAAACATGCTAATATTCTTACTAATAGTATTATTATAGCTATTGGTAATAATATTACGGTTGCTGTTTTTATTATTATTATTATATAAAACCCCAATTTGCTTAACATGTGAAGCTTCCTGTTCCTCCTCTTCTTCTTCTCCTTCATCTTCAGCTGGCTCCGCCAGCGCAGCCGCGGCAGGACCTTTCTCCATAGCGTCCATACGCTTAAAATGTACCCAAGCAGAACAATAAGGATTACTTTTCGAACCACCGTAAGCAGCGGCGCGTTGGATCTCAGCACGGTACCGTTTCCGAAGCTTCTCCATTTTGTGACGGCACTGAACGGAGGTTTTGGACGAAATGACCGGACATCTGGCGGCAACATCATTGGCGACCTCCTGCCAGTGATTCGCCCGGAGGTTTCCACGGTGGAGGGAATACCACTTGTCTCTATAAGCATCGATTAGTGCTACCGTCTCGTCGTTAGACCAACACGGCGGAGGAAGACGTCGAGATGCCGCGGAGGTCGCAATCGTGACAGTCGGTTTAGTCTCAATTGGTGATGCCATTAGATGATCTCGAGCTGAGGTGGACGATCCGGCCATCAGAGAAAGTACAGGTATGGAAAATTAATCGAGAATGTGAAAGGAGGTGGTGGTTTGAAGAAGATGAATATGAGGAGGAGAAGGAGGAGGAGGCGGCGGTGGTGGAGAAAAGAAGTGGGGACATAATGAATGATGGGGGCTATAATGGGGATACGTATAAAAGGGGGTGGGTGGAGAGGGGAACGGCTGAGTTGGATCTAGAAAGATGAGATGAGACCACGGCTAAGGTGGTGGGGGAGGCGGACGTGCCCCCACCCCCACCCCCCCTAACAGTGAGCGGGGGCGCGTGTTTGGTGTTGTTGGGTTAATTTCGTTGGAAGCATTACTTTTTTTTGTTTTAGAGAGAGAAAGAGAGTAATTAAGAGGTTAATGGAAGCGCCGTCAATTGTTGACTGTGTGGTACAAACGGCCGCCGCATGACCCCCGTGGGTGGTTCTGAGTTGGGCTTTTGTGGCCATATTTGAAGTTTATTTTTACATTAGGCCTCTAAATTTGGGGTGAAAATCATTTGTCCCCGTCCTGTATGTCCCCGTGTCCCTAATCAATCAGAATTTACTATATAAATATTTGTTTCAATTATATATACACATGGTGAATTGTGATTGGTTGTGGACACGGGAACATACACGAATGGGTTCAGAGGATTTTTTGCCCTAAATTTGGGGTTTTCTTAATTGGGCATCATATATTGATTTCACATTGTCTATCTATTTTATTTTATTTTTTGAAAAACACATTGTCTATCTATTGGAATGAATGATAAAAAAAAAAAAAAAAAAATACTATGTATAATGCGGAATTATTAGCCATTTTTGTCACCAATGTTGTTTGAAACAGCCACTTTTATCCTTTTTTCAAATAAAATTCTAAAAAAACATCAAAATTGATAATGTGGCAAAAAACTATCATAATACCTCTCTCTACGAGGGGTAAAAGCCCGAAACTTATTGTATGAATGGCGGTGACGGATCAGAACTTGACATCGGTGAGGGTCGAGGGGACGATTCTGAAGGGGCAGAAATTTTTAAAAATACTACATATGGTAAATTTTAGTAAATTTTATATGTAGTTTGGAGTATTTTATCAAGTTCGCCCCCCTCTCCAAAATTTTTTTTTTTGTATTTTGTCAAACAATATACAGCATAAAAAAATGACTGAGAATGAGATGTCTCGCGGGAAGGAATTGAGACTTGAGAGTTGAGAGACAAGACTATTTTTTATTGAGAGCAACTTGTAAAATATCCCGCGAAGCGGGAAAAAAAATTCACTGGGGTCAAATGACCCCAGTGACCCTTACCTGCATCCGTCACTGATGAATGGCTATAAGTTTCCAGTTTTACCCTGAAAGAGAGGTATTATGATAGCTTTTTGCCACATTATCAATTTTGATGTTTTTTTAGAATTTTATTTGAAAAAAAGGATAAAAAGTAGTCATTTCAAACAACATTGGTGACAAAAATGGCTGTTTCAAACAACATTGGTGACAAAAATGGCTAATAATTCGTATAATGCGCTACCAAAGTTCTGTTTTTCATTTTTACTTTTTGAGAATTTTCCTTTTTTCCCTCAAATCTTTATTTTTCTTGTGAAATTTAAAATTGGTTGTTGAGAAGAAAATGCCAATTCAATACTTAAATTATTGGAAAACATTTAGAGAAATTTCTTAAATAAATAGGATCCAAAAGGATTTTAGAATTTTATCGAGAAACTTACGAATAATGTGTCGTTTGGTAATTGATACATCAGTTAGGCATGTAAACGGATATGTAATTGTCTATTCTGAAGTCATATCTGTTTTTAACTTTTTTTATTGAATCTGGATCCGGATCTTAACGGATTCATAACATGTATAGGGGTGTCAATCGAGCTATGTGAACTGAGCTTGGCATAGCTCACGCTCAGCTCACATAAAAATTCAAAAGCTCACGCTCAGCCCGGAAAAGCTCATAAACCTTGAGCTCACGAGCTTCCCAAGCTCACTTATATTAGCGTAGAAAACGAAAATCATGTCTCAAGAATAGCATAATACAATGAGCCTTAAAACTAAATTTGGACAAGAATACACAAAAAGAAGCAAAAGTTTCAGAATTGTTTGATATGCTAATAAAATGAGTCTTATATAAAAAAAAACAAAAAACAAGAGAATCCATGCACTTAAAATTTTAACAAATAATAAATTTGCAAATTTCAAAAGATTGATTTAATTCCATTGTCGGTGGCAATTCCAATTTTGACAATCCCATTGAATTCTTCTACACCATCTCACTTTTTGTTGTGATTCATCCCAATGTATTTTGTACCGTGTTTTCCCACGCTGTCTTTTCCTGTTTTCTCTCTTCCTTTAACTTTTGTATATGTCTCTCTCCTGTTGTAAGACTCCTTCTTTAATATAATATTCTTTCTACCCAAAAAAAAGATTATTGAGTTAATCCACACATTATAATTATAATTATAATGTATATAAGTTTTTTTTTAAATTATTATTATTATTATTATTATTATTATTATTATTATTATTATATATATATATATAATATTTTAATTATATTAATCTTATTCGGGTTCGAGCTTTTTTCGGGTTGAGCGGGGTCAAGCTCACGCTCAGCTCACATAAGAAGCGAGCTTGAATATTAAGCTCACGCTCACATTACCTCAGCTCACGCTCACATTTTTTTGAGCTATGTGATCCGGGTTCGGGCTGACACCCCTAAACATGTATTACCAAATCCGCAAATTTGGATCCAGATACGGATAAGGTAAAACTCGTTTCAAAAAGTCAAATCCTCATATTTTTTACTTTTCTATTTTGGCCGATTAAAAACATACATGTTTAATCTAACAATCTTACATATCAGATTCTACTTCATCCCAATCTTACAATCCACAAATAAAATTAGGGTAAAAATCTAGCATTAAATGTCAACCGATGCAAATGTTAAAAAAATCATTTATATATAATAATATTTATTTATTTATTTATCATATATATATATATATATATATATATTATGCATTATTAGAGATGTCCATTTCAGAACTCAACAGACACTACACAACGCCTTAACGCCCTAACGCCTTCATCCTTTCAATAGCTTAGCGGGCTAAACAGGCTAAATAGTAGTTCGTCCATAGTTTTCTGGAATAACTCTCTAACTACTCATATTCTAACCATAACGCCAGATTTCTTGAAAACCCCTAGTCCTAAGACATCTTCATCATGGATTTTCAACAAATTCATTAATCAGCTATAATCCAACATAAGAGAATTTAGCCTATAAGGCTCATAAACAATATGTAGTTTTTTCAAAATATTTAGTAGGTATAACCCCTTATTGTATAATATTTAAATCTGCACCACCGTCTACTAGAGCAGTAAATTCCTGAAAATAATAATTCCCTATTAACAAAGTAATTTTTATATGCCATTTTTGTAGAGTTACAAACTCAAGAGTCTGTAAAAATCCTTCTTTATCATTATCAGTCTCTTTAAGGATTTCTTCCTTTCCTTTAGTTTTGAAATCTTTATCAACTTTATCTATAATTGTTAAAGTTTCTAAATTAGAAATTCTTGTATCATTTTTTATATTTTTATTTTTTAAATTTTTAATTTCAGATTTAAGATTATCAGTCTCTTTAATAATATCTTTAACTGATGTTGGTTTTTCTTTAGAATTTTTATTTTCTAAAATCATTTTATGAACTTCAGACATACTATATTCTTCTTTATATTTATCAATATCAAATTCTTTTTTATCTTTTACCTCATTTTTCTTAGAAGTACTAGGTATATTACCTCCTTTATGAGCCTTATAGGCTAAATTCTCTTATGTTGGATTATGGCTGATTAATGAATTTGTTGAAAATCCATGATGAAGATGTCTTAGGACTAGGGTTTTTCAAGAAATCTGGCGTTATGGTTAGAATATGAGTAGTTAGAGAGTTATTCCAGAAAACTATAGACGAACTACTATTTAGCCTGTTTAGCCCGCTAAGCCATTGAGAGGATGAAGGCGTTAGGGCGTTAAGGCGTTGTGTAGTGTCTGTTGAGTTCTGAAATGGCCATCTCTAATAATGCATAATCTGTAAATTTTGCCATGTATGCTGGTGGCTTAAAGATCCTGACCCTTATATATATATATATATATATATATATATATATATATATATATGCGTAAAGCAGATTCTAGTCTAACAGATCCGGTTTTTTATATTTCAGATTTGTAACTGTTTTATTACTCGTATACGAATTTGGATTCGGATACGAGTATATGGGTATGAAGTTCTTACCAAATCTTAAACTTTTTTTCGGATTCAAGTCGAATACGAATCTAAACCCGGCCCTTTTGAAGGTCTAACATCAGTCATATTATGGTATGATTGGATTTTATCTTTGTCTAAGATTCTATTCCCGTTTCTATCATGTTTCAATTTCAAATTAAATTATATATGATTTAATATTTCAAATTTCATTTACCGATTCAATCCATAGAGACTTTAGACTTTAATTCAAATTTAAACTTAAGTCATATTCAATTCATGCACATCATATATTACGAAAACAAAATGCCTTGAAATGATTTATGCCAAATCATGGCATGACGGTTTTGTTGCAAACGTGAAGATGCCATAATTTAGGCGGAAGAAGCCGAAGGTTTTGTTGAGATTTGATGCAAAACACTCATCCCCATTTTTGGATTTGTGCATCGTCATCATCTTATCCCATTGCTGACTCTTTGTTTGGACAGTTTAAGAATTTGCTGGAATTGTGCAAATTGAGTTTTTTTTTAGTTCTTATTATTATTAAGAAAATGATTTACTCCTAGAATTTTGGGGAAATAGAAACCCTAAACCCCCAAATTGAGGGTGTTAAATGACTATCTTACCCCCTGCTGGTATAAGGGATTCACCCAACTATAAGGGTAAAAAGGTCCGAAAAATTATTTTAGTCAATCTTTTAGTCAATAATTCTAGTAGACTAGAAAGGTTATCTTAAGGAAAAAAGAAGAAGGCATACGCAAGAATGTCCGTCCATCACACTATATTTACTGAATTACTATTCTATTGAAAAGAATTTTGTCATACGGAACTTCGAAGAAGAAAGAAAAAAAAATACTACATTAAAAACTTTTTTTAAAAAATCCTTCTTCCCACCACACACCACAGGCATGTACTTGGGCGCTAATGTGGAAGGAATGAAAAATTCTAATATAGATCAAGTCCACATGAATTTTGTGGTTCAAAATAAGCCACGTAATCATCGAATTGTATCTCTCTTCATTCTACAGTGAGAGGGTCAATTCTGAACATAATCTATATTATAACTATCCGCTTAAGGATACAAGATTGCCGAGTAAGGAATACAAGACATTTATTACTGTGTAGTAGTGGGAAAGAAAAAATAGAAAACAGCCTCATTCGTCCCCCAACTTATTTCTATTGCCCTCTTGAATTCCTATTTCATTTTTTCAGCATAAAGAATTCCTTAAAATTTTACGTTCCGCCTACATAGTCCTAACCACCCATTTTACGGTGGTTTCCGGCAACTTAAGTACATGCACTAAAAAAACAAAGGTAAAATAGTCATTTCATATCTAAAATAAAAAAACAAAAAAAAAACCCCTTCTTTACCCAACATTTACTGCCACCACCCCTACACCGCCACCGCACCAACTCCCCTCCCCCACCTCAACCACTACCCCGCAGCATCACCACCTTCACCTCCGCCAACATTTCCATACCATTAATCTCCGAAAAGGCCAGAAAAATTCTCTGCTTCTAGAAATCAAAGAATGGAACCCATGAACCCTTTTTTTTTTTTTGATGAATAGAACCCATGAATTCACACTTCTGCAGAAAAATAAAAATAGAGGAGGAAGAAGGACCCTGCAAAATTAAAGTATGTACACAAAAAAAAAAAATCTTGGAGTGGTTTCCGGCGAATTCGATTTCGCAGTCGAGGAGAAAAGGAGAAGACGACTCCATGGCTGCAATCCATGGGTTGATGCTATAATCAGCATGACAAGAGAGAAAACGCCGCCGCCATGGCTGCAATCTCAAATTGAATCTTTATTATTTTTATTAACACCAACAAAAAAAAAAAAAGAATTGGTGGTTTGAGTAATTGAGGAAATAGAAACTGCATTGCTTCCAACACAAAATCCCAAAGCTCCTCAAATACCCAAACAACCCAAATCCGTAAAATAGTTAAATCTTAATCTTCTTCAATTTTTACAAATTCAAAAAATTATGCACTTCATTCTTTAGGAATTGGAATTGGGGATTGAGGGATTGGAATTGGGTATGTGAGAGAGGGGGACGGGGTATGAGAGAGAGGGGGCTGCGGGAATTGCAGAGAGAGAGAGAGAGAGGTAAGGGGTGCTGGGTAGGGGAAGAAGACTAAGATATGAAATGACTATTTTACCCTTATTTTTTTAGTGCATGTGCGGTGCACATGTTTAAGTTGCCGGAAACCACCGCAAAATGGGTGATTAGGACTATGTAGGCGGAACGTAAAATTTTAAGGGATTCTTTATGCTGAAAAAATAAAATAGGGATTCACAAGAGCAATAGAAATAAGTTAGGGGACGAGTGGGGCTGTTTTCTCAAGAAAAAAAGAAAAATCAGAAGTTAATAATTGAGAAAGAGAACAAAACGAAAAGAAAGAATCCGAAGTGGGAACGGGAGATTGAACCCGACGTGAATCGAACACGCAACCTTCTGATCTGGAGTCAGACGCGCTACCATTGCGCCACGGATCCCCGGTGATGTTGTACTTGTTAATTGCAACTTATATATTCACGTCGGTACTGAGCGTTCGAGCAAATTTTGCCCTAAAACGCCACAATTTTTAAATTTGAAAGGTGATAGCGACGATGAATTTTTTAGTACAAATTTAGATACATTCTGAACATTTACTCATGTTTTACTATATAATTTCCAAAATCCTAAGACACTCATATTAGACAATTTTGACAATCAATTTAGAACAGAAAATAATAATTTTGTTTGAGAAGCGATGGCAAAGTGAGCCAAATGTTAGATCAAAAGATAGACTGACGGATTTTTTCTTTTTTATCCATTTTTTTTGATGTCATATTGTAGGACGAGATTGAAACAACAAAACAGAAAACATCATACCAATATTGGGATGGCAAACTAAAGAGATTTCAGAGGAATTAGAGCAGCAAATCCACACCAATGAAATGGGTACCAATAATACATAAAAAGATGTTTACATTTCATCGTTATACTACTTTTTACAGCATATTTTTACCTTTTACCAAGAAAACAATTGAATCAACTAAGAAAAACTCTAAATCGTTCACCAGGGTGTCCATGGACATGAAGTTACAAGGATGAAAAGAGTGTATCCTCACGTCCCAGATTAAATATTCACTTTCATATTCGTTAAGTTCTGAATAATTCCTCTCATTTTCTTTGCACTTAAAACTATGTAATTCTCAGGTATTCCTTTTATCCTCTTCATTTTGTACCTCTCCAAGATATGGAAACCAGTAAAGCAATCACCTAACAAGCCACCAGATGCACGGGAAGAATTAAAACGTTCAATTCAAAATGCAACTAAATAAACGTATATGGTTGAGTATCAAATGGGTGGGAGAACAACGAACTTATAGACATAGACCGTCCTTCGAGGACTCGTATGGACAAATTTCTCTTAACCAAAATCGGGAAAAATTCACTATGGAACGGTCATTGTGGGTACATGTAAGACATGAAGGTCTGCGGGACCAACCCTGCAGTGGGTCATGTCTAAAATTATGTGAGAGGATTGTGGGGTGGGACTTTCCCCCAAAATCGATCCTACTTCTGCAGGAAAACTACAATGCAAAGTTCATGAACAGGCAAAACCCCTTCAGCTGCACAAGAGACGGAACCCCTACTCTAACATTCTTGGCCTCATAAGGAGCAAATGACCAGCTGAACAATCCGCGCAAATACACTTTCCACGTTTTAGTACTAATACCAAGCAATTAAAAATCACTAGTCGGCTCACAGCACAAAACAGTTCCATCAATCATCTTTATTAGTTATTAGAGAAGTTGTAAAAGCAAACTATTTCACCTTCACTGCCCAAGTTTTTCTTTGAAACAAACTTTATACATACAACTTTTCAGTTGCAAGTCTTCAATGTCCATCTCCGAGTTGCCCATCTCGAGGGAGGTAAAGGAAAAGTGAAAACTACACTAAAAAATAGTCATAAACAAGTTAACTCTAACAACCATCCTTCACCCGTGTTGAAGCCAAATCCCATCATAACCTCTTTATCTCATGGCCGAAAAGGGACATGTTAGGAGCATATTATCCATAGATTCTTTAAACAGCATAGGAAAAAACCACTCTTAAACCTTGAAGAAAAAATATCAGGTAGTGCAGACGCTCAATGTCTTCAATGTATACTAAAGACCTATGGTTAAAACTGAAATTACAAATGTAGGCAACTCAAACCCGCCTATTATATTGCTTTCATCCAAACTGCATTACTACGCTTTCAAGTTCCTTCGTTATCTTGCGAGAACTGCATTACAAAGCACCGTACCCAGAAACCAAATAAATGCAGCTTAAGCAGTTTAAACCCATATCATTTGTCCTCAAGACAGGAATGATGCAGAAAAATTCCACCATCTCAGGGATCTGGTGAATCTTATTGGGAGATTCCTTAATGAAATATTCTTTTATAAACACGAGAATAATCATACTTGTTTTCCTTACAGAAGAAACAGACGGAGATTATGGGAATCCATACTGCAGAGTAACTATGATCTGGAGCATAGAGTTACATTGAGTTCCACTAGCAAATCTCTTCTCCTCCATCTCTACAGAGGCTTCGAATTCTGGATCTAAAGCTTCCATCTCAAATGACGTCCTCAAAATGCACAAGCTCCAAAAGATGCACAATCCTAGCCCCTTTTTTTCAAGCCATATCTGTACCAGACAATTTCAAATGTAACCAAGATGCTCCTTTCTCATTCATAGCTTTCATGCAGCAGAACGGAACTTGTCATTTCTTATAATCTTATTTCCCAATGATGCAGAAACCAAGGTAAACTGGGTGCTAACACAATCTTTCAAAACCAGAGTAAGATATTGAATGGTGAAGAAACAAAAGCACATACCTCAATAATACGATGAAGAGCCACCACTTCCCATATAACTACTACTACCACCCAAGTTGCGACTGGAATAATGTGAAGAATAGGAGCTACCACTAGGCTGCTGTTTCAGGTAACGAAAAAACAAAAAATGATAAGCGTGCCAAAAAGGAAATAATAGGTACCATAAAATTCCATAATATAAAAGTGAATGAGAGAGCATACATCACTGCTGTGTGACATGTAGTCACCACCAAAACCTGATGAGTACATCCCTCCAACATCATTGTTACTGTAGGAGCCTGCAAAGCAATGACAAATCCATAAGAAAAGGTCTGAAGAATTAGAGGTGACAGAATGACACAGGATCTTACTGCTGCTGTTAAGATGTCCAAATGAGGAAAATTGGATATTACAAGTGCTACTAGATGGACAAATTTCAGAATGGTAATCCTATATACTGAATCGGTAACAAACCTCCATTATAGCTCATGCCTTGGCGACTACTGTAAAGCCCATGGGAATCTTGACTAGATATGGAGCTTCGGTTCCCACTATAACTTAGATTTGATCTCCCAAGCCTACAGATAGATTAAACTACAATTTAGAAGCAGCAACAAAATGCACCCAAAAGCAAACACGATGAGTAAGTTTATAGAGAAACAGTACCTATCACCATATGCGTCCCCATATTGTGAAGAACTGCCACCGAGCTCATAGTCTACACGGGCACGAGAGTGGTGCACCCCAGGATCAGCATAACGTGGAGGGGCATCATCCTACCAGGCATATATAACTCATCTTAAAACTTGCCCATTGAACAAGGAAGATAGGTAACAGGAAGCATATTAACCAGCAAAGCAGATACCAGGGCCAAAAATGATTTTACTAACCAAGGCAGTATAAGGACGCTTTGATCCAGAGACAGCGTCATATTCACGACCACGTGCTTCACGATAAGCTGGAGGTGGCCTTTCATACCGTTGCCCAAAACCGTCGTCATCATAATCTCTCCTCGGTGCTGCACGAGAAGGACCTCTAGGCAAATCAGGGTAGGCAGGTCCACGAGAGGAATAATCATCCCTATATGACATTCGTCTATCAGAGGGAACTCTGGAACTGTACTCTGGTAAAGCTCTACTACTCCTTGGAGGAGGAAGCTCCTCCCTTCGCACATAGTCCCTTTTCAAGCTACTCTTGGTATATGAAGAAGCTGGAATAGGTGCATACCATTAAAAATGGCATTCGTGGAGAACAAAAAAGAGCTATATATACAGAGCAAGTAAATTTGGAGAAAAAAAAAATTATATGAATACCAGGTGGTCTCCTGTCATAGGATCTTGGTGGTGGAGCTACCGGTCTGGCCCTTGCCGAAATGGACATAACCGGTCGTCGATGTCTCATACCAGCTGTCCTTTTAAATCCACGGTCCATTACAGGTGGTAGACGAGCTGGAACCCCTCTGGCTCCACGAACAGGAATGCTACGTGGAACTGGATAGCCCCATGGACCTCTTATCGGACGAAGTGGAGGACGTCCATGTCGGTAATCACCTCGTGAAACATGTTTCCCTTTGCCTCTCTGAAGCGGTCTTGATAACCTGGCCCTGACTTTAGCCTGAAGTAGAACAGATTTTCAGTAAACTGATTTGCAAGCAAACAAAGAGCATTAAAAGTAAGACACCAACCTTACTATCCCCTTCACCCAACTCCTCATTGTTGATGCTTTTAGCACAAGTAACTGCAGCATCATGAGTGTTGAATGTGACAAATCCAAAGTCCTTTCTCTTGGCCGATGGCATATTACGTGCAAGTTCAACCTTCTCAACCTCACCATAATCCTTTAGAAGCTCACGGACACGATCCTCGTCCCAAGAAGCAGGAAGCCCATCCACGAACACTGTCTTCACCTGAACTCACAAGTGTTCAATCAGTACCAGATAATGAATTGCAGACAAAAAATGTGAGTCATGTGACACTGATTTCGGGGGGAAAGCGAAGAAACTACATTTGCATTGAAAATTTTCTTCCTATACTTCTATGCAGTATACATAGGTAGAAAACCAAAAGAATGTCATGCAGAAATTTTTGGTTTAAAAAGCATATATATCGATGAAGGCAATCTAAATAATAAATAGAAGCAACAGAATAAACTCGACGCCCCCAGAAAAGAGAATCTAAAAAACCTGCTCAAAGGGTTACAGGCACCTAAACGACAAGTGTACGCCTATGGCAGATGAACCAATGGGCACGAACTAAACACCCAATACTAATCCTTTCGATTGATATAGATAAACTTAATCCAAGTACATTACCTGAGCCATAATCTCATCACCTGGGTCAATGAATGAATCTGCAAAAGAAACCTTAGCAGGCCTATCAACACCAAATGCAACATCTCTCCTCTGTAAACGCTTAAAAGCATCCATTGCATCTGAACGCGAAGTAAATTCCAAAAAAGCAAAGCCTCGATTCATTCCCTCATTATTACTGTCTTCGACCAATGTTAGATCATCAATATTGTCAACACCGTATTGCTTCAACTTTTCTCTCAACTGGAAGCATATTGAAGATCAGTTGAATATCAGTAACAGAGAGCTCAAACTCTTTAATATTAACGAATGTAACTAAATGCTTCTTTATGAAAATCGATCTATCCTAATCTACTTACAGCTTCCTTAGTCCACGTCTTGCAAATATTGCCCAAAAACAGGGTATCACTATCTTGACTTGGCGAAACACCACATTGTTTCCCATGAACCTGAAGTTTTGGGTTGCCAAAAACATAATTCAACAAATGACTAAAAATCAAATCCCAAGAGAACTACAGGATCAGAAAAATACCACTGGATTTCTGAGATCAGTACAAGCTCTTCTCGCTTGTTCCACAGTTGCAAAACGCAGGAAGGCAAAGCCCTTATTCTTCTTGGTCTGAGGATTCATCATGAGCCTGACTTCAACAACCTCACCAACTTCACTGAAGACTTTCCTCAGATCATCCTCGGTAGCATCCTTGTCTAAGCCACCAACAAAAACCTCAAACTCCTTCCGCTTGCGCCTCTCTTTGAAAAGCTCATGGTGTTCATCTTCCTCTGCGTGATCAACCATTTCATCATGCTCCTCCCCACCACGCTCATCCTCATCCTCAGCCTCAATTTCCTCATGGGCATCTTCAATTTCCTCCTCAACCAGGTCGCCATCTTCCTCTTCGCCGACCTCACCCTCTATAGGATCTTCTTCTACTTCCTCACCCTCTTCCTGCACTTCCTCGTGCTCTATTTCCTTCTCATCATAATCTACACCACCATATTCTTCAGGTTCATATTCAGGATCATTATCCTCTAAATCTAACCTTTCACCTTTCTCATATTCATCAACAGACTCTTTGACATCTTCATCTTCTGCCAGTGAAAAGAAATGAGATAAAGACATCGAGCCAAGTCCAGATTTTTAAATCACATAAAAACTTCATGTCCTTTTGAACCAACTTAAAAATGAGATTTACCAGTTGGCTTCAAATTCAATTTGAAAGTGACATGTTTAGGAAGTGCAAGGGTGTATCTTCCAATAAAGACAACCCAGAGATATACCAGAATAAATTCCGCTTGCGAACGTATTCTGGGAAATTTTTTTACTACATAACAGTATGGTAGCATACTGTTATGCAAGTTAAGCAGGTTACTATTTAAATCAGTACTTTGTCAATATTACTAACCAATAACCTTTACTTGTTTCCTCTTTGGATTTGGCAAAATGGCAATACTAGAATATTTTCTTGGCCATTTTTTATACCAGAATAATCAACTATTTGAAAACTCCTTATAAAAACTTTCATATGATTCCACTTCTCATATACAAGCATCAAGCACCGGAACAATATTTCCAAAACTTACTAATTTAGTCCAAGAAAGCGCCAAACCAAGACACGTAAAAACCTAACACACAGTATTACCGGCCAGGGAAAAACTTAAATACAAACCGGAACTTGGAAGAATCCGGTTTGTATAGAGGGGACAGTGAGAAAAACAGATGAAATTATAATCTAAAATTTTCCTTGTGAACCTTTTTCCACCAACTCTCCTCTATCATTCAACTCTCTTCTTTTCCCTATTTCTCCATGACATAACCACAAAAGTGGTGCATGCTGTAAAAGATAAATGAGATCATTGGAGGTACATACCCTTTCAAGTTCCAACTTTCTTATTGAAAAAGTAAAATCTACCGAATTAGTAACTATATGATGTATGAAATCCGAACGCAGCTATAGAAAATAAAATCTCAAAACAGGACTACACTCTGCCTCAGACGGCATCAAAGATGCAGTCTTTTCAAATAAAGAAGGAAAATAACTATTGAAAATAAAAAGGTACAGTTGGAACTCGTAAGGACTATGAATCTTACAGCAATATAAATTAGACTTACCATCAGTGACGGATCCAGGAAAAAATTTCACTGGGGTCATTTAATATATACAATAATTGACTGCGGTTATTTATACATTTATTATCTAAATGGAGTAAAATATATCATATATAATTAAAAAAATCACTGGGGTCATTTGATATATACAATAATTCACTGGGGTCATTTATACATTTATTATCTAAATGGAGTAAAATACATCATATATAATTTTTTTTTTGGTTATTTATACATTTATTATCTAAATGGAGTAAAATATATCATATATAATTAAAAAAATCACTGGGGTCATTTGATATATACAATAATTCACTAGGGTCATTTATACATTTATTATCTAAATGGAGTAAAATACATCATATATAATTAAAAAAAAAAAATTTGCCATGCCTTTTCTGGAAAAAACATCAAAACAACAATCTTTTGACACAGAAAAACAAACAAACAACGGCTAATACAGGCATGTTTAATTCATATAAACATAATTAACATTTAAATCAAATTCTCCAAGTAATTTTCATGTAATTGTGATGGTATTCAGAAATCACCCAAAATCTGAATTAATTATCAAAGTAATAAGCTAAAGGAAAACAAACTTTCATGAAATTTGAATTATTCAGAAATCACTCAAAACACCAATTATCATGATATTCCAACAAACAATACTCAAAATCAGCCAGTGAGAATTCCAAGTATAAATTGCATAAGACGAAAAAACAAAATCAATTCGGCAAAAAACTCACTTACTTTTCACAGAAACAACTCTTTTCTCCTCTGATTTAACCTCAGGCTCTCTAGCTATCTCCGCCGCAACCATCGCCTTATCCTCCGGAGGAGGCGTTTTCTCTTTCTCTTCAAAGGTATCATCTTTGACTTCCATGACCGGTGGATCTTCTACCTTTGCCGGTTCCTCAATTTCCGGATGCACAACCTCTCTTTGTGATTGAGCTCTCCCTCTCCCGCCTCTTCCACCTCTCCTTGTACCCTGCCCCGCCGGAGTCCTCTTGGCCGCCCTCGGAGGCATGATTTATATTAATAAAACTAAATATAAAGTCACCAGAAAATCAAAATCTTTATTAATAAGGAAACAGAAAAGATCGATAAATAATTATTATTGAATTGCTAGATTTAGATTTCAGTTATTGGTGTTTTAGAGAAAGAGGGAAAGAGAGAAATATTGAAGGCTATAGATATAGGTTTGGGAAAGTCGGTGGGAAACCCTAACTGGCGTATATATTGAAGACGGGAAGGATGGTTGTAAATATGGGCAATGACCGACACGTGTCGATAAAAGTTCAAAGTGGAGACGTGGAAGGCTGTGATTGGAGGTAGTATAAATCTGACTTTTTTTCCAAGTTTTCTAGGTTACTGTACGGGTTGTCCTAAAATAGGTACAGGTATCAGATCCTCAAAGGACCTTGTTTTCTTTAAATATAGAGCAAATAGTTTTTTCTGCCACAAAAATAGGTACGAGTGATATATTTGCCATAAATTATATTTTTGTGTTATATCTGTTACAAAACTAGTTACAACTTACAAGTTTTATATCTGTCACAAATTGTTTTTCCGTGCCTTTTTTGTCATTAAATATTTTATGAGTGCTAAAAATGCCACAAAAAGAGGGAGGGTGAAGAGAAAAATAGGTAAGAGATCAAATTAATTTCAATTATACCCTAAAATCAAAATTTTATATTATATTGGGTACCTAATTTTATTTTATTTTTAATACTTGACCCTTCTTTCCAAATTTACCAAAACCCTCACCGCTACCTTCTTTCTTTCTTCTCTTCCCACATCGAACCACCACCACCTCCCATCCCGTTACCCAATCCCTGCCCCCACCCATACCAAAGAGTACCAAATCTGACAAAAAATGACTGCTTGAAGATTTGGAGAGGTGTGGTGAAGGTGATAGCCTAGCAAAAATGTCTAAGAACAATTAGATATTCTTAGGAAATTGGTCTGCATTTTGCATATTGCTTTGCGAGAGTCCTTTTTGTTCAAGAATTCTGATGGTTTCATATGCAAAGCATCTATGTTAGGTTAATTATGTACTGCAAATTAGTCTACATTTTGTTTAGTACTTTGAATGGTATGTATTTTGTTTAATTTTTTTTTATGGTTTTAGCAGCAAAGCACTTGGTTAATCATGTAGTGAAAATTGATTAGCATTTTGCTTATTGCTTTGGCTTATATGTATTTTATAAAACAGTTTCTAAAGGTTAGAGGAGCAAAGCATTTGTGAAATTTGTTATATGTGTCTGAAATATAGATCTAGAAGTGCTTTCATCATATGGATTGCTATTCTTGGTTAATTTTCAGGGGGTATGGGTGGGGGTTAGGGATTGGGTGGCGGCGGTGGCGGTGGCTCGAGGTGGGAAGAGAATGAATAAGAAGGTGGTGGAGGCTTTGATAAATTTGGGAAGAAAGGGTCAATTATTTAAAAAATAACTTTTGTACCCAATTAAATATAAAAATGTGATTTTAGGGTCTATTTGAAATTAATTTTATCTCTTACATATTTTCACCCTCCCTCGTTTTGTGGCATTTTTAGCACTCATAAAATGTTTCATGGCAGAAAATGCACGGAAAAACGATTTGTGGCAAATATAGCACTTGTAACTAGTTTTGTGGCAGAAAAAACACGAAAATATGATTTGTGGCAGATATAGCACTCGTAACTAATTTTGTGGCAGAAAAAGCTATTTGCTCTTAAATATATTAAGTTTATTCCATAATAATATAAATTGTTTATTTTATTTTATTTTTGAAAAGAAAGTAATATCATTAATAGATATTAGAAGTTACATGAGAGAGTTGAAATTTCAATGGATCCCCTACCCTTTGAAATGAGGCATCAAGCCTTACAAAAATTCCAGCTAACCAATAAGGTAGAACATTACAAGACTCGAGGTCATAGAAAAATCTAGACAATAAGTGCTCTATAGTACAAAATTCTATGACCGACAACCAGACACTATTACCAAAATAGCAAGAGCAAAATCGAGGTCACGCACAAACCAGAGGTCTTTCACAATTTCAAGAGTTCTTGGCTGTAAACTTTCAAAACACCTAAAATTAGGAGGGGAGATCAGCTGAAAACTGCGTAGAGTAGTTGGCTAGCGACCACGCCAGATACGAACAGAACGTCCGCCCCCGATCCTCCATTCGAAACCATGTTGTAACAAAACTCTATCTTGAGGAAAGCTTTTCCAAATTTGAGACGGTCGCCTCCATTGACTACTTACCATAAAACTTGAAATAAATCTTAATTTAAAACACGAAATAAAATCTAAATTTACCATGATATTAATCATGAAGTGTGCAAACGACTTTATTCTGAAAAGTAAAAAACTACTAAATTTGTGAGCCATTATGAGGCGCACTAAGTCATTAATTGCTCGGAAGTTATGAAGTCTCAAACAATTCCAAATAAAGCAAATCATGGGCCTTGGCGGAGTCGACCTGCGACCTCCGCCTTATCATAGTTGTAATGTTTTTGCTCCAACAAATTTAACGAGTTGGTTATTTCATTTGTATCCTTTAGAATAACCCCAAATGCATAGAGCGAACGGAAAAAGACATATCCAGCAACAACAACAATAATTTGTGTTGGAACTGTCACAACCAACCTAGTCAAAGGCAGCACAAATAGTGCAACTAGTTGCATAATGAAATAACATAGCCCATCACAGATTATGCCAAAAATTGGTCCAGCCAAAAGAGGGCCTGCTTGGTCCAGCCCAAGTAAAGAACCAGTCAAAGCTGGCCCAAAACTAGTCAACCCAGTTGCAAAGGAAAGCCAACCAACAACAAAAGCCCAATACTTTGGCCCAAAGCCCTGGCCTGTCCGCATTTGCCCTGGTCCATTAGCGGATCTTTGATTAGAATTTGTTTCGCTGGAAATCCTACTGCCCGGCGCCCCCACGTCGGAAAGCAGCTAGCTCCGATCATCTTCTTGGTTTCCGACTTAACTCCATGCTTTTCTGTAGCCCCTCTCTTCCACAAATCCAAAATTTCATCTCGGTTTCCTCTAGAGAGTTTGATCCGATTAAACTCCAACATCACTATTTTCTCCATCTCTACCAACCAAGCAACACAAACAGTTTGCCGGCCGGACTCTAGTGCCGACGACGGCGAAGTCACACCGTCACCAAGCCCCCTGCGCCCTTTAACCAGAAAATTATTCCTATGTAACATACTGGAATCCAACACGATTCTTTTCCTATTTGTTCCAAAAGAAAAGTTCATATTCACCACCTCATGTGTCCCCAGATCGGATACGTCCTTCACCACCGGAGTAAAACCATTCCGAAGATCAGACTAGTAGACAGAATCAAAGAAGTCACCCTTTTTGGCAGTACCGTACTGAAGATAAGGAGTAGGACAAATGACAGATCTCATCGTCCAACTAGAAAACGCGCACAAAAGCGGCGTAGATAACCCTAGAATACTAGAGAGATTGTCCGACATTATCGGAGCATCTCAAGAGAGAGAGGTTTAAATTGTTTATTAAATGTAGTAAAAATTAAGGAACTAAAAAATAAAATATTGTTGTTAATTAAAATATGGGTAATATGAATTAAATGACCCTTATTTTTTTTAAATTTCAGCTGATGGAACAAAACAATGTTTTGTGCGGAAAATAGACACCAACATTATACGGGCAGCGGAAATGAGGCTCCGATTGAATTTCCGGGCAAAAATTCTGATTTTTTGGCCTGAAAATGTAAAAATACCAATATATCCTAATAGAACTCATTTGACCCGACCCGTCTAATTCATCTTCTCCAACCACCCTCCCTGCTCCCCATCTTCAAAATTAATTTTCTTCAAAAAATTAATCAAATTTCACACCAATTCACCACCACCATTATACGCTGAAACTTTTTCACTGCAAAATCTACAAATCTGAGCTAATTAATTAAAACCCATCAGGAAAAAAATACTCAAAATCAATTCTTTCCGGCAAGTACCCACAAGAAAAAATTCAAAATCAAATCTCTGACTCAGGAAAAGAGTTTAATCTATGTGAATTTGTTTAATCTTTATGCAAATTTTGAAGAAGGTGATGAATTTAATGGGTTTGGTGAATTTAGAGTAAATGGCTTACTAGAGTGAAAATGGATATGGGTTTCATCAAATGAAAATGAAATTGGGTTCATCATTTGGGTTTTCTAAATTTCAAACTTTTTAAAATTGGAACCTAATTTTATATATATTCTGAGTTTTCTTCAAGAAAACTATCTCCTTTGGCTTTAATTAATTCAATTTTGGTAGCCATGGAAGAATCTGGTAATGGGTTTGCAGAGAAATTGATGGCTTTTTATGGGGTGAAAAATGGTTGTGGGAGAGAATGGGGCGGCTGAAGGGGAGAGGATGGGTGGAGTGGAGGTGGTGATTGATGAAGACGGCGGTGGTGGTGGTGTAGAGAGAGGAAGGGAGGGAGAAGACGGTTCTGGTTGGAGGGGATGATAATGGTGGTAATTTTTTTGGGACGATTTTACCCCTCACGTGGCTGGCACGTGAGGTTTTTTTTTAATTTTTTGCCAGAATTTCAACCGGAGCCTCACTTCTGCTGCCCGTAAAATATTGGTGGCTATTTTTCGCACAAAACATTGTTTTGTTCCATCCGCTGAAATTTGAAAAATAAATAAATAAGGGTCATTTAGTGCATATTACCCTTAAAATATCAATATTACTCTTTTAAATATAACTTTAATATAACTAATTTTTTATAAGAGAATAATAATGATATTTTGATTGAAAAATTATTTTATTTTTTATTTCCTTAATTTTCAATATATGTCTTAAACGACTTATATATTAATGAATGAAAAGAGTAAAATTTACTACACTTCACTATTTATATTCTAAAACGACTTCTAGGAGTTCTAAAATTATTAGTTAAAAGTTAAGTGGTAAACTTTTGATAAATATGTATGCAAAATGATCATTATGTCATTCATTTATAACTCATAATGATATTATTTCATGCGTCAGTGTAAGTCTATACCAATTTTAACCCCAAATCTAGTGCTATAGGCATATTTATTATAAATTTGGTGATGAAGGGACGTGAAAACATGATTAAACATTACATCGACATAGATAATAATGTCATTATCAATGATAAGTGAGGAGATAATGTTTAATCATGCATGTTTAATTGTCTTAACGTTTAATTAGCTACAAATACTTCATGGTCTACGGGTCGTAAATTGTAATACACCCCTTAAAATATGTTAATTGATTTATATTGTTCATACCGCTAAATTTAACAATAGCATAAATAATTATTATAGAATAATCATGTTCAAGATGAAATAATTACTCTCAAGTAAAAATATATATATTTCAAGGAAAAAATTAAGTATTTTTCCAACGTTTAAATTTGAAAATAGCTGCCAAATCCAACTTATATCTTTGAAAAATTTAAGACTTTACCTAATTAGATCCACAACTAGAGCACATCTATCAGAAACATAGAGCAGCCAAATCTTAATGTCAAATATCAAGCTACCTTTTGCCATTCCCATCAACCTATGTTAGCTTAGCCCATCAGGATCATTAAGATTACTAAGAAAATAATCCATCTTTTTGCTCTTACCATAAGATTCTGTAAAGTGAAATTTTGTGATGATATTGTCGGTTCTAAACCATAAGGTCCACATGTACCTGCTCCATAATAGAATTTTCTCACCAGAAGATTATGTAAAGTGAATTTTTGTTGAGTTCTACTCGCTCACATTTCAGGATTGGAAACCAGAGAGGTCGAGTGTCAACTAAAAACCACATTGTATATAATATATTGTCCTGTACATGTCAACTAAATTGCATTTTATAAACTATTGCTTAATTTAATTGGAACACGTTGATTTTTTCTTAATCAGATAATAGTGCATTTTATTTGATAAATTAAACAATGTAATAGAAGACAGTGACCTGAAGTCAACTCAACGCATCAATATAATACAAGTGTAACACATATATTGCAATCAATAATTAACAAAATGTGAAGTAGAGTAATTTAAGGTTATTCCCTCCCTCTGCCCTCCAAGTGTTTGTTAAAATGTCCCTTCCACAAAAGAAATGGAGAACTACCCAAATGCAGCGTTAACAACTTGATCTTACGGCACGGTAGTTCTTGCTGGCTCTATCCACGAACGCACACAAGCAATGTGTCTCGACCATTGAAACCCATTCCCTGTCTCATTCCTTGTCCCATTCCCATCACTCGGAACACGTCTAAACCCATTCCAATCTTTCAAAACCGCGGTTAAATCAGCAATCTTAGCACTAATACTCCGGCAACAATTAGCATGAACAGTCAAAACTTCCCCAGGATCTCTACTATCACTGCAAAAGCCACTGAAATAGAGAGTATCCAAGAACCTTACTTTGAGGCCTAACTGATTAATAACTCCTTGACGAATTAAATTTGCCAAGACATCTTGTTCTTTTAAACCTGTTGAATTCTTTCTTGAATCGTACCAATTTTGGAATAATGAAATTGTTTTGTTGTTTGATTTAATGTGGTAGAAGCCTGTGTTTATTGGGTTTGATTGTGATCTTGGATCGCCATTGAATTTGTCTGTGCTTATTTGGAAATCATCATCATCTGTTGAGTTAATGGAGTTTAGTTTTGGGAATGGATTCCTTAGCCATATTATATCTGTATCCTGCAAAACAAAGTAGCAAAATTATGAGTTTCTTAACTTTAACAAATGGTAAGTTTAATCAAGGGTAGATGGCGTGCCTAGGTCGATATAGAAAATCTAACTACATATATATAAAAAATCTAACCACGTGAAACTTGTGGGTCACAATCACTTTTATATATAAATAATCAAGAAAAACTCTCTTTATTGACCTTGTGATGATATGTTAAAACTTATTAGTTAGCAAGCCAAAGTAGTAAAATGATTTGTTTGTTTTCAGCATCATAGTCTGATCGGACTGAATCATATAGGATGGGAGAAGATGACTCAAGTAGGAAAATCTAAATAGAATGACTAATTGTAATTAGTTAACTATGTGTAATTAATTTTTAATGGTTTGTACTTTGAACTATAATATATTGTACTTTTCTTTTGTTCGGTGATTATCCCATTCTAACAGGAAAAAAATCATATAGACATTAGAATTGGGAAAATAATTGTATTTTTCCATACATGTTCTAATACATGTTTCCAACTAATTATAATTCGTAATATATTATATATAATTGGAAAAAAATTCGCCATGATTGAACAAATTTGGGTGTGTGACTCACAAGTCAGAAACTAGCATAAATTATATTGACTTTTCCTAAGGCCTAGGAGGAAGTCGACAAGATTTGAGTCCCTCAGCTAGACGTGACCAATAGATCAAAGTCATAGATGATTAATACAATTACATTACGTAAAGCAACACCTATTATACTATAGAATTGACATTAACTTAAATTCTCGTGTAAAATATTAAGTGGATAAATAATTTGGAACGGGAAAAAGTATTGAGGTAAAAGACCATTTCAAACTGTTTTTTCCTTTCCTTTTCTTTTCTTTTTTCTTGGGTTGATTTGTCAAATTACTAGATTATACATTGGAATGTTCATCAACTCCTAATAGAACTCTTCTTCAAATTTGATTCCAAATTACCATTCAACCTCTAATCACAAATCATGACTTTTCTCTTTTGAATGACATTCAGATATGGATAGAATGGATTACCAAAAGTATACCAAACTAAGGTGGTACCTACACTAGTTTTCTATTTCAATATTTTCTTTTACTTTGAGGTAAAAATGGGTGAAAATCCCCTATACCCATGTATGTTCTCATTTTTGTGCCCAACTAATCAAAATTTACTATGTGATCATTTTTTTTTAAATTATATATACACATGATAAATTGTAATTTGTTGGGCACATGATTAGGTATATAGATGAGTATAGAAGATTATTTGCCGGTAAAAGGAAGTAAACTGTCTGTAAAGGAAAATTTAAAGGAGGATTTCCAAAATTTTAAAAGTTACATTTTAAAAATGGTGGAACCAAGGTTCATAAGGTTAGTAAGAGAAGTGGTGGAACCAAATACGCAAGATAGTCTTTTTAAGTCTAAAGTTCAGGGCGGTTGTCCTATAAGGGGAGAGAGAACACCTCACAAGAGGAGAAGAGAGTACTAAAAAGTGAGACAATTAAAGTTTACCCCATGTATAGAGAGGGTATCGAACCCACGACATCATGATCATGAGCAAACTCTTGTCCCACGGGGCTAAGGAACCTTTTGATACGCAAGATAGTTTAACATGTAAAAATGGGGATAAATCTGGTTTATTAGATAAGAATTGTCCACATCACTATTAGATGAGGAGGAAAAAATAATTTTTGTGAATTGTTTAGCTTCTATGATGAATTTTATACCATAGATTGCACGTGGAGAGACATAGATGTAATGCATATTAGAATTAAAAAAAAAAAAAACCAGTCGGAAGTATAAAAAAAAAAAAAAAAAATTACCGTGAAGATGAAGTTATAGCCACGGTTGAGAACATCCAGTAAAAAAAGAGTTCTAGCCCACATCATCTTTATAAAATCCGCCGACATATACAATTCCTCTTCTTCAAAATCCACACCGTCCGTTGCCAACCTATAACAATTCAACCGCCGGAATTTACATCGTTCATAAGCAGTTCCATCCATGGCTACAACCACCAGCTTCTCTAACAACAACCTTGTTTCTTCTCCAACCCAGAAACCTTCTAGAAACAAATCAAACATTGTTGGGTATTGGTTATTGTGTGGTTCCACGTAAGCTTTATTTACTATAGCTATTATCACTGTCTTGTTGTTGTTGTCCGCCATTGATGAAGATGAAGCCCTTCTCAAAGCTTCTTCAAGTTCATCTCTTGGAAGTGTTGTAACATTATTCAAAGACTACATGAAAAAATAAAAGGGATCATTAGTTTCCATTTTTTTAAAAAAAATTATTGTTAGGGAAGAAGGATGTCACAGAATAATGATCAGGAACGACGAATTTAGAACTTATAAAAAATTTATAAAATTTTTTTTTAAGAAAACTTGGTATTTCAGCAAATAATTTTTTTTAGAAATGGAGCGAAAATTAAAGAAACAAAACATGAAAAAGTATTTTTTAATCAAAATATCAATGTTACTCTTTTTAAAATAGCAAAATTACTCTCTTATACAAGTAGATAGTAATATTGATATTTTAATTTAAAAAATATCTTTTTTTTTTATTCTTAATTTTCGCTAAATGTCCTTCTACTTCAGCCCCCTAATCACGGTTCAAAGGTATATGGCAGACTCAGAGGCCAATACTGTTCCAAAGTAAAGGATTTGGCCGAGACTTTGAACCATCCTTCGGGACTAATTACGAATAGAACAACTTAGTAACTTAGTATTGTGGTGGCGAAAATTCTGAAGAAAAAAAAAACAAAAACTCTGTTTCAAAATGATAAAAAATGGAGATATTCAAAATCTTGCATGCATAAAAAAAAGGAAAAAAATGGCGATGAACAGATGATGGGATGCTTACAGAGTTGGATGATGATGTTGGTGTTGTTAAGAGCTGATGATGTTTTTGGAAAGGATTAAAGATTAATAATGATGATGGATTTAAGGTAAAAGAACAGAAGAGGATGAAGGCAAAGAAGAAGAGAATTGAGAAGATTACAAGATTGTTGTTGATCATGAAGTTCTTGGAGGGATGATCCATGTTTTTTGTTAAGAATTTGTGTATTTTCCTGTGCTAAGGAGATTGAGAAATGATTTAAGTATGGAAAATTCGATATGGGATCGGGTCTACGTTGACTACATGCTAGTCCCGTGATTTGCCACATCAATGCAGAATGAGGAGAGAGAAGAAAATGCAATGATGCGCACAACTCGAACCAGACGACTCAGCTGGACCGGGTCCATATCAGAATTGTCCTTTAAGTATGCATCAATGAAGAAAATTCGGGAGATAAAAGAGCGCTCAGGTCTTCTTACCCCTCCCTCCTCAAGGGCCAGCGCGTATGGGAAAATTCTAATATGAGTCAGTTCTTGTGGGACTGGCTCCACAGTTATCTCACATGAGTTGAGGCGGAGTCTACCACATTAACTCATGTGAGATGACTATGAGATCAGTTCCACAAGGACCGTCCCATACCGAAGTGATACGAGCGAAAGACACATGGTGTATAACACTTTAAAATTCAGTATAAATGCAACACTTTTAAATTAGTACTATTTCCATTCTTAAATATAAGATTATTATTATAAATTGCGAAAATTAAGATATTTTTTTAATCAAAATATTAATATGATTCTCTTAAATAAAATTAGTGATATATAAGTCTTATTTAAGATAGTAATATTTGTATTTTAATTACAAAAACATCATAATTTTTTTTCCCTTAATTTTCCCAAACCTTATATTTAGGAAAGGAGGGAGTATTACATATTTTTGGACAAGTATTAAATTCAATGCGATAAGTGTATAGTATTTTATCCTAATGAACATATATCCTTAGTCATGAAATACTTGTCTTACGTAATAGATGCTTAAAAATCACAAAAGTATCCTAAAAAATAAAATTGAACCGTTAATTTTTTTTTATCAAACAGTTCAAAACAATCAAATTTGTTCAACATTTATTGAATTTTAATTTTAAGTACTATAGCCGGAACGAAGGGGTTGATGACGGATATGTCACGCAAGACACTGAGGATGGATTCTTATTTGGGTTTCCCATCTTTTTTTTTTTTCTTTTGAAAAATTATGACTTCTGATGTTCTTCCTATTCAATAGTGAAGAAAATATATATGGGTTCACAAAAAAGAAAAGAAAAGATGAGTATATTTGTGGTTGGTCTTTGATTAGTTGCAGAACTAGAAGAGAAAAGTCTATTAGAATTTTCCAAACAATGTAGTTGGTCCCAGTCTTTACAAGTTTCAACAATTAAAGCACTATAAGTTTGGATTAGAAAAGTCTTACCTTATTTTATTTTCCTATGACTATTTCTCCCTCCATTCCTAAATATAAAACTTTCATTACATGTTACAAAAATTAAGTAAAGAAAAAAATTAAGATGTTTTTATAATTAGAATACTGATATTATTTCTCTTAAATGTGACTTATATACCACTCATTTTATTTAAGAGAGTAATATTGATATTTTAATTATAAAAAATCATAATTTTTTATTCTTTAATTTTCGCAACATATAATGAATGTCTTATATTTAGGAATAGAGGCAGTACATTTTATGGAGATTTAGTCCGAAATTGCATCATGTAATAAAATTCCTTCTAATTATTATGGCCATTAAGAAGAATATACAGGTTTCATTTCCATGGCAGATAAAATTTTAGAGAAAATAAGTAATAATTTCCTCACTGTTTAGAGTGGTTAGTTGATAGTTTCAACAAAGATTTCAAGTAGCTAACCTAAGTGGTTAATGACGTGTTATGCGTTTTCAGAAAAATGCGAGAAACAGGGTTTTGCACTTGACTAACATGCTAAATCAGAATGGATATAACATGACAGTTGAAAAATTGAGAGAAACATTTTTTGTCAGAACGGAAGTGGGGGTCTAAGACGGAACGTGGAGCCCTCCCAGACGTGCTTTGCCACGTCAGCGGACTTCAGTGTTGGACCCAGAACGGAAGTCAATTCCCAGATTAAATTCCCCACAATCCTCTTCTTCTCCCTTTCAAGAATTCCCCAAAATCCCTAAGGCAAAAAAAAAACCTCCCCCTGCCCCTGTGTCCCTCCCGCGCCGCCCGCCGCTACAGCTCCGCCACCAATCTCCACCACCTTGCTCTCATTCTCTCAATCTCAAAGGTATAATTTTTTTTTAATTTTAATTTTACTTCAAATCTACAAATTATGTTTATAAATAGTTGTGAATTTGGTAAATTAGAGTAATTTGTTCATTTTTTGAAGTTTTTGTATTTGTGAATTTTGGGAATTTGTGAATTTAGGACATTTCTCAATTTAGGGTTTTTGTGAATTGTTATTTTGTGACTTTATACTTGGGACATTTTTTTTAATTTGGTGATATAACATGTGTTTTATCTGATAAATTGTATGTTTTTTATTTTTTGTATAGATATCTGTTCCTACTCATCTTCTGCCCGGTCCATATGATTCTAGTGTTTTAAACAAACATACAGCGCATAGATCTCTAAGAATATGGGGCGGGGATGTTCAACTTAACACAAATTTAAAGATTATTAGTAACTATGGTAATTTTTTTTATGCTTACCGAAATGAAACCAACCAGTGAGTGATTCAGCTGATAGACCATATAGGTTTTAAGGGTTGTTGTACAATTGGAAAAATCAAGATAGATCACGCTTTAGTCACTACATTAATAGAGCGATGGCGCCTTGAGACCCCATATTTTTCACCTACGTTGCGGTGAGGTGACCATTACCCTAGAGGACGTTGGATGCCTTCTAGGACTACCTACTAGGTGTCACGTAGTGTCGTGGCCTGAGGACTACAACATGAGTAAAAATCAGTGGATTGACCGCGTGTTCGACATCCTAAGATTCCGCCCCCACCAACTTCAATTATGGGTAACACCATCGCACTGTTAGAGGTTTATGCCCACATTAGTGTGCCCCTAGGCGATGATGCTACTGAGTTGGTGATAGAGCAGAGGGCTAGGGCTTTGATTTTCCTTTTGATGTCTACTTTTCTTTTTCCAAATAAGTCCGGGTCCCGGGGGAACATGCGTTATCTCCTCACAATCAGCGATGGTATCCTCGAAAACGACCAACATTCTTGGGCTAGCGGTGTCCATGCACATCTGTACCGCTAGATGTGCACCTCTTCACAGGCTATTTCGAAAGACATTTCTGGCTGTTGCTTGCTAATTCAGGTTTGTCTAAATTGTATACGGTTTTATGGTTAATATGTAATTCGAATATTTAATAACTGATTCATTGTTTATTTTTACCAGTTGTGTGCGTGAGAGCGAATATCATGTCTCCGTCCTGAGAACAGAGACCCGATTCAACATGATATTCCCGCTGACGGGAAAGCTTACGGATAACGGTGGAATACAGGTCGGAGTTTTCGCAACGCCCCGAAATCGCAGCTGAAGGTGTTTCGTGATCAGCTAGATATGTTGACGGACGCACAAGGGGTAAGTAATTTTCGGTAATATCGTATTTTTTTATTTAAATTAGATAAAGTGTTTTACAATAACTATAATTTATTTTTGCAGTTTATGTGGAGATCGTACCCTGGGTAATTGCCGAGAGAGCGGCTCGGGATGAAGGCTTCCAGGCGACCTGTCTAGCCCGTACGCCACTCGTTTGCTTCGAGATGGTTGAGTACCACATGCCTGATAGGGTTGCTAGGCAATTCGGCTTCCAGCAGGTGATACCAATCCCGACAGTGGCAGATGGTACTCAAGAAGGTATTGACCTCCACTCATTCAAGGCGGGAGCGGCTCGGAATTGGGAAGGCCAACACGCCACCTACATAGCTTTGTGGGAAGCCCGCGTCGATGCACTGACGGACGATGCTCCCGTTCCCGCTAATGTTATTGTACCTACCCGTGAGTACATGGATTGGTACAATCGCATTACCGTCCACCTTCTGACGAACCCGCAAAATAGGGATCCCGGGCCACTTCGATGGGCATTCAACCCATTGCTACATTTGAGGCTATTTTTGTAAGTTTTATTCGTTTCGTTGTCAACATTATTCTTTTTATTTAAAATATAATAATTTGAATATTTATGTTGCAGGAGTAATCTAACAGATTGATACTCGAAGAATTCGAGAAGCCTGCCTCTCGAACAAATAGTCAGTACAAGACTGTCATCGACTGGGCTGCCAAAACCATAAAGAGGCATTCGCAGCGGCTGGGAAGACAGTGTCATGCATATCGCGTGCCGCCGATGTAGCAGAAACTGCAGTTCTGAAACCGGTCACACAACCGAGGGAGCATGTTCCAGGAAGGTATCTGGTTGGGAGGCAAGGTACTAGCAGGAATTGGCAGGCCACTCAGGAGGACTTGGCCACAAGGCGACTTCGGCAACGTGGCGGTGCACTGGAACCGGCTCAACCTGAGGAAGATCCGACGCAGTCTCCGGCCCAGACTCAGTTCCCCACTCAGGCCGATGTATCCACCCCTTTTGAATACCAATTTACGAGCATCAGTACTTATTCTCAGGGTCTTCAGACCGGGGGCATCCTGGAGCGGGGCCCTCTACATCGGCACAGCCTGGTGTCTATTTTGGTGGGTTGCCATCGTATAGCCTCGACATTACTCAGACACAACATCACACTCCACTGCTCCAGCCATTTTACCCCGATGAGCCGATATTTATCGACCCCGAATGTGTGAAAGTCATCGCAACGGAGCGTGGTAGCGCCGTGCGAGCGAGAGATGGACACACGTACTATCTCCGAGAAGAGCGGAGAAGCCCCGATCGATACACACCATTGGGGCCGTAGATAGCATTTACTTTGTTTTTGCTTACATTTGTTTCAATATTGTTACGTACAATTTGACATATTTATGTTATAAAATATTTTTTTTGATTTTTACGTTGTTCGTTTTTTATTAATAAATAATTTATTAATTTCGTATTTTTTATTTTGTAAGAATACCAATTCAGAAAATTGCAGCAAAAAAAAAAAACTAAATGTTTTTTGCACAATTCACTGCCAGTTGAGAACGGAAGTCTGGGTCGGAAGTCCCACTTCTTTTCTGGCCAAAAATGTTTCTCCCAATTTTTTGACTACCATGTTATGACCCTTTTGCTAAATTAATGTTAGTCTAATGCAAAACTCCGACAAACATGAGTCTCTATGATTTGTTATATTAAAGAATACACGTGTACGAGTTTTAAGGTTACATTGGTTGAAAAGATTTGAAACGTTCAATTTTTTTTTTTTTTTAGTTTGAATTAGTTTAAACTGTCGAATGAGTTTTTAAGTAGGTTGAATAGTAAGATTTCAAGTAGCTAACCTAAGTTGTTAATGACGTGTTATGCGTTTTCAGAAAACTTGCTTCGCTTGACAAGTGTGAACATAACACCTGCTTCGCTTCAAATTGGACCGACTTGAGAACGTATTCAAAATGGAAAGCATCAGCCTAGACTCCTTCTGTCAAAATATAAGGACTTCTTTTTTCACACGTTTAAAAATACAACTTTTACGATTTTTTTTTTGTTGCTGAATTACAACTTTTACACTTTAAAAAATGGGGTGAGGCATACATGTAAAGTAGGTACTGTCTCAATTTATGTGAGATGGTTGTAAGATCAATCCCACAAGGCTGCTCCAATCTGTTGAGCAGTGGAGCCAATAACCTCCCACAAATGGTCTCTAACTATGGCCCCCACGCCACAGTACTCACTGAATTTTGCACCATCCACATTAACTTTAAACACACTGGTAGGAGGGACGAGGACAAAAGGGGCGGGGTGACAGTTCTAAAAATGCTAATAGATATAGTAAATTTTATATGTAGTTCGGAATATTTTATTAAATTCGCCCCCAATATTTTTTTTTACAGTTTTTATACTGTTGTAATTTTCGCCCCCAATGTCAAATTAATGACTTCGTCCTTTGGGTAGGATGCCAATTAACCAAACGACGATCACCCATATGAGAAAGATGTCAGGTTGAATCATCCTATGGTGATATTCGTATACAAAAAAAGAAGATAAGAGTAATTGACAGAAAATGGTAGAATAAATCAGCCTAAGCAAATTTCAAACCCAATCATACTAGTTTGAGTTCACCTGATTCTAAACAAAAACAAAGACCATTTACATAGAGAGTAGCTCAAGCATGAAAAAGACGACACTGAAATCCTATGAGATCAGAAAACCAAGAAAAAAGAAATACATACATATCGCGCCTAGACAGAAATAATACACATAAAATCTTGTTTTGATTTTGAAATCGAATATCAAAGTTAATGGAGAGAAATGTTCCTTGAAAGAACTTGACCATTATCAATTAGCTTAAGGATGTTTAGAGTAAGATGCATGCTTTGAGTCTGCTCTTCTGTTTCTTCGGCTTTGGGGGTCGTAGAACGACTTTTATTGCAGCATCAAAAACAGCCTTCACATTCTGCACATAGTTAACTTCATTTATCAAACTAACCGAACCACAATTAATGCAGTGAGAGCAAACATGGTGATGAAGTACCTGTTGTGTCTTAGCACTACATTCCACATAAGACACTGCTCCAATTTGCTTCTTTAGTTCTTCACCCTGTAAGAGATAATTATATAAAAATGAAAAAAACAAAAATCAGAAGCAATTATCACCTGAATATTTTAGGAGAGTAAACACAAAATATGTTTCAATCGTTTGGCGTCAACTTTTGGTGCAGAAATGAGTTAATCAGTAGACTAGCATTTTAATTTCTCTGGACCCGAATCCTAATACTGTTTAACAGCAGCATTTTATACTGCCAGATGACAATGCTGGACAATTTTTTAAGTACAGAGGAAGATCATCAAATTTTGTTCCATAAACTAATTTTTCGTAATAGAAAGGCGCAAATATAGAATGTTTACCTGTTCCATGGAAATTGTGTATGCCCCTGGATAGTCCAGCTTGAACTGCATGTTATCTCTTAAATCTGGGTTTTAAGGGAATTCCAACGGTTATTAAGACAACAATTAGGCAGAGACCTCATAATTGTTCTATGTAAAAGTAAAAACACAACACGCAAGAATTTTTTTGTTCCCATAGCAAGAGAGAAACCCACATTTTTTGTTTTTGGTATCAGTATCGCCCTTAATTTGTTAAGTGCGCCATTGTTTACCTTGTCAGCATAAGGTGATACTAAGTTCACCTCAGAAAGGGATGAAATAGCCAAATTACACTCAAACAGATAATTTTGTAGCAAGATAGATGTATTTTACCATATATTGTTTACTAATAGATGCACTATTGCTGAAATTCCAAGATCTACTTATTTTAGCCAAAAACTCGAAAGGAATTTAATTTTAAAAATTAAAAAAATAAATGAAAATAGAGGAACATTATTTACATATTTGGAATTCTTGGAAACTTTATACACAAGCCAAAAGCACACATCTTTACAACCACCATTACCAGAAGCAATCAAATGTTTGTAGAAAGAAGAATACCTAGTTTGGTCCCCACCAGAATAATGGGCACTGATGGTGCATAATGCCTTAGCTCTGGGACCCACTTCTCCAACATAAACCAGGAGAAAGCAAAAATGAGGAGCCATCAGCAGACATGTAACTCATAAACTATGCTGCTAAGGAAAATAATTGAGAGTCTCAAGGGAGGAAAAATGCATACTTTTTTCGATATGTTCTCAAAGCTAGGCCTACTTATGAGAGAAAAAGCAAGGAGGAAAACATCAGCTCCCTCTGTAACTAAGAGGCCTTAGTCTGTTGTAGTCTTCTTGACCTGAAATATACAAATTGAAAGTTGAAGACAACGATAATGCGCCAGGACCAGCTAACCACTTCATTTCATCTTTTACCAAAGAGGCATCTTTTTTAAACATTTCTCTAAAGATTTTTGCCTTTTGTACGTGCAAAAGTACTTATCTTGAAAAGATATTGCGATAAACATGTTAGTACCAATTACGCTGAATATTCACTCTGGGCCTTTAATAGTTGTCTGAAGTTGGCCACCTAGTCACATGGTTGTTCATCACTACAACATTAATAATAATGTTCTCAAATGATGGATTATTTTTAATTTCTATGTTTTCAGAAGACAAATAAATTTTATGACCATTATATAGTCAGCAGATTCTACCATTTTTCTGATTTAGATTAGTCTTCTGGACAGCAGAAACAATTTTCATCCACTTAAAAGAGGAGCAGAAACAATCTTCATCCAGGATCAAGCTTAAAAGAGTAGCAGATTTTCTTGGGGAAATCATATAATAGGACATCTAATTCTTAGTCCATCATGACACTACTATAAAACCAGCAAGCAGATATCATTTTAAATAAACTAGTTTCACAACCTTCTTTAAGGTTTTAAATGTATATTGTGCATGTGTATACCATACTCATTGAGCTTTGAAATGGAGCAATTTTGAGAACCAATAAGAAACAGAGTAATTGACTTAAAATTTCAAGAACTTCAATTGAAAAAGGAGTACATTCTACATATAACACACTAATCCTAAAAAAAATTGAATAACAAGAATCCAAATTTAGACAAAAGAATCAATTAAAGATCCATATTTTGAAAAATCAGAGCTAATGGGAAGAAGCCATAATTTTTTTTGCCAATGGAATAGAGTTTGTACCAGCAGTATCCCAGAGACCAAGATTCACAGTCTGTCCATCCACACTTACATTAGCACTGAAGTTGTCGAAAACAGTTGGAACATAATCCTAAACACAAATCAAAACAGGAAAAAACAAAGAACCCATCAAGAATTAACATACTTTAGATAAAAAAATCCACCAAGAACACAAGGAAAGAGTAAAGATTAAATACAGTTGGAAATGTATTGCTAGTGTAGGAAATAAGAAGGCAGGTCTTTCCAACAGCTCCATCTCCAACAGTAACACATTTGATGAACTTTGTTGTTGCTGCTGCAGAAGTACTGCTACTAGTATTAGCAACAGAATTTGAGCTAGTCATTTCATCATACACCTAAAGATCACAACTTTAATTGATCAAGAAACATCAAGAAATCACAATGTATAGCAAAAATTTCACTCCTTCAAACTTGAACAACTAAGGAAATTGCGGAAACAAAATCTGAAAATGAGAATGTGTGAATAGGGAGAGAATTGAAATAGTGTTTAAGGGAATGGAGAGTGGAAGACAAGAAAGGCTAACAAGATTTTTGTAAGAGCCTTTTCTCGGCAGGAAAGTTATGAAAAGTACTTTAGTTTGAGCTGTCAGAGCGGCAAAAGGAGAAATGGGGACCTCCTAAATAAATACAAACGACTTATTAATTGATGAGATATTAGCCTTTTTTGCCCTCAAACTATTTACGAATTTCCGATTTTGCCCACATTCTTTTTTTTTTATCGCATTTTGCCCACGCTCTATTTACGAGTGCCAAATCTGCCCAAAATCGGCGGAATCCGGCAACTATAGGGCGGCGATGAGGGGTAAAATGGTCCGAACAAAAAAAATATTATAGCTAATTCAAAATAACCTCAAAACTATATTATTATATTAATTGAGTGCATGAATTATTTTCTTTTTTTCAATTGACCCCTCACTCTTTTTTTTTATCCATTTAGCCCCTTCCCCACGCCACCCCCTCTTCTTCTTCTGCCTTCAAGGTCCTTTTTCCCTCCTCGAGAATAGTCTTGTTGTAGGTTCGCCATCGCCGTGCCTCTCAGTCAATCACGGTTGGTCTTCGCCGGTGGTTCGTCATTTCCGGTAAGCTCTTTTCTTCGTTGCTCTGTTTAATATTCTAGAATTATTATCCCTTATCCATTTTTTTTTTCATTTTATTATCTTGAAATTAATTTTATTTTTGATCTTTTTCTTCTCAGATGATTTTGTTCCGGCTGGTGGTGGTTCGGTCCGACCGCATATCTTGCCGGCGGTCTGGCTCCTCCAATGGTCACCAGTCTTCTCCGGCGTGGTCCCCCTTTTCCGGTGAGTTTCTCTTTTTTTTTTTTTCTTTTTTTTTCAAAATATATGTCACTTTCTTCTTCCTTTCCTATAAATGGCTTTGAATTATGTATATCCCAGCAAGTGGTTAATTCAACATTACTCTCATTAACCAGCATTTCCATTCATGAGTTGTTATCGATTAAACAAGTCATCCTGTATCAAAACTTCACTTCCAATTCATTAGTCAAATAACACCATATTAAAACTAATGAGCATATAACAAATAAAACTGAACAAATAATACACTATAACTCCATAAACCCTAGATTCAAAAATTGGAACTTGGAAGAGCAGGAAAGCAGAAAAAACAATTAGGAAAAGTGAACGAACCTCGCTTGGGGTGCTTAAACCTTCCATGACCATTGCCATTGAAGGAACCGGAATCTGATCTCCCTCTTTTCCGACCACCTTCGAACTCCATTATTCGACAGAAAGCTTTACAGAACGAAGCGCTTGTGTGTTAATGAGTTCTTGCAGAAAGTACGAACAGAAATTGGGATTCAAAAGAAAAGCCCTAAGATTTACAGAAAAAGAGAGCAGGGGAAGAAAACCCTAATTATTTCTAGGGCTCGTAGACGAAGATTGGAGATGGGAAAAGAGGGATGACAGCGTAATGTTCTTGAAATTTATGAGGTTGATGAAGAAGAGAGATGGATTGTAGGGAGAGTGGTCATTTGGAAAGAGAAAAAGAATTTAGGAACTCAATCGATACAATAAGATAGTTTTGGGGTTATATTTGAAGCAACTATAATATTTTTTTTGTTGGGACCATTTTACCCCTCATCGCCGCCCTATAGTTGCCGGATTCCGCCGATTTTGGGCAGATTTGGCACTCGTAAATAGAGCGTAGGCAAAATGCGATCAAAAAAAAGAATGTGGGCAAAATCGGAAATTCGTAAATAGTTTGAGGCCAAAAAAGGTTAATATCTCTTATTTGATTTGTCCGGATTTTTTTGTATGTAACGAAAATTTCAGCCGTCTAATTTTTATTAAATTAATTAATTTAATAATTAAAATTTATTTTGTATATAAATAAAATTTGTTTCACACTAAATTCGTTGTCAATTCTTTGACAAATATCTTGATACTCTCCAACACTCCCAACTGTAATAAACATGAAAACATGCATCACATTTATCATTCTGGCTCCTATGCGAAACATATTTTTTCATTATATACGGAACACTTTAAAATAGGTGTTTTTAGCTAAAGAAATAGGTGTTCGCGCGAATAGGTATTTTCAAAATCATAACAGATATTTTTTTTAAAATCAATTTTAACCGTAAAAAATTTGTATGTGTTAAACTTTTTCCGTTCCGCACTGAAAACGTTGTGCACATTTATTTACGCTAGTACAAGATTTTCTTCCGCCACTACAAGCTAGAATAGTTGGCAATAATGGATGGCACTTCGATCCATGATGCGACTTCGAGACCCCTTAGTGATGGCGCAAAACGACAAAAATTCAGTACATACTAAATATTTTTTTTGTTATTTTAGCATTTTGAAAAGAAAAAAAGTAATAGTCTAAGATTTTTTGCGTGGACACTAGTTGTGATTTTAGATCCCTATTACGTAAAACAAGTGTTTATCATGATAAAAATACATATTACAACTTTAAAATATATGTTCATAAAACAAAAATATTTATCGTATGAAATTTAACATTTGTCCAAAAAAATACAACAAATATCCAAAAAATATTTATTTTGAATTTTATGTGTTCATTAATATAGCCGTGGCGACTCCTTCCGTCATCAATGCGGTAAGGATGACACCATACTAACGATGACCAATTATTGTTGGTACTTTCCTTCTGTTTACATGATAGTGCCAATGGCTGCACTCAGGTACTCCCGAAATACTTTTCTATTAATACTTGTACTTTTGCTTTGCGATTTACAACTAAACATAGTATTTGATGATTAAATCCAAACCAGCTATGGATAAAATTTGTATAACTCACTGTTTTCATTGTCAGTATCACGTACACTTAAACAAATTACCTCTTCCTATGTTCTAAGTTAAATTAAAAAAAGAACAATTAATTTGGATTAACTGAATAATTCACGAGTACAATTTATTTTATTTTTGAATTTTAAGTTGGATTTGAAAAACAAAAATAAATTAAGACATCATTTTTTGGGCGAATTGGTGTCCTAACATGCTTGAACTCAAGAATTTACTCCAATATCTACAAGTCTAGTCTAGCCAGATACTAATGATAGTGGTGTCAACGGGTTCGGGTCGGCTCACATAACTCGAAAAAATGTTAGCGTGGGCTAAGGTGAGCTGAGCGTGAGCTCAATCTTCAAGCTCAAATTTTATGTGAGATGAGCGTGAGCTCGACCCCGCTCAGCCCGAAAAAAATTCGAACCCGAATAAGAATAATATAATTAAAATATTATATATAATAATAATAATAATAATAATAATAATAATAATAATAATAATAATACTAATTAAAAAGAAGAAGACCTACCAAAGCTGTTTCTCTTGTTTTAGTTTATATAAGAATTTTTGTCTACGTTGTATGTAGATTTTTTAACCTTTGACCTTACTATGTATTTATATTTATCTTTTGTTATCTTTTTATTAGTTTATTTTGCTTCAAGAATTAAGTATCATTGTATTATTTGTATTATTGTATTCTTGTCAGGATTTAGTTTCAATGCTCATTATTATATTATTCTTTCTACATGATTTTTGTTTTTTTGCAAATATAAATTTAGCTCGTGAGTTTAGCTCGAGCTCACATTAAAATGTGAGCTGAGCGTAAGCTCAATATTTTTGAGCTTTTTCGAACTGAGCGTGAGGTAAACGTGAGCTAAGTCAATCTCGACTCACATAACTCGATTGACACCCCTACCTAATGAAAAAAAGCTCACGCATCTAGAACACTTACAATTCCAAAAGTTGGATATTTTACTACTTTTCATATTAAATCTTACTAAAAAGTTTATCAATTTTTTTTCACAATAACAAAAATTCAAAAAAATGTCTCATTTGCTACATTCATTTCCATTTTAACTACTCCCTCCATTCCTAAATATAATTTTTGTTAGACAATTTAAAAAAATTAAGGAACTTGTCATTTTCATCGAAAATTTCAATATTACTCCTATCTCTCACTTCTATAGCATAAGAAAAGAAAGAAAAAAATAAGAATGGCAGATGCAGCAAATAAAAGAAATGTCGAGAGTATAGTTGGAATAAATTATTGACAAATAATAAAAGAACCTTAAACGACAATTAATTTGAATACATATATATTTCATAAACGACAATTAATTAGGAATGGAGGGAGTACTATTTATTTTTAACCACTTAAATGGTTAATATGGCAAAAAAAAAAAAAAAACAAATCATGTCGTGAGTTTTAAAAGGACTTCTATACAGTAGCACAACCTCTTAGAAAGTGTGAGGGATTTTAATAAAAGCCCAGACCCGCCTCTCTACAGGCCCAAAGTACCCTACAAAACTGGATCTCTCATTTTTTTGGACTCAAAATTTTTTTAAAATAAATTACTTAACATATTAAAAAAAAAACTCGCTATATCTCCACTCAAAATTTTAGGCCTCTCATTTTATGGTTCCCCAGCTTTTTTTTATTTAAAAAAACACCTAACATATTTTTTAAAAAAATCACTATATCTCCACTCGATATTATGAATTATCCAAAATACCCCTGATATTTTGAGTGAAATATTTTTAAAAATATTGACTAACTGTTGACTAGCGATTTTTTTTAACACCCATGGTACAAATACGCAAATTATTTGAATATTTAAAATAAAAAAAATTGTTTCGGGACCCAAGTCGTCAATCTAAATTGTTTAAGGATGAATTCGACCAATTAGCCTTTCTTTTTTCTCTTTTGTTTGATGCAGTAAACAAAGTAGGAAGCTATTTATAGTCGCTGAATTCATCAAAATAAAAAAAAATAAAAAATTATAGTAGCTGTCGTCTCTCGGCGGCGGATATCTGCAGGAGGAGGCACAGGCAGCAGAAAAATCTTCGCCGGAAAGATATAAAACGATGTCGTCTGCTAGAGCTCAATCACAGTCACCACCGTATCCAAGTGCGGCCAGACTCTCCGATTCAATGTGCTACTCTCAATACGCTGCTTCTCTCAAGTGTAAGCACCGCCAATCTCACTGAATTTCCCCCAATTTTCCCTGTCTTAATCTTCGTATATATTCCTAATTTCTTTTAATTCAGCTCACAGAAGAAATAATAATGGAGAAATTCGTTATTTTTCTACTAACTAGAATGATTTATGTTTTTTTGTTGGTAATTGAGCTAGAATGATTTATTTGGATAGTTTGCTTGTGGTGCATCGACTGAGAGTTTTTTTGATTGTTTTATATTTTTTTCCAATATTATTTTTTAGTTAACTTTTGTGGTGGACTATTATTTTGATTCTAGTTTCCTGAACTACGAGTCAAGGACTCGAACAGGGGCTAATATCTTAGTGGCACAATTTTGTTATTTATTGTGGTTTGTTGATATGATATTATGATGTGATCGAACAGAAGTTCTTTGCTTTGCAATTTTCTAGTTTTTTTCAATGAGCAAAAATATAGGTAAAAAAGTACTGTGCTGGATTATTATATTTTTCCTGCAATTAGAATTTCTCTTTGCTTAGAAAATCGAAGGAAAAGAGTTTTTTCATCTTTTTTTTTATTCTCCTCGTTTTGTTTGGCCCAGAGAAGAACATGATCAAACAAGATCAGTATACATCAGTATGAGGACGATCTTTCGTCTGTAGGGCATGTAGTTCATGTTTTACGGCAGTATCTTGGAGTTCAAAGTTTCGATATTGGCTATAGTTTTAGGTCTTGTAATGTCCCAACTCATTTTTTGGCTAAGCGTGTGCCAGGAGTAGCTCCTCTATTCAATGGATAGGAGAAGTCCCTGACTTTCTCGTCCACATTTACTTTCCGATATCATTAATGATATTTGTTCCCTCTCTGGTAAAAAAAGCAAGAGCCTGTATGAGCTTCTCCCTTTCATTGTTTTTTGAATTTTGGGTCTATGACTGTTGAATGCATGGCCAAGCATAAACTTGCTGCCAACTCTTTATCCTTCCTTTTGATTGGTATTTCTTGTTGATTAGCAGTGCATTACTACTTCCTACAATGACCCATTCTTCAATTGCAGGTTTAGAAGAATTTAATAAAGATAAGAGTAAATGTCAAGAGCATTTCGACGTCTACAAGGAATGCAAGAAAAAGGAGGTATGAGAATTTCATACTACTATGTTTCCCCTTTATTCTTCCCAATTTATGTCATGTTTTGAGACGAATGAGATCAGATCCAAGAGCTGGCATTTCTATCTTTCATATATGGAGCTTCTAATTTATTTATTCTTCATTTTGACAGAGAGAAGCACGTTTGGAGCGCAACAAGAGTCGATCTTTGTTCTCTTGAATTCTTCACGGGGATAATTACTTTGATCTTCTTCGGGAAGATGCAGTGATACTTTTTAGGGCTTGTAGAGTTCTCTTGTAGCATCTAAGAATAATCAACCCTTCAACATCTTTAGCCTTGCAACAAACTGAAGCTCTGTAGTACGAGAATATTTTTCCGTTTACAACCATTTCTATTCATATGTATGTGTTCTCTAGACAGAAGAAAAAAATAAATTCCAGCTCATTTAATTTGCTGCTTCAAGTTAAGGAGTTGGAATTGGTTATTCCTGAGTTACATTCCCCTCTTCAGTAAGTGTTCTGAAATGTAAACTGCACTAGACAGCGTGATGTAAGATTCAATTGTTATTCATGACCTGGGAATGTTTTATGTGAAACTTTTGTTCAAATTAGGAGGATATGCAAATATAATTTCTGAGATGATTACTCAAGTATATGGCTTTTCTAGAACAGGGCCCTAAGAAGCAGTAGCAATTGGAAGAAAAAGAAAAGGCCATACATATTTGACAAGTAGCTTATACTGGAAAACTTATAAGAGTTGGCCACTCGACCCAAAATGTAACTTTTATTTTGAATTTAAATACTTGCTGGTAGTTCATCTCTATAAGAATGACAGCTATCCTTGGATGAAAGATGAAAGATGTCAGAGTCGTTTAAACTGAATATTAACTCCATGTTCAGCCACTATGACCAATTGAAACACAGGAGAGTGGCGATACTTAGCCGACAGAGAGAAACTGAACCGCGACAGAATTAGAGACAGAATCACCTTCAGTTCTGCCATAGCAAAATGCTGGCCTACACAGGTGCGAGTCCCTACCCCAAAGGGCATGTATGCCTGTGGAATTTTACAGGCCTTTGCGATTCCCTGCGAAAACCTTTCTGGATTGAATTGATGTGCGTCTGGTCCCCATAGTTGAGGATGTTGATGTAAAAATGGTATGGTGATCTGAACATTCATTCCTTGGGGAATTTGAATGCTTGTGAAGTTGATGTCTTGTAAGGCTTCTCTAATCACATAGGCCACCGGTGGATAAAGACGTAGTGCCTCTTGAATAACCATTGATAGCTGCCAGTAAATTATATTAGTCGAATATAAACTATATGACAGTGTTTGGTATGTTACTGATTAACAGGTGGATGCCCATTACCTTTTTCATGCTACGGAGCTTATCTGCATCCGGAGGATCATTCCCACAGAGTTCAAGCACCTCTGCACGAATGCAATCTTGCCATTCTGGATATACAGCCAGTAACATCAAGCACCAGGATGCAGAGATAGCAGTGGTTTCGTACCCTGCGAAGTAAATATTCTTGCAGTTGTCAATAATGAACTTGTCTGGAGTTATACTGATGTGTGTCTCGCCTTTATCAACATCCCTCTTAGCAGCATCAAGTATCAACTGGAGAAGGTCTTTCTCGCGGCTAGTTTCTTTGCGTGTTTTTACTATCTTCAATATCATGGAGTCTATCTCTTTCTGCAATCTCCATATTTCTCTATTAAGTTTGGTCGGGACATGCCTGCCATGTGATGATGTGCATTGAATTATCTAGCCATAGATGACGTGGTAAATGTTTATAGACTTCTGTAATTTCATCAAGATTCTTTACCTTAGTCCTGGTACTCCAAGCTTCACCTTAGACATGATCTTCTCGAGAGCATGAAGCTTCAAGTATATCCCTTCCCACTGGGAATGACTGCTTCCAAAGCAAGCTCTTGAAATTACATCAGCTGACAGATTTCTCATGTCTTTATTGACTCTTATTTCTACAGTTTCAGGTTGATTTCCGGTTTTGTTCTCCCAAGATTGCAAGATTTTGGTAGTGGAGTCCACCATAAGGGGTATTATATCCTTCAGGTAGAATACATTCATTACTTTTTTCCGACAAAGCAAGTATCTCGTGTCCATCAGTTGCATTTATTCATCCTTTTTATTTGCGTAAACTAGAAGTTCTTTGACAAAAAACAATGTATAATAGTTACCTTAATCTTGTCAAGGTAAAATTCCGGAGCAATTAGTTTTCTTTGCTGAGCCCAGCAAGGGCCATTTGATGTTAAAATGCCTTGGCCAAGTAGAGGGCCTCGCTCTGTTGATAAATAAGAAGGCTTCCCCAAGTTCATAGAGGTAAAAATGGTTAATTCCTTAACCAGTTCTGGATCTAATATGCACAATATCTGGATATTTCCAGTAGAATACATAAATGTTGGTCCCTGTCATAACATTGTAATTTATGGGTCACAAAAAAAGTATTTGAGAAATGCGTATTACTTAAAAAGTTAAAACCTAAGAACTGAGAATCGAATGTTTCCCTCCGTCTTAGATAGCATATATTTGGGGTTAACGGAATTATTAAAAAGATAAATAAATGAAAAACAGGGGATAGGCGCAATAACAAATTGCATTTATCCTTTGATCTTGGATTACTAGGTTCAGCGATCAGCCTCAGCATAAGGACTGCGTCAACTGCACTAGCCATCCTATGCCAATTGGGAAGTAGTAAAAGGGAAAGAATCGTCTGTGGGTTTGCACTTAGCTCGGAAGCATTGCTTAGGGATAAATGAAGAGCAATATGTGGAAATAAGTGACATACCATATTCATTTCGCCATTGCTCAATATGTGGAAATACAGTTGCAGGCCAAGCATGAGATATGGTTCCTCCTTGCTGGAGAAGAGGTGGTGCGGCTGAGGTTGAACGGCTCCGGAGCTGAATTTCTCTCATTTCAGGTATGTTTCCATACAGGAACACCGGTGAAGGCCCTTTTATACCTTGACTCTGGAGTTTCGATCGGATTCTTCTTGGTTTAAACAACAATACATGACTTAACTGTGTAAACAGCACTATCAATCCTGCTAAACCCAGTGAAAGAATCACTTTTGTAGCTATTTGGAATTGGTTTTCTTCCATTTCCATTTCCATTTCTTACTTCTTCTTCTTCTTCTTCTTCTGGGCTTTAGAATTGTGTTCTTTAGTGGTTGACTCTTGAGATCTGTTGGTGCAATAATTCTACAAAACATGCCATTTTGTGGAACTTAAGGCCCAGAACTATCAAAGGTTCCTTAGCCTAGTGGGGCAAGGGTCTGTCATGCTCGTGGGTTCGATACTCTCCCTATACAATAGGATAAGTTTTAATTGTCTTTCTTTTTAGGGCTATATTCTCCTCTTGTGAGGCGATCCTCTCTCTCATTATGGGGCAACCGTCCATCCGGGCTAAAAAAAAGGTCCAGAACTGATCACATCATTACAAAGTTGGTCAGCTTCTGGATCACAGAGTCCAATGTACCTGATTCATATAAGAATTATAATTTTTATATGGCAAATTGGTGAAATCAGGGCTTCAACGTTTTGTGTTTAGTGAGTTAGGTCCCTAAACATTGTTGTTTTTATTTTTAGGTACCTGGACAATTTGCAATTTAGTGAGTTCTATTAAAAATTGCGCCAGTGAACAGTTAATCAACATTTTTTCAAAATTCGAACCGAAAATAACAAGAATTTTTTTTTTTGAAGGAACAAGAATATTTCTCCTCTCGTCTAACAAAATTAACCTTTAGAAAAGAAAAAAAAGTGTGGAACTTTTTTTTTTTTTTTTGAAAAGCAATGTAGCATTTTGTTGAAAATAAATGTATTATTGAAAACTCTACTCCCTCAATTCCTAAATATAAAATTTAATATTACTCTTTTAAATATGACTTATATACAACTAATTTTATTTAAAAAATAATATTAATATTTTAATTATAAAACATCTTAATTATATTCTTCATTAATTTTCGAAAATGTAATGTAAATCTTATATTTAGAGATGGATTTAGTATTTAAGGGGAAAAAAAAGAAATAATGTCACTCCTATATTAAAATATTAAAAAAATTAAAAAAACACAAGTGGAGAAAGAAAAGAACTTCTGAGTTGCTCTCATCGACAACGTGTCTTCTTCTTCCTCTCCCTCTATGTCGAGAAGATATTCGAAACCCTAGCTTTCTCCGTCTACTTCTCTGTTCCTCCGACGAATATAGGGCTCCAAACTACTCCAATTACTAGGTACCAGCTCTCGATTCTCCATATCTGAATTTGATCTCCAGACCTATACATGTACAGATTTTCATACACTCGCCGGCGGTAGATTTATAGCGAGGATTTTTTTTTAATTAAAAAATCATGTATAGAGATCGAGGAGGAGGTGCATCGAAGTCGGAGATCGTCAGAGGTCCGTCGTCGTCTTCGGCGTTGGATCGGAAGAGAATCAATGATGCTTTGGATAAACAGTTGGAGAAGTCTTCTCCGTCGACATCTAGAGGAGGTTTAAAGGATAAGTCATCTTCTGTAGCAGCTGCCGCGGCTGTTCCTTCTACCTCCGCCGGTGGTGCAGGAAAGTTGCATCATCAGCAGCAACTTGACCATCACGGTGATAATCGCTCATCGTCTACTCTTACTACTAATAAAATTAAAGCTTCTGATGATTAGCTTATTTAACATTTTGTTTTTTGTTTTTTAATATTTTTATTTGCGAGAACATACTGTTTAATGGAATATTTGTGTTATTTGGTGGTCATGGAGGAGAGATAATTCTGTGCGTATAAAATGTCATCGAGTACTTATCAAAAGAAAATGTATAAAATGTCAAAGAAGTATTCTAATGCACCATATTTGAGAGCACTGGCTTTGATGATTAATTTGCCAATAACATACCGTTTGCAGTTGTATTAGTATGCCTAGCTTTGATTATTGAAAGCACTAAGCTGTTGTCTTCTGTTACTAAAATGAAAATAAAACAGAAGCATAATTCTCCAACATAAGCTTGTGGTCCATTATGTAGATTTGCCCATTATAACTGCCTCTGTTTCCTTGGAGGATAAGTGTATTGTCTGAAGTTGATTATATGAGTCCCGGATTACCTGCGGTTTCATTTTTTTTGAATGATGATATGTCAAGTGGTTAAATTTCCCATGATAAGAGATGACAAGTTGAAGATTTGTTGAGAATTAGGGACTTTAATAGATGATATCGTCATGATTATAAAGTGGTCTGGTAATTCAAGTTAATGTTGAGGTTTTGCAGAGTTGAGCTTTTACGTTCTGCGGCATTTGAGAACCTTGCATTGTATGTGTATATTCACATAATATTGAATCACATACTGCATTATATGCATTATTCTGGGCTCATTTATATGCATTGATCGTGCAATGTCATAGGCTAACAGGCTTCTGGTTAGTTTTCCAAAAGATTCACCGCAAGTTCTCTTATCTTCAGGACTTAACTTGTGTCCATCTGGCTCCCAATAGGGTAACTTTAACAGTTGAACTATCCTTTACATGACATATTGAGTGGTCTTTTATCTCATTTAGCTGGTCCCCAACTGATTCATGAGATGAGTTATTCATCTGATGGTTTCTTGTGCATCATTTTTAATCAAGATCCTACTTTGCTTGTTTTATTTAGACGAATCTGAAACAGACAGTGAAGAATCTGATGTTAGTGGTTCTGATGGAGATGATACATCGTGGATTTCATGGTTTTGCAACCTGAGAGGGAATGAGTTCTTTTGCGAGGTTGATGATGAATATATTCAGGATGATTTCAATCTCTGCGGTTTGAGCAGTCAAATTCCATATTATGACTATGCACTTGATCTAATTCTCGATGTTGAGTCCTCTCACGGTTAGTGTTTCTTTCGCGATCCTTTTTGATGTTTTCGTTTGTTATTGTACATTATTATGAACCTAGGTGATATTAATCTTCATCATGTGGAGTATGCTGTCAAATATTCTATTGGCGCAGTGTGTAATAAATAAATCGTTTGGGAGTCATTATTAGAACTTTTACATGTTATGCTGAAAGTATATATTGAGACGAAGTAGTTGAGAGATTGCTTTACCTCTTTTTTTGTGTGGGAGTGGTGGAGTCTCTCTCTCTCTCTCTCTCTCTCTCTCTCAGAAGAAGTTGAGGAGACATCAAACACAAGAAAAGAGTCAGTAAATGTTTAGATGCTCCTTTTAGTGGTCAGAACACAATTATGCTCCTTTGGTTCTTGGGATAAGATGAAATTATTACTTGTGTTATTTAAGTGATAATTTTTAAGGAAGGGCGGTTATTATGTAGATATCTTGGATTATTGATTATACTTTCCTTTTCTTCTTTCTTTTTTGTAATGGCTTATATTGGTAGATATTTTCTTTAACTTTGTTGCCTCTACTTTATAGGGGTGCTAAATTTTGCTCCATATTCTAGTGGAGGATTTTTTCCTCCTTCCCTATTCCCCTAAAATGTCAATATCGCGTCTGGTCATTATAGGGTGAAAATCCCTTCTTGTATTGAATTGAGTTATTAGGATAATAAAATTTCTTTTTATGACTGAGTAGGTGACATGTTCACTGAAGAACAGAATGAATTGGTTGAATCAGCAGCAGAGATGTTGTATGGCCTGATTCATGTTCGGTACATTTTGACTAGCAAGGGAATGGCTGCAATGGTGATATAACAGCTCTAATTATTTTCACCTTTTGCCCCGTTCTGAAGTTGTTATTTTTTTTATCTGACTAATCTTGTAATGAATCCTTTTGCAGTTGGAGAAGTACAAAAATTATGACTTCGGTAGATGCCCAAGGGTTTATTGTTGTGGCCAGCCTTGCCTTCCAGTTGGCCAGTCAGACATTCCACGGTCAAGTACTGTGAAGATTTATTGCCCCAAATGCGAAGATATTTATTATCCCCGATCCAAGTACCAAGGCAGTATCCTTTACATCAACCTTTAAATCTCTCTTTGCTGTTCAGCTAATGTTTGTATACTGTATTTTTGTTTTGTGTTCATGTCTAGTCTTTAATACTCTACTAAACTGTTTATGTTTAGCATTGGTGCTGTTTTCGCTTGTTGCCTTAATTTTTTTATCTTGATTCATTTGAGTTGACCAGCTTTTTCCCCTTGAAGAATTTATATTATCTGTTATGTTGCATATTGAGTTTTGTTATTGTTATTGTAGCCACATGCATTATTTACCTAGCAAAAAAAAAAAAAAAAAACCACTTGCATGATTTATTTTATATTCATGACTTAGCATGATTGAAATTTTGCAATTACATGAATTTCCTTGACAGTCCAAGATATTGATGGTGCTTACTTTGGAACAACATTTCCTCATCTATTCTTAATGACCTATGGGCATCTCAAGCCTCCAAATCCGGCACAGAGCTATGTCCCGAGAGTTTTTGGTTTCAAGATCCATAAGCCCTGAGAAATAAAATTTGCTACTGCATTAAGTTGAGTTCTCAGAAATGTCGGCCTGCGGTGGTTCTGATCTGGCTTCCATAAATGTATGAATGGTTGTTATGAGCCAGGTGAAGGGGCAGCGGTGCAAGATATGTGCAAATTGATTCATTGGTGATAATGCAATTCTAGCCTCTGCGGCAAGCAAACTTGTTGCACAAATTTTATCTGTATACTCAGAAGAGCGTTTGTAAGCTTGTTCCTTTCCCAATTGAGAAATGATAATCGAAATGCTTTCCATTGTAGTTTAATGCTTTGAATGCTCCTTTCCTTACTCAGTTACAGTAAAAAATTTATAATGGAGATGGTCCTTTGATTTCTTGTTAACATGCTATTGATTACTCCACCACTGTTTATTGTCAAGCCTTTGGTTAATAATTGGTGGTTTATGTTTATGAACTATACGAATTGGTGGTGTCCTTTACACTACATAACTCCCACTTTATGAATGTCTTAACCTCCCATTGATGAAGGAAGAGACCAAGAATCAAATAACTTATATTCTTAGCCCTATATATAGAGAGAGCTTTAGTTGATGTGAATGGATACACACGAAATAATATAGAAGCACTTCTCTACACTCTTGACCTTGTCTTTTTTTTTCCCTCTTGTTTCTTAGTTTATGTTTGTTTTGTGGTGAAATTCATTATAGAATTTCATCAACATCAATGTTATGATTGTGAGATCAATGACAAATAATTGGTTGGGTGTATAGCTTGTGAAATGATGGTTAGTGTAGAGAGATATGTCAAGGATCTTGGCCGTTATGCTCCCATGGGTTTTGTGAAATCTTTTCAACTAAACAAAATGATTGCTAGTTTTCTCCTAGCCTCTCTTTATGACCTGAATACTAAAGGGTCTGTTGGGTGGTGGAGCAGATGAAAGTGATGATAGCATACGGTAGGCTAAAGGGTTCAGTTTGTGGTGCTCATGTTAAATAGAACTCTGGTTAGATTATTACAGAGTAAGAATCTGATTTTACTAGTACAATCTAAGCAAAGTATGAATTAGTTTTTTATCTTTGCGTTTGGGGCAAAGACGCAGCTAGGAGGTATTAACCGAGGCGCATCTATTGCTGGTTGAAAACTATTTCCAAACCCCCTCTTTGGCCTGGGCTTGTCTCGGTGCCTTTGAGAATTTCTGAAAGGGCTCCCTTTAGGGTAAAGCCCTACGGAAAAAAAATGTATGAATTAGTTTCTAAGATGATGGGAATATTGCGTGCTTTAAAAAAAAATGGAAATATCGAATGCTATAAAAAAAAAAAAACAACAACAACATTACAACATCTGTGTGTTTCTTCTTTAAATTTTAATGGTTAGAAGGAAATACAAGTAGAACTTGAAACTTGAGGACTTGTGGTTTCAAGTCGGAAATGAACAAGGAAACAAAAATTTAGTGAATTTAAACTGAATTAGCTCGTCAATTAAATACTGGAGATAGAGACAATTGCGGCTGACATTGAAAGCAAACCTATTTAATTAAAAGGAGTGATATCATTAGCAGTATACCATCCCTTTGCCCAATTGCTATCATTTTCAGAACTCATCTCCTTTGTCTCCTTCTTTCTCATGTATTCCTAGTCCCCAAGACTGAGGTCATGAATTTGAATTACTTTACGAACGAGAAATTATTATTATTTTAATTAACTTACACAGTGAAGGCTTCGACATGGAGAGATAATCGCCGATGGGGAAATTTTGTCGTTTCTTCGGAGAGTGAAGGCTAAGGCAGAGGGAGGTCTATTCCAGTTAGGAATGTATTTGATTGGTGGGACCCACAAGAACCAAAAAAAGAACTGAAAAGATTTAACAGATTGCCCAGAAGGACAGGGATGATTCTAGGGGCGGGACAGTCACCCCGAGATTTTTAAAAATATTATTAGATATAGTAATATATAGTAATTTTTATATATAGTTCAGAATTTTTTATCAAGTTTGCTCCCAAATTTTTTTTACAGTTTTTATAGGTAAGTCGGTATACTGTTGCAATTTTTCGTCCCAAAAATACAATTCTGGCTTCGTCCCTGCAGAAGGATAACTTAGTAAGTAGAGCAAATATTGCTCTGGCAGGATGAAATCGCCGTGTCAATATCGCCGGCCATAAAGTAATTGTCACTTTTGCTAATATTTGTTTACATCCTTCAATGTTTAATTAGGAACAAGTAGACATTATTTTTAGCCCAATGAAGGCGACTTAGAGAGGAAAGGAGATTCACAATCAACCTTTTAACACATGCGGTGACATGTTTTCACTTCAATTGATAAGTCGGAGTTTGAGTTATTTATTTATTTTTTTAAATTTTATGTATTGGAAGAGTAAAAACATATCTATTATAAGAAGTATGAGAATTTAAAAAGCGAGAGAGAAATTTAAACTCAAAACCTCTATTATCTAAGACTTGAGCATTAACCACTAAATCAATGTCTATTGGCCGAAATTTTTACTAAAGAAGAGAAGTGAGGCGAGAGATTATTTTTAAACATAGAAGAGAGAGAGAGAGAGAGAGAGAGAGAGAGAGGGAAAGAAGACAAAGAATCGGGCATGACTGATTTTGTATTAATGCAGAACAGGCAAAACACCTCTCGTGTCATCGGATGAGTTGATATAATATCAGAGAATTCTTTTTTCAGATGAACATTTATTTTACATGTGCGTACTTTTCATAACTGACTGAAAAAATGAATAATCTCAAATTGATGGTAAATATATTCTGTACTAAATCCAAATTGCTAAGTGCCGCATTGGTAGCATTTGGGGGAAGGCAAAATTGTTGGGAGGACAGGAAAAAAACATCTTTTTCATCTCCTAGCTTTTCCCTTCAAGGCTTTTAGCAGAGAAAGGAAATTGAAATATATTCCACCATGAGATATAGATCTGCCCATCATCTTGTTAGGAATCACTTTTTTTTTTTAATTTATTTGGGGAGGGGGAGGGGGAGGGGGTGTTGAACCTCTCTTGACCCTAGGAATCACTTTTGAACACAACTTTTATATATATATATATATATATATGTGTGTGTGTGCGCGCGCTCTTTCTTTATTTTAGGAAAGAACAAAGAATATGGTAAAAGGATATTGGAAAGATGCATAGAACTCATTGAAATAGTAGAAACTCCTGCTTCTCTTTCCAATCTCTTTTATTCCAAAGTGTTTGTTGCCTCAGTCTGCATCATTGTATTAGGTATGTTATCATGTTTCCAAGCAATTTCAATTATGTAGTTCTACAATTCTCTTATTATATTTTTGTGAACTCCGTAATTGGTAAGATGTGTTAAGTGTACACTTTTGAATTGGAGTTGTAAGTTAAAACTAATAATATTTTTTTTTTAAAAAAAAACTATATTTTGTGTCACAATCTTGAAATTGATAGCAAAATAAAATTTCCAACTATCCAAATTCACCTTTGGTATTATTTTTGTATGGGAGTCTTGAATTCAACAATTTCCTTATTTGGATTTAGGAGACTCCAGCACAAGTAACGGAGTTATGTTTCTCACGTGCGGAATTTACTTTTGTTTGTCGGATTAAATTTTTTACGGCCAAAATTATTTAAAATGGGCATCTGTCATTATTTTTACTACACGTCATATTTTTTAAGGACAAATGTATTATATTTTGTGTCTAAGAACACATGTCTTGAAGTGTTCCACACATACTGAATTTTTTCCTGTTCCGCATAGGATCCGCACTGATAATCTTGATATTCTTCTTTCCATTTTTCTTTTCTTTCTTTTATTTTTTGAAAGAAAGTAAACTTTCTATTTAGGTAGATACAAATCTTCAAAATAAAGATGTCTTTTGATCCAGAATATTTTATATAATTGGGACCATCAATAATCAAACCCTATGAATAAAGGAAAATGAAAAAGAAAAAAGAAAAAACCAATGAAGAACATTCATGTCCCAATGTCTCTAATGTCATGCCAAGTGCGAGCTCCTCAAGCAGATTTTTATACTTCTTTATTATTATTTTTTGCCTAGTGCTAATAATTCACAGACACAATAAGTATAACCTCGAAAATTGATGAAAAAAATCATTTGGAAAAAAAAAAAAAAAAGGAGTGTCAAACCACACAAAAAATAATTTGCTGCTCAAGTGTCTAATTCGTAATTTAAAAAACCAATGATCAAATTTTGATAATATAAAAAAAATATTAATAAAACAATATTAGTAAAACGTTTTTTCTTTTTAAAAAATAACATATAAATATATTATAAACTAGAAATATATGCTTTAATAACAGATCAGATATATAGAAACTCAAACAAAAAATAAAGATATTGCAGATGTACATCATGGTTCGCCAGTGTATGAACTACGATAATAGAAATTCTTGTATACATATAGGGGGGAAAAGCTCATTTAAAGTGAGACTTAGGTGTAAAATAACATTATCATAGAAAAAATGAATACTTAAGAACTAAGACAATAAGGGTGCATTCATATTTGATTTAAATTCAAACAAATTATATGTAAGACTCGCATTTTTTCCCACAAATAATTTAGTTTTTTTTTATGAAGTTATCCACTATACCCTAATGCTTATAACATTGAAAATTTATCGGGGTGTAGTTCAACTGACAAATCCATCCAGCGCAGTGTTGTGCTAGTCCATCATTCGCTTGGAAAGTGGGAGTTCAATTCTTGTCAAGCACAGAGCCGGCCCCTTCTGAGTTGTTGGTGTACATGCAGCATTAGATGAACTCATTAAGATATATCCTGCGATTTAAATTCTTCATTGACTCTAAGGACAAGAAGGCGGAAACACCTTGGGACTCAAAGCTTTTTTTATAACATTATAAAATTTTAAGGGGTACTATATGATACTCCCTCCATTCCTATTTAATTGTCGTTTAGGAGATCTATATGTATCCAAATTAATTGTCGTTTAAGGCTCTTTTATTAGTTGTCAATAATTTATTCCATCCCAATCTTTTATTTGCGAACTTTACCATCCCTATTTTTTTCTTTCTTTTCTTATGCTATAGAAGTGAGAGAGAGGGATAATATTGGAACTTTCGGTGAAAATGACAAGTTCTTTAATTTTATAAAATTGTTTAAAGAGTTTTATATTTATAAATGGAGGGAGTATTTCTGAACCAAAAAAAAAATAAAAAATGAGAGGTAATTTATGCATCTTTTTATAGTTTTATTTATTTGCTTTATTTCTTTTGTCCTGCCAGGCAAAGTGAAGCATGGCATGTGCCTAGAGATGATAGAGGAGATAACTTTTTGTACTAAGGCAAACCCTTAATTAACACATAATGTTTGGTGATAATAAATTTTAGGACCACAACATATCCTTATAACTTTTTCTTTTTTCTTTTTTCTTTTTTTGTTGAGAAAACCTTATAACTAGTGTAATGCTATAGTTTTATCTTTCCAATCAATTCATGCACCCAAAGCTTAGATGTTCATGTTTCTATTTTAAGATATGAAAACAAATATTCACTTCTCTAAAATAAATATATCTCATATCCAATTTTCCACCGTTAACATATTTAAATATAAGAAATATAAATTTCACTACTAACATCTTTAATTAATAAAATTTACAACTAATCGTTTTGATAGATGTATCAAGTCAAACGAAAATGGTTCTAGAATAAAAGAAAAATTCCCAAAAAGGATCTTATGAATAATTATCCTTTTATTTGGGGTGACTCGAGGAAATTTATGATATGGATATGATTCAAATACGTAGATATGAATTTTGTGTTTAAACTTTTTTCATAATAAAAGAGATAGATAAATTTTCTTATTTGTTATTTGTCTCTTTCCTAATTCTCTATAATGATGTGTAGATTACAAACCACAAAGTTCATTCAACTCTATCCATGAAATAATTATTTGTGAGTCATAAAATAGTTTGTATCATTTGCACTTAAAAGTTGAAAAAAAAATACCAAAACCATGGTAAAAAATAGTATGGCATTTCTAAAAGCATTTTTTATATTATTAATAACACCATAAATTGTTAATTAAAAAACATATTTTATCATGTTCATATTTAAATTAATTTCACCTTACACCGTCAACAAAAAAGAAAGTATTTAAAAACTTCTTATAGAAATTGAATGAAAAGTTCTCTACAAATTTGTTTCTTTTTTTAGGTATAAGCAAATTTGTTTCTCTTATTGTATAATCGTTCCTTGGAAGCCAATCAAAAATTAAATTTAGTGGAAAATAGAAAAATAGCAGTGAGAATCTTTGTGAAACAGCTTTTTTTCTCCGTCATTGAATAATTTGATATGACAAAAAGAAAATTAAATAAAAATGAACAGATATTTTTAAATAATTAAACGTTAATTTAAGAATAATTGTTCATAGACCTTCAACCGTTAAATCAAGTGATCCGATAATTATTATGTATTACATTTGCATATGAAAATGAACACTCGATCGGCCCTTAATTCTAAAAAAATAAAAAAATAAATAAAAGGTGGCAGATTAGGAAATCCGTACCCCTCCGCAAATGAGAGTTTTTGCGGCCGGTCGTCTCTGCTTTCAGAATTCACCATTGATTCCTCGCACTCTCCGCTCTCTTCCCCCAATCCAAAAACACACTCTTTCTCTCTCTAAAAATATATATCCAAAACCACCTTTACCTTCACCCCCCGAGAAATTTCTCCTCCATTTCAACGAATCTTAACCGTTGAAGAAAAGCTCGAAATTTCCCAGTTTGAATAGAGGTTATTTTTCAATTTCTGTTTTTTTCTGTTCTTGTTGGAATTTTATCAAACGCCTTGTGTGCACTGTTTTCTTTGTTTGTTTGAATTTTTGTAATAATTTGTGATGTGTGTGTGTGTGGTATGATTATGTAATGCATCAAAAGAAATCTGAAGTTCAGATCGGAAAAGAAAGCAGCGGCGTCTCTTCCGATTTCAATCCCACACCTCCACTTTTATCTCCTACTTTTCTTCATCATAAACAACATAATCATTATAATAATAGTAATTGTAATCCTCAATTTTCTTTATATTCTCCATTTACCGGTAATTTTGGTCCAATTATAACATCTCCGCCACCATCTTCGCCGTGTTCTTCCACCGTATCTGAAAATAACAGAGGTAGTAGTCTTCATATTATCATTAATGAAAATGACCCAATTACCGCTGCTGTTGTTTCTCCAACCTCTATAACCACCACCAAGACCACACCTCATAAAAGACCCCATCTGGGTCAATCTCAATTTTCTTCGACCAAATCTTCAAATTCTATGATAAAGTCCCCAACTTTATCAAATTCCCTTCATAAATACTCATTTGGCCCTTCTACCCCACACGTCAAGACTCAGCCTTTGCATAGATTCTTGAGTCTTTTCCACCGCCAGCGCCTCCTCCGATACCTCCAGCTTCGACGTCTTCGAATTCACCTCCGTTTGATTCTCCTTCTTTCCCTTCCCTTTTTCTATTTTCTTGTCTCCCACCCCAGCCATTCATTCTTTCTTGATTTTCTATCGGCATTTGCTTTCTCGGCTGCTCTGTTGTTTTCTCTCAATTTGGCCCTCCCTAGGCTACCCTCTATTCGGACATTTCTCGCGAGATCATTGCCAATTAAGCTTTCGTCGAACCAAGTTTCTAATAGGCCACCATTGCCGGTGTTTTGGTCAATTGGGTCGCGACCGAAGCCTGAGAAAAATACTACTTCAGGGTGTTGGGTGCAGGCATATAGTAATGGGGATGTGTATGAGGGTGAGTTTCATAAGGGAAAATCTAGCGGAAGCGGAGTTTATTATTATTACATGAGTGGGAGGTATGAAGGAGATTGGGTGGATGGGAAGTATGACGGATATGGGGTCGAAACATGGGCAAGAGGCAGCCGTTATAGGGGACAGTATAGACAAGGGCTTAGACATGGTTTTGGGGTGTACAGGTTTTACACAGGAGACCTCTATGCTGGGGAATGGTGTAACGGGCAGAGTCATGGTTGTGGTGTTCACACTTGTGAAGATGGTAGCCGGTATGTAGGTGAATTCAAGTGGGGTGTCAAGCATGGCCTTGGCCACTACCATTTCAGGTAAATGCCTTGCTTGCTTCTCTTTATACAATTTTACTTGATGAAATTGGGTTATCAGTATTCAGTATGCCGCTAATCAATGCTCATTGGCTATCCATTGTTGAATTCTGTGATTATTTCACATTTAAGCTCCCATCGTAGTTTTATATAAGTAGCTGTATATTTTTTCTAGGTTGAGCCATTTGCAAATGATATGTTAGAGCTAGTAGTTCTTCTACATCTTGGATGGTGAATCTCTGTATGATACACTGAGTAGTGTTTAATTAATGTGAGCCACATGTTCAAAGGTTTCTTGATACTCAAAACAGGAATTTTATTTTCCCCTCGTACTTCATAAATTACAGATGCTACACAACCACTTATGTTCCTATTTTTAAGCAATCGATATGTCCATACTTAGATGCTAGATAAGATAAGTTATTGTGTAACTCCTTGGCGGCTAGCAATTGATATACTGTTATCCTTATTTTGAGGTTTGGAGATAAAATCATAATATCTGCACCAGGCATCGAATGATGACCTATCGATTGTGATGACAGTGTGTATTTATACATGTATAACTTCATTTTTCTCATGATCAAGATTTGAATATTTTACCAAATTGCATGTTGTATTTCAGAAATGGGGACACCTATTCTGGGGAATACTTTGCAGACAAGATGCATGGTTTTGGAGTTTACTGCTTTGCAAATGGGCATCGTTATGAAGGAGCCTGGCATGAAGGTAGAAGACAAGGGCTTGGGATGTATACTTTCAGGAATGGTGAAACTGAGTCTGGTCACTGGCAAAATGGAGTTCTTGATGTCCCTAGCACACAAACTATCTCCTCTCCCGTATCTCCAGTGGCTGTTTATCATTCGAAAGTGCTGAATGCAGTTCAGGTGAGTTCAAGTTGTTTGATTTATTTTTCACCACAATTAGATCAGATGGTTCGTAATAGAGCGTGATGGTGAATGAAAGACTTATTGACTAACTAAGTTGTTCTAAACTCTCAGGAAGCACGGCGAGCAGCAGAGAAAGCTTATGACGTGGCAAAAGTGGATGAACGAGTGAATCGGGCTGTAGTAGCTTCTAACAAGGCTGCCAATGCTGGTAGAGTGGCTGCAGTAAAGGCTGTTCAAAAGCAAATGCATTACCGGAGTAACAGTGATGATCTTTCCCTTCCTGGAATTGCAAGCATTTCAAATGTTGACTAAATCTTGATTCTACATATTGAGCTTCTGCCTGGCTGGAAGACGATGATGATCCTGAGATTCTCCATTGCTTCTCGTGTTGATAGGTTAAAGTGAGTATTTTCTTACGTATTAGTTCACTTCTGCTTACATGGAAGGGAGTATGGCCTACAATCTTTTACACCATTTTTCTGGTGTATGAAAGATGAGTGAGAGTTTAAGCAGGCAGAATGGCCTCCCCCGCTGAGAGAGAGAAGCAGCCCCTTCGCTTCCTCTAATTATGGCGGTTTTCTCTTTAGATTTTGTTTGTAAAGTTTAGGTAGTTGAAAGAGTGCTGGTTCCGAGGAAACCTCAACCCAGCCCGTCCTGTGTCTTATGGATAATGACTAATGAGAAGTCAATGAAAATGTTGTAACATTACTAGAAAAGCTAGTTCTTTATATGAATCCGGAATCGTTTTCGGTTGCATGCCAGTGAATTTGATGAATTAGTTGCAGTTTTTTATGCTAGTTGATTATTACTTCACCAAATCCTTTTGAGGGTGTACTTAAAGTATCCTTTTTGGGACCAAATGCAATGTTCAAAGAAATCTAAATATCGCCACTCGGGCAAGGTGAGTGCAGTGGCAGGTCAGAAATTTGTCGTAGGGGGCGAATTTATTATTGAAATTTTTTAGGGGGCAAAATATAATATTTATAAGAAAAATATTACAAAAATAATTTTTTCTTATAGAAAATTCGTCGTTTTTGAAAATTTCGCCACTGGGTGAGTGTCTGACTCGGTAAGGAACATTGAATTGAGAAGAGTAAATCACCATTTATGCCTTTCAGCTATATTTTAAAAGTAACTGTTACCCCTCAAAAATTTTAGGTGTTGTAAATGTCCCCAACTATTTACAGGATACCATTAGTACCCAAAAGTGGCGGGATCCGACAAGAGGGGCGGTATTCCACATGTGCGGCACGAACAATTTTCAAAACTCTCAAACATCCTAACTCACAATCTAAGATCAAAACTCAATTTAGAAGCAATTCAAACCAGAAAAAGAAGAGAAAAAATTAAAGAAAAGAATCAAAAATAAAATCCCAGAATGAAGAACAAACACACCCAAATTCTTATTCTTTTTTTCTTCAACAACAACAAACACACCCAATTCTTTTTTTTTTTCGTGGAGAACTCTACCCCCACCCCTACGCCCCTTACCCCAGTCCCCCCACATGGCCTCCGACAAAGTTCACCACTTTCCTAACGGCAACACCCTCGCAGCACCGCCACCTGACCTCCTCACCGAATTCTCCCACCACGACCCAGAATCAACAACGACAGCTTCGGTTGAAAGGATTCATGGGCGGAAACTCGTTCCAAACACCCATGGATCCTCCCCTGAAAGATCCGCTCATATGAAACAATTCGAAAACAGCGGAAAAAACTTACAATTTTTTCGGATTCAAGAAGCTACTTCTTGAATGGAGGATGACGATTCTTGGAAGTTTTCTTTTTCACCAACGGAATTCCCTTTGCGGAATTTCCCTCTACCGGTATCCACGCGACGAAACAAGCAGTGATTGCTAGCTCTTCGTCTTTTCTGATTTTCGGGAATTAGAGAGAAAAGGGAGAGGCTGAGAATATCGAAATCTGATTTCGATTTTCTTGTTTAATTGCGGTCGAAGCATTAACCTTCTAGGTTTCGACTAAGAGATGTTATATAGAGTGTGAGAGTTTGTTACTAGAACAACTCCCACCTCTACTCAACTTCTCTCAGCGGTGGGAGTCTCGTAATCCCACGTTCCCCTAGACTTTCACTGGGTAGTGGGAGTCCTTATCGGATAATAACTCCCACGTAATCCCAGCTATAGGTAAAATACCGAAATTGCCCCTATCTCTAATTCGAATAATAAACACTTTATTATTTTCAAAAAGTGAATGTCGATACTAATGAACCTGGGACACATTCTAGATTCATTGAATGCGGACATGAAGCTTTCGTTAGCTACGTCTATGCGTGTGACCTCAGCAGGTTCATATCACAATAAGCAATGAAAACGCACTTAGTAGTAGTGTGAGTTCATAAATCACAAGCGGTCCCTGGCAGGGACATTGTGACTACCCAAAGTGAATGAATATACAACTGAACCTAATATCAATCTACTTATTTAATCTCTTTGTCTCGCGATATCCTAATTAAGCATAAGGCATGGTGGTCGTCACCCCTTATTAAGCTTAATTGTATTTATGCTCGATCTCCAAGTAGATTGTTTGACAAATAGCGATTTGATAACCACTTTATCAAATACATTTGAAAGCACGTGCCATGCATTTAAACAGTCTTTTCCCTATCGATGGGCTATGGATATCTCTCTCTAATAATAGAGAGGGACAAATTCCCTTACAATGTCTCTCACATTCAAGTTATGATAGGGACACTACATCCAATCTCGATCGTATTGATTACTTTCATACAAGTAACGTCTGACTGAGTCAAAAGCGTGGCTCCATTCATACTAGAATCAATGAAGACATAAGGTCTAAGGATTCTAAAATAGTATTGAGGAAGTAATACTTATGACCAGTGTTGTAAAAGTCGGCCTAGTCGGGGACTAATCGGTAGTCGGCCTCCAAACGACTAGAAAATTCAAAAATCGGGTATAAAAATCGGTTTGGGAAAAAATCGGCAAAAAATCGGTCTAGTCGGTCAAAAATCGGGCTAGTCGGTCAAAAATCGGAGTAATCGGTCAAAATCGGTTGACTTTTTTAAAAAATCGATTTTTTTTTTTTTTACAAATTCTTGCCTGCTGCCTTTGCTTTCTACTTGGCAATTTTTACAGTTTCATGGTAGTCGGTAATTTCATGGAGCATTTTGATTACTTTCACAGTTTCATGGATCATTTCATTTTGCTTTTGATAATCATGGATCAATCAAATTCAATAGAACAATTTCATGGATCATTTCGTTTAGCTTTTGATAATCATGGACCAATCAAATTCAATAGATTTTAATCTGTAAGCTGCTTTAAGTTTTAGTTAACATAGATGTCATTGTATATTGCTAATTGTTCGAACTTTTCTTGTTTGATAGTGTTGTAAATGGGATCTTCAAGTGCTGCATCCGCTAGTGTTTCTAAATCTATCGACTCTTTCTCGCCTTTTTCGAACTTAAACGGAATCAAAAGATGTGGGTTGGGACTATGCAATTTTGGTCGATCCAAATAGAATGGATAGGGTCAAATGCATTTGAACTTGTTAATTTGTTATTACTTATTATAGTGTTGAATTTAATTATTATGAATGGATTTTGTATTTTTATTTGACTAGCATTTGATTGTTAATTTATTCTGAAATTTTGTTTGACCAATATATTACATATGATAACAGAATTATAAAAAATACATTGAGATTTAGGGTCGCCGACTAGTCCCTAGTCCCCTGTCTGCCGACCGACTAGCGACTAGCGACTTTTGCAACACTGCTTATGACTTAAGACCATGAAGTATTACTTCTCTGACGGATCACGTCTAATACAATGTATCCCTATATATTGCATCTATGATGTGATTTGTATCCATTACACATGATCAGTAAAACAAGATCATCAATCAACAATCATACTAGTTTATTTCATAGTAATTAAGCATTACATAAAACTATGGATTACTGTGAATAGTAATTACATAAAGTCTAATGAGCTTTTACTATCAAATCACACATTTGATAATCAAAAGCAAAATTAACTATTCAATTACATGCTCAAAAGATAATAAAACGCACAACATGTGCTAATGGTTCTAGGGCACTACTAACATCGGTTCCTGTCCATCCTCTGTTCTATCCGCCCAACGAGAATGGCAGCTCAGACCCGCAATCTTCAAAATGACCAATGCTAAAAAGAAAAACAAAAAACAATTTTTTTTCCCGTAAGGTCTTGATACGATTCGACCTTACCGGCGGTGGTGCTACGGCATCGATCGGGAAATACCAGCTGAGATTTGGAGTAGTCCGCCGCCGCATGTGTCCGATGATGAAGAATTCGAATAGAAACTGGTGCCATGGTGGTTCCGATTGAGAGGAATTTTGAAATCCCTTGGTCTAGACCTTGAGTTGAATTGAAATGAGTTCTCTGTGATTTATGTGAAATTACCGAATTGTGAATATGAGTATTTTGGAGCATATTTTTTGTTGTTTCTGGTGTCGAACAAAAGATGAGAAATTGAGGTGCTTTAATTTCCACAGCAAAAGATGAGAATAGTGAATTTGGGGATTTAGAGATAGGAGGGATAGAAGGATATTGTGAAGAAAGATTATGTGGTTTCGGGCCGATTTTTTATTTGGGTCGAATTTTTAATATATATATATATAACAACCTTCCGGGTCATGGGTCGGGCAAATAGAATAGATTGGATTCAACCCATCAACAACCGATTGTCGTAACTATTTTACCCTTAAAAATGTACTTGTGTGGGCTGTACATGTAGAACGCCACCCCCTCTCGCTGAATTCTACCGCTTTTGGGCACTAATGATTCCCCGTAAATAGTTAGGAGTATTTATAACACCTAAATTTTTTAAGGGGTAACAATTATTTTAGAAATAAACTGAGAGACATAAATGGTGATTAACTCAATTGAGAAAATAGGAACCACTACAATCAAGGGAACCGCTGACACATTCATGATTAAACTTCCAAAATCCATAGTTTTTAACATGTATATTTCAGAATTCAGTGTTATGTGACTTTTACCAGATTAACCAAACCCTCCCAAATACTCCCAAAGACATCAAGGAAATATAACATTTTGCAATCTCAATACTAAGTTTGAATTTGTTCCAAGAAAACGGAATATCTTTTAGATGGTACATGTCAAAATTCAGGCACATAATGATCATAAAATTCTGGCGCTGCAAAACAAAACTCTATCCTTGGGGGACACCAGATCTAGCTCTCTGTCTGCTCCCTCAACCTTCTGATAGTGCTTCTAACAGTCACGGCACTTGCGGTACTGCCAAAAAATAGAAAAGATTGGATGTTAGATCTTTTAATCACACAATTGCAAAACGACCACACATCTGTGCATACTAGGAAGGTAAATGAATTACTTTAGCGTGTAAGCACCGCCTGCCTTGACCTTGCCGCAGTCTTTACATCCCCATATTCCCACAGCTTTCCTCTTTACTGCATACTGCAAGAAAGAAACTTCGTTCAGATCCCAAATGAAAACCAACTCACATGTCCAATCAACCAAAAAACCTTAAATTGCTAGCAGCACAAGTAAGAACTTAATACCTTTCCACAGAACTCACAAAAATACTTGCTGTGCTGACTGACCTCCATCTTCTTAATCTGCTTTCGCAGACTGGCTCCGTAACGGGTACCTAAAATACCACCACAAAACAAAGATTCAGTTGCTTGTTCAAATATACAAGGGATCCAACAAAAATTGACAGTATGAAAGATGTAAACTGAAAATTTCTATTAGGATAGTATACACAAATACATCAGTAGTTGCCTTTTTATAATAACTAGAAGAAAATGTTCATGTGGACCAATTAGACCAAAACATATGCTCCACAACCAGCATCCAAAGGACACAAAGGGAAAACTCTTATATCAGATCACTATGCAATCCATGTAACGAAACATTTACAATCAGCTAAAAAAGAAATATGAAGAAAGTGCTAATCACATACCATATTTCCCAACAATACCGGCCTTCTTGGTTCTCTTAGTCTGCAAGAATCAAATAGTAAACATGTATTAGAGCCAACAATGAAGCACAAAGAAACTGAAAAGGGCAGAATAAAACAATCTCGTAATAGAAATGCACACTGAAAGGTTATATCAAACTAGGTAATACAAGGTTTAGTAACCAGCACAACAACAAATTACAACTTGAACACTAAACTTAATTAAAACAGCAAACGTATAAACTAAATTAGAAACAACAATACAACAACAATAGCATAACCCATTAAGTCCCCAATAATTGGGGGTATGGGCGGGGATGGACGGGAACAGACCTAACCTTTGTCAAACAAAGTGGCTGATCCCAGGATACCACTGAAACACATGTATTGGAGACTAACCTAACCTTTGGCAACAAGTGCACAAAGTGGTTGCTCATATAATACACATGTAACAATGGTCCCCTATGCCGTCGCGTTTGCTACAGAATCATGCCCTCAAATCAAAGCCAAAAGGCATCAGAGAAGGCAGACCCAAGAACCATTTTGATTTATGTGCACATCACCATGCTTCTTTCATTCAGCATCCAGAGCATTAGTGGTGCACATTCATAAACTAAATTAGAAAAAAACAAAAATTCTCAGACCTAGACTAACGCACATTTCTTAGTCTGCTAAGAATATTAAAGCGAGAAAGGATACAAAATCAAATTCTAAACTATAAACAAATCTGATCTTTCTACTTTCACCAGATTATTCATAATTAATGGAGATTTAATTTAATTTACAGGCTGCAGAAATTCACCGAATAATAATGATTATAACCAATCTAGCTAGGATTCATATACTAGTAAATTATTCCAGAATATTATATCCAAATACTTGGAAGTAAATCAGACATTGAAATGAAATTCCGATGAACAAATAAAAATACGGCGATATTCATAAACATTGCGATAGAAATCGAAGAGGAGAAGCTAACCATGGTGGAGAGTTCTAGGATTCTGCAGAGAGATGAATTGAGGACGACGCGAGAAACCCTACCTCCAATGGGAGGAACCCAAGTAATTAATTGATGTATATATGGGGTGTACCCAGTTTACTTGGGCTGTGAGGGTTGACCTAAGCCCATTAGCTGAATTAAAAGTAGGCCTTTTCTCTTTTATGTGTTTAGCATTGGATTTAATGGACCTTTTCATGGATGGCCCAATTGGGTGTCCAATCTCCTCCCATGTTCTAAATTTCTAAAACAACTCTGACCCGACTCGACTATTAACTCAACCTACAAATATCATAAAATGTTGACCCAATCTTTAACTGATTTGAGTTGGGTCGGTTGCACGAAATTTGTTAGAATTAGATGATTTTGTCATTTTTATCTTGATTAGAATGTATTGCAGAAGAAAATGTTTGGATAATGGTCGGGTCAAGTACGAATTAGATGAGTCGCCTTATGACACTTATAACACATAATTTTTTTTTGTGACAAAAAAAATATACAAAAGTATTTTGTGGCAGAAAAATAACCAAAAACTAATTTTGTGGCAGCAAAACCACAAAAAACTATTTGTTTAAAAAATAGCGAGGGTTAGTCCTTTTTGCCATAACACTATTTACGAACTTCCGTTTTTGTCCAAATTATATTTTGTGATCCCGTTTTGCCCGTGCACTATTTGCGAGTGCTGAATCTGCCCAAAATGGGCGGATTCCGGCAATCGGAGAGGTAATTTGTCACGTGCAAACCCCGCATGGACGTTTTATAAGGGGGGGTATTTTAGTCTGAATTCATAATATATTTCAACCATCCACCCAAAGCTAATTCCGACCCAAATTCGACCCATTTGTAAGAAGTATATAAATTCTGAAACCCGATTTTTTTCACAAATCGTCATCCTTCTTAGAGAAATTCCCAAAAACCCTTTAATTGAAGAATACTAAGAATCACCAGAAAATTTCGTGAACCCAGAAGCCAAAAGTTTGAAATCCTAGAAATTCTTAACGTTTCCTTGAAGAGATAAATTCAATACCCATAATGTGAATCCAAATGTTGTATTAGGTTCGTGCATTCCAGAAATGGATCTACCAATTAGACACAAATATACTCTGTATACGTTTTGGGACCCGATCAACTTTCCTTGTTTCAGCAATCTAGAACAATTTCTATATTTTCATTCCGGTAAAATCAAATTGGCTGGTAACCCTCTAAATTCAACCCTGGTTAATAAAATGTTGTCGAGTGTATTCTAAATTCAACCCTGGTTAATAAAATGTTGTCAACAACACGGCGAAGTTTTGTTACTGAAGTTCTAATGCAAAATGGCTATGCATTGAGCCTTATTCTTTTAATTGTCGTATATGCATATTGTTTGGATTATAGGGCTAGAGCCCCTTGATCTCAATGATTATTTTACTTTGTCTTCATTGGCATATACACTTGTCTTTGCAGTGCAAAGGATGAAAATGAAGTTGCTTTGTGCATCAAGGATCTTAACAACCCGGGCTTCTATTCATCAATGGTATCTCTCTGGGTAACTGATTCATTCGAGCGAAAAGACATGGAGAGGGACCTTCTAGCAAGACTTCTTGTCAATCTCACAAAATCTCGTGAGAGCATGTTAAATCAAGATCAGCTAGTCCGAGGGTATGCATAACATATTCTATTTATGATTTTATGTTCCAATTATTTGAGGTGATATGGATTTTTAATAAAGTTTAGTTTGTATATATATATATGGCGTTGAAGTGGGATACAATTTTCTTTCTGGTCGCATTGTTGTTACTTCTCTAGAGTATTTTCTTTCTTGGTGAACTATTCATCAGGAGCCAAAACAGAATTTTCTTTATTTTATTCCTTCAGAGCAGTAAGAGGTAGAGGGAGACCGAGAAAGACTTGAACGGAAGTGATAAAAGGGGATATGAATTTGCTAGAATTAATATGAGAGTTTTGTTTAGAATCGAAAGAAATGGGGAGAATACATCATGTGGATGATCTTATACAGCCGAGACTTTAATATTTTGGGATTACGGCTTGGTTGTTATTCTTTTAGGGCAGTACTTTGTTGAGTCAAGCAAGACTTTTAAAATATTGGGGAAAAGGAATTCGATCATGTAACATGTGGAACGAATGTCATACCACGACATGCGAATTGAATATCACACTACATTACCAACTAGTGTTGATGAGTCAAGCAAGACTTGAGCTAAGCTTTAGGATTATAATAAAGATTCTCATTGATAGCCCTGTCTCAGCTTTTAATGAAGTCCTCCTTGCAACTCCCAAGTTTTCATGAGTGCAACCTTGGTCCAAACTCAAGATTGGAGGCTACTTCAACATTAACTCTGCTGAAGTCTTGGCTCTACGTTAATTGCTGCAAAGTGCAGACAGATTAATGAAGGCTGCTCCACTTTGAATTAAGTTATCAGAAAACTTTCTACTGACAGTCGGACGCAGCAGAATACATAAGGAGTTCAATGTTGCACAAAATAGAAATTTTTGATTTGCAGGGACGAAGTCAGAAATTGTATTTTGGGGGCGAAAAACTGCAACAGTATGCCAACCTACCCATAAAAACTGCAAAAAAAAATTTGAGGGCGAACTTGATAAAAATTCCGAACTACATATAAAAATTACTATATCTAGTAATATTTTTAAAATTCTCAGGTGGCAGCCCCCCTAGAATCGTCCTTGCTGATTTGGACTTTGTCCATATGAAACTTCTGGTTCAAAATTAATTGAAAATAAACAATGTAGAAAAACTGTCCATCCTGATGTGAAGAATTTTGAACCACAAAATTCAATAGACCTAATCAATATCAGAAATATTCGCACAAAAATTAATCTCCTTCTCCAACTTCCCTAAGCAATCAAGGACCTCAACGACCACTGTCTGTCACCCCTCTTTAAAAAAATATTGACTTCAATTGTCCTAAACTTGGAGTCACGATGTGATGAGGTAATAATGTTGACCAAAAAAAAAGTTGACTTCAAATGTCAACTTTAGTTATTGCTTTCTATTCCGAAGCACAAAAGAAGAAATAGATTCGTTATCAACTTCATTATCCCTAATTTCATTACAATTGACATTTTTTCTCGAGTTTTTACGACTAATCTAATTAAAATATACACAAGATATATATAATAATGCGAAATGAAATAGTTTCCCGAATGAATTGGCATTGAAGTCTATGTGTATGACTGTTGAATACTACTACTAGTTCTTCCAATTACGCCATTGACAATTTAATTATGTAAATAGTACTCCTATGGTCATTTCTTACCTTACCACAAAAACCAAAGCATAGGAATTAAAGAATTTCTAAAGTCAAGACAATTTTGATAAATAAATTTTGATATCTGGATAGTCATGCATTGGAATTAAATGTGACTAAAAGATTGGAATTTGGATCGTCATGCACAGGGGCGTCTCAAACATTTTGAAGGCTCTGTGCAGAACTTTAAATTAAGACCTTATATAACCTAAAAAAAAATTGGGCCCCCGATTTTTGGTTAAGTGTATATATATACAACAACAATAACCAAGCCTTAATCCCAAAATATTGGGATCGACTACATGAACCAAATAAAAAATTACGTAAGGTCATATATATACAAAAATAAAATAAAATTGACGGTCGATCACCTCGCACTCCCTCATAGCCTGCCCTGGTCATGCATTCATTTATTATTAAAAAAAAATGTTGGACATTTCTTGATGTTATAAAAAGACAATTAAGAAATAGCAAGAAAAATGTTACTACAGTACTACTTTTAAGTACTCCCTCCATTCTCATTTAATTATCGTTTAGGAGATTTATAGATATCCAAATTAAGTGTCGTTTAAGATTCTTTTATTAGTTGTCAACAATTTATTCCAATTATACCCTCGATATTTTTTTTATTTACCGCATCTACCATCCCTATTTTTTCCTTTCTTTTTTTATTCTATAGAAGTGAGAGAAGGGGGTAATATTAAAACTTTCGGTAAAAATGACAAGTTCCTTAATTTTCTAAAATTGTCTAAAGAATCTTATATTTAGGAACGGAGGAGGGTGTATCATTTTGTGACAAGTAAAGGGAATTTTTGCACTTTCTTTTTAACTCTAGCCTTTTTGTGTGTGTGTAGAACGGGATCTGTTTTATTAAATCAGAGAAATAAATTACAACTAAAGAACAAAGGTTCTTCCAATTACCTCAGGGAACCATTAATCTCATGTACAGTATGATGTATAACTTTTACTCTTCAATATATTGAAGAACATGTAATCGAAAATCAGACTCAAATATATATGGAATCACACCACCACTATAGCCTATTAATAATTATTAAAACTCTAGCATTTTCCTTTGGTACCATACATGGTATTTTTCCTTAAAATTCGAAATAAAATGAAAGAGATCTTAAACGCAATCTCAAAATACAAAAATGATTAAATAAGTTATTTTGTCGGTTAAATACTAATAGATGACCAAAGAGATTAGTATTTAAATTTTCACTCAACTAGAGTACAATTAATTATCTTCATGAAAATAGAACCCCCTAGTAGGCATTTTGATTCTTTTTGAAGACCTTTTAGCCATGAACTCTTCCTTCTCTCCCGAATTTTAATAGGAAAATGCTTTACTACTAGAATTTTGGGGATAGAAACCCTAAACCCCTAAATTGAGAGTGTTAAATGACTAACTTACCCCCTTCTGGTATAAGGGATTCACCCAACTATAAGGGCAAAAAGGTCCGAAAAAATATTTTAGTCAATGTTTTAGCCAATAATTCTAGTAGCCTAGCAAGGTCCATTTTAATATTGAATTTTCTGTCATATTTTCTATAACATTTTTAATTGTAGTATTTTTTGTGTACGTACTATTTATTGTCTTCTTTAATTTAAGATACATGAATAAAAAGTTAAATAATTACATTATTAAAAAAACGTTTAATAAAAAAAATGACAGAGAATTTGAACGATCGAATTCCCGTGAACAAAGGGCATTTCTTGATTGAAATTTGCAAAGTATTTTTGTGGCAACGATACGAAGATGCATAGGTCTTTGGAAGAAAAGATGGTGAAAATCAACGTTGGAAAGCAATTTGTTGGGGACTGGAAATTCCAAGAATTCGAAAGGGTGAAGTTTGTCCCCATAATTGGTTATAACTTAATACTCGTTCCGTTTCATAATAGATGTATTTTCTGAGTAATTTAGCATACTATTTTTTTAGTATAAACAGGCAGGAAGAATTTTTTTTATATTTATTTATTAGAAAACAGACAACTAAAGGTATTATATTAATTAATCTCTATAAATCACTCTGTCATTGGCTCAATGAATTAATTAGGCTAAGTCAAAATTCACATATGCAACCTAACCTCCAATTGATGAAGTCTTCAAATGCAAACAAAAGAATCCCAAGATTTTCAGAAAATGACATATCAAGTTGTGTCACACTCACAACAACAGGTCTCCTTCAATAATTCCTCCCTTGCACTGCCAAATATCAAAATTTAAAATGACCAAAAAGGTTGGGGGTTTCAAAAATGTCTCCATTTTGAAATCTCAATCTTCTTATTATTATTTTTATTATTAAAAGATAGGAATATCGATCGAATCTAAGATCTATCAATGTAGAGATATTTTTAACTTATTAAACTCCTTGAAATAAAAGTATCTGAATTAAAATATAAGAAATTGGCTATAGAGATCCTTGAACTATTTTAATCTAGCTATGTTATTCACTAAAGTTTAATTACAGCATAAATAATCCTTTAACTTTAATTGCAACATAAAACTGGAGACTTGAATTTGATAATTTGAGGTTGGGGTTGAGTACATAGATGGAAGAAAGGAAGAAGGCAGGTGTGGGAGGAAGTTGCACATGTCCGGGCGGACACGAGATCTCAGTTAACTCTTGAGCTAGTCCAGTCCATCTTGAGCATATCAAGAATGCGCATTGCTGTAGACAGAGCACGAGGATATCACCTTCAAGCTACTACAACGTAAAGATATGCAAATTCATTTTTGGATAACTTTTTTCGGGGTTAATCTGACCTTCTTTCTCATATATTTCCCAGGCGTTCTCCACATTCGGTTTTTGCTCTGACTTTCTCTCTCATTCGCGGAGTTCAGGAACCTCTTGGGCCAATTTCCCTTGAAATTTTCTGCTTCTTTTTCTGTTTTGGGGGAGATAGTTTCCTAATTGAGGTTCCATTTGTGTTTCCTAAAGAGGAATATGACCATAAAAAAAATATTTTGCACATTATTTAGAAAGAAAAACTTTTCTTCATGGATTCTTGTTTAATCCAACTCTCTTTTGACTTACCATAAATCAAAGTTATACCAAAAAAAATCTTCTCTCAACTTATAATTTTGACCTACAAGTTACCTTACAAGTTGGATATGATTTTCATTAAGAATACTTTTGACAATTTAAAAAGGGAAATATAATGTATTGTTTGTAATAATTTTTTATGATTCAGGACGTAATTCAATATGTTTTATTCTTATACTCTGAATATGAATTTTTAACAAATAAAAAATTCAAATATGAAATTTCCCTTAAAAAACGCTACACTCTTTCTCATTTAGGTTAACCATGGTTTGCTACAAAATCTATACTTTCTTCAAGTGACCAAATCACACCTAGGACTCTCGAATGTGAGATTATATATTTGAGATATCGTGACAAATATCACAATATTGCAGGATTTTCTGCGAGCAAGATTTAGTGTCTAATTAATCGCAATCCGATCAAATACACAAACCCCAAAATAGTCTATACTTTCATTCTCATTCTTTTTTTCTTTTCTTTTTTTTTTTTGTGAGAAAAGTCTAGGGCTCAACTTGGATAGGGTTTTGGTTTGGGTTTGAGTTTTGGCGGGAGAAGCTAAAAGATTGGCGGGAAAAATTCAAATTCAAATTTTTTTCTTCAAATAATTGTTCAAATTTAAATTTTGGCCTCTAAAATTGGCGAAAGAATTTCAAATTCCAAATTTTTTAAGATCTTGACCTACATTTCATAGACTTTGGTCATTTTATATGGCTTTACCTTCCACATATAAATAAAATAATATATAAGCCTTTCTAGATTCCGTTGAACAGCTAAACATATAACCCAGAAATGGTAGTTTAGGCCGGAGAGGCATAAACGAATTGGTAAGGCCAAGATGATGCGGGGAGAAATAATTAAAGTAAATTTTGACTAAAATATTATTATATTTTAACTTAAAATGTTTGTCACATTTGAATTTTTACCATGATTAAGAAAATAGTTGGAAAGTAATTAATATGATAAAAATATTTTAAATACCTCTTAATTAATTAAGTGGTTAGTTAAGTAATAAATTAGGAATATGACTGAAAAATAACAATGAATAATTGAATATGCATTAATTTCTAAAACGTGGCAAACAATTTGAATGTCTCTAAAACTAAAACGTTGCAAACAATTTGAGACGAAATTAATATGTGGTATGCTTTAAAGTTTAAATCTTGTTAAGTCTCCTCCTCAAATTTCTGCCATTTATGCATATCCCTCAATTTAAATTTGTCAAAGAGATAATCACTATATATACCCCTTCAACTATTTTCAAAAGTAAGTTATGCTCTTTTTTATTTTTGTGTGTCATTAATGCCCCTAACTATTTGCGGAATGCCAAAAATACTCAAAATG